>JAUIMM010000194.1:6215000-6815000 GCA_031769625.1 Taudactylus pleione
GCGAACGCATCTAGCGTGCAGGTCTGCGTGAGCTCCATAGTTTTCAGCAGAAAATTGTCAGTGATCGGCGTAGGAGGCTACGTCCTCAAAATGTGGAAAAGATGATGTTCATCAAAATGAACTACAAATTCCACAAGTAAGCCCTTTACCGGCAATTATGTCAAAGTACAGAAACTTCTGTAATGGTGATTTCCAGCAGGGATGAGTTCATATTGGGTGAAAATGATGTAAACATTGATGAGGGTGAGGATAACAATGATGATGTCACGGCTGGGTCTGGGTTAGGAGCCGGTGTGGAGACAGAGGACGTCAGTGGACCGGTTTGCTGGTACTGGAAGGAAGCCGGTTTCAAGGGGGTGTGAATCATGAATGATGAGACGACAAGAAGATCCGGACAGGTGCTGCAGAAGCGAAGGTTCGTCGGACCCGGGCACCGGAGTGGAGAACTAGGACCAGAGTCTCGGGGACGGCGGGCCCTCCTGGGGAGCAGGAACAGAGAGCGACACACTTGAACTGGGGACAGCGGAAGACAAGCTGGAGCTGAACTGCGAATGCAGGCAGACTGTGACAACCTGCAGCGGACGGGAGCTCAGGAACTAACACACAGCTCACGCTGTGTATGACGTTGCACTGGCAAGGAAAGAGTGTGCAAGGCACCCTTAAGTACCATGGGTTGTGCAGGGATTGGCTGGAGCTCAGGAGCAAAGCAGGGATGGGATAGGCTACCCCCAGGTCACGTGTCTGCCGCAAGCTGGCGGCGCCCAGCGGCCGCCGGCGAACACAGAGGTCCGCTGCCATCAGCCCCCCAGCGCCCGGATCACCTCCAGGTGCCACCGCAGGAAGGACCCTGCCAGAGCGCCCGGACAGGTCAGGTCCCAGTGCTCCGTGGCAACGCCGCCCGGATCGTGACAGATGACATCTTGCCAATGTAGAGATCATTGCCACCACTGTTAGCTCAGATGCCTTAAGCCCATTATTAACACCAACACTGTTAGCTGCCTTAATCCCATCATTAACAACACTCCAAGCTGCCCATTGTTAGCTTGTTTTGTGGGGGCCCAAACAAACCAATCACTTTAGCCACAAAAGTGGCAGCCCCTGTCGCTTAAAAGATTGGTTTGTTAAACTATGCATGTCCTTTTTAATATACAACATACGGGTAGGTGGGAGGGCCCAAGGACAATTCCATCTTGCAGCTCTTTTCTATGCATTATGCGCTGTTTGGTGCATTGGTGACTGTCTTATTGTATAGACGACAAACATTTTTACAGTTTATTAAACTGCCATCCTGTCTGCCACTGCTTCATAGATGTCCTATATTCTTTTAAACTGCTGTGTGTTTGTGTCGCTGCGCTGACACTTAGTTTAGCCAGCCAGCTCGCTGCAGCCTTTGGCCTATATTGGTGAAAGTGAAAATATTGTAAGCTGTGAGGTGGTCAAAATTGACTGGAAATGAATGTTATTGAGGTTAATAATACTGTAGGAACAAAAATTGGATCAAATTATGTGATTTTAGCTGTTTTTATTATTTTTGAAAAAATACAGATTAAAAAACAAAACACGTGAGGGTGGTTTTGGCAAAACCAAAATATGGCGATTAATTAGAACCAAAATCAAAATATGGGGGTCAGCGCACATCTCTGATTTTTTCACTCACAACTAAATGAAAATTATATATTTTTGCAGATATTTTTAAAGCAGGTCACTATACTGTTGGAATGCTATGCTGACACTATGCTTATGGATCATACATGTCATGTGAGCAAACTAGAGATGTGTGTGGACCGTCGTGTTTTGGTTTTGATTAAGGCAAAACCACCCTCGAATGTTATTGTTTTGGTTTTGGCAAGACCACCCTGAAGTGTTTTGATTCATATTCAGTTTTGGATTTCTTTAAAATCAATATACAGTACAGTAAACAGCTAAAATCATGTAATTTGGACCTGTCTACATGCAATCCAAAACCGGAGATTCTGTTTTTAAATCCGAGGTCCAAACTTACAGCAGACCCGAGCCGGGTGGAGATGGTATTCAATTCGACTCAGAACCGGCAAAATTTGGTTGTGTTAGTTTTTCAGGGAAATAGCACATCTCTAGCGCAAACACCAGTTCTGTATGTTGCATTTAGTTCTGAAAGACAGTGTAAGTCATTTGCATGAAACGCCTGGAATTCTGAAGTGACTCTCCACACATTGTTTGCTGGTGACATTGTCCAGGTACATCGATGATTGTGGTATTATGCAAAGCCTATAAACTAACAGCATGTTGCTGCGGACATTTTGCTGACAAATGCTAAAATAATTATCCTTTTGGGATAGGTTTTTACCTTCTCTTTGAAATTATTCAGTGGGAAAAAACTATTTAATAGAATGATATGCTCATTTCTGATTTATGTATGGATACCGAGAATCACCTGCACCATTACGATGACAAAATGCTTTTTATGTCTTTTTTTTCATTGTTGAGAATATTAGCGAGGCTGGGTGTGCTGAAATGAGGAGTCTTGTCTCATACTAATATTCTGGGTGACCAGAAGCTAATTTGCAAGAGAGGCAAAGATTTGCCCTGTTCATTCAAACAGTCATTCATTACGGAAACTGTGTACTAAATGTACATCACTCCGCACATGAAAACAGGTATTATTATGATCAAGGACATTATTCAGAGCTTAATTACAAGTCTGAATATAAATAATTTGCTTAGCGCCAATCTTAAATAACCATAAAATTATTAAAGCTGAAATAAGGCAATTATTAAGGATCGTTCAGGATGGGGTAATGTTTCTTGAGCGTGAACATACACCACTTCTATCTTTGAAATGCACGTGGAAATCATTATTTAAATATGCAAACAAAACCCATTGTCTGTCACTGGCATTTAATGGAAAAATGACAGTTAATCTACAAAATGATTCTAAGTGATAGCAGCGCTCTTAAACATTAATATACATAAGTTGTTCTTGACCTTTTCCGCTCAGGACCTAGATTATATTTACCAGCTATACATCAGCTTTAATAAATGATGTACTTGAATTGAATTAATGTTAAAATTAAAGTATTTTTTATTCAAACAAAATGAAAATAAAAAATAAAATAATATTGACAGCGGATTAGTAATCAGTACACTAGTATTAGTACGCAATATGTTTGCAAAGGATATTGGCAACTCACCCACCCTAGTGAATCTGTTTGGGGTATTGAATAAAAGCTTAAGAATCTAACTTTGGAGCTTAAAAAAGGTGCCGGTGGTCAGAAAAATGGTGTTGGTACTAAGAAAAAAGTGCTGGTCCACAGAAAAAGGGTATCAGTACTCAGAAAAAAGGAGCCTGCCTCAGAAATAAGGTGCCGGTCCACAGAAAAAGGGTATCAGTACTCAGAAAAAGGTGCCAGTCCTCAGAAACAGTGCCAGTACTCAGAAAGAGGGAGCGGTCCACAGAAAAGTCGTCGACCCACAGAAAAAGTGCCAGCTCTCATAAAAAGGTGGCGGTCCTCAGAAAAAGGTGCCGGGACTCACAAAAAAGGTGTCGGTGCTGAGAAAAAGGTTATCGGTACTCAGGAGAAGGTGCCTACCTCAAAAAATAAGTGCTGATCCACAGAAAAGGTGCCGGGACTCACAAAAAAGGTGTCGGTACTGAGAAATAGAGGATGTCAGTACTCAGAAACAGGGTGTCAGTATTAAGAAAAAAAGAGTTAGAACTCGGAAAAAATGTGTTGGTACTCAGAAAACAGTTCCAGTACTCAAACAAAAGAAACAGGGTGTTGGTACTCAGAAAAAAGATGTCGGTACTGAGAAACTGTCACAAGCCGACGTAGCATCTTGTTTGACATCAGTGCTCCCGGCGGTTCTCTCACGCCTGTTGCTAGGAGACGAGGACGCCAGACTGCTACTCTGTGAGGTCCTCCCACCTGACTGCCCCGTCTCCTCTGCCTTGCTTCGATTGGATCTTCTTCCTTTTTCACCACTGCTGGTTCTCTGCTCTGATGCCGATTATAGGATCCTGTACGTGTTTTCCGGTTCCTGTGTGTGGAATTCATCCTCGTGTTGTGTTCCTGCTCCTTCTGTCCAGTCTGTCTCCTAGCCGTCTCAGCCACACTGCTGCGTCTGAGTGGACTTTGTCATACCACCTCGGCAATATTACATTACGGCAAGACCAGCCGCACAATAGTGTCTGCCATAACCTACAGTGTATCCGTTACCGTTTGTCTCAGCCACACTGCAGCGTCTGAGTGAACTTTGTTATTTACCATCACCACTCCCTCCGCTGCACAGCGACATCCGGTTACCTATATACTAGGGGTGTGCACCGGCCACTTTTCGTGTTTTGTGTTTTGGTTTTGGATCTGGATCTTTCTTCGTGTTTTGGATCTGGATTGGTTTTGCCAAAACCACCCTTCCGTGTTTTGGGTTCTGGGTTTTGTGTTTTGGATCTGTATTTTTTTGAAAAAAAGCATAAAAACAGCTAAAATCACAGAATTTGTAGGTTTTTCTGCTCCTATGCTATTATTAACCTCAATAACCTTAATTTCCACTAATTTCCAGTCTATTCTGAATACCTCACACCTCACAATAGTGTTTTTATGTCCAAAAGGTTGCACCGAGGTAGCTGGATGACTATGCTAAGCGACACGAGTGGGCGGCACAAACACGTGACCCATCTAGGCGTGAAACTGCAGTGGCAGACAGGATGGCATTGAAAAACTAGGCCCCAAACTGTACATAATGCAAAGAAAAAAAAGAGGTGCAAGATGGAATTGTCCTTGGGCCCTCCCACCCAGGCTTATGTTGTATAAACAGGACATGCACACTTTAACAAACCAATCATTTCAGCGCCAGGGTCTGCCACACAACTGTGGCTGAAATGATTGGTTCGTTTGGGCCCCCACAAAACAAGCTGGCAATTAATCTGTCCCTGCACAAACTGGCTCTACGGAGGCAAGAAGTTGTCCTCATCCTCCTCATCCACAGATTCCTCACCCTCTTCAGTGTTATATACATCCTCATCCTCACAGAGTATTAATTCGTCCCTGCTGGAACCACAGGTCCCTCTGTACGTTCTGGAGGCTGGTCTCCCTGGAAGAGCTGATCATTCATTTTATGAACATCATCTTCTCCACATTTTGTGGAAGCAACCTCCTACGCCTTTCGCTAACAAGGTTCCCGGCTGCACTAAACACTCTTTCGGAGTACACACTGGAGGGGGGGCAACTCAGGTAAAATAGAGCCAGTTTGTACAGGGACCTCCAAATTGCTTCTTTTTCCTGCCAGTACAGGTACGGACTGTCTGACATGCCTACTTGGATGCTGTCACCGATGTAATCCTTTAACAGACAGACGCACGCTTGTCGCTGCTGCTTTGAGGATTCAAGTGCGGCTACAGCCCACACAATTCACAAAGACAGAAAAAAAAAAAGAATATTTTTATTGTTTGTGGAGCACACTTTGAGGGTTACACCACCCTCTAACAGACAGACGCACGCTTGTCGCTGCTGCTTTGAGGATGCAAGTGCGGCTACAGCCCACACAATTCACAAAGACAGAAAAAAGAAGAAGAATATTTTTATTCTTTGTGTAGCACACTTTGAGGGTGTCACCACCCTTTAACAGACAGACGCACGCTTGTCGCTGCTGCTTTAAGGATGCAGGTGCGGCTACAGCCCACACATTTCACAAAGACCGAAAAAAAAAGAACAATATTTTAATTGTTTGTGTAGCACACTTTGAGGGTGTCACCACCCTTTAACAGACAGACGCACGCTTGTCGCTGCTGCTTTAAGGATGCAGGTGCGGCTACAGCCCACACAATTCACAAAGACAGAAAAAAGAAGAATATTTTTATTGTTTGTGTAGCACACTTTGTGGGTGTCACCACCCTTTAACAGACAGACGCACGCTTGTCGCTGCTGCTTTGAGGATGCAAGTGCGGCTACATCGCACACAAGTCACAAACACATAAAAAAAATAGTTTTTTATTTTTTGGAGCACTTCGTGAGTTACACCACCCTTTAACAGACAGACGCACGCTTGTCGCTGCTGCTTTGAGGATGCAGGTGGAATCTAGACGGGATTTGGAACCGAGGACACACTACCTCCATCAATTGTCTAAATCCCACTGCACTAATGTCGGATACCGGACGCACGTCTAACACCAACATAGCAGTCAAGGCCTCAGTTATACGTTTTGCTTCAGGATGACTGCTGTCGTACTTCATCCTCATCGCTAGGGACTGTTGGAGGGTCAATTGTTTAGTAAAAGTAGTGATGTTCCTACTTCCTCTCTGGGATGATGAACAACTCCCAGCAGCAGCAACAGCACTAGTAGGAAGTGGTTCTTGATCTTTCCCTATTTTATTTTTATCAGAGAAAGTTTGGTCCTCCATTTATGTTATATTGATATATATACGTGCGGCTAAAGCGCACACAAACACAGAAAATATTTTTTTATTTTTGCTGGAGAGTAGTGCACTTTGTGGGTTACACCACCCTTTAAGAAATGAGCCAGCCGGCTCTTTACTTATGGGACACAGGCGCACGCTTGGCGCTGCTCCTTTGTTGATGCACGTGCAGCCACAGTGCACACAAGTCACAAACACAGAAAATATATATTTTTTTGGTTTGGAGTGTACTTTGGGGGTTACAGAACCCTTTAACGGTCAAGCCAGCCGGCCCTTTACTTATGACACAGGCGCACGCTTGGCACTACTTTGTTGATGCACGTGCGGCTACTGCGCACACAATTCACAAACACAGAAAATAATTTTTTTTTTGGTTTGGACTGGAGTGTACTTTCGGGGGTTACAGCACCCTTTAACGGTCAAGCCAGCCGGCCCTTTACTTATGACACAGGCGCACGCTTGGCACTACTTTGTTGATGCACGTGCGGCTACTGCGCACACAATTCACAAACACAGAAAATAAATTTTTTTTTGGTTTGGACTGGAGTGTACTTTGGGGGTTACAGCACCCTTTAATGGTCAAGCCAGCCGGCCCTTTACTTATGACACAGGCGCACGCTTGGCACTACTTTGTTGATGCACGTGCGGCTACTGCGCACACAATTCACAAACACAGAAAATAAATTTTTTTTTGGTTTGGACTGGAGTGTACTTTGGGGGTTACAGCACCCTTTAACGGTCAAGCCAGCCGGCCCTTTACTTATGACACAGGCGCACGCTTGGCACTACTTTGTTGATGCACGAGCGGCTACTGCGCACACAATTCACAAACACAGAAAATAATTTTTTTTTTGGTTTGGACTGGAGTGTACTTTCGGGGGTTACAGCACCCTTTAACGGTCAAGCCAGCCGGCCCATTACTTATGACACAGGCGCACGCTTGGCACTACTTTGTTGATGCACGTGCGGCTACTGCGCACACAATTCACAAACACAGAAAATAAATTTTTTTTTGGTTTGGACTGGAGTGTACTTTGGGGGTTACAGCACCCTTTAACGGTCAAGCCAGCCGGCCCTTTACTTATGACACAGGCGCACGCTTGGCACTACTTTGTTGATGCACGTGCGGCTACTGCGCACACAATTCACAAACACAGAAAATAATTTTTTTTTTGGTTTGGACTGGAGTGTACTTTCGGGGGTTACAGCACCCTTAACGGTCAAGCCAGCCGGCCCTTTACTTATGACACAGGCGCACGCTTGGCACTACTTTGTTGATGCACGTGCGGCTACTGCGCACACAATTCACAAACACAGAAAATAATTTTTTTTTTGGTTTGGACTGGAGTGTACTTTCGGGGGTTACAGCACCCTTAACGGTCAAGCCAGCCGGCCCTTTACTTATGACACAGGCGCACGCTTGGCACTACTTTGTTGATGCACGTGCGGCTACTGCGCACACAATTCACAAACACAGAAAATAATTTTTTTTTTGTTTGGACTGGAGTGTACTTTCGGGGGTTACAGCACCCTTTAACGGTCAAGCCAGCCGGCCCTTTACTTATGACACAAGCGCACGCTTGGCACTACTTTGTTGATGCACGTGCGGCTACTGCGCACACAATTCACAAACACAGAAAATATATTATTTTTTTAGCACTTGGGGGGAGCACCCCTGATGGACAGAGCACCCCCTGGACAACACTACAGCACTCCTTTAGGACTGGGACACTGCACAGGACTTTGGAGTGGACACAGCCCCTATGGAGAACTGACTGCACAACACAGTCCAGCCAGCCCCTATGGACTTTGAAGTAGTGGACACAGCCCCTATTAACAACAGCAGCACAGCACAACACAGCCAGCCCCTATGGACTTTGAAGTAGTGGACAACAGCAGCACTACACTACACTACACTACACTACACAGCCCTAACTCCCACCCTCCCTCTTCACTGTCCACAGCCGAGTGAGAAAATGGCGCCGACGCGGGTACCTTATATAGGATCCAAAACCCGCGAGACTCGGAAGGCGGGATGATGACGTTTTGCCTCGATTTCAGATCCGAGTCAGGCGGGAAAAGTCGAGCCTGACTCGGATCGGACTCGGATCGGGGGGGCTCGGGGGGGTTCGGATTTCAGAAATCCGAACCCGCTCACCCCTACTATATACTTCATGGAGTCTCAGTCACATCGCGGCGTCTGTCTACCAACTATACTCCTTCACGATAGTCTCAGTCGCACCATGGCCATAAGGCCACACCTTTCCAAAAGACTCTCACGACTGTCTCAGTCACAACTTGGCTCCAAGGCCACACCTCTGCCAAGTACACATCGGCCCTCAAGGCTGCAACTTGGTCCCTAGACCACACCTCTGCCAAGTACACATCAGCCCTCAAGGCTGCAACTTGGCCCCAAGGCAGCATCTCTGCCAAGTGCACATCAGCCCTCAAGGTTGCAACTTGGCTCCAAGGCCGCACCTCTGCCAGGTGCACATCAGCCATCAAGGCTGCAACTCAGCCTCAAGGCCGCACCTCAGCCAAGTATATATCAGTCCTCAATGCTGCAACTCGGCCTCAAAGCCGCACCTCAGCCAAATACACATCAGCCCTCAATGCTGCAACTTGGCCTCAAGGCCGCACCACAGCCATTTTAACATAATTGACAACCCGTGAATCCCAATTTCGGCATTACAGCACCTCAAAACCGAGGGGGCTCAGGATGCTGCTTTTTGCGCCACCTACAGAGGTGTCAACCAGAGTTGTTCATTCTGGGGTAAATATTAACTACTGCAGGTAGATCCCACGTTTGTGGTCTCCCTGTTATTGTGTCACCTCATGCAGTATATAGATACTTTATATGGATACCAGTCTTCTCTATGCACTATATGATTTTGTTATAAATTAAGAAAAATCCTTTTTTTATATAGAAAAAAAAGCAAAAGTTTTTTTTTTTTAAATGTTTAAATGTTTCTTAACTTTCATTCATCATCACTGTACAACTAGAGTTATATAAACAGAATTCATATTTATTTTCTTGATCAGATCCATCCTGCATGTGGAAACCGTGCTACAATATACTGATGTTCTTGCCTGAAAAAAAGCTCCTATATAATAAAGGTTATATAAAATGTATACAAAAATGTACCTTTCACTGAAACGTAAAACCCCTGAACCTTCTGAAAGATGTTTCACTGTCATAAAAAAACAATCCAATGAACAGAAGATGATGCAAAGCATGAGACTGATTAACATATCTATATCAAGAGCTCTATAAAGTTTTATGAAGGTGGCTCTGAAGTGTGACTACAGATGCCCGGATATATTGCAGAAAGGGGTAGCCCGTGATAGGAAATATGTGTTATCCCACCAATATTTTGATATATTTGGCAAATATTAATTTTAAAATTGAATAGAATTTTTTACTACGCAAAAATACTTATAATGAGTGGAATTGTCTAATCACAATAACATTTTGCATTGGTGTTATAAACTAGAATCAACTTAAATACAGTTAAATAAAATAATTACATTTTTTACAAAGTCTTATGTCAATATTTACAGAATTCCCATGAGTAGATGGTGACAGCCAAGTTGTACCAGTTGTACTGTACTCCCGATGAGTGAAATCTGTGAAAGTACAAGAGAGAAAAAAGAACAATTTATAAAAAGATTAATTTCATTTTTAATGCAGAAGGTCATTTAAACACTAATAGGCAGCAGACAGGGGTTTCTCATGCAATTTATATTATGACCTCCTTCTAGAGGCACAATTTCACCAGGCATGTACTAATGTACAGTATGGCAATTTATTCGAGTTCTCCCAACGTTTCTGTAAAGTTATTTGAACACTCTCTATTCTGTCTGAATACAGTACATACCACACATTACCTCTAATGTATTTAAATATCTAAAAATACCCATACTAATGAGTTTTGTGTAGATTGTATTATTTGGTAATACATTGAATTGTTATTTGAGCTTATTTAATTTAATACTCTGATGTACTGTACACTGTGATTTTGTCAGAGGTACCCTCGTGGGGGTATGCAATCGGGAAGCCGGCGGACATAAGCCCAACGGCCGGCTTCCCGACTGCTTTATCCCAGCGAGGGTTAAATGACAGGCGTGTAATTCTAGAAGCCTGTCATTTTACCGACGCTGGGAGACCGGCGCCCGGCATCCTGATCGAAGTGATGCCGGGCGCCGCTGCGGACAGCCGCCGATTAGGTTTAGGGCTCCCTGGGGGGACTTAGGGTTAGGCATCCCCCCGAGAGGTTAGGGTTAGGCTGGGGGAGGGAGGGTTAGGCACCCCCGGGAGGGACTTAGGGTTAGGCACCCCCCTTGGGGACTTAGGTTTAGGCGGCGGGGAAGGGGGGGTTAGGTTTAGGCACTTAGAGGGGGGATTAGGGTTAGGCACTGGGTGGAAGGTTAGGGTTAGGCACCCCTAAGGAGGGTTAGGGGGGTTAGGTTAGTTGATACTTACCTGGGGATGATCGGGATTTTCAGCCGCGTTGGCCTGCCGCTGTCGGGATTTGAACCGCCGGACTTGTGTCCAGCGGTAATTCGTATGTATTCCCTCTTGGGAACACATCTCACGGATTGAGGAACCTTTCAATAGACCTCATAACAGTTTAAAATGTTGATACACAGCCGAGACAGTGGTTTATTTACTATGCCTTGGGTGGAAATAAAGTACCCGCCAATCAGCTCCCACCTGCCATGTCATCGGCTGTGTTTGAAAAATGACAGTTAGGAGCTGGTTGGTACTTTATCTTCGTTCACTTTATATCCATCCAAGGCTTAGTAAATGGATCCCACAGCCACAAAGATCTTATTTATTAAAAGGATATATACATATGGAATAATGATGTGGTTCTACCTGTTAATGAAGTGATAAAAATGTCCCCACCTTGTGCATACCGTCCAGTTTTTGTGCCTGTTCATAAGAAGCAAATTCTAGAAATGGGCAATTAAACTAATTATTATTATTATGAGCCTTTATTTATATGCAGGGCCGGTGCAAGGTTTCTTGGCACCCTAGGCATTTCTACAGCCTTACGCCGCCCCCCCTGCCCCCACCCTTGATAGCTACACAAGCCCTTATACAGTGCCCCCAGTAGTGGCCCCCCTGTACAGTGCCCCCAGTAGTGCCGGCAGTAGTGGTCCCCCCATGCAGTGCCCCCAATATAGTGCCCCTTATACAGTGCCCCCAGTAGTAGTCCCCCACCTATGCAGTGCCCCTTATATAGTGACCCCAGTAGTACCCCTCCCTATGCAGTGCCCCCAGTAGTGGTCCCCCCGATGCAGTGTTCCCAGTAGTAGTTTCCCCCCCAGCAGTGCCCCCAGTAGTAATCCCCCCATTAGCAGCCCTCCCCCAGCAGTGCTCCTAATAGTACCCCCAACAGTGCCCCAGTAGTACCCCCATCAGTGCCCCTAGTAGTACCCCTAGTAGTACCCCAAGCAGTAGTCCATCCCCCGGCGCCGCCAGACACACACACACAAAATTAAAAAAAACCCTCCACTTACCTCAATCCCCGCTCCGGCATGCTCCTCCGTCCGGCGTCCTTCCGGGCCGGCCCGCTCTGCATGATGGGAGAGACGTCATGACGTTTCTCCCATCAGCCACTGCGAGAGCCGGAAGCCCGGCTCCGGCAGTGGGCGCAGCAGCCAATGAGAGTCTGTCTGACTCTCATCGGCTGCTAAAACAAACACACAGCTGCCGCTGTGTGTTTGTTCCGAGTAGTGTAGTGCGGATAGCACTTATGTGCCGTCCACGCTACCGCCCTGCATTGGCCGGCGCTCTTAGGCAAATGCCTCAGTTTGGCAAGTGGTAGCACCGGCCCTGTTTATATGGCTCCACCAGGGTTCCGCAGCGTCTAACAAAGTACATAAACAGTTGAACAGAACAAGAAAACACTGACATAAATAAGACATTGCAGGACTAGAACATGGTATATAAACATTGCTGCAACAGTAGCAGAATGGCATAAGTCAAGGGTTAGGTGCTGTTGTAAGGAGTATAGAGTAGATAACAATATACGTAAAGGAAGGAAAAGCACATGAGGGAAGAGGGCCCTGCTCGTGGGAGCTTACATTCTAAAGGTGAAAACTAGTAAAGGTGATACAAATCATTAATTATTTGGGAAAGCTATAAAGGTTGGTGGTGTTTTTATACTTTAGCAGAGATACATAATATTCACTGTATATCTGCCAAGTACAAATGCTGCTTAATTCGGGTGTGGTATAAGAGATAGACAGGAATTAGTTAGACAATGGCTAGATAGACACCAGATGTTAGACAGTCAATAGTTAGACAGGGAAAAAGTTAGACACAAACAAAAGTCTCACATTAAAGTCAGACATGTATACAGTTCGACAGGGTCAAAAGTTCGACATGAAAATGGTCGACGTAAAAATGGTCAACAATTTTTTTGTTTGTTTTTTAGCCCTAATCTTCACCCTAACCCTCCCCTTGGTGCCTAACCCTAACCGTCTGGGTAAGTGCCTAACCCTAACCATGGGGGTAAGTGCCTAACCCTAACCCACTAGTAAGTGCATAACCCTAATCCTAAAAAAACAAAAAAATGTGTCAACCATTTTTGTGTCGATCTTTTTCATGTTGAAATTTTGACCGTCAATCTTTTGTACCTGTCAAACTTTTTACATGTCTAACTTTAGTGTGTCTGACTTTTGTCTGTGTCAAACTTTTATCCTTGTCTAACTATTAACTGTCTAACATCTGGTGTCTATCTAGACATTGTCTAACTAATTACTGTCTGTCTATAGTCCAGAACCTGATTAATTAATCAGACCCATAGTATTTATATTTCCTATGAATACGAGGTAAGCTATTGCTCTCTGTTAGCATCCATTTCTGATGGTCAATGCAATATGAATCCATAGATTCTCTCATGTGAAATGTAAAAACATCACACACAGTTTTATAGTTGTTTTATATAACACACTCAGCATAGCCAGGGAAATATGGAACGCATCAGAGACAGGTAACATACAGATGACTGCTTTCCGTTCTTCCTCTGTTTAGGCTCTGCACAGACAGACAGGCTTTGTTTCTCTACCTTGATCCCAGGAAACACTGTCAAGAATGGGAAAGAACAGCCTCCCTGAAAACACATATTTAGCACATAATCACGGCCTCAGAGGTCAGGTGAGGAGGAGGATCCTGGATAAGTTTACAAAGTTTTGAACATTGTAGAACTCTCATCAGTGATACCTTGAATAGTAAGTTATACATTATAGCATTGCCTTTGTGGCCACAGTTTTACACAACTGCACTTGTTATAATAATCTAACAACCAATTGGCAACGGGTCTAGTCCTGCCCAGTTACTTTAATGACTTGTTACTCTTAAATACTCATTGCTAATGGTCTTAATTTTGAAATGACTGCCCAGTAAGACTTCTCTGGTCTGTATATTATGCAACTCCCAGCATTGCTATTTTATGGGCGCACAGCTTTATTATCATATATCATCAGTATATATTGATATTCCTTTAGTGTGGACAGTTGCACTATGCCAGTGCTGTTCTGTATACTGGAAATAATAGCAATTGTTGACTATCATTCCATAAACATAGACAGTGACATGGAAAACATGGGGGTTGCCCACAACACACAGGTGCAGAGAGTGTTTCTCGCAGAAATCTCGTGGAATGCTCCTCACACCACATGTATTAGATTCCTTGTTTGTTTAATGTTGTAAAACTTGACATTATATGGTTCAGGTATTTACATCTGATGAAAGGTAACACCTACCTGAAACGCGCCAGTGAAGTTTGTATTTGTAAATGATATATGTCTATAAATAAATATATATTAATATTTGTAAATTATATATATGTATATAATGAATAATGTGGGGCAGGGTCGTTAAGTTATGAAGGGTGTGTGTAACCCACCCTTGCTCATCCGGTAGTACCAGTCTCCAGCTTGTGGAGTGCCTGGAAGGAGAGCCTGCTGTCCAGAGAGGCTTCCATCGTGTCCATAGGATATGTCCATCTTCCTGCTCCCCGTCCCTGGCCTGCATCATCACATCATATGAGCTGGGAATGGCGTGAATGGCCCGGATGAAGGCCGGGAAGGGCCCTGCTACGCCACTGATAGTGGAAATATTTTAAAACTTACTGTTTCAAGGATATAACTACCATTGGTGCAGCTGCTATGGGGCCCACACTTAAGGGGGGCCTGTCTTCCTCATCTGTCCCATGTTTATTTGATTTTTTTTGCCATTGGGCAGTACATGGGGCCCTTACATACGTTGCTATGGGGCCCATAAATAACTAGTTATGCCTCTGACTTGATGTAATGAGCAATATTGCAAAGAAAAATGGGAGATAAGTCTAATGAAGACTGATGTAGACTCACAGGTGTAATTGCAGCTAATGCTGCTGCTTGTAAGTATTAAGACAAAGGGCTGAGTACTTCAGAGATGCCCATTCCGGGAGGTGGTAGCCAGATCGGCAAAATCGGGGGTGTGGCCGGCTGTTGTGGGCAGAGTGGGGGTGTGGCCTCACGGGTGCATCATTTTTGGCCCCGCCCCTGCTACACAATGCCGATAATCCCAGCATTGTGAAGCAGGAGGAGGGGCCAAAATGATGCAATTTGGCGTGAATCGCGTCACAGGCCCCCCCACTGCCGGAGAATCTCATGTAATCGCGGGGGGGCAGGAGGGGTCGGCAGCTTGCGGGAGGCTTGCCTACCTTCCCGGGAGGCCGGGGGTGGCACCCAATTTTCGGGAGGCTCCTGACCAAATCGGAAGGGTAGGCAAGTATGGAGTACTTACATAATCAATTATAGAGTGATTCATAACTAATTATGAAAACGTTTTACAGTATTTTGTTTATTTGATATTACATAGAGATGTGCAGGTCTGTGCAGGTCTGGTTCTCAGAAACTGGCAACAACCGAATTTAGGGATATTTTGTGTTGTAAGAATACCTAAATTAAATGCATTGTGATTCCATAATGAAAAAAAATCATATGAAACAAATACCAAAGGGGGTAAATACTTTTTATAGCCACTGTATTTAAATGTAAAGCCCTTGTTTTGCTTTCATATCTAGGAAGTAGAGATGTGCGGATCCGTTTCTCAGAGAACCGGCAACAACTGAATGTAGGGGTTCTGAGTCTAACCGAGTCCGAGTTCGGAATCACCTTGTGGTTTGGATCTTCCCGCGGTTCTGAACTCGGATTTAAAAACCGAACTCGGGTTTTGGATTTCATGTAAACATGTCCAAACATGTCCAAATTACATGATTGTAGCTGTTTTTTTTTTTTTTAAATACTGATCCAAAACCAAAACACATGAGGGTGGTTTTGCAAAACCAAAACATGAATATGAATCCGGATCCAAAACCAAAATACGGGGGTTGGCGCACATCTCTACTAGAAGCAGAGTTATAGGAAATGCCGGAGAGTTTTTGGTCATATCAAATCTCAGTATTTGAGAGTCACAGATTTAGAGTCATTATTTAGCTATTTTGGGTATAGAACGCCCAGGAGAATACAGAGCTAGAGTCATTTGTCAATGTAGTTGCATGCTGCAGAATTAGTTGGCACTAATAGCTGATCAGTCAAGAGTTTTGATTCCACCACGACTTAAACCAATTACAGGTCAATATCAAATAAATTACTTAACAAGTAAAAAATGAGGTTTATTAGGATTTGAAGTCACAAATCGTGCGCTAATTCTGATTCATACACTAATTAGTTTGTACCTGTTAATATTAAATGGATAACACGATGGACTAAAGGGATCACACTCATTAGCGTAATGAATGAAACTGTGAATAATTATTTTCACACTTTTACTGGGTCGCTGCCATATATTTTAACAGAAGATTACTACAAGTTTATTTTGCGGTCATTCAAACATTGGGAGTATTAGCTAAATAGTATTTAAAAGTCTTAAAATTTTGTACAAAATCCATAAAGTATATTAATTTAAATTGGGGATCATGTGGAATATTTGCCATTAAACTACTGCAAATGTAAATTTCTGTATTACATAGCAGTAACAGCCTTGTTGAAAATATAGCTGACATTGGCCACATATTACAAATATAAAGAAATACAGGAATTAATCAGACCCTTTGGGGTATATTTATCAAAGTTCGATTTTATGTTCGATTTAGCTCAAATTGAATGTAGAAATCACTGTCAAAATCCCACATTTACTAAAATTCAATTTTGGATGCCATTTCTTCATAGAATTCTATTTGGTTCATTTTTGAATTGTGATTTCTTGTTCGATTTTGAATGCCCATGTCCAAATCATACACAAAATTAAACTTCAAATCGCCAAAATAATAGACTTGCTTCATGCTGGAAATTTTAGCATGAGCAGGTGTGAATTACACAGATGCATGCACAGGTCAGTGAGATTCCTGCATGTGTAAAAAGGTTTTAAAGTGTTAACATTTTTAAAAAGATTACATGGGGTCCCCCCCTGAAAGCACAACCAGCACCGGGATTTTCTGAGCCGGTCCTGTTTGTGAAAATACGAGGGACAAAAGTCGTAGGGGATCCCTGTATATTCCAAAACCAGCACTGGACTCTTTCTAGTAGGGGTGTAATGCCACAGCTTAGGTACCCTTCCACTGTGTCCCACTGGCCAAAGCATTATACCTGACTGCTAGTCAGCCCAGGCCGGGGATCCATGGGCTGGTAGGACCCTCCCAATAAAGGGTTTCCCCCTCTCCAGGGCACCCTAGGCCTGGTACTGATAGCCCAGGGCTATCGACGGCTGGTGTGTGATGGGTTGATTGTGTATAAAATTAGATAAAATAACATTGTCTTTTACAGGAGAACTAGAGTTACCAGCAAGCCTCCTCGCATGCTGGTACTTAGAGCACCACAAGCTCAGGGTATTAGAGGCCTGCTGGTACCTCTAGTTCACCTGCAAAATAAATATTAATATAAACACAAAATATACATTTATACATGTATTTTATTGTAATTTCATTGTGAGCACCATATTTATGTACGCTAGTTTTCACAACTAAATATTGGAATATATTTTATTTTATTTCAGTCCTTATTTGAAAGAGCTGTACTTGTGTTTTTGTATCTGTGTAACTGATACCTGCTCATGTTAAAATCGTCGGCATGAATCGTCTATTATTTTGAGGATTTGAAGTTCAATTTTAAGTTCGATTTGGTGTTCCTTTTCATATCGAATATTAGTAAGGATTTGTATGTTGGTGTATGTAAAAGTACCAATGTTTTGCTGATATTCGATTTTGAGTGGGATTTGACTGGGATACGGTTGTATAACATAGACATTGTGCTGGGCTCCTCCTATGTATGTTTGATGTACCCTGAGTGAAGTAAATATTGGTTATGGTGAAACTCTAATCTCCTATATACACCTAACAGTACACGAAGACCTTTAATAAATAGTAAATGACTTTACTAATCTTGTTAGGGTAAAATACAGATGTCAAACAATCGTTCAAAATATGCCTAAATAATTACAACTATAAAAAAGAAGAAAGAAAAAAAGAGAAAAGAAGGAAATAAAGGGAAAAACTGTATATAAATCCCAAGTCTGTACTGTGCACAGTTCCAATCCGTGAGAAGATATGTGTCACCTTCCAAGTCCTTATGCTAATATATATTGTTCCTTGTTGAATTTAATCATATGAATTCATCCAATGGCAAAGAGTAATGGTATAAGTGAAATAGAACTTCCAGATAATAATCTATAAAAAATAGTCACTAATGTATTCAAAATGTAAGCGGCGTCCCGCTGTTGTAAAAACGAAGGGGGAGAGAGGGAGAGTCTGTGCGCTTATCAGTGAGGTGTGGGGCCAGATATCATACTGGTAATACAGCTCATCTGCCTAGGGGTAATGTGGGGGCTACAGACTAAGCTGCCAGGGCCTGATTTTCACGGGGGTGCTGCTGCCGTCTTGGGAAAGGATATGACCGGTATGGGTTTGTTAGAGGCGTGCACCAGGTGTCCCCTCCACTACGGAGAGTCACCTGGTATTCCCTGCATTGTCTGCCACTGCGTTCCAGGGCCCGGTCTCACTGCTGCCCGCGTCATTCTCCTCTGTCTCTGGTCTCTTCCGGGTTGGGTTGGTCATTTGAGTGCTGTAGCGCTAGAGCACGGCTTCGGCTTGATGTTGTCAATTAGGTCAGAAGATGTTTGGGGTGTGTCTCTCAGTGTCCCAACGTGTTTCAACAGCCTTGTGGGTCTTCTTCTGAGGGGATGCAATGTTCTCTGTCCTCCCTTGAGTCCTTTTTAAACTACCCATTCTTCATACTTTCTTCTCATTTGTGCTGATTCTCTTTGATTACCCTCATTGGTTCTAGGTCTTGTCAGAAATTCTGGTACATATTTAACCTCTGATGGTCCATCACTTATTGGTGCATATGAAAAAAATGCAAAAATAGCAGCTGCAAACGTAGGTGTACAGTATGTGACGTTGCACATAACTGTTATATTAAAATATGACGTAACAAATCCTCCAAAGACATGCGGAGACGGCTGTATGTTCGATTTGACAACCAAATGCTAATCGTATGTCAAATCACTCAATACTCAAAATCGAAAATTAGTAAATATACCCCTAATTGCGGGTCATATAGCATCCAAAATACTGTATATATACAGTTGAGTGCTCAGACAGACAGTTGTATATACCAGTGCAATACCACAGCCAGAAATGAACATAATATATAATACACCATGATAATTAATGGCTTTCAAAAGTAAAAGGGGCTGAGGTAAATCAGAGAGGGACAGAGAATGACACATATTAAAGTAGAGAATGGGACATGAGGGAAATCCAGTTGTAGGTAAAATATTGCAGGGGCATTAATGGTGGTACGGTATTGCCATGAGACAGAGAGAAGAGACGAGTAATCCATCAGATGAATCCTCTATGTCACCAAACGCCATGCCGTAAACTCTGATGTGGCCGTTGCAATTATTTGTTTTTTTTAATCACCTCTTATATTCCATGCTGTGATTTTAATCCAAGTTATCATTTATTTCACCAGTAGTTACTAAAAAAAACCCGAGGAATAAATTACGTAGATTATAACTGTTTCTCCATGCAAAATGTAAATCGCTGACTGTTTATAGACACTGGAATATGGAAGATAGGGACTTAACAATCAGGGGCTTATGTATGGTCGTACATACTCATCTTAATTGTGCAAAATGGCAAAATAACGGGGTTACATTTACGGTAATTGATATTTGTATTACATCTGTGACAATACAGCGGATTACCATTTCATAGGTAAAGGGAAAGGCTACAGATGTTTGTGTCTATTTAAACTGTATTAGCCCTTTTATTTTGTATAGCATTTGTATTCAATTGTATTTCACATTGTAACTGCAACTTTTGTGTTTATTAATACCACTGTACAGACATAGAAGACTGTCTTAAGTGTATGACACTCAGTACAATTCGCGGCACCGTGCTCTGGGAAAGGGGGCGGATTTGTCTCCCTCAGTCAGTCGGGGAGGGGGGCGATTAGTGCGATCACCCAACCCCCTGTGACATTTGCATGGAGAGAAATAACTGATTGCCGCTGCTCAATGCCAGCAGCCTCCCTAGACCTTCCGCAGCCCAGCACACAGCAGAGTGTCCTGGGCTGGGGAGAGAGGCTGCTGAGCGGCAGCTGCAGTCTCCTTTCTCTCCCTGTCAGATGTGCTTCTGACCCAGGCCTGGATAAGTATGGCCCACATACCCCCTTTCGGTGCCCCTGCTGTCTCTTCATACTGTTCAAGCTGTGTCTGTTTGGGGAGTATTTTACACTTGCATTTATTTAATTTATAACTTTCAACTTCATGTCGGCCCCTGATGTAGAGTTGATGCCTATTTATGTGCCAGACACCCATACATGTGCATGCCTCCATGCGGATGAAAACAATTATATTACAGTCCTGCTTGCTATCACTTTTGGCTCAACCCCTTAAGTCATTGCAACTTTTCCTTTTTTCTTACACTAATTAGCTGTTGTGGGTTGGGTTCGTTTTATCGGCATTCATCATGTTGACACTGGTGAAATGTCGTCATGATTAGAATGCCATTCAAACTGTGTGTACCGACGGTGCAGCGGCTTCACTTACCTGCTAGCGGCTCTTGTGATGCAGCAGTGTCTTCTGGGTCCGGCGGTTATCTGATCCAGTGATGATGAGTATGTTAACCCTAATCCTAATCCCCCCCCGCAGTCTAACCCTAATCCCCCATACACAGCCTATCTCTAATGTTTATTTATGCACAATAGGTGCTAAACAGACCAGCCCATTATCAGATTTATAGCTAAAGACAGAGGCTAGACAAATTGTTAACTATCCCATATCTGCCAAGTGTTCCAATCAAGCGTCCCTCTTTTTGGTCACACAGCAGTGTAAGAGTGTAAGAGTTAGTACTTTGGGTTACTTTTATTGTGAAAAGTATTTATTTCCCAATTTGTATACCTCACAGCGGCATTTGACCACCCCCTCCTCACCCAAACATTCCACTCTATTGGATTTTGTGACTCAGACCTCTCATGGTTAACCTCCCACAGTATTTGTCCTACCACTCCACCACCAATCCGATTTCCCTTCCCAAAGGGGTCCCATAAGTTCCTGTCCTTGATCCCCTTCTCTTCTCTGTCTTTCCTCTGTGAGCTTATCTGTTCCTTTGGTCTTCACTATGACTGCGATATCCAGATTTATCTCTCTCCCTCTGTCCTCTCCTGTGTCACCTCTTTTCTGTAGCTACATCATCCTGGTTGGCATAATGATCCCTGAAACTCAATGTCTCAATAACTGATCTTATGATCTTTCCTCCCACCATCTCCCTCTCATTTGATAACGTCTTGCTCTCCCCCATTCGCCAAGTCTGACGTCTAGGTGTCACCCTTGATTCTGCCCTTTCCTCCTCCCCTTAAATCCAGTCGTTTTCCCAACCCTGCCATTTCCATGTACACGATATTAATCAGCCTTGAAGCTACTAAACCTCTCATTCATGTTCTCATAATTTCCACCTTGATTACTGTTATATGCTCCTCTCTGACCTTAATAATTCCCACCCTTATCCAGTCTATCCTAATTCTTCTGCATATCTCTCTTTCCCCTCTCATTGCTCTACCTCTGCTGCCCCTCTCTGCCAGGCACTTCACTGCTGCCGGATAACAGTCAAAATTAATTTGAATTTTCACTCACCTACAAAGCACTCAGCCTCACTGCTCCTCCCTACATCTCCATCCTCACTTCCCCACATACTCGCTTCTACCCTTTTCACTAAAGGTTGGTAAAGGTTTCCACATCGATTCCTCCCTGATTGCCGCTTCCCACTCACATTCAGGAATTCTCCTAGGCCTCTCCTAACCTCTAGAATGCACTCCCATGCTCAAATAGTCATCCAGCTTCCCAGCTGACATCCCTCCACCTAACTCTGCAGTCTGTGCCCTCTTCTCTCCATTGTGTCCATCCATATCCCCTATAGATTGTGACCTTGCATGACCATGGTCCTCTCCTTTTTGTTTTCACTATGTAATTATGCTAACTGCACACTGTAATTATGTATCTGTGCGTATTGATGCACTGTTTGCATTAGTCTATACTTATATATCATGTTGTCAATTTTATCCCCTTGTGTGGCAGTAAATAAAAATATAATAATAATAATAATAATAATAATAATAATAATAATAATAATTAAAGAAAAAGTGCATTTAACTACACATGAATACTCTTCTTTAGCCATCTTGGATTTTGGCAGATAAACAAATCTGGCTCACACATGCAGATGGTTATTTTTGGCCAAGTTGCCTGGCAATCCTATTGCAGCATCCAGACCCATCAAAGTCTGATCTGTCGGGTTAAGTTAACTGGGTCAACAATCTGGATTTTTCTATATGGTCCTTAGCCTACCTCAACATGGTCGGGAGCTCAGAGGTGGACAGCAGGGTACACTTTGCTCTGCCTGGTGCCACATTTGTGTTCAAGTTGTTTACAGACCTGGAGGTTTAGTACCATCAGTTATATCATAATCAATGGGGAGAAAAGATTTGTGTCCTAGCAGAAGTATATGGGCTTATGTCTTGGTCTGCATGTGCCGGCTGTCGGGATGCCTCCTGTCAAATACTGACAGCGGCATCCCGATGGTTGGTATCCCAACAGGGGTCGGGTAAGTATACTACCCTCCCCCCTTCTCCCCCTAACCCTCCCCACCCTGCACCCTAACCCTCCCCGTTTTTGGCTAAACCTGTTTCCCCCCTTTGTGCCTAAACCTAACCCATCACCCTTACTGCCTAACCCTAACTCCTCCCTAAAGGGTGCCTAACCCTAACCCACCACCCCCAAAACCTAACGCTAACCCCGCTATGCTACCTGTACCTAACCCACCCCTTCGTTCAGGCTGTCGTCCTCCTGGATTCCAGTGTCGGGATTAAGATAGGTGTCAGTATATCGACGCCTATCTTAAGTCCCTTGTCAGGCTTTCCCCGTCGGGATTTAGACCGGTGACATCAAGGTCACCGGTCTCATAACTACATCCCCATGAGCCGCAATGGAACACTCTGCACTACTGAACTTTGCCGAATGTCCCATCATACACCTGTTTTGCCTCTGCAGTCATTAATGTAGATGTGATCAGAAAGCGTTTGACTCTGTATCATTGTATTTGCATTAATTTCCTGGGCATACGCAGTGAGAATTCACGCCAGATAGACTAAGCAACCGGGCACACGTCCGACATGTATCAGTCCCAGTGTGGCCAGCCAGGAGTGTATCTAGGTGTCCGAGCGAACCTGGCAAACTAAGGGACTGGTGCCCCCCTCCAATGATTGTTCCTACTTGAAATAAAATAACACACACTGATTCATTGTCACCACAGCCAGAAGATAAATCAAAACAAACATTAATTCCCTCCAGCCCCCTACAGAAGACTGAGTAACCTCACCTGCTGGGCTGTCACAGATAGCTACAGAGCTAATTGCAGGAGACCAGGCTCCAGTCGCTTCAGAAAGTCCAGACCAGTGAGTGTCTACCTCCAGAGAGTCCAGACTATACCAGTGGGTTGGAACTTGGTCCCATTCCCTCCCTCAGCCCCCATCACCTTCCTCAGCCCCCCTCAGCTTCCTCAACCCCCAATCAACTTCCTCAGTCCACAGCCACATCACCTTCCTCAGCCTGCCCCCAACCACATCACCTTCCTCAGCCAGCCCCCAGCCACATCACCTTCCTCAGACAGCCCCCAGCCCCTATCACCTTCCCCACCCAGCCCCATCACCTACCTCAGTCCATAGCCACATCACCTTCCCCCCTCAGCCAGCCCCCATCACCCCATCACAGAATGATCCCAACTTCCCCGGCCTAAGTTCTCATGCTGCTTTACATTTCTCCTGCCTGCTCAGACCTCACCCCCGCAGGTCCTGGCCGACGGAGTCAGCAGTGCAGCATGTGCCCTGACCACTCCCTGACCCCTGCTGTGAAGGGCATCTAGATGCTGCCATTAGGCATCTGTTCTCTCTATCAAAGCACGCATGGTTCGTGATGTCACACGTCACTAAGGGGTCACGTGGTCTCCCAGTGTTGCCAGATCCAGTCTGTCGCTCTGTAGTGATTGTGACAGACTCAGGGTGTATGTGTATACTAAGCGCCGGGCAGCCGGGATATCACTGGGGCAGGCAGCAGGGATAGAACTGACTGCGGGCGGCAACGGCGCCCCCCCTCGGCCGGCGCCCCTGGTCGAGGGCCATCCTAGCCAATAGGAAGATACGCACCTGTGGCCATCTTCACCCTAGGGATCTACTCAGGAATCACATCTTTATACAGTAACTTCAAGGTCGTGGTAATATCCTTTGCAAATGTATTAATTTTTTGGATTACAAATGCGAAATTTAAGCAGGTGAAACTATTTTCACTTTGAAAAAAAATTATAAAAAAAATAAAATTAAGTAGTAAATGTTAACTATTTGTGTACCGGCTGGACAAACGCCATAGTTTATGATTTTACCGCAATTAGGTGGGAATAGCTACTGTATGTACCTTTAATATATGCTGTTCTCAGCTGAGCTTGCTATCATTAACAGCTTAGTGCACAATAGGAGAGCACATTTAATTCTCACCTAGGAGTGTGAAAACAGCTCCTTGGTTATCTCATAAGAAACAATCTCAGCACATGTCATTGAACATACAGTATTCTCCTTTCATAATGTACCCAGCTCCAATGCCTGATGCCACCTGTCCCTCTGTGACGCACGGGAAAACATGGCTAGTATCCTCAACAAAATGATTTGCCATGATCAGGTACTAACAAACTCTTCTCCTGAGGATCACACAGAGGATGTCATTTCACACATTGCACATTATGCCTGCTCTACCATCACAATGTACAACGCTAGGCGATCACTTTGCATCTTTTCCTGTTCAGTGACGGTGAAGGAAATGGGTGAGGAGACATCTCCTTGAAGGAGAAGTATAATCCAGTATGTCCTTGACTGCGGCATCCAGAGGACAGTATAGTGGTTTAGTTAAGAAATGCTTTACATCTATTCCTGTCACCAAAGCCATCTGTTAGTTTAGTTAGGGCTACGACTTATTACTTGGCATTTTAGGCTTTCCTTATGCTAATATGGCTGTGGCTTCCTGCACAGGATTAATGCAGGTAAAATGTGAGAAGGTGATCTTCTGTATACCTCTGCCCACAATTCTTTGGTGCAACCTTTTGCGCTGTGTTCTCCATTCCTGTCGGGTCTCGTACTACAGTAACTGAATGCATTTAAGCATTTAAAGGCATTTGTGACTCAGTTTCTGTATTTCTTTTGATTAAATTGCTACTAAAGGATGGGCATTTAACTGTAGTTGTACTACTTTCCTTAAATGGCACATAAACACTCACACAAACACACCTATAATGAGACGACTTGGGTACCAGGGCTAATTATGTCGGCGGGCAGACTCCCAGCAGCGTAATACCCACAGTGGAAATTCTAACACATGCAGGTAAGTATTCTAACTAGGGGTGAGCGGGTTCGGATTTCTGAAATCCGAACCCCCCCGAGCCCCCCCGATCCGAGTCCGATCCGAGTCAGGCTCGACTTTTCCCGCCTGACTCGGATCTGAAATCGAGGCAAAACGTCATCATCCCGCCTTCCGAGTCTCGCGGGTTTTGGATCCTATATAAGGTACCCGCGTCGGCGCCATTTTCTCACTCGGCTGTGGACAGTGAAGAGGGAGGGTGGGAGTTAGGGCTGTGTAGTGTAGTGTAGTGTAGTGTAGTGCTGCTGTTGTCCACTACTTCAAAGTCCATAGGGGCTGGCTGTGTTGTGCTGTGCTGCTGTTGTTAATAGGGGCTGTGTCCACTACTTCAAAGTCCATAGGGGCTGGCTGGACTGTGTTGTGCAGTCAGTTCTCCATAGGGGCTGTGTCCACTCCAAAGTCCTGTGCAGTGTCCCAGTCCTAAAGGAGTGCTGTAGTGTTGTCCAGGGGGTGCTCTGTCCATCAGGGGTGCTCACCCCAAGTGCTAAAAAAATAATATATTTTCTGTGTTTGTGAATTGTGTGCGCAGTAGCCGCACGTGCATCAACAAAGTAGTGCCAAGCGTGCGCCTGTGTCATAAGTAAAGGGCCGGCTGGCTTGACCGTTAAAGGGTGCTGTAACCCCCGAAAGTACACTCCAGTCCAAACCAAAAAAAAATTATTTTCTGTGTTTGTGAATTGTGTGCGCAGTAGCCGCACGTGCATCAACAAAGTAGTGCCAAGCGTGCGCCTGTGTCATAAGTAAAGGGCCGGCTGGCTTGACCGTTAAGGGTGCTGTAACCCCCGAAAGTACACTCCAGTCCAAACCAAAAAAAAAATTATTTTCTGTGTTTGTGAATTGTGTGCGCAGTAGCCGCACGTGCATCAACAAAGTAGTGCCAAGCGTGCGCCTGTGTCATAAGTAAAGGGCCGACTGGCTTGACCGTTAAGGGTGCTGTAACCCCCGAAAGTACACTCCAGTCCAAACCAAAAAAAAAATTATTTTCTGTGTTTGTGAATTGTGTGCGCAGTAGCCGCACGTGCATCAACAAAGTAGTGCCAAGCGTGCACCTGTGTCATAAGTAAAGGGCCAGCTGGCTTGACCGTTAAGGGTGCTGTAACCCCCGAAAGTACACTCCAGTCCAAACCAAAAAAAAAATTATTTTCTGTGTTTGTGAATTGTGTGCGCAGTAGCCGCACGTGCATCAACAAAGTAGTGCCAAGCGTGCGCCTGTGTCATAAGTAAAGGGCCGGCTGGCTTGACCGTTAAGGGTGCTGTAACCCCCGAAAGTACACTCCAGTCCAAACCAAAAAAAAATTATTTTCTGTGTTTGTGAATTGTGTGCGCAGTAGCCGCACGTGCATCAACAAAGTAGTGCCAAGCGTGCGCCTGTGTCATAAGTAAAGGGCCGGCTGGCTTGACCGTTAAGGGTGCTGTAACCCCCGAAAGTACACTCCAGTCCAAACCAAAAAAAAAATTATTTTCTGTGTTTGTGAATTGTGTGCGCAGTAGCCGCACGTGCATCAACAAAGTAGTGCCAAGCGTGCGCCTGTGTCATAAGTAAAGGGCCGGCTGGCTTGACCGTTAAGGGTGCTGT
This sequence comes from Taudactylus pleione, assembly GCA_031769625.1. Taxonomy (NCBI): domain Eukaryota; kingdom Metazoa; phylum Chordata; class Amphibia; order Anura; family Myobatrachidae; genus Taudactylus; species Taudactylus pleione. The sequence continues at coordinate 6,241,984 of JAUIMM010000194.1, forward strand.
AACCCCCGAAAGTACACTCCAGTCCAAACCAAAAAAAAATTATTTTCTGTGTTTGTGAATTGTGTGCGCAGTAGCCGCACGTGCATCAACAAAGTAGTGCCAAGCGTGCGCCTGTGTCATAAGTAAAGGGCCGGCTGGCTTGACCGTTAAGGGTGCTGTAACCCCCGAAAGTACACTCCAGTCCAAACCAAAAAAAAAATTATTTTCTGTGTTTGTGAATTGTGTGCGCAGTAGCCGCACGTGCATCAACAAAGTAGTGCCAAGCGTGCACCTGTGTCATAAGTAAAGGGCCGGCTGGCTTGACCGTTAAGGGTGCTGTAACCCCCGAAAGTACACTCCAGTCCAAACCAAAAAAAAAATTATTTTCTGTGTTTGTGAATTGTGTGCGCAGTAGCCGCACGTGCATCAACAAAGTAGTGCCAAGCGTGCGCCTGTGTCATAAGTAAAGGGCCGGCTGGCTTGACCGTTAAGGGTGCTGTAACCCCCGAAAGTACACTCCAGTCCAAACCAAAAAAAAAATTATTTTCTGTGTTTGTGAATTGTGTGCGCAGTAGCCGCACGTGCATCAACAAAGTAGTGCCAAGCGTGCGCCTGTGTCATAAGTAAAGGGCCGGCTGGCTTGACCGTTAAAGGGTGCTGTAACCCCCGAAAGTACACTCCAGTCCAAACCAAAAAAAAATTATTTTCTGTGTTTGTGAATTGTGTGCGCAGTAACCGCACGTGCATCAACAAAGTAGTGCCAAGCGTGCGCCTGTGTCATAAGTAAAGGGCCGGCTGGCTTGACCGTTAAAGGGTGCTGTAACCCACAAAGTACACTCCAGTCCAAACCCAAAAAAAAATTATTTTCTGTGTTTAGCCGCACGTATATATCAAATCGATATAACATAAATGGAGGTCCAAACTTTCTCCGATAAAAATAAAATAGAGAAAGATCAAGAACCACTTCCTCCTAGTGCTGAAGCTGCTGCCACTAGTCATGACATAGACGATAACATGCCATCAACGTCGTCTGCCAAGGCCGATGCCCAATGTCATAGTAGAGGGCACATACAATCCCAAATGGCAAAGTTCAGGAAAATGACCTTGAAAAAGACATTTAAATCAGCTGAAGAGAAACGTAAACTTGCCAATATGCCATTTACGACACGGAGTGGCAAGGAACGGCTAAGGTCGATCCCTAGTATGTTCATGACTAGTGGTTCAGCTTCACATGACGATGGAAGCCCTCCTCCCACTAAAAAAATCAAAAGAGTTAAGCTGGCAAAAGCACAGCGAAGAACTGTGCTTTCTAAGAAGATATCACAAATCCCCAAGGAGAGTCCAAGTGTGGTGGTGGTTGCGATGCCTGACCTTCCCAGCACTGGACGGGAAGAGGTGGCTCTTTCCACCATTTGCACGCCCCCTGCAAGTGCTGAAAGGAGCACCCACAGTCCACTTGCTGATATGCAAATTGAAGATGTCACTGTTGAAGTACAACAGGATGAGGATACTGGTGTAGCTGGCGCTGAGGAGGAAGTTGGCGAGGAGGATTCTGATGGTGATGTGGTTTGTTTAAATCAGGCTCCGGGGGAGACAGTTGTTGTCCGTGGGATGAAAAAGCCCATCACGGTCATGCCTGGGCAGAAGACCAAACATTCCACCTCTTTGGTCTGGCAATATTTCTATCCAAATCCGGACAACAACTGTCTTGCCATATGTACCATATGTAAAGGTGAAATAAGTAGGGGTAGGGACGTCAACCACCTAGGAACATCCTCCCTTATACGGCACCTGCAGCGCGTTCATAAAAAGTTACTGTCAAGTTCAGAAACTTTGGCTAAGACCGTAAGCAGTCCAGGGACACCTAAATCCCGTTGTCCTGTTGTATCCAAGCGCCTGCAAACCACACCGTCAACTCCCTCCTCGTCAATTTCCTCCTTAGTTAGGATCGGAAGTAGTCCTGCAGGCCATGTCACTGGCATGACTGACTCTCCTATCCGGGATTCCTCCGGAGGATCCTGCATTGCTACGCCTACTGCTGCCGCTGCTGCTGTTGCTGCTGCTGGGAGTCGTTCATCATCCCAGAGAGGAAGTAGGAACACCACTACTTTTACTAAACAATTGACCCTCCAACAGTCCTTAGCGAGGAGGATGAAGTACGACAGCAGTCATCCTGAAGCAAAACGTATAACTGAGGCCTTGACTGCTATGTTGGTGTTAGACGTGCGTCCGGTATCCGCCATTAGTGCAGTGGGATTTAGACAATTGATGGAGGTAGTGTGTCCCCGGTTCCAAATCCCGTCTAGATTCCACTTCACTAGGCAGGCGATACCGAGACTGTACAGAAACGTCAGAAAAAGTGTCCTCAGTGTCCTGAAAAATGCCGTTGTACACAATGTCCACTTAACCACGGACATGTGGACAAGTGGAACAGGGCAGACTAAGGACTATATGACTGTGACAGCCCACTGGGTAGATGTATCACCTTACGCAGCAACAGCAGCAGCGTCACCAGTAGCAGCATCTCAGAAATGCCAGCTCGTTACAAGGCAGGCTACGCTGTGTATCACCGGTTTCAGTAAGAGGCACACCGCCGACAACCTCTTAGAGAAACTGAGGGAAATCATCGCCCAGTGGCTTACCCCACTTAGACTCTCCTGGGGATTTGTGATATCTGACAACGCCACCAATATTGTGCGGGCATTACATCTGGGCAAATTCCAGCACGTCCCATGTTTTGCTCACACAATAAACTTGGTGGTGCAGAATTTTCTGAAAAGCGACAGGGGCGTGCAGGAGACGCTTTGGGTGGCCCGAAAAATTTCTGGCCACTTTCGCCATTCAGCGACTGCGTGCCGAAGACTGGAGCGCCAGCAAACACTCTTGAACCTGCCCCGCCATCACCTGAAGCAAGAGGTTGTGACGCGGTGGAACTCAACCCTCTATATGCTTCAGAGGATGGAGGAGCAGCAAAAGGCCATACAAGCCTATACATCCACCTATGACATAGGCAAAGGAGGGGGTATGCACCTGACTCAAGCGCAGTGGAGAATGATTTCCGTGTTGTGCAAGGTTCTCCAGCCCTTCGAACTTGCCACACGTGAAGACAGTTCAGACACTGCCAGCTTGAGTCAGGTCATTCCCCTCATCAGGCTCTTGCAGAAGCAGCTGGAGAAAGTGAAGGAGGAGCTAAGACGGAGCGATTCCGCTCGGCATGTGGGACTTGTGGATGAAGCCCTTCATTCGCTTTGCCAGGATTCCAGGGTGGTCAATCTGTTGAAATCAGACCACTACGTTTTGGCCACCGTGCTCGATCCTAGGTTTAAAGCCTATGTGGTGTCTCTCTTTCCGGCCGACACAAGCCTGCAGAGGTGCAAAGACCTGCTGGTGAACACACTGTCAGCTGAAGCGGAACGTGACACGTCAACGGCTCCTTCTTCATTTTCTCCTGCAACTGGGGCTGCCAGGAAAAAACTTAGGTATCCTAAGCAACCCGCTGGCGGTGATGCAGGGCAGGCAGGACCAAGTTTGGACATCTGGTCCGGACTGAAGGACCTGGCAACAATTTCTGATATGTCTACTGTCACTGCATATGATACTGTCACCATTGACAGAATGGTGGAGGATTACATCGGTGACAGCATCCAAGTAGGCATGGCAGACAGTCCATACCTGTACTGGCAGGAAAAAGAGGCAATTTGGAGGCCCCTGTACAAACTGGCTCTATTTTACCTGAGTTGCCCCCCCTCCAGTGTGTACTCCGAAAGAGTGTTTAGTGCAGCCGGGAACCTTGTCAGCGAAAGGCGTAGGAGGTTGCTTCCACAGAATGTGGAGAAGATGATGTTCATCAAAATGAATTATCAGCTCTTCCAGGGAGACCAGCCTCCAGAAGGTACAGAGGGACCTGTGGTGGTGGATTCAAGTGGGGACGAGTTAATACTTTGTGAGGATGAGGATGTACACACTGAAGAGGGTGAGGAATTGGTGGATGAGGAGGATGAGGATGACATCTTGCCTCCGTAGAGCCAGTTTGTGCAGGGACACATTAATTGCCAGCTTGTTTTGTGGGGGCCCAAACGAACCAATCATTTCAGCCACAGTTGTGTGGCAGACCCTGGCGCTGAAATGATTGGTTTGTTAAAGTGTGCATGTCCTGTTTATACAACATAAGGGTGGGTGGGAGGGCCCAAGGACAATTCCATCTTGCACCTCTTTTTTTTCTTTGCATTATGTACAGTTTGGGGCCTAGTTTTTCAAACTGCCATCCTGTCTGCCACTGCAGTTTCACGCCTAGATGGGTCACGTGTTTGTGCCGCCCACTCGTGTCGCTTAGCATAGTCATCCAGCTACCTCGGTGCAACGTTTTGGACATAAAAACACTATTGTGAGGTGTGAGGTGTTTCAGACTGGAAATGAGTGGAAATTAAGGTTATTGAGGTTAATAATAGCATAGGAGCAGAAAAACCTACAAATTCTGTGATTTTAGCTGTTTTTATGCTTTTTTAAAAAAAAATACAGATCCAAAACACAAAACCCAGAACCCAAAACACGGAAGGGTGGTTTTGGCAAAACCAATCCAGATCCAAAACACGAAGAAAGATCCAGATCCAAAACCAAAACACAAAACACGAAAAGTGGCCGGTGCACACCCCTAATTCTAACCCTCCCCCTAACCCTACTCCTAACTGTAACCCACCTTTCCTGCAGCCTAACCCTAATCCTTCCCTCCCGCAGGATAACCCTAACCGTCCCCTCACAGCCTAATACTAACCCTCTACCTAGTGCCTAACCCTAACCCCTAACTCTAACCCTAATACACATTGTCGGGATCGCAGCCATCGGGATTACGAATCAGGCACTCCAGAAATGTAGCATTTTATAATTTTAAGACCTGTTAGATAATTTTGTCTTTATTTTTTTTTAGGGATGAGCGGGTTTGGTTCCCTGAGAACTGAACCAACCCGAACTTCGGGGATCCAAGGCAGATCCGAGTCGACTCGGGTTTTCCCTACCTGACTCGGATCTGAAAACGAGCCAAAACATCATCATCCCGCTGTCGGATTCTTGCGGGTTTTGGATTCTATAAAGGTCCTGCGATTGCCTCAATTTTTCCGGCTGTGGAGAGTGAAGAGGGAGGGAGCTGGGACCTGTGCTGTTGTTATTAATTGCACGCTGACGCTGTGCATAGGGGCTGGCTACTGTTGTCCATAAGGGCTGGCTGTTGTCTATAGAGGGGCTGGCTGGTTATTGTCTATAGAGGGGCTGGCTGGCTGTTGTCTATAGAGGGGGTGGCAGGCTGTTGTCTATAGAGGGGCTGGCTGGCTATTGTCTATAGAGGGGGTGGCTGGCTGTTGTCGTGTCCATAGGGGCTGGCTGGCTGTTGTCTATAGAGGGGCTGGCTGGCTGTCGTTGTCCTGTCCATAGGGGCTGGCTGCTGTAGTGCTGCGTTGTTCAGGGGGTGCTCTGTCCTTCAGGGGTGCTCTTCACCCACCCCCAGTATGAAAAAAATAAAAAAAATTTGTGTTAGCCACACTTGTCATCAGTGCAGGGGTGCTGTGCTGCTGTCTGTTAAGGGGCAGCTGTCACTTTCAGGGGTTCACCTCAGTGTTAAAAAAAAATATATAAACAATTTATTTTGTGTGGCGTGTTAGCCACACCTGTCATTGGCATAGCTGCACAGGGGTGCTGTGCTGCTGTCTGTCAAGGGCTGCTGGCCCAAAAATAAAAAATATAAAACCAACATTTTTTTTGTGTTTGTATCAGCCACACTTGGCTGTCACTGTCATCGGCGTAGCTGCACAGGGGTGCTGTGCTGCTGTCTGTCAAGGGCTGCTGGCCCAAAAATAAAAAATATTTTTTTTGTGTGTGCGTGTTAGTCACACCTGTCATCGGCATAGCTGCGCAGGGGTGCTGTGCTGCTGTCTGTCAAGGGGCTGCTGCCTCTTTCAGGGATTCACCCCCAGTGTGAATAAAACAAACAATTTTTTTCTGTATTTGTGTTAGCCACATCATCAGTGAAAAAATAAAAACACATTTTTTTTTACATTTTTTTTAATTTTGATAAATATCTTTATTGCATTTTGTAAACAAAACCTGTAATAAAATACATCTTTTTAAAAAAAAAAAAAAACCCCAAACATGAATATTTCAATGAAAACTTTTTTTTTTAAGTTATTGGGTTACAAAAAGTTGTTTTTTTTAATCTTAAACATAGCAGAAATGTTTTCCTAACATTTTAGCTTATAAAGGTATATGTTCTAAAAAACTAAAGCCTATATTTATTTATAAACCTATATAGAGTGGACATTCTAAATTCTAAAACTGTTCTATTCAAAAATGTAAACAAAAGCAAAGATTATAAGTCTAGTGTGTTATAATCATGGTAGAATGTAGAAGGCCAAAAATTGGGTGGACCACACATGGCTGATTGATCAACCATGGCGACTAGATTAGTGTCATAAGGCAGAGGATGCTGCAAACTGGGTGTCATGTCATGAGTTGGCCATATGGGGTATGTTGCTGTTAAGGGATCAGGCTGGTTATCAGTAGACACATTATTATAGTTGTTGTTATTTTGGGTTGCCATCTCCTGAAGGGTTTTTACCAACATACAGAGACTACCTATCAGCTCAGGCATAGACACTTCCTGAGGAACAGAGCTCTGCTCTCTGGAGAGAAGCCAAATAGGTGGGAGTCCCTGTTCCAACATCTGAAGCTCTTCTCTCTCCACATCATCTATTATAGATGAAAAAAAAAATGTCAGCGGGGACATCTAGCTCCTCTTTCTGTACCCTGCTCCCCCTTTTTGGCAGGAAGTCCAGGATGAATGGTTTGGAAGAAGAAGGCCTAGCAACAGATGGGGATGGTCATTATCAAGACCTGGTCCCACCAGTGGGTGTAGTCTGGGAGGTATTGTTTGGCATGCAGGCAGCAGAAAAACAACAGCCTCCATGTTGTCTGTGCTCACTATTCCGTATTTCAGTTTGCAATTCAGGTAGGAATAAAGTCGGCTACTGAACACAGAATCACTGGATATCTTAGTGCATTCAGGCCAGATACGATCCATGAATTCCCAGACAGATTCCGGACAGATTAATCCTTTGCTTGTGATCATCTTTGGTAATTCCTGGCAAAGGTGGGTGTTATAGCCAGACACTTTGAAGGCTGTAACTTTGAAATATTTTATAGAAAACATGTGAATGAAACCTTTCCACACTGCAGAACATGTTGGAGAAATCCCTTTAAGTTCAGCACCTAGAGCATTTTTTTCATGTTCTCTGAGGCCTCTCCTGACTGTGAAGAAAGATTATCCACACTGTAGTCTTCCATTGTGACTTTTAATGGTGATTTCAATGTTGTCCACTGACTGAGATCCATCTCATCTGAGGGTTGGTTTTCCCCATGCAAATGAGACAATTCACATCCAGGAAGGTGACTCTTATGTTTAGCTGTGGTGTCAGTCTCTCTTTTGGCAGAGTTTGCACAATCTTGGGGGCACCATGATGAATCAGACAGATCCTCCAGGGTAAACATCTGATCTGGTGTTGTATCTATTTCTATTAAAACTTTGTGTGTGAGTTTAGTCATTTGCCGCTTGTGGTGGAGCTCTTTTTCTGCTTTCTCAATGATTATTTGTTTAAGTAAATTGTTTATTTATTTTCGGAAAGCACTCTTCCTGGTCCCTTTCTGGGACGAAAAAAATGCATTCCCAGCAAGCAGGCATGGCGCTGAAGAATTCCCAAGAGAGACACAATGTAAGACTTAAACCTTAAATTTGAAATGTTGCATTTAATGCTCTGTTCCGCTTGTTCACAAATCTGATATGGTTAAGTGGACAGTGGGTACAATGGCAGTTTGAAAGCCACTAACTAAATCTGTTTTTTTAATGTCCCTGTACAGGTTGGGAAATGCCTTTACAGAAAATTATCCAAAGGATTATTTCAGTCAATTGTTTTTGGAAGCACTCTTCCTGGTCCCCTTCTGGGAAGAAAATCTCCTCCTAGCTGCAGAAGCAGGTGCAGGATTCTCAAGAAAGACACAACGTAAGGCCTTAAATCAGGGGTAGTCAACCTCGGTCCTCGAGAGCATCAAGTTTTCCAGACAACCTAGCTGGTGCACAGGTGTATTCATTACTCACCAACACATTTAGAAAGATCCACAGGTAGTGTTAATTATTATAGTTGTGATTCTGTGAGGAGAACTGGAAAATATGCACTGTTGGTAGCTCTCAAGGACCAGGGTGGCTACCCCTGCCTTAAATCATAGATCTTACGTTTGAGGCCACTAACTATGTACAGGTTGGGAAATGCTTTTTCATGTGGAAAGCACTACTAGAAGTCTTCCTGGTCCCCTTCTGGGATGAGAAAATCAACTCCCAGCAGCAGCAGCCATGCTCAAGGATTCTTCTGTGGCAAGGACTGATGTGAATGTAGCACATGTTTTTTGTAAATGCCTACTCCCCTCCCCTTCTCCCTCATAAATTCTCTTCAGAATCAAAAAATGCTATTAAACTTATTACCAATCAAATCAACCCTTCCTGTCCCTGCTCTTGTTTCCTGATGTGCCATGTTTGAAGTCGAAATGCCATGTATTTGTTCCACCCACTGCTGCCGCTTAGCTTAGTCAGCCAGCTAGCCTGGTGCAAATTTTGGGCCTAAACTCGATGAAAACAATATAGTGAGATGTGAGGTGATCAAAAATTGACTGGAAACGAGTGGAAATAAATGTTACTGAGGTTAATAATACTGTAGGAACAAAAAAAGGCCAATTTTATGTGATTTTAGCTGATTTTATGATTTTTTAAGAAAAAATCCAGATCCAAAACCAAAACCGAAAAACAAAACACGGTGAGAGGTTTTGGAAAAACCAATCCAGTTCCAAAACCAGGGGAGATCCAGATCCAAAACCAAAACACGGGGGTCAGTTCACATGTCTAATTTATTTCCAGACAGGTAGATAGATATACAGTATGTATACACAAACGGATGTAGTCAGGAAGCCGATGGCTGCAATGCCGACCGCCGACTTCCCGACTGTCAAATCCTGGCAAGGTACTAATGACAGGCGTCGAAAACCTGACGCCTGTCATTAGACCTACGCCGGGAGCCCGATACCCGGTATACCTAACAAAGGTAAGCTGGGCGCGGACAGCAGCGGGGGGGAGGGTTAGGTTTTAGGGCTCCCGGGGAGACTTAGGGTTAGGCACCCCCCAAGAGGGTTAGGTTTAGCCAACCCCGGGGGAGGGAGGTTAGGGTTAGGTACCCCTCTGGGAGACTTAGGTTTAGGCTGCAGGGATGGGGGGGTTAGGTTTAGGCACTTAGAGGGGGGTTGGGGTTAGGCACTAGGGGGGAGTTTAGGGTTAGGCACCCCTAGAGAAGGGTTAGGGGGGAAAATAGGGTTAGTTATACTAACCTTTTTAGCTGTTGGGATCTTCACCCCTGCCGGGCTTCTGCTGTTAGGTGGCGGTATTACATACTACACCCCATAAAAGGTCCCAGCACTTCTCGTGCTTAGCAGTAAGCAGTGGCTTGCAGCCACAATTGGCCATGCTCTCCCAGCATAGCCCTTGGTCCCTGGCACTACAGCACTAAGGCCTATTAAACTGGCCACTATTCAGCATCAGTGCCCAGGGGCAGCCCCTGCGACAGGGGGGGCCTAGGGGTACAACTGTACTGGGCCCCGTGGTCCTAGGGGCCCCCGGAGGGTACCGCTGCCAGCACTGCTACTGCAGTGATCAGCAGGGTGCAGGCATGTACGGGGCCCCTGCTGATCACTGCAGCTACAAGTCCAGAGGGGGCCAGGCGGGGGGGAAGCAGGGTGCCATCTGCCACCTGGCCTGGAGACATTAACTGCAGCCGCATGCTGCATATACTTACTACTGGCTGCTGCCAGGGCCAGGCTTGTAGAGGTGGCTAGTGAGTGAGTGTCTCAACACAATGACTCGAATCATTCAGATGTTCGAATGATTCAAGTCACTCACTGTTTGGTGTGTCGAGACACCCACCTCCCTAGCCTCTCTGTCAGTGGGAGCCTGAGTTAGTGGCAGCTCCGCCCCCTACAATGCTGATCCGACCCACCTGATCATACTTCTACACTGAGTCAGTGTGCAGAAGCGTGATCAGGTCAGATGGATTAGCAGTGCAGGGGGCGGAGCTGTCAGCAACTCACTCTGAGTCGCGCTGCTACTGCCAGGGCTTGGGGGAGTGCACTGACTCTCGCACTGACTCAGGAGAGTCAGTGCAGAACCTTGATCTGCAGTGCTGGGCTGCGGGGGCGGAGCTGTCAGTGACTCACTCAGTTGCTGGCACCTCTGCTTCCTACAGCTCTAAAGAGCCGTGTCCCAAGACACTGTCTCGAGACACTTCACTGAGTTGAGCCATGTGGCTCAACTCAGTGCTGTGAGTCACTCTGCCCATCCCTACTGGCTTGGTGTCGCTCAGCACTGTGGTGGGGCGGGGCTGCTGCCTGATGACTCCTCGGGTCACTGGCTGAGAGAAGCAGTCATTAGGTAGCCACCCCCAACCACAGTACTCTGCTTCTCTCCAGTCTCACCCAGCAGCAGCAGTCAGGACTCAGCAGAAGCTGCCCAGGAAACTTGAGCAGGTAAGTGCAGCCTGGGAGGAAGGGGGAGTATATGGGGTGGGTGGTATATAAAATGTGGGATAGGATTGGGAAGCACACAGTGTGAGAGCGGATGGGAGAGCATAGTGTGAGATGGGGAATGGGAGAGCACAGTGTGAGAGGGGGGATGGGATAGCATAGTGGGGGATGGGAGAGCACACAGAGTGAGATGGGGGATGGTATAGCACAGTGTGAGAGGGGATGGGATAGCATAGTGTGAGATGGGGGATGGGAGAGCACAGTGTGAGAGGGGGGATGGGATAGCATAGTGGGGGATGGGAGAGCACACAGAGTGAGAGGGGGATGGGATAGCACAGTGTGGGATGGGGGTTTAGATAGCACAGTGGGGGATGGGAAAGCACACAAAGTGAGATGGGGGATGGGAGAGCACAGTGTGAGAGGGGGGATGGGATAGCACAGTGTGAGAGGGGGGATGAGATAGCATAGTGTGGGATGGGGGATTAGATAGCACAGTGGTGGATGGGAGAGCACAGTGTGGGATGGGGGATGGGAGAGCACAGTGTGGGATGGGGGAGGGGAAGGCACAGTGGGGGATGGGAGGGCACAGTGCGGGATGGGGGATGGGAGGGCAAAGTGTGGGACGGGGGATGGGAGGGCACAGTGGGGGATGGGAGGGCACAGTATGGGATAGCACAGTGGGGGATGGGAGGGCACAGTATGGGATAGCACAGTGGGGGATGGGAGGGCACAGTGGGGGATAGCACAGTGGGCGATGGGAGGGCACAGTGTGGGATAGGGGACATAAAGGTGAATAGGAGAGCACATTGTGGGATGAGGTAGGTATGTGAGAGTATAGTGTCAGGTGGAGGAGCACAGTGGGATATGGAAGCACAGTGTGGGATAGGGAGCTAATGTGTAAAAAATAAAAAAGAACATTTTATATATATATATATATATATATATATATTATTACCAGTTATTTATATAGCGCACACATATTCCGCAGCGCTTAACAGAGAATATTTGTCCATTCACATCAGTCCCTGCCCCAGTGGAGCTTATATATATATATATATATATATATATATTTATGCAAAGGAGCTAATACCAGCCCCCATGCTGCTTAGGTTAAGCCCTTAGAGAATGAAGTAGCCGGTGGAGTCAAGCCAGCACCGAGAGACGAGAGGATCCGGCGCATGGCGAGCTGAGGAAAAGGCACACAAGCAGAGATGCTGCAGCATACATAGGATAAGGCAAGTGTGGGGCATGGTGGGAAACTGTGGGGGCTCAGAGGTATAGGTACACCCACAGGCCACAGTGTCCCACGGTGGGGGGAGTTGGGAGAAATCAATTTCACTGCTGCGCAGAGCAGTGGGTGAATAGAAGCCGTACGCATGTGCATGGCATCTCCTCACTGTGCAGGGAGGGCAGACTCAGGCAACTGGCCTATTTCTGCCAGGGACCCTTGCATGGGCCCCTAAAAGAATGAGTGTACTGGGCCCCAGGGGATGGCTGGCAACTTTTAGCCTGGGGGGCAAATGCATGCAGGCGGCCCTGGCAGAGGAGTAGTGTGTAGCCAGGGTGTCCGAAGAATATGAGTGCTACGGCGCCCCCCCCTCAAGTGTTCCAGGGAGGAGGCGGGTCCATATGGGATTAATGTAAGGTAAAAATAAAGATTAGGGCAGCCCCCTGTCGTAGTGCCCATATGCAGTGCCCCTGTGTGCCACAGGAGAGAACACCCTTATGCAGGCCTCCAGTAGTGCCCCCAGTAGTAGTCCCCCCCTTGTAGTGCCCCCAGTAGTAGTAGTCCCCCCCCTTTGTAGTGCCCCCAGTAGTAGTAGTCCCCCCTTTGCAGTGCCCCCAGTAGTAGTAGTCCCCCCCTTTGTACTGCCCCCATTAGTAGTAATCCCCCCCTTGTAGTGCCCCCAGTAGTAGTAGTCCCCCCCTTTTTAGTGCCCCCAGTAGTCCCCCCCTTGTAGTCCCCCCCTTGTAGTGTCCCCAGTAGTAGTAGTCCCCCACCCCCCTTGTAGTGCCCCCAGTAGTAGTAGTAGTCCCCTTATAGTGCCCCCAGCAGTAGTAGTCCCCAGTAGTAGTAGTCCCCTCCCCCTTGTAGTGCCCCCAGTAGTAGTAGTCCCACACCCCCCTTGTAGTGTCCCCAGTAGTAGTAGTCCCCCACCCCCCTTGTAGTGCCCCCAGTAGTAGTAGTCCCCTTATAGTGCCCCCAGTAGTAGTCCACAGTAGTAGCAGTCCCCTCCCCCATGTAGTGCCCCCAGTAGTAGTAGCCAACCCCTTGTAGTGTCCCCAGAAGTAGTAGTCCCCCACCCCCCTTGTAGTGCCCCCAGTAGTAGTAGTAGTCCCCTTATAGTGCCCCCAGTAGTAGTAGTCACCAGTAGCCCAGTAGTAGTAGTCCCCTCCCCCTTGTAGTGCCCCCAGTAGTAGTAGTCCCCACTTGTAATGCCCCCAGTAGTAGTAGCCCCCCCCTTGTAGTGCCCCCAGTAGTAGTAGTCCACCACTTTGTAGTGCCCCCAGTAGTAGTAGACCCCCCCCCAGTAGACACACATAATATAAAAAACAAAATAAAAAAAACCCACTTACCTGAATCCCCGCTCCCGCCGTCGCCATCCGCTCCTCCGTCTGTCCTTCCCGGGCCGGGCCGCTCTGCATTATGGGAGAGACGTCATATGACATCATGACGTCTCTCCCATTGCCCACTGCGGGAGCCGGAAGATGGAGCGGCTCCCGCAGTGGGCGCAGCAGTAGCTAATGAGAGTCTGACAGACTCTCATTGGCTGCTGATCAAACACACAGCTGCCGGAGCCGCGGCTGTGTGTTTGTCAGTGTAGCGCTGACCGAACTCCGTCCGGTCAGCGCTACACACGCGGTGCAGTCTGTGTCACAGTGACACAGACTGCACCGGCCTGCATGACGCTGCGGCACATGGCACCCTGCCCCCCGGCGCAGCCCGCCACTGCTGGGCCCCATGATTTCTGTTGCCGGCCCTGGCCAGAGCAGTGAGCTTGTGAGAGTTTTAAACTGTTCCTCTGCTGCTCAGTGACGAGTTGCAGCTGGGCCTGTGCAACCGTGAAAACCTGGAGTTCCGCACCTCCACTGCTAATGCAGAATGCACAGGCTTCACTCCAACCTCCCTTGGAGGGAGCTGAACCCACCAGAATGTGGGCAATTCAGGGGAGAGACAACCCCTCTCACCACAATATAAACATATTATATACATATTTATATATAGAGTATTTAGAAAAGAAGGTACTCAAAAGGGACTATTAAATAAAACTTATCTTATGCAAAATACATTTTGGCCCAGCACATTATGTCATTAATGAGAGGTTCCTGCTGAAAAATAGCACTGTATATATTAAACATATATTCAATATTATGATTCCACGTTACACTGTAATAGGATTTTTTTTAGTGAATTACAAGTCAGTTGAGTGCTGCCTGCAGACTTGGACAGATTGTTAATATCTTAAGGAAGGTACCAGGCTGAGTCATCATTTGTGTATCTTTTGGAGTGCTTGGTGTCTGACACCGAAACAGCTGCTGGGCTTTCCACAACATAGACTGACTTGGATCCAAATAAGTTGTGTGCCATGAGTAATATGTGGCAATGTTTTACTTGTTTTGCATATTCTGTTGTGCTGGCTACTGAAATTGCAAAAGCACCTGGACAGCTAATTCAGTATGTGCGTGCATTTATTCTACAAACTGTGTGTTTGTGTATATATATATATATATATATATATATATTCCATAGACAAAAACCTTACGGTTTCACATGTCCCATTAAGGCTGCTTAGACGTGATCTGAAAATTCACAAAACCTATTGACTTTCTGCCACTCAAACTTCAAAAAGCAATGAAATTACGATCATTAAGGCTGACGCCTTAATGGACATGTTCCTTGCACAATACAGATATGGTATGCCATCACACCCTGTAGTTAACTGCAGATTCAGCACTCTCACAGAATGAGATTGCTGTCACTCACAAAATGGTGGCGCTGCTAATTCACAGAATTGTGTGCTCATTGGAATACACACAGGTAGCCATTGTAGTTACCCTTAATCCCCGCCAGAAACAGGAGGCAGTGAGTTTAGTAGCACGGCACCAAGATGTGTTCTCTGACATTCTGGGAAAAACCCAAATTATTCAGCATGATATAGTTACTCCTCCCGGGTGGTAATAAAACAGAGGCCATACCGTATACCCAAGGCAAAGCAGGCAGGGGTTAAATAGGAAGTAGAGGAGATGCTGTGCCTAGGGGTCATAGAGGAATCAAATAACGAATGAAAATGGAATAATCCCATAATTTTAGTGCCTAAGCCTTCAGGTGCTTTAAGATTCTGCAATGATTTACAAATATTAAATAAAGTGTCAGTTTGATTCCTATCAGATGCCTCGGGTGGATGAGCTGGTGGAGAATTTAGCAAACAGCCAGTATCTCAACACCCTAGATTTGACAAAAGGGTATTGGCAGATTCCTTTAACTGAGACTGCTAAGGCCAAAACAGCCTTCTCTACCCCAGAAGGTTTGTTTCAGTATAAAATGCTGCCGTTTGGTTTGCATGGGGCTCCGGCAACCTTCCAGAGGGCTATGAACAGGTTGCCTCACAAGGAATATGCGGCTGCATATCTAGATGACATAGTTATCTTTAGCCCCGACTGGGAGTCACACCTACCAAGAATAGAAGCAGTGTTGCAATCTTTACGGGCACATGGGTTTACGGCTAATACTGAGAAGTGTGCCATTGGAATGGTTGAGGCAAAATATATGGGATATATTGTAGGCAGAGGGCAGGTAAAACCTCAGCCCAGTAAGGTGGAGGCGGTCCTCACATGGCCTATACCCAGTGGTCGAAGTGGGGGTATGGAGGTAGCCTGTGCGCGCGCACAAAGAAAATGGGTGTGGCCATGCGTCACAAGCACATTGACACTCAAAATGGGGTCGTCAACATTTTTATTAATGTCTCATGTCACTCCTGCTCCTCTTCCTCTTTCCCTTAAACTTTATACCTCTTTAACCTTGCACTTTTCCGGTGAGGCACACATGGCTGGAGGGGTACACAGAGGAGGTGAGGGACACAGTGGTGATGGTGTACACATGGGAGGACAGCACACACATGGGGACAGGGAGGGAGGACAGCACACACTTGGGGACAGTAAGGGAGGACAGCACACACATGGGGACAGGGAGGGAGGACAGCGCACACATTGGGACAGGGAGGGGGGACAGCGCACACATGGGGACAGGGAGGGGGGACAGCGCACACATGGGGACAGTGAGGGAGGACAGCGCACACATGGGGACAGGGAGGGGGGACAGTGCACACATGGGGACAGGAGGGAGGACAGCGCACAAATGGGGACGGAGGGAGGACAGCGCACACATGGGGACAGTGAGGGAGGACAGCGCACACATGGGGACAGGGAGGGAGGACAGGACACACATGGGGACAGGGAGGGGGGACAGTGCACACATGGCGACAGGAGGGAGGACAGCACACACATGGGGACAGGAGGGAGGACAGCGCACAAATGGGGACAGGGAGGGAGGACAGCGCACACATGGGGACAGGGAGGGGGGACAGCGCACACATGGGGACAGGGAGGGGGGACAGTGCACACATGGGGACAGTGAGGGAGGACAGCGCACACATGGGGACAGTGAGGGAGGATAGCGCACACATGGGGACGGAGGGGAGACAGGGAGGGAGGACAGCGCACACATGGGGACAGGGAGGGGGGACAGGGCACACATGGGGACAGGGAGGGAGGACAGCGCACAAATGGGGACAGGGAGGGAGGACAGCGCACACATGGGGACAGGGAGGGGGGACAGCGCACACATGGGGACAGGGAGGGGGGACAGCGCACACATGGTGACAGTGAGGGAGGACAGCGCACACATGGGGACAGTGAGGGAGGACAGCACACACGGGGGGACAGGGAGGGAGGACAGTGCACACATGGGGACAGGGAGGGGGGACAGGGCACACATGGGGACAGTGAGGGAGGACAGAACACACATGGGGACAGGCAGGGGGGACAGAACACACATGGGGACAGGCAGGGGGGACAGAACACACATGGGGACAGGCAGGGGGGACAGAACACACATGGGGACAGGGAGGGGGAGACAGCGCACACATAGGGGGACAGGGAGTGGGGGACAGTACACATTGAGGGACAGGGAGGGAGAACTGTATATACCAGGGGCAAAAGGGAGTGAGAACAGTAAATATGTGAAATGTTTACAGTAAGCGATAGGCCCGGGATATACGTATATATAACTCACCTTTTTTTCTCCTCCTGTTGTGGCTGCTCCCAGCCACTCTCCCGCGGCCCCGCTCCATCGTTCTGCTCCTCCTCGGAGTCCTTATGTGCTGCTCAGACGGGACCCACCTCCGCTTTCTCTGCACAGGATTAGTTCCTGTTCTCACCAGCCACACTTTGTGAACCTGAGTGGCTGAGCCCCCGAAGCTATGGCCTCTGTGGTTCCGCTGCCCGACAATACCTGCCCGGCAGGCATTGAACACAATGCAGCAGTGGCAGCAGCATGTGATGTCATACGTCACATGACGGGAAGAGCTGCAGGCGGCAGAGCAGAGCACCAAATGGTTCCTAGCTATGTAGCCAGGTGCCGTTGATCAATGCCTTGAGAGGCCACCTCGTTCTTTAAGGCCAGCTGTGACTGACCAGCCAGCATACTATAATGAGTCCAACAGACTCATTATTAGTACTGCTAATACCACGGGCTGCAGACACTGCAGTCCCTGAAAACTTGTAAAAAAAAAAAGTTTAGTGCTTGAAGTGCCGGTATGTCATACCGTTACATACCGGCACACTTCGAGCACTGCCTATACCCAAATGTAAATCCCACCGCAGAATATTCCTTGGCCTAGTGGGTTACTACCGCAGATTCATTCTTGATTTTGCCATTAGGGCAGAACCATTAACAGTGTCTTAAAAAACAGTGCCCAGGCAAGATAGTATGGTCTAGAGCAGCAGAAGCTGCATGGCAGGAATTAAGGCGCACCTTGTGTGCAGAACCTGTTCTGCAGGCTCCTAACTTTAAAAAGCAGTTTATATTGCAGACAGATGCCTTAGGTATGGGATTGGGGGCAGTTCTTTCTCAAGTGGTAGAAGGGGAAGAGAAACTCATCCTCTACCTTAGCCAGAAATTGCTGCCCAGGGAGCGCAAGTAATCAACTGTGGAGCAAGAGTGCTTGGCAGTTAAGTGTGCAGTAGACATGTTAAAATATTACTTGTTGGGGCAGGAGTTTTTGTTGGCTACAGATCATGCCCCTTTACAGTGGATGCACATGAACAATGAAGTGAAAGCTCGTGTAACCCGCTGGTTTTTGTCTTTGCAGCCATTTAAGTTTGAAGTGCAGCGTCCAGGGAAACAGCACTCAATGCTGATGCCCTTTCCAGAAGGCTTGTTGGGCCCGATCCTCAAAGCAACTCTATGGTGAAGCTGGAGGAAGAGGGTGAGGATGACGAACTGTGGAAAATTGTAGAAAGTTGTGTACCCAGACGGATGACACAAATAGATGTGGGTGAGGCAGATAGCTTGCCTGAAAGTGTTTTATCTTCACTAGGGTGGTTGAAGCTAAGGGGGGAGGAGTGTGACCTGGTCAGCATAATTCCACATGAAGTAAATGTAAAATATCCAGATCTCCCAGGTTTGGTAGAGCAAAGACTTTAGGAATGTGTAATGTCCAGTTCAGCTGTTGCCTTGATTAGAGTCTGGAAGGAAGCTGATTACAGACACCTGTGTGAGGCTGGTTTAAGAACTGCAGAGACACTTGGGAAACTGAGCCTAAAGGTGAGAAACTCACTCAGCTTATAGGCCCGGAGATGACTAGTGTTAGGGATCCTGGACCTGCGAGTCCACTGAAGAAAATACTGCTGTTTGGAAGACTGTGTAACATCTTGCTTGTGAAACCACTATATCCTGCGTACCTGCCTGTGGTGAGCAATAAAGCTACTGATGGATTTTACCTGGTCCATGTGATTCTTGTCAATATATATATATATATATATATATATATATTTTTAAAGGATGGCACTCACCAGTAATATGCAATATTTAATAGAGAGGGCTTACATACAAAGCGACGTTTCGGTCCACCACACGGACCTTTCTCAAGCAGTTATGCCTCAAATATAACAGACATCAGGTACAGTTCCCCAACAGGCAGATCTGTACCTGATGTCCGTTAATATATGAATTGCTGGAGAACCTGGGAGTATGGTAATACGGCTGATGTGCACCCCTTTGATGAGTATGGACTTTAATTGATGAGAGTGCTGGACTTTGGATATGATTTTATATATATATATATATATATATATATATATATATATATATATATTAGGGGTGTGCACCGGCCACTTTTCGTGTTTTGTGTTTTAGTTTTGGATCTGGATCTTTCTTCGTGTTTTGGATCTGGATTGGTTTTGCCAAAACCACCCTTCCGTGTTTTGGGTTCTGGGTTTTGTGTTTTGGATCTGTATTTTTTTTTAAAAAAGCATAAAAACAGCTAAAATCACAGAATGTGTTGGTTTTTCTGCTCCTATGCTATTATTAACCTCAATAACCTTAATTTCCACTAATTTCCAGTCTATTCTGAACACCTCACAATAGTGTTTTTATGTCCAAAAGGTTGCACCGAGGTAGCTGGATTACTATGCTAAGCGACACGAGTGGGCGGCACAAACACGTGACCCATCTAGGAGTGACACTGCAGTGGCAGACAGGATGGCAGTTTGAAAAACTAGGCCCCAAACTGTACATAATGCAAAGAAAAAAAAGAGGTGCAAGATGGAATTGTCCTTGGGCCCTCCCACCCACCCTTATGCTGTATAAACAGGACATGCACACTATAACAAAGCACTCATTTCAGCGCCAGGGTCTGCCACATGACTGTGGCTGAAATGATTGGTTCGTTTGGGCCCCCACAAAACAAGCTGGCAATTAATCTGTCCCTGCACAAACTGGCTCTACGGAGGCAAGATGTCGTCCTCATCCTCCTCATCCACCGATTCCTCACCCTCTTCAGTGTTGTGTACATCCTCATCCTCACAGAGTATTAACTCGTCCCCACTGGAATCCACCACCACAGGTCCCTCTTTACGTTCTGGAGGCTGGTCTCCCTGGAAGAGCTGATAATTCATTTTGATGAACATCATCTTCTCCACATTCTGTGGAAGCAACCTCCTACGCCTTTCGCTGACAAGGTTCCCGGCTGCACTAAACACTCTTTCGGAGTACACACTGGAGGGGGGGCAACTCAGGTAAAATAGAGCCAGTTTGTACAGGGGCCTCCAAATTGCCTCTTTTTCCTGCCAGTACAGGTACGGACTGTCTGACATGCCTACTTGGATGCTGTCACCGATGTAATCCTCCACCATTCTGTCAATGGTGACAGTATCATATGCAGTGACAGTAGACATGTCAGAAATTGTTGCCAGGTCCTTCAGTCCGGACCAGATGTCCAAACTTGGTCCTGCCTGCCCTGCATCACCACCAGCGTGTTGCTTAGGATACCTAAGTTTTTTCCTGGCAGCCCCAGTTGCGGGAGAAAATGAAGAAGGAGCTGTTGACGTGTCACGTTCTGCTTCAGCTGACAGTGTTTTCACCAGCAGGTCTTTGCACCTCTGCAGGCTTGTGTCAGCCGGAAAGAGAGACACCACATAGGCTTTAAACCTAGGATCGAGCACGGTGGCCAAAATGTAGTGGTCTGATTTCAACAGATTGACCACCCTGGAATCCTGGCAAAGCGAATGAAGGGCTTCATCCACAAGTCCTACATACCGAGCGGAATCGCTCCGTCTTAGCTCCTCCTTCACTTTCTCCAGCTGCTTCTGCAAAAGCCTGATGAGGGGAATGACCTGACTCAAGCTGGCAGTGTCTGAACTGACATCACGTGTGGCAAGTTCGAAGGGCTGGAGAACCTTGCACAACACGGAAATCATTCTCCACTGCGCTTGAGTCAGGTGCATACCCCCTCCTTTGCCTATGTCATAGGTGGATGTATAGGCTTGTATGGCCTTTTGCTGCTCCTCCATCCTCTGAAGCATATAGAGGGTTGAGTTCCACCGCATCACAACCTCTTGCTTCAGGTGATGGCGGGGCAGGTTCAAGAGTGTTTGCTGGTGCTCCAGTCTTCGGCACGCAGTCGCTGAATGGCGAAAGTGGCCAGAAATTTTTCGGGCCACCCAAAGCGTCTCCTGCACGCCCCTGTCGCTTTTCAGAAAATTCTGCACCACCAAGTTTATTGTGTGAGCAAAACATGGGACATGCTGGAATTTGCCCAGATGTAATGCCCGCACAATATTGGTGGCGTTGTCAGATATCACAAATCCCCAGGAGAGTCTAAGTGGGGTAAGCCACTGGGCGATGATTTCCCTCAGTTTCTCTAAGAGGTTGTCGGCAGTGTGCCTCTTACTGAAACCGGTGATACACAGCGTAGCCTGCCTTGTAACGAGCTGGCGTTTCTGAGATGCTGCTACTGGTGACGCTGCTGCTGTTGCTGCTTAAGGTGATACATCTACCCAGTGGGCTGTCACAGTCATATAGTCCTTAGTCTGCCCAGTTCCACTTGTCCACACGTCCGTGGTTAAGTGGACATTGGGTACAACGGCATTTTTCAGGACACTGAGGACACTTTTTCTGACGTTTCTGTACAGTCTCGGTATCGCCTGCCTAGTGAAGTGGAGTCTAGACGGGATTTGGAACCGGGGACACACTACCTCCATCAATTGTCTAAATCCCACTGCACTAATGGCGGATACCGGACGCACGTCTAACACCAACATAGCAGTCAAGGCCTCAGTTATACGTTTTGCTTCAGGATGAGGATGACTGCTGTCGTACTTCATCCTCCTCGCTAAGGACTGTTGGAGGGTCAATTGTTTAGTAAAAGTAGTGGTGTTCCTACTTCCTCTTTGGGATGATTAACGGTCAAGCCAGCCGGCCCTTTACTTATGACACAGGCGCACGCTTGGCACTACTTTGTTGATGCACGTGCGGCTACTGCGCACACAATTCACAAACACAGAAATTATTTTTTTATTTGGTTTGGACTGGAGTGTACTTTGGGGGTTACAGCACCCTTTAACGGTCAAGCCAGGTGGCCCTTTACTTATGACACAGGCGCACGCTTGGCACTACTTTGTTGATGCACGTGTGGCTACTGCGCACACAATTCACAAACACAGAAAATATTTTTTTATTTGGTTTGGACTGGAGTGTACTTTGGGGTTACACCACCCTTTAACAGTCAAGCCAGCCGGCCCTTTACTTATGACACAGGCGCACGCTTGGCACTACTTTGTTGATGCACGTGCGGCTACTGCGCACACAATTCACAAACCGAGAAAAAATATATATTTTTTTTAGCACTTGGGGGGAGCACCCTTGACGAACAGAGCACCCCCTGGACAACACTACAGCACCCCTTTAGGACTGGGACACTGCACAGGACTTTGGAGTGGACACAGCCCCTATGGACAACTGACTGCACAACACAGTCCAGTCAGCCCCTATGGACTTTGAAGTAGTGGACACAGCCCCTATTAACAACAGCAGCACAGCACAACACAGCCAGCCCCTATGGACTTTGAAGTAGTGGACACAGCCCCTATGGACAACAGCAGCACAGCACAGCACAACACTACTCTGCACTACACTACACTACACAGCCCAGCCAGCCCTAACTCCCACCCTCCCTCTTCACTGTCCAAAGCCGAGTGAGAAAATGGCGCAGACGCGGGTACCTTATATAGGATCCAAAGCCCGCGAGACTCGGAAGGCGGGATGATGAAGTTTTGCCTCGATTTCAGAATCCGAGTCAGGCGGGAAAAGTCGAGCCTGACTCGGATCTGCCTCGGATCGGGGGGGCTCGGATTTCAGAAATCCGAACCCGCTCACCCCTAATATATATATAATATATATATATATATATGTGTGTGTGTGTGTATACCTATCATAACTGGGAGGGTAGGTGTTGTTAATGCAGGGGATGTTTTAACACTGGGGGGATATTTTTCATGTGGGGTGTGACAGTAAATTACAATGGGGCCTATGGACAGAGAAGTTGGAGGGTATGGAAAAGATCCCCTAGGTATATTTTTTTTAAATAAAATTTTGAAATATACTTTAAAAAATACTTTTTACACCTAATTATATATATATATATATATATATATATATATAATATAAAAAAAATTAAAATTTCTGAGCAGTTTTTGGAAAAAAAAATTGTCAGTTAAGTGGTTAATGCCGATACATTCAGCCATTTACCGCATGCATAGCGGTGATTATTAATGCCGATACATCCAGCCACTTACCGCATGCATAGCGGTGATTATTAATGCTGTATGCATGTAGTTTTGCGATTAAAAATACAAAGGACAGCTTTTCCGATAAGAGCCGTCCTTTGTAGTATGAGCACTTCTGGGTTTATGATCTTGGAGTCCTGCTGGATCCCTTTTGTGGAATTATGCATAAAGAAGTCTATAGGCATTGCCTAACTGGTACCACCTCCAGAAAATGTCGTATTCCGGAGCTAGAGACACATAGGAAATCCGACCAAACCTCAGAAAATGGCAGTTTTTTTAAGTTTTGCCATTAGTACATACCGCCCTCAATCTCTCGTCATTTTATTACTGTTTTCCTACCAATTATAAAGCACAACTGCACTATATAAATAACTGTTAATTAGTAATGTTATGTGCATTATTATCAGTTAGAAAGCAATTATGATCAATGTTTAAGAGTCAAGACTGTAGCTTCCTCTGGAAATCATTAACTTTAAATATTCTAAAACCATACTCATCTCATTTTAATTGACAATAGCCACTGAAAACCTACAGGGTTAAAAATTCTCATGGCTCCATGTATATTACTAACTGAAATCAGCAGTAACTAGCGATCTACATGACATATAATATGAAATTCATGGAAACTGTTTTTCATGGCTAGAAAGAAAGCCATTTCTGGGACTTAATAAATCATACTGTATCTTTTAACATGTGATAGACATCGTGTACTTGGCAAGAAAACATGAATAGAGTTGAAGCCAAAACAATATTCTCTTCACTCATCGCCACCCATCAGATATGTCACACAAGATGGACGTAATCTGGACACCTGAGTACAAAACATATTTTGTGTGTTCATTGTGTCTAGAGCCCCCTTATGCAATTTCAAGAGTAATAATGATATCCTGTTAGTCCATTGTGGGGTTAACCCATTGCTCTCCAGTCAAGCCCTCTTTCACCAGTGCAGTAAAAATGACTAGTCCATCTGTAGACGCTCTTCCTTTCCCCAACAGGTGTTTCCTTCCATTACCTGTGACCTCATGGAAAGTCACTTGGTTGGGTTACAAGCTGTTCCCGACACCACAATTCCCAGAAGAAATAGGACATCTCATTTGGCTGGGCTCCATTGCCTTCCCTTTCCTTTCTCACCAAAGATGCCAGTTCATTCATACTGTAGACACATTTAATCTTTATTACAATTATAGCTTGCATAAAAATGGAACATGTCAGTCATAAACTTACATTAAGAACTTCACTTTAGCTATTCACATCTTTGTGACAAAGAGTTAGGGCTGGTTAATTAACACCTGTCAGGGGCTGGCTCTTGGGGCAAGGGACTGTATGACAATGCCTTGCCCTAACACACCCCTTGAGGAAGTAGCTGAAACACACACTCTCCCCGATACGCACACTCCCCGAAACGCACCCTCTCCCCAATACGTACACACTCCCCGATACATATATTCTCCCCAATACACACATTCTCCACAACATGTTCTCCCCGATATGCACATTCTCCCATACGCACATTCTCCCTGAAACATATATTCTCCCTGATACATATATTCTCCCCAATATGCACATTCTCCACAATATATTCTACACAATATGCACATTCTCCCCAATACACACATTCTCCATAATACACACATTCTCCCCAATACACACATTCTCCACGATACATATATTCTCCCCATGTCAGGACTGCAACTATTTAAGTACATAAAGATAGATTACTTTTTCCAAAGTTCCTTTGTGGTCGTTGGAGGAGCTATCCTGCTTGCTGACGTTCTTCACATACAGGGAATAGAGTTAAAGTGATCATCTGTTTCCAAGGTGTTGTCAGGTTGTGGGATTCCTAGATTGCTCATTATTTCAAACCTGATTCCATTTGGGTCACATGTTCTGAACTTCCTATGGATCACAGACCTCTAGTATAAAGCCTGTTACTAACTGTGTCTCAGTGTCTGTGTAACGTTACTTTCAGGTCTTTCTTGGACTCCTGCCAGATCCCTGCTGTGCCTGTGGGTTGCTGTGGACTTTGCTATATCTTCGCTCATGTTCCAGCTAAACTTCTGATGCCAGTTACCAGCCACACTACAGAGCTCAGCATAGCCATTGGATAAGTATTGCTTTCTGCTCCACTGCTGTGGTTTCACCTTTTGCTGCACTATTTACTTTGCCTGTTATCTCTCACTCCTGTGGACATTGAACCCATCTTCGTTACAGTTTTCAACTGCACCGTTACAGTTATTATCATCGCATCGCGGGGCTCAACCCCGTTCCAGATTCTAGTCACACCGCAGGGCTCAACCCTGTTCTGGAACCTCACCGCATCACAGGGCTCAACCCTGCTCCGACATGATCGCGTCACAGGGCTCAACCCTGCTCCGTCTTTCACCGCATCACAGGGCTCACTCTGCTCCGGATCTCCATCACTACAGGGTTTCACCTTGGTGAAGCTCCTCTATACCATCCTGAGGTGTTAGCCTCATATTGGACTCGGGGTTCCCTACCATATTAGCTCTTCTGTGTTAAAGACTATATGGGGGGTTTTCTACTATACTCAATATTGCTTATGTGAACCTCTGTGTTGTTGAGACTTTATGTGAGACATTGCTATTATATTTCTCCTGTGAATAAATTCTATTTACTTTATTCCGTGCTACTGAGATTTCATGAAAAGGTCATTCCTAAAGCCACCCCAATTTATTGTGCCTAGTAGGCCTGCCTCCTCCCAGATGTCTCAAGTGTCGGCAGCCGTGACACCCGATACGCACATTCTCCCCAATACACACATTCTTCACAATATATTCTCCCCAATACATATATTGTCCCTGATACGCACATTCTCCCCAATACGCACATTCTCCATGATAGTCACAGAATATTATCCCCGATATTCACATTCCCCCAGATACTTCTATTCCATCCAAAATGCACATTCTCCAGATACGTATATTCTCCATGATGCGAATATTCACCCTAATACACACATTCTCTCTGATACGTACATTATCCCCATGCACACATTTTACCCAATACACATATTCCCCCGATACGTACTTTCTCTCAAATACGTACATTATCCCTGATACACACATTCTCCCCAATATGCACATTCTGCCTGATGCATACATTCTACCCGATACGTACTTTCTCCCTGATACACACATTTCCCCCAATATGTACTTTCTCTCCAATTTATACATTCTCCCCAATACGCACCTTCTACCTGATTCACACAATCTCCCCAATATGCACCTTCTCCCTGATACACACATTCTCCCTAATACTCACATTCTCCCTGATACACACACACTTCCCACGATATCTACTTTCTCTCCAATATGTATTCTCCTCGATACGCACCTACTCCCTGATACGCACCTTCGACCTGATACATACCTTCTCCCTGATACACACATTTCCCCCGATATGTACTTTCTCTCTAATAAGTAATTCTCCCTAATACACACATTCTCCCCAATACATACTTTCTAACTGTCACGAACATTCTCCCTGACACGCATCTTCTCCCTGATATGCACATTCTCCCTGATACCCAGATTTTCTCCCCAATACGCACCTTCACCCTGATAAGTACAGTCTCCCTGATACATAGTCTCCCCAATACGCACCCTCCGACCGACATGCACATTCTCCCCAATATGCATTTTCTCCCCGACACGCAACTTCTCTCTGATATGCACATTCTCCCCGATACGCACAGTCTCCCCAATACGTACATTCTGCCTGATACACACATTCTCCCTAATACACACATTCTCCCTGGTACATACTAGGGGTGAGCGGGTTCGGATTTCTGAAATCCGAACCCCCCCGAGCCCCCCCGATCCGAGTCCGATCCGAGTCAGGCTCGACTTTTCCCGCCTGACTCGGATCTGACATCGAGGCAAAACGTCATCATCCCGCCTTCCGAGTCTCGCGGGTTTTGGATCCTATATAAGGTACCCGCGTCGGCGCCATTTTCTCACTCGGCTGTGGACAGTGAAGAGGGAGGGTGGGAGTTAGTGCTGTGTAGTGTAGTGTAGTGTAGTGCTGCTGTTGTCCACTACTTCAAAGTCCATAGGGGCTGGCTGTGTTGTGCTGTGCTGCTGTTGTTAATAGGGGCTGTGTCCACTACTTCAAAGTCCATAGGGGCTGGCTGGACTGTGTTGTGCAGTCAGTTCTCCATAGGGGCTGTGTCCACTCCAAAGTCCTGTGCAGTGTCCCAGTCCTAAAGGGGTGCTGTAGTGTTGTCCAGGGGGTGCTCTGTCCATCAGGGGTGCTCCCCCCAAGTGCTAAAAAAATAATATATTTTCTGTGTTTGTGAATTGTGTGCGCAGTAGCCGCACGTGCATCAACAAAGTAGTGCCAAGCGTGCGCCTGTGTCATAAGTAAAGGGCCGGCTGGCTTGACCGTTAAAGGGTGCTGTAACCCCCGAAAGTACACTCCAGTCCAAACCAAAAAAAAATTATTTTCTGTGTTTGTGAATTGTGTGCGCAGTAGCTGCACGTGCATCAACAAAGTAGTGCCAAGCGTGCGCCTGTGTCATAAGTAAAGGGCCGGCTGGCTTGACCGTTAAGGGTGCTGTAACCCCCGAAAGTACACTCCAGTCCAAACCAAAAAAAAAATTATTTTCTGTGTTTGTGAATTGTGTGCGCAGTAGCCGCACGTGCATCAACAAAGTAGTGCCAAGCGTGCGCCTGTGTCATAAGTAAAGGGCCGGCTGGCTTGATCGTTAAGGGTGCTGTAACCCCCGAAAGTACACTCCAGTCCAAACCAAAAAAAAAATTATTTTCTGTGTTTGTGAATTGTGTGCGCAGTAGCCGCACGTGCATCAACAAAGTAGTGCCAAACGTGCGCCTGTGTCATAAGTAAAGGGCCGGCTGGCTTGACCGTTAAGGGTGCTGTAACCCCCGAAAGTACACTCCAGTCCAAACCAAAAAAAAAATTATTTTCTGTGTTTGTGAATTGTGTGCGCAGTAGCCGCACGTGCATCAACAAAGTAGTGCCAAACGTGCGCCTGTGTCATAAGTAAAGGGCCGGCTGGCTTGACCGTTAAGGGTGCTGTAACCCCCGAAAGTACACTCCAGTCCAAACCCCCCAAAAAATTATTTTCTGTGTTTGTGAATTGTGTGCGCAGTAGCCGCACGTGCATCAACAAAGTAGTGCCAAGCGTGCGCCTGTGTCATAAGTAAAGGGCCGGCTGGCTTGACTGTTAAGGGTGCTGTAACCCCCGAAAGTACACTCCAGTCCAAACCAAAAAAAAAATTATTTTCTGTGTTTGTGAATTGTGTGCGCAGTAGCCGCACGTGCATCAACAAAGTAGTGCCAAGCGTGCGCCTGTGTCATAAGTAAAGGGCCGGCTGGCTTGACCGTTAAGGGTGCTGTAACCCCCGAAAGTACACTCCAGTCCAAACCTAAAAAAAAATTATTTTCTGTGTTTGTGAATTGTGTGCGCAGTAGCCGCACGTGCATCAACAAAGTAGTGCCAAGCGTGCGCCTGTGTCATAAGTAAAGGGCCAGCTGGCTTGACCGTTAAAGGGTGCTGTAACCCCCGAAAGTACACTCCAGTCCAAACCAAAAAAAATTATTTTCTGTGTTTGTGAATTGTGTGCGCAGTAGCCGCACGTGCATCAACAAAGTAGTGCCAAGCGTGCGCCTGTGTCATAAGTAAAGGGCCGGCTGGCTTGACCGTTAAGGGTGCTGTAACCCCTGAAAGTACACTCCAGTCCAAACCTAAAAAAAAATTATTTTCTGTGTTTGTGAATTGTGTGCGCAGTAGCCGCACGTGCATCAACAAAGTAGTGCCAAGCGTGCGCCTGTGTCATAAGTAAAGGGCCGGCTGGCTTGACCGTTAAGGGTGCTGTAACCCCCGAAAGTACACTCCAGTCCAAACCAAAAAAAAAAAATTATTTTCTGTGTTTGTGAATTGTGTGCGCAGTAGCCGCACGTGCATCAACAAAGTAGTGCCAAGCGTGCGCCTGTGTCATAAGTAAAGGGCCGGCTGGCTTGACCGTTAAGGGTGCTGTAACCCCCGAAAGTACACTCCAGTCCAAACCAAAAAAAAAATTATTTTCTGTGTTTGTGAATTGTGTGCGCAGTAGCCGCACGTGCATCAACAAAGTAGTGCCAAGCGTGCGCCTGTGTCATAAGTAAAGGGCCGGCTGGCTTGACTGTTAAGGGTGCTGTAACCCCCGAAAGTACACTCCAGTCCAAACCAAAAAAAAAATTATTTTCTGTGTTTGTGAATTGTGTGCGCAGTAGCCGCACGTGCATCAACAAAGTAGTGCCAAGCGTGCGCCTGTGTCATAAGTAAAGGGCCGGCTGGCTTGACCGTTAAGGGTGCTGTAACCCCCGAAAGTACACTCCAGTCCAAACCAAAAAAAAAATTATTTTCTGTGTTTGTGAATTGTGTGCGCAGTAGCCGCACGTGCATCAACAAAGTAGTGCCAAACGTGCGCCTGTGTCATAAGTAAAGGGCCGGCTGGCTTGACCGTTAAGGGTGCTGTAACCCCCGAAAGTACACTCCAGTCCAAACCCCCAAAAAAATTATTTTCTGTGTTTGTGAATTGTGTGCGCAGTAGCCGCACGTGCATCAACAAAGTAGTGCCAAGCGTGCGCCTGTGTCATAAGTAAAGGGCCGGCTGGCTTGACCGTTAAGGGTGCTGTAACCCCCGAAAGTACACTCCAGTCCAAACCAAAAAAAAAATTATTTTCTGTGTTTGTGAATTGTGTGCGCAGTAGCCGCACG
The DNA here is from genome assembly GCA_031769625.1 of Taudactylus pleione. Lineage (NCBI taxonomy): Eukaryota > Metazoa > Chordata > Amphibia > Anura > Myobatrachidae > Taudactylus > Taudactylus pleione. The sequence continues at coordinate 6,271,649 of JAUIMM010000194.1, forward strand.
TGCATCAACAAAGTAGTGCCAAGCGTGCGCCTGTGTCATAAGTAAAGGGCCGGCTGGCTTGACCGTTAAGGGTGCTGTAACCCCCGAAAGTACACTCCAGTCCAAACCTAAAAAAAAATTATTTTCTGTGTTTGTGAATTGTGTGCGCAGTAGCCGCACGTGCATCAACAAAGTAGTGCCAAGCGTGCGCCTGTGTCATAAGTAAAGGGCCAGCTGGCTTGACCGTTAAAGGGTGCTGTAACCCCCGAAAGTACACTCCAGTCCAAACCAAAAAAAAATTATTTTCTGTGTTTGTGAATTGTGTGCGCAGTAGCCGCACGTGCATCAACAAAGTAGTGCCAAGCGTGCGCCTGTGTCATAAGTAAAGGGCCGGCTGGCTTGACCGTTAAGGGTGCTGTAACCCATGAAAGTACACTCCAGTCCAAACCTAAAAAAAAATTATTTTCTGTGTTTGTGAATTGTGTGCGCAGTAGCCGCACGTGCATCAACAAAGTAGTGCCAAGCGTGCGCCTGTGTCATAAGTAAAGGGCCGGCTGGCTTGACCGTTAAGGGTGCTGTAACCCCCGAAAGTACACTCCAGTCCAAACCAAAAAAAAAATTATTTTCTGTGTTTGTGAATTGTGTGCGCAATAGCCGCACGTGCATCAACAAAGTAGTGCCAAGCGTGCGCCTGTGTCATAAGTAAAGGGCCGGCTGGCTTGACCGTTAAGGGTGCTGTAACCCCCGAAAGTACACTCCAGTCCAAACCAAAAAAAAAATTATTTTCTGTGTTTGTGAATTGTGTGCGCAGTAGCCGCACGTGCATCAACAAAGTAGTGCCAAGCGTGCGCCTGTGTCATAAGTAAAGGGCCGGCTGGCTTGACTGTTAAGGGTGCTGTAACCCCCGAAAGTACACTCCAGTCCAAACCAAAAAAAAAATTATTTTCTGTGTTTGTGAATTGTGTGCGCAGTAGCCGCACGTGCATCAACAAAGTAGTGCCAAGCGTGCGCCTGTGTCATAAGTAAAGGGCCGGCTGGCTTGACCGTTAAGGGTGCTGTAACCCCCGAAAGTACACTCCAGTCCAAACCAAAAAAAAAATTATTTTCTGTGTTTGTGAATTGTGTGCGCAGTAGCCGCACGTGCATCAACAAAGTAGTGCCAAGCGTGCGCCTGTGTCATAAGTAAAGGGCCGGCTGGCTTGACCGTTAAGGGTGCTGTAACCCCCGAAAGTACACTCCAGTCCAAACCAAAAAAAAAATTATTTTCTGTGTTTGTGAATTGTGTGCGCAGTAGCCGCACGTGCATCAACAAAGTAGTGCCAAGCGTGCGCCTGTGTCATAAGTAAAGGGCCGGCTGGCTTGACCGTTAAGGGTGCTGTAACCCCCGAAAGTACACTCCAGTCCAAACCAAAAAAAAAATTATTTTCTGTGTTTGTGAATTGTGTGCGCAGTAGCCGCACGTGCATCAACAAAGTAGTGCCAAGCGTGCGCCTGTGTCATAAGTAAAGGGCCGGCTGGCTTGACCGTTAAGGGTGCTGTAACCCCCGAAAGTACACTCCAGTCCAAACCAAAAAAAAAATTATTTTCTGTGTTTGTGAATTGTGTGCACTGTGGCTGCACGTGCATCAACAAAGGAGCAGCGCCAAGCGTGCGCCTGTGTCCCATAAGTAAAGAGCCGGCTGGCTCATTTCTTAAAGGGTGGTGTAACCCACAAAGTGCACTACTCTCCAGCAAAAATAAAATAATATTTTCTGTGTTTGTGTGCGCTTTAGCCGCACGTATATATATCAATATAACATAAATGGAGGACCAAACTTTCTCTGATAAAAATAAAATAGGGAAAGATCAAGAACCACTTCCTCCTAGTGCTGTTGCTGCTGCTGGGAGTTGTTCATCATCCCAGAGAGGAAGTAGGAACATCACTACTTTTACTAAACAATTGACCCTCCAACAGTCCCTAGCGATGAGGATGAAGTACGACAGCAGTCATCCTGAAGCAAAACGTATAACTGAGGCCTTGACTGCTATGTTGGTGTTAGACGTGTGTCCGGTATCCGACATTAGTGCAGTGGGATTTAGACAATTGATGGAGGTAGTGTGTCCTCGGTTCCAAATCCCGTCTAGATTCCACCTGCATCCTCAAAGCAGCAGCGACAAGCGTGCGTCTGTCTGTTAAAGGGTGGTGACACCCTCAAAGTGTGCTACACAAACAATTAAAATATTGTTCTTTTTTTTCTGTCTTTGTGAATTGTGTGGGCTGTAGCCGCACCTGCATCCTTAAAGCAGCAGCGACAAGCGTGCGTCTGTCTGTTAAAGGGTGGTGACACCCTCAAAGTGTGCTACACAAACAATTAAAATATTGTTCTTTTTTTTTGGTCTTTGTGAAATGTGTGGGCTGTAGCCGCACCTGCATCCTTAAAGCAGCAGCGACAAGCGTGCGTCTGTCTGTTAAAGGGTGGTGACACCCTCAAAGTGTGCTACACAAACAATTAAAATATTGTTATTTTTTTTTCTGTCTTTGTGAATTGTGTGGGCTGTAGCCGCACCTGCATCCTTAAAGCAGCAGCGACAAGCGTGCGTCTGTCTGTTAAAGGGTGGTGACACCCTCAAAGTGTGCTACACAAACAATTAAAATATTGTTCTTTTTTTTTTGGTCTTTGTGAAATGTGTGGGCTGTAGCCGCACCTGCATCCTTAAAGCAGCAGCAACAAGCGTGCGTCTGTCTGTTAAAGGGTGGTGTAACTCTCAAAGTGCTCCAAAAAATAAAAAACTATTTTTTTAATGTGTTTGTGACTTGTGTGCGATGTAGCCGCACCTGCATCCTTAAAGCAGCAGCGACAAGCGTGCGTCTGTCTGTTAAAGGGTGGTGACACCCTCAAAGTGTGCTACACAAACAATAAAAATATTCTTCTTTTTTCTGTCTATGTGAATTGTGTGGGCTGTAGCCGCACCTGCATCCTTAAAGCAGCAGCGACAAGCGTGCGTCTGTCTGTTAAAGGGTGGTGACACCCTCAAAGTGTTCTACACAAACAATTAAAATATTGTTCTTTTTTTTTCGGTCTTTGTGAAATGTGTGGGCTGTAGCCGCACCTGCATCCTTAAAGCAGCAGCGACAAGCGTGCGTCTGTCTGTTAAAGGGTGGTGTAACTCTCAAAATGTTCCAAAAAATAAAAAACTATTTTTTAATGTGTTTGTGACTTGTGTGCGATGTAGCCACACTTGCATCCTCAAAGCAGCAGCGACAAGCGTGCGTCTGTCTGTTAAAGGGTGGTGACACCCTCAAAGTGTGCTACACAAACAATTAAAATATTGTTCTTTTTTTTTCTGTCTATGTGAATTGTGTGGGCTGTAGCCGCACCTGCATCCTTAAAGCAGCAGCGACAAGCGTGCGTCTGTCTGTTAAAGGGTAGTGACACCTCAAAGTGTTCTACACAAACAATTAAAATATTGTTCTTTTTTTTTTGGTCTTTGTGAAATGTGTGGGCTGTAGCCGCACCTGCATCCTTAAAGCAGCAGCGACAAGCGTGCGTCTGTCTGTTAAAGGGTGGTGACACCTCAAAGTGTTCTACACAAACAATTAAAATATTCTTCTTCTTTTTTCTGTCTTTGTGAATTGTGTGGGCTGTAGCCGCACTTGCATCCTCAAAGCAGCAGCGACAAGCGTGCGTCTGTCTGTTAAAGGGTGGTGTAACCCTCAAAGTGTGCTCCACAAACAATAAAAATATTCTTTTTTTTTTCTGTCTTTGTGAATTGTGTGGGCTGTAGCCGCACTTGAATCCTCAAAGCAGCAGCGACAAGCGTGCGTCTGTCTGTTAAAGGATTACATCGGTGACAGCATCCAAGTAGGCATGTCAGACAGTCCGTACCTGTACTGGCAGGAAAAAGAAGCAATTTGGAGGTCCCTGTACAAACTGGCTCTATTTTACCTGAGTTGCCCCCCCTCCAGTGTGTACTCCGAAAGAGTGTTTATAGCAGCCGGGAACCTTGTCAGCGAAAGGCGTAGGAGGTTGCTTCCACAAAATGTGGAGAAGATGATGTTCATAAAATGAATTATCAACTCTTCCAGGGAGACCAGCCTCCAGAACGTACAGAGGGACCTGTGGTTCCAGCAGGGACGAATTAATACTCTGTGAGGATGAGGATGTACACACTGAAGAGGGTGAGGAATCGGTGGATGAGGAGGATGAGGATGACATCTTGCCTCCGTAGAGCCAGTTTGTGCAGGGACAGATAAATTGCCAGCTTGTTTTGTGGGGGCCCAAACGAACCAATCATTTCAGCCACAGTTGTGTGGCAGACCCTGGCGCTGAAATGATTGGTTTGTTAAAGTGTGCATGTCCTGTTTATACAACATAAGGGTGGGTGGGAGGGCCCAAGGACAATTCCATCTTGCACCTCTTTTTTTTCTTTGCATTATGTACAGTTTGGGGCCTAGTTTTTCAATGCCATCCTGTCTGCCACTGCAGTTTCACGCCTAGATGGGTCACGTGTTTGTGCCGCCCACTTGTGTCGCTTAGCATAGTCATCCAGCTACCTCGGTGCAACCTTTTGGACATAAAAACACTATTGTGAGGTGTGAGGTATTCAGAATAGACTGGAAATGAGTGGAAATTAAGGTTATTGAGGTTAATAATAGCATAGGAGCAGAAAAACCTACAAATTCTGTGATTTTAGCTGTTTTTATGCTTTTTTTCAAAAAAATACAGATCCAAAACACAAAACCCAGAACCCAAAACACGCAAGGGTGGTTTTGGCAAAACCAATCCAGATCCAAAACACGAAGAAAGATCCAGATCCAAAACCAAAACACAAAACACGAAAAGTGGCCGGTGCACACCCCTAGTACATACAGTCTCCCCAATACAGACATTCTGCCTGATTCTTGTATTCCCCCGATACACAGAGCATGCTCTCAGATGAAGGGATGCAATAAAATTGTCATTTACGGATTTGTGCAGAAACCGCTCTGATTTCCCCATGATTAGCAAGTTGTAGCTTGTTCGGATAAAAGTGCTGTTGGCAGCATCAATAGAACACAAACTTGCTAATCAACCCTTTTCCCTGCTTGACGTTGTCTTTGAACAGATTGTAAAAGCGTTGGCTTAGATGCTCTCCAACAAGGCCTTGGTTAAATGCTCCCAAGCCTGGCTGTGTAACACACCGGAACTGACAGGAACTGGCAGACCATATAGGGATCCTGCTCTGACCCAGCAATTGGCCAATACTGAGTCATCAGCAGATGCTCCCTCTATCTGGGTGAGTGGAATGGACTTTTCAAGGACGTTAGGCAAACTTGCAAGTAAACAATTCTAATTATGAACTTTGCAAAAAATAAATCCCCCCCCCCCCCTTCTTGCAAAAGATTTCTTTATCCTTATCAGGTAACACTTGTTCATGGTATAATTGCATTCTCCACTGAATACTCACATCTACATTTTAAATTAGTTTGATTTTGTTTGACGTCTGGTTAGAAAATGTGCAGAAATACATCATAGGACTAATGCAGAGCTTCCATGGTTGGTTTCCATGTGGAAATGCAATCTGGAAGCCAGCTGAATTTGCTGTATAGGGGCCACGAATGCTGTTTTCTGGAACCTACATAACTCCACATGTTGTCTGGCTTTATGACAATGTGACTGCTGAAGCTGGTGCCTGATTGGTTTATATTGCTTGTGATGCATTGTCATCTGAGGAACCAAAGGGTGAGATTCATCAAACCTTCTGAGGAGGACATGTGGACTTGTTAACCGTCTTAAGAGAGGAGGGGGCCTGTGTGCACTCCCCGTGCGGGGCACCCTCCTCTCTCCCCAGTGGCCGGCAGCTGACTGACGTAGCTGGCCAGCCACCGGAGCATTAATAGACTCCGGGCACTAGAGTGTGCCAGGAGTTTACTGCGCATGCGCAGAACACCGGAAAAATGGTTGCGGCGGCCATTTTCCTGTGTTCTGAGCAGCGCTGACCACCGATGCGGGACCACGGACAGGAGAGTTTAAAATAATGTGGGTGCAGGGTGTACGGTGCAGGGCCCCCCAGGACCCGGGGGCCCATGTGCCCCGCACACACTGCACCCATTATTGATACGCCACTGGTGTTAACTATAGCAACCAATCAACTGTTAGCTATCATTATCTAGTACATTCTATAAAATGATAGCTACAATCTGATTGGATGCTATGGGCTATTGGCCCTACTAGGCATGATGCAGAGATGTACACATTGCCAACATTTTATTTTCACAGTTGAGCAATTGTCGGTAAACCGTGCATGTGTCTGAGTCGTGCAGCTCCTGCATCAAGGTACATTACAGCAGCCATTCATAGCGACTTTTTACTTGCAGTGTGATTGACAGTCAGGGAGTGTTTGTGGGAGGTAACGGGGTAGTATTGGCTCAAACACAGGCAAGTTGCAACAGTTTTTGGGGCGGGTCATAGCCAGCATCTGTGATCTCGTACGCAATAAAAATGTACCCGGTGTCTCAGTTCCCGCGGGCGTTCTGAGTATCAATAGGGTTACTCAGAATTACCATAACAGAATGATCTGTGATCGATGATGCGTCTTTGTACACAGATGCTAGATGTGCAGAGCCGTAAGTGGGGGTCTCAAGATAATCCTCGGTGTCTGTGACTTATGTATATTTTCGCACAGCAGCTGCTTGCAGGATGGCAGCGATGGCATTTGCGTACAATTCACTACCAGATGTTCTAAGCTTTGAAAAGTGATAAACTGGAAAGTAATAAACCACCAGCCAATCAGCTCCCAACTGTAATTTCTCAAACACAGCCTGTAACATGACAGTTGGGAGCTGATTGGCTGGTTGTTTATCACTCTCCAGTTTATCACTTTTCAGAGCAAGTACATCCATCAGGCCCAATGCAATGTAATTTGCTTAGGTGAAACTGAATGCCATTGAAACAAACAGACATGTCAGGATAAGATTCAGGGCCTGATTCAGAGCTGCTAGTAAGCGGCCGCTCGTTTGCTCCGACTGATGTTAGCACATCTGCGCATGCGCCAACTAGTCAGTGCGGTCGGAAATCGTGTGCTCGCAAAATAGCGAATGCCTGCTAATTTGAGTGACAGGATGAGGCGTTTATGGGTGGTAAAAGGGGAAGGTGCTTGAAAACGGGGAGTGGAGATCCGAACGCAGGCGTGCCAAACGGTCAAAACAGGCGTTTTAAGGGCGTGCATAATTAACAAACCAGTGTCATCGGCCACGTCTCTTGGTTGTCTCTTAGCCTGAACTGTTCGCATGATTGCGGTAGGAAAATCCAACCACAAGCACTGTGAGCAGTTCAGGCGCCTTTCGATGTACTTGATTAATCTAATAAATAGCGGAGATGACGTATGATGCGAATGGCCAGGGGGCGTCTTCACAAAATAGCGAGCTCATATTTTGTTCGCTCGCTCACCCGCGCACGCAGGGGGGGTTTCCGAGTACCTAGAAACCCCCCTGCCCGCCACTCCATTGCAGCCCAGCTTAACAATATATATATTTTTTGTTTAAAACATGTGAGCCCAGCAACTGTCCCTGGCTGAGCTGCCTGTAGGGGGAGCTGCAGCGCTTGCGCACAGCTCCTCCCGGGCTGTTCCCATAGAGCACAGCACACAAGCATTGTTGGAGGCTGAGTCATCGGAGCCTGCTGCGTGACAGTGACCAGCGCTCTCTCCGCACCACAGGTGGGTGTAATGTTTGACATGTGGGGGGAGGGTGATCTTTGTCAGTGTGTGTCTAGGCTTTGTCAGTGCAGTGTCTGTCAGTGTATATGTGTGTCAGTGTGTGTGTGTATAGGCTTTGTCAGTGCAGTGTCTGTCAGTGTATATGTGTGTCAGTGTGTGTGTGTATAGGCTTTGTCAGTGCAGTGTCTGTCAGTGTATGTGTGTCAGTGTGTGTGTGTGTGTGTATAGGCTATGTCAGTGTATATGTGTCAGTGTGTGTGTGTGTCTAGGCTATGTCAGTGCAGTGTCTGTCAGTGTATGTGTGTCAGTGTGTGTGTGTGTGTATAGGCTATGTCAGTGCAGTGTCTGTCAGTGTATATGTGTCAGTGTGTGTGTGTGTCTAGGCTATGTCAGTGCAGTGTCTGTCAGTGTATATGTGTGTCAGTGTGTGTGTGTGTATAGGCTATGTCAGTGCCGTGTCTGTCAGTGTATATGTGTGTCAGTGTGTGTGTGTATAGGCTTTGTCAGTGCAGTGTCTGTCAGTGTATATGTGTGTCAGTGTGTGTGTGTATAGGCTTTGTCAGTGCAGTGTCTGTCAGTGTATGTGTGTCAGTGTGTGTGTGTGTGTGTATAGGCTATGTCAGTGCAGTGTCTGTCAGTGTATATGTGTCAGTGTGTGTGTGTGTCTAGGCTATGTCAGTGCAGTGTCTGTCAGTGTATGTGTGTCAGTGTGTGTGTGTGTGTGTATAGGCTATGTCAGTGCAGTGTCTGTCAGTGTATATGTGTCAGTGTGTGTGTGTGTCTAGGCTATGTCAGTGCAGTGTCTGTCAGTGTATATGTGTGTCAGTGTGTGTGTGTGTATAGGCTATGTCAGTGCCGTGTCTGTCAGTGTATATGTGTGTCAGTGTGTGTGTGTATAGGCTTTGTCAGTGCAGTGTCTGTCAGTGTATATGTGTGTGTGTGTGTATAGGCTTTGTCAATGCAGTGTGTGTATAGGCTTTGTCAGTGCAGTGTGTGTGTCTGTGTCAGTGCAGTGTGTGTGTTAGTGTGTCTGTGTCAGTGCAGTCTGTGTCAGTGTGTGCGTCTGTGTGCGTGTATATGTCACTGTGTATGTTTGCGGTGCTGCCTTTTTATTTCTTCAAGGAGCTGAAAAGCTCCATATAAATATAGTCAAGTAGACTCCAAATAAAAAAGTTCAACACCCGGGGTGCAGATCCTAAGAACTAAGCAGACCGCTCAGTCTTGAACATACAATCACATACAGGCAGCGCTCCTCAGGTACTCAGTAATCCAAGCTTGTTAATCCATTACTGTGCAACGTTTCAGATGCAATTATTATATATTTCGTCAAGGCATTGATGAAATATGTCATAAATTCATCTGAAACATTGCACAGTAATGGATTAACATGCTTGGATTATTGAGTATTGATTATTGAGTACCCGAGCAGTGCTGCCTGTATGTGGTTAGATTTTTTGCCATTGGTTTTGTAACCAAGTATTGGAAACCCCCCTTTCAAAATCCTGCGTTTGCCACTGTCGTTCGCTCGTTCAGACATAGAGGTGTTAACAGACCGCAAAGAGCGAGCGCTCTATTTAAATATCCGGCACCTTTTTCTGAACGAGCGAGCGCAAATAGCGTCCGGCTCTGAATCAGGCCCTCAGGTCACAATGAACCTTGTATCTTCTATGAGCTTTCATGGCTTTACAAGATTGTTGCTCAACAATAATTAAGCACATGAGATGCATGCAGGGGCGCCGAGAGGGGGGGGGAGCGGGTACAGTTTACCCGGGCCCGGGCTTCCAGAGGGGCCCGGCGGGGGCCCGGGTCTGGCGCCGCCCCCCCTCACTTCCTCCCTCCCTCTGCAGCAGCCTAGCACACGGCGTGTGCTGGGCTGCAGCGGGAGATTGCTTGCGGCTGCTAAGTAGCAGCCACAGCAATCTCATATGCCTGAAGGGGGGAGCGATCACACTGATCGCGCCCCCCACTGGCTTAGCGCCGGGCTGAGGGGCTCACAGCGCCCCCTCTCCGGCGCACAGCTCCGCTTCGCGGCGCTGCAAAACACTTTTTTTTTTCAAGGGGGCGTGGCCACGCCTTCTGAAATTAGGCCACATACCCTCTTTACCGGGGCCCTGTGTGGCTCTCTACTCCCCTGGATGCATGTCCATGGAGGAGAAATGGGCTGCAATACCTTTGTGACCACTATAAGAGCTTATTATCTCTGTAAAATATGGGCTCTACCAATTCCTTCCTTCATTCAATCAATCCTCTCCAGGGTGCTAGTTATAATCTCTTTCTGTTATAAATGTATTATGATGGCATATACAACATCCAGCATTGTCTATCTTGGATATAAAGTAAAAGTAGTTTTCCATATTGCATTACACATCAAGTAACTGGTGGTGAACATTACATGCCAAGCGATGAGTACAGCCCAAACGTAACATGAGAGCTGGGGAAGCATAATGTCCTTTATCACCAGAAGGAGATGTCTGGGGATATGACACAAAGCTGCTCCCTGGATATAACTGTACCCGATGATAAGAGCAGAGCTATTTAATATCCCAGGGCAAAGAAATAAAACAAGTTGTCCTGATGATATAAACACATGGCTGAAAAGCAAAGTAGCAAGCTAGGAGTTGCAGCAAAATATGTCCAAGCAATTAAATTAAACACATCAGAAGGACTTAATGTGTTGTATTTTAATTCTGACATGTAACGGTTACGTATATTTTATCTCTCTGAGAAATCTTCAAAGTTGATTAAGTTAAAACATAGTTTTGACTTACATGTAAATCATAGAAATATTGTTACAAGCTTTTATTTAATTAGTTAAATCAAAGCATGTAACAATATTTCAATGGAAATACCGGAGATCGCAAGAAAGATATTCCATGTGGCTGTGTCTGGTAGAAGCAACTACAAATGGGATGAGCTTGGAACTAGGGATCTAACTCAGACCCACTCGCTAGATGCGTATACAAATTGCGGCAAGGCAGGCGATCGCACGGCAAGGCATTACCACACCCACTATGTCTTAGCGTGCGATCGCATTGTGTATGCAGATGCCCACTTGCGCATGTCATCTCCAGGAAGTGTATGCAACCATCGGTAACATCGAGTACCATCGGAAGCGATCGCAGCACTTGTGGTTGACCATACCTTACCGCAAGCACAGCGAGTGCTTCAGTGTGAATTTCAACCATGTGACGTGTACTATGACACTGCCTCTTAATTATGCACGCCTTACACGGCGTTAAATCACTCAGGCACGCCTGCATTCGCACCACCACTCCCCCGTTTTCATCGACCATCCCCTGTCACCATCCACAAACGGCTTGTCCTGTCACTCAATCTAGCGAGCTATCTGTGCACAGCGAGCGAACGCTTGGACTAGTTCGCGCACTGCGATGCATACACATGCGCAGATGCAAACATCGGCTGGCTGCGTACGAACGCAGCCTAGCGAGTGGGTCCGAATCAGCCCCACAGGTCCTACCAGGAACTGAAAAAAGGAACAGCCAAGGGAGGTGCGCGAGCTTCTTCCCCTAAAGATACTCGTTCAGCTACAGCAAAGTCCAGTGTTGCATTCGCAGCCTAGGAGGTGGTATGACTCAGCAGACCAATAAGAACCTATGAGTCCAAGCAGTTGCCTTTTCTTCCCTGTAGTCCAGCTCAATTTGGACTCCAAGGGATGACCCAATTACATTGTAACCCCTCCTTCTCTCTCAGTGCCAATGTTTCCAACCATGGAATGTCCACTGTTACCACTATACAGACCCTGCTAACATTTGTCAAGTACAATCTATAAAATGATAGGTAGTAGCTGGTGAGCAAGTTTTCCACCTTTCCTCTTTGGAAAGTTTAATCCATCTCCCCTATGTTTTATAAACATTAGTGCTGCAACTGCCTCCAACGCCTTGAGAACATGTTGTTTAGGGGACAATATCGGTAACAACCCCCGGCAGCGCCGATAATAAGGGGATGGGTAGTTTGTGCTATGGCCCCAAAAGCTGGAGATCCCCTAGAGGACATTATAAATGCCCCTAATGTTCTTTTAGCAAACAGAGTACAACAGAGTGCTCTGTCCATACGTAGATTTAATCATTCCTTATTGAATCACTTGTTTGTGTTTAATAAAAAGTAGAATCATTTCTAGCGCCTGTGCAATGAATTAAAGTCAGAATGAAACAAAGGCTATATGCAGTGTGGTCATCTCAGTACACGCTGGTTTGGATGGTAATGTGTGGTTTTACTGTAGTACTGTAGGTCTTGTATCAATAGACGTCTTGTTGTCTGTTCAAAAAACCCTCACAGGGTTACATGAGGACTGCTCAACTCAATAGCCTTGCCCTCTGCCATTGTGTTTTAATATAGGTTTATATCCTCAGAGCCGTATTCATAACTCCCTATTTTCTATAGGCTTTTTCTTATATCCTTGCATCTGTTCTTTGTCTGCATGACAAGCAGTCATTGTATACAGTATGAGGCAAATACAATGCTTGAATTTCTAACTATATACCGGTGGGAGGTAGCTACCCTCACGGCTGCTATGGACCTATTCCTCTATATTACACATCAACTGGTTCTGTATGAGATTTTCGGAAGTAGGTTCCCACGGATTAACCCATAGCATCCCGAAGGGCTTTGTAATCCATAGGACAGCAGGTTCATATGCACTATATTGCGTAAAACATTTTAGAATTATGTCAAAATGAATGATAAAATTCCACAAAACACAGGGAGTTATGTATCAAGCCGTGGTGAGAGATAAAGTGCCAACCAATCAGCTTCTCTCATTTTTCAAGCACAACCTGTAAAATGACAGTCAGAAGCTGATTGGTTGGTACTTTATTTTTCTCCACTTTATCTCCAAGACTTGATACACTTCCCCCATAGTCACGCAAGATCCAACTATTGCATGTGTGAAAAAGCTCAATATTCTTATAATTTATAAGTCTCCCTTTCTGTAGCTATTATTTTTCGGTGTAAAACTGAATGGAATCAGATAGAGAAACTCGTTTGGCTCAGGGAGGCTAATCCCGGGTTCAGCGGGATCCCGGGAATTGATTCCGGGATTTGAATCCCAGGATTGGCGCTTCCAATCCCAGGATTTAGGAGATTGAACCGCACATGATCATTGATGAGTTTAGCCAGGCAGCGCTGAGTCAGAGCACGTTGCCCAGCCCAGGGGCAGTCAGTGTGGATTGGTAAGCTGTGCGGCTGAGCAGGCGTAAAGTGAGAGGTCGTGCTTTGCAACCCCACACCAGCCCGCCCCCTCACAGGCGCGCCTGCCCGCCTGCTACCCGGGTTTGAATAAATGAGGCTGGATTGGCTTCTCTAGTTCGGCTAATACAATTATCATTGCATGGGTCTTCAGGAGTATCGCCAAACATCCTTGAACCCAGGTACAAAATTCAGTCAGGGTCCTCGTGCTCAACAGTACCTGCCATGCATTATAACTTATCTTTCTGCACAGAATATCCATGGAGCAGTTTGGCCTAATAAAAAAATATGGATGCAATAAACCACAGTAAACTATATAATACGCCATGTAGTCTCCTTGGCATCTCTACTCTTTAAAGGGTTTAATGAGATGGAGTGAGTGGGTGGCAGTGACCTCTGAAATTAACTTTTGCTCTTGATCTGCACAAACATATTAGCGAGGACATGTTTGTATTAGTGTCTTTATGCATTAATATAACCTAGTAAATTATCTAATTAGTTGCACATATAGATGACAGAAGGGCCACTAGGAATATTTACTGCACTTTTGTTTTGCCATTTATCTGAATAGGTGACACACTAAACCGGTCTAATAAGGAATAATGGTGGCGCTTGAAAGCTGCACAGAATAATGAGGGGAAGTGCTACCCGTCTCTTCCTGGCTCGTTGTACATCATTACACGCTTCCGTCTATGTTAAACTTATTTATATAGCACATTACATGCTACGAAAGTCATTGTTTTTCTGTTGCCTCATGAACAGTAGTGCAAGTTCAAGGAAACATACATATTTATACGGGAACGGACCAATGTCTTATCGACTTAAGATGGTCAGAAAATTAACGGTCAAAAAAAAATCATAGTTTTGGGCTATTGCTTTTGGGGATTTTAAAATGCTATGTGAGCTGCAGGATATTGTGCTGGTGGTCTTGCAAATGGTAATTTTTATAGTGATACCGTTATGAATTCAAATGAAAAAATGGCCTAAAAATGCTCAAATGAGAACAAATCAAGGAAGAAGAAGAAGAAAGGGTTTCACACATAATGGACAAAGCCAAGTGCTAAATAATGAAAGAAATATTCAAGTGCTCATAGGAACAAGTATTTTCAGATGTCCTCCATTATTCAGGTTGCTCTTGATATTCTGGTTTTGGCCTTAGTAATAGTGTATGGCAAGCCCGGACCTGTTAGACTGACAATGTTCTAAAAATCCCTAGAAAGTTTAATAAACTAACAACCTTCAAATGAAAATTATATATTGCAAAAAGAAGACCAAAGGGTTCTAGACACAATCAGGGCCGTAACTAAGGATGTGAGAGCAATACTAACGCACAGAGCGCAGGGGCCTGTGGGCAGCACCGTTGCTGCCCCACACGGCACCTGCATGTGGCTTTCAGGATGCCTGGAACGGTACCCTGCATCCAGTAGCTCTACTGCAGAACTGCCCAGAGCATCCAAGGGATGCTCCGGACAGGCACCCTGCAGCCTGTGGAGCTGCAGGATGCTCCAAGCAGTGCTCTGCTTAACAGAGCCAGTGGCCCTGCCCCCTGAGCGTGATGTCATGACATCACTGGTTTAAGGGCAGGGACAGCACCGGGTAGCATAGAACCCTGTTACGGCACTGGACACAATGAAGGTAGCTCTTTTGTGGGCTGATTTATTATTCATGAGAGTATGACTAATCAATTCACTTGGAGTTAGGGGAAGACGTATCAAATCTTCTAAAGTGGACAAGCGGAGACGTTGCCTGTGGCAACCAAACAGATTTTAGCTATCATTTATCAAGTACATTCTATAAAATGATAGGTAGAAGCTGATTGGTTGCTATGGGCAATTTATCCACCTGTCCGTCTTAGACATCCTGCTTTTCAGGCAATGTCCCCTCGTGCACCAAAGTGTTCCATGGGGTGGGAGGGGTGGGAGCCCACCCACTCTCTTAGCAGAGCAGTGGTGAATGGATGCCGCACAACATCTAAACAATGTAGAGAGAGGCCAGAGTGACAAGCAATGGGGGTGTGATGCGCAGCTGCGTCCCCATCCTAGTGCTCAATGGGGGTGTGGTGCAGTCCCGACTTCCCCCTTCCAAATGTTGGGAGGTATGGTAATAGATCAAACAACAAAATGGCAGCGTCCATTATAGACAAATGACAGGAGCTCATTAATATTCCTCAACCAGTAACCTCAAATTCCACCAACAATTTGTGAGATGTTTGCACAACAGCTTGTAATATACAGTATAATAATTATTTATTTGCATAATTAATATGCTCCAAGTAATTCATGCAATTAGTGATAGTAAATAACACCAGTGATATACAGTATATACTGCACATCTAAATAATATGCTCTTTTATATGATGATCCATTGCAAGTGGGGAGGGGATGGATGGTTTTCCGTGTAATGTAATGAAATGAGAGCACTGGTAATGTTTCTATGTTTTGGTACAAACACTACAAGTGCTTCAATACTGGAGGTTGGAGCGAGCAATAATTTGGCACAGATATTATACTGGAGGACCCCCAAGCTGGGATGCATAGTTTTCTTTGGCAATAATAAAAAGGGAATAAATGCTAAAAAATGATGTTGCAAACTGGACGTTTCAAATTCAGATCTTACTGTAACACTAAAATAAATAAACTCACCAAGAACCACCCTTCCAATTTCACGTTATCGTGTAAAGGTCACAGCCCATCTGTTTGTCGGCCGCTTCCAAGACATCTGATAGTGATATTCTTTTTTAATTTTAACCCAGTAAGACACATAATTCCTTTTTTTTTATTTTGATTTACTCAGTGGATCTAAGTGCTTCCAGATGCCCTGCAAAGGCATAGCAACACTACATGCAAGATTATTACAGATATTAGGACATTGACATTTTTTTGGAACTTTAAAATTAAGAGGCTTACTTAACAAAGACAACGGTACAAGCATGCACCCACATGTATCAACCAGGCTCGGACTGGGCCGCCGGGGATTTGGGTGATACCCCGTTGGGCATCGCTGCTTCATAGCCACTCCCTCTAAGTGCTGCTAGATTGTCACTGTGTGGGTGCGGGGCGGCAGGTGAGTGCGTACGGTAGACGGCAGTCTCACTGCAATGTCTGCACCAGTCCACCAGCACCACTGATTCCATCAGCCACTGAAACCGGCCAATCGGGCGACATGCAGAGCAAATCGGGTCATCGTGACGCGGGTTTTGCCATTCACACTGCAGGGTGACACAGGAACAACCCGTGCTCAATCCTGCAAGCCAGCCGGGACGGATACCCGGATCACTGGACCCGGGTTGATCTGTTTACACACGGACTCTTGCAGTGCTTTTCTTCCCCTGCACAGCTGCTTGCTCTCTGTCATAGTGAGTTAGGGATGGACATCAGAAGCCCAGCATTGAGTGGTTGCCAGGCCTCCGACATAAAATCCAGCGATGTGACTGCAACTAGCCATCGCATTGCAACCATGCGATAGTGTAACCATATACGATCATTATACTTGCACATTAAAAGGGAGTGAAGCCTGTGAAAAAGGGGGCAGAGCCTCACGGGTCCTCCGTCCACATCACTGTGGGGGCATGCCCAGTTCTCTCCGAGATGCTGGGCTACCCCCAGGCTCACCCTACACTTTGAATAGATGCCTTGCGCATGTGAACGGCATCTATTCTCCTGCTGCTCACCCACCCTCCACAGTCAGCCATTGGATGGGCATCCGAAAGCTGCATCCGATGGCTGGCAACCATTGAATTCCTGTTATTCTAAGGAGAAGGTACTTCCAGCGAATTGGAACCATGAGTGTGAGTCTGGCTAATGGCTGCAATTGTTAGACCGGAATCGGTATGATATCCCAGCTGCCGAATGGCCGGGAGTTTGAATCCCGGCAGCGGCAGCCCGACAAAACAGCAGAACCCGGCAGCGGAAGCCCGACAGCGCTGGAAATCCCGATCGTGGTAAGGTAAGTATTGTCTAATCTAACCTAACCCCCCTAACCCTCCTTAGGGGTGCCTAACCCTAACCTCCCCCCTGTGCCTAACCCTAATCCCCCCTCTAAGTGTCTAACCCTAACCCCCCCTTCCCACTGCCTAAACCTAAGTCCCCCGGGGGGTGCCTAACCCTAAATCCCCCCCCCCGAGGGTGCCTAACCCTCCCTCCCCCTAGCCTAACCCTCCCGGGGGGTGGCCTAACCCTAAGTCCCCCCCGGGTGCCCTAAACCTAACCCTCCCCCCCGCAGCTGTCTGCTCGCGGCACCCGACATCTGCTCGATCGGGATGCTGGGCGCCTGTCTCCCGGTGTCGGGGAAATGAGCGGCGTCTAGATATAAACGCCGGTCATTTATCCCACGGCGGGATAAAGCAGTCGGGAAGCCGGCTGCAGGGATTCCGGCAACCGGCTTCCCGATTGTATACTGTTAGACCACTTCTTAAAAAAACAAATTTAGACCCCGACTGCATGACCAACTAGACCAGTATCAAACCTTCTTTTTCTAGGGAAGGTCATTGAGAAAGTGGTGGCAATGCAACTGGAAACCTGCCTGTCTACCCATGATATTTATGATCCATTCCAGTCAGGATTTAGGAGAAGACATAGCACTGAAACAGCCCTGGTATGTGTGCTTAATGATCTTCTGCTGGCAAGAGACAGAGGTGATTGTTCAATCTTAATCCTTCTGGATCTCTCTGCAGCATTTGATACTGTGGACCACGGGATTCTAATTGAGCACCTGAAACATTTCTGTGGACTGGATGGCACAATCCTTAGCTGGTTCAAATCATTTCTCACTGGCAGGTCACAGAGAGTTTCTTCTGGAGTAAACTCTTCATCACCAGTGCCACTTCCATGCGGTGTCCCACAGGGTTCTATACCCTCTCCCATGCTTTTTGCAGTATACATGCTACCACTGGGTCAAATAATCAGACGTCAAGGCCTGGTCTACCATTGCTATGTAGATGATACACAATCATGCTGTGGCTGAGGGGGGACTGCGAGCAATCACACGGGACCTGTTCTGAACATTTGCAGACCGGGTCCTGCGCATACGAAGTTCCCCAAACATCGGAAACATCATATTTGTACATAAACCATTGGGTTGGCATATAAATCTGATCAGGCTCTGAGGTAAGAGGAACTTTATTATTGGCTGACCTCTCATGAACATAGGCCTAAAAAATGTCTGTCTCCACCCTAGATGTTTTTTTTTACCAAAGGGGAGCCAGTATGTGACCCACTCCCTCCCCCCTATATATGATATATTGTACCTTTATACAATGGAGGCAGCGGCGTATATCTATAATGGGTGCAGAGTGTGGTGCGCACATAAGCCCAGGAGTCATTAGGGGTGTAGGGCTCCCGGGCCAGAGCCATCTGGCTCATGACATAGTAGATAAGTGAAGAGTAAAGTTTGGATAGACAGAAACAACCTTAACTAAGAGGTTCTTATGGCCAGTGTGAGTCTTCTTTGTGCTGCCACTGAAACATGTTGAACTTTCTCTGCTAGGATTTAAACTCTGGATATCTGCACAGTGTCCTCACACTGAGTTATGTTCACACAACCGAGCCACTGGCATTGGTCTTCGCTCTTCTCAATACTGGTAATCATTTCCTTGTCTTGCATAAGCTCAATAAAGAGTAACCCCTGCATCTCACTTGCCAAGCAACCAGGCGGAAGGTGCACCTACTCGTCTGAACAGTTTCAGTATAGCCCTAGTCTGAATGCTATGCCTGTTTGTTTCCCAAAACCTGGTCAATTTCTTATCTCCGAGTCTACGATACGCTTTGTACATGCTGATCTGTCCCAGAGTAGTTTTCTAGGTCCTAACCCAAATGATACATTGTTATAATCAGTAAGCCAAAGAAAACAGTTTTCAGCATCACAAAGACCTCAATAATGTTCATCCACATTACCTGTATCACACATAAATATAAATGCATGGGGATATATAAAATATTGTCTGTACCACCGGATATCTGAGAATAGTGCACTCTGCTCTCTAGTGAAAACATGGTGCATAATGCAATAAGATCTGCTGCTGTAATACATAGCCCCCTTGAGGAACGGAGCATCATAAATTAGGCTCTGGGAGTAAGCTATGCTGAGAGCTGCTCTGCACGTTGTGAACCAAGACCCTGACAAACACATCACTGTGCTACTATATCTATTAGTAACGTTTAGAAACCTCAATGATATAAATATCCAAATGCTCTGGCAAGTCTCTGACAATAAGCAGATGCAAGTTTTCATAAATATGCAGCTTAGAAGTGTACCGGCCGCCTTTGTGAGTTGCAGTTGCTGTGACAGAGCCAAATGACTGTAGGACAAATGAGTTCAAATTAAGAAATGACCAAAGCTCTGCAGAGTTGACCAGAGACTTTCGAGAGTTGTAAACCAGGCACTTTTGTGGCTGACCGCGGGCCATTTTGGAGATTGGATACTTGACCACAGAGATGAAACTGATCACCCCATCCTGTCTGGTAGCAAAAGGATTTCCTGGTCATGTGGAAAGAGTCTTGTATAAAACTAGGATCATCACATCGTGATCCCAACCACCTCTGACCAAAGCCACAGCGGCACTAAACAAACAAGCCAGTAGGGAAAAAGACAGAGTGTGGTCACTGTCTCATGTAATGTAAGTAAACCATGTCTGCAGCCTGGCTGCGTGAGCAGAGCTTAAAATGAGTTCATGAGGAAGCCTTAGGTAAGGTACAGTGAGAAGGACGGAAGGGAGATCATTATCTGCAATAGGAACTGAAATATTGCATTATAAATGACATACTGTACATGTCCATGGACTTTAGGCCAATAGCACAGAGCTGGATTAAGGGGTGGTGGGTCATAGTGCCCAGGTGCTCCCCTCCCTGCACCCATTATACTGTAGGTACGCCAATGCCCTACTGTATGTACTGTCTGGTCTCTTTGAAACTTTTCATATTGCATTATTTGTGTGCATTATTGTAATTTATCCTGTACAAAGCTATGGACACTTGATGGTACCATACAAATAAAAAATAATAATAATAAAAAATCTATCTACCAGGTGTATGCCAGAAAATGTAAATTTGGCCCAGTGTTAGTAGTAAATTCTAAAGTTACTCAACTTTTACACATTTAATTCTCTAATGAACTGTTTTATATACGTAAGACAGAATAGTGACTGGACAGTATTATGTATAAATGCAAAATTCTCATTCACCATGTAAAATAAGATTAAATGCAGAGTGCAGACACAATTTAACTTCAATGAAATACAAACATCTGTTGTCTTCAAATGAGACTATTTCTAACTGCCACAGTGGAAATGCAAATAGCAATAAAGTAATGCAGCTTCATATAATATAGCAGTCACACTACTACACTAATGACCAGTGGGGAGATGTACTAAGCTCTGGAAAGTGATAGTGAAGTGAAGTGTGATAAATTACCAGCCACTCAGCTCCTAACTGCCAATTTACAGGCCGTGTTTGAAAAATGATAGTTAGGAGCTGAGTGGCGGGTAGTTTATCACTCTCTAATTTATCACTTTCCAGAGCTTAGTACACCTGCCCCTAAGTATGGTATGTTAGGTCGTCATTTATAATGTCAACATGTATCATGTTAACATTATAATGTCATGTATAATGGTTGAAATTTTTAGATTCAACATGTCTACACAGATGACATGTCGACATGATAGAATATCGACCAAGCATCCCTGGTGTCCCAGGCAGGGCCGACATCAGGGGGGGACTGCAGGGACTGGAGTTCCGGGCCCGGATACTCGGGGGGCCAACCCGCTTTTACGCCCTGCCACCATGAGGCAAGCCCTCCCGCTCTGCCTCCTAACAAAGCCACGACCAGACACTCCGGGGGCTCATCTGCTCCTAGGCGCTGCCGCTGCACAAGCCAACCTCCCATATAGCAGTACGGCGTACCGTTAAATACTCGGCAGCCTGTACGCCATACCATGCATCATCGTTATGCAGGAACTGCTGCTACGCTGCCAAGCAAGACCATGGAGCGCGGTGGCATGACAGTTCCTAGTCCTATCTGCAGGACTGCTGGGAGCACGACGCTGACCTTGTGATGTCACGTTGATCTCCCTGCCAAAGAGAGGAGCCGCTGGCTGCATGGGAGAGCCAGACCAGCTACCAGAGAATCATGCAAATGGTAAGATAAGGGGACACAGGTTGGAAAGACAATAGGCGGAAAGGGGCAGGTGGCTTGAAAGATGGGGGCAGAAGACTGGAAAGATAAGGGGCAGAAAGGGGGCAGGAGGCTGGAAAGACAAGGGGGCAGGAGGTTGGAAAGACAAGGGGGCAGGAGGCTGAAAAGACAAGGGGGCAGGTGGCTTGAAAGACGGGTGGAAAGAAGGCAGGAGGCTGAAATGACAAGGGGCAGGAGACTGGAAAGACAAGGGGGCAGGTGGCTTGAAAGACGGGGGCAGGAAGCTGGAAAGACAAGGGGGCAGGAGGCTGGAAAGGCAGTGGGCTGGAAAGACAAGTGGGCAGAAGGATGGAGTGCCATAAGGCAGGAAGCTCAGGTGACATGGGGCAGGAGGTGACACAGGGATCAGGAGACTAGAATGACACAGAGTAGTAGGCTTGAATGACACAGCGAGCTGAAGGTGAAACAGTGGGAGGCAACAGGAGAGATACAGGAGGCTAAAGGGGCAGGAGGCTGGAGGTGACACAGGGAGCTGGAGGTGATACGGTGCAGGAGGCTGGAGGGGACATGGAGCAGAAGGTGACACAGGGAGCAGGAGGCTAGAAGAGACACAGGGCAGGAAACTGGAATGCTGCAGGGATCTGGAGGTGACACAGGGAATAGGAGGCTGCAGGAAACATGGGGCTAGAAGCTGGAATGGTGCAGGAATCTGGAGGTGAGACGGGGCAGGAAGTTGGAATGTTGCAGGAATCTGGAGGTGACACAGGGAGCAGGAGGCTGAAGATGACATGGGGTATGTAGCTTGAAAGACACAAGGATAGATGGGACATGGGCAGGAGGCCGGAGGGGACACAGGTGGCGAGTCTGGTTGAACCTTTGTTGCATGATAATGACATAAGTTATATTCCTATACAAAAGGACATCTTCTGGACAATGGGATTTCCTAAATGAATAGTGAAAACCGACTGAAGACACCGTCTGCCAAAGGAGGATCAATTTCTTCAGAGGTTCCCACCATATAGGTAAGTTCAGGTGTATTTTTTATTTTGCATTGACCTGCTGTGCATGTACAAAAAATATTAGAATTGCACATAGTACATGTGCCGGAATTTTGGAATTGCAGAGAGAGAGAGTCCAATGAGCTGCAAAACAAAAGAAAGAAAAGCAATTCCTCAGATGACATATTTTGTGTTGCAGATCATTGCTCTGTTCTCTCTCTACAATTCCAAAACCCCAGCACACGTGCCAGGTGCAATTATATTTGGCACAGGTACTATGCAAACAGTCCAGTCACAGTGATCCCCCTTTTCATCCTGCCCAGTGCACCCCCATCCAGCCCAGTGTCCCCCACCATCTCACTGACTCCCCCATCCCAGTGTCTACTCCCTTCCCTCCCCAACCAGCCCACTGCCTCCATCTAACTGCCCCTCAGCAAGAACCCCCCCCAGCCAGTCCAGTCAGTGTCCCTCCATCATTCAGCCTAGTGTTCCCCTCTCCCACCACCATCTCACTGCCCTATTTCCATCCAGCCCAGTGCCCCCCTATATATCACCCACTGCCTCTCCCCATTATCCTCTACTTGTCACCCACTGCCTTCCACCCTCTACCTGGCATCACCCACTGCCTCTCCCTGTCACTCTCTCCCCATCAACCTCTGCCCTGCATCACTATCTCCCATCACCCTCTCCCTGTCACTCTCTGCTTCTCCCTATCACCCACTGCCTCTTCCCATCACCCTCTCCTGTCACCCAGTACCTCTCCATCTCCCACTATTTCTACCAGTCACCTATCTCTCCTGCCAGCCACTGCTTCTGCCTGTCATGCTCCACATCACCCACTGCCACCCCCTGGTGTCACCTTCTGACTCCTCCATCGCCCATTCCCTGGCGTCACCCACTGCCTCTCCCTGTCACCCTCTCCCAGGTGTCACCGACTGCCTCTCCCTGTAATCCTCTCTCCATCACCCTCTGCCTCCCCCCTGCGTCACTATCTCCCCATCACCCTCTCTCTCCTGTCACCCACTGCCCTCTACAAGGCATCCTCTCCATGTCACTTTCGTCTTCCCCCTATCACCCACCACCTGTTCCCATCACCCTCTCTCCGTCACCCACTGCCTCTTCCCGTCACCCTCTCCTTGTCACTAGCTGCTTCTCCCCATCATCCTCTACGTTACCCACTGCCACCCCCTGGCATCACCTTCTGACTCCCCTTGTCACCCACTGCCTTTCCCTGGCATTACCCATGCCTCTTCAACTGGGCGTGGCTTGTGGATACAGCATTCCTTTTGAGGCCATGTCTTGTTGTGAGGCCATACCCACTTTCCGAGTGGCACGCACAAAAAAGCCCCCTCCCCTTCCATTATGGTGCCTCCCCTGTCATTTTGTTCTGGATCCATCCCTGCTTGTGGGTCCCTTCTCACCAAGCCGCACAGGGCCGCCCTCCTGCTACGCCTCCTACCTATGTCCAGGACCATCTCTTCCATTGGGCTTGTTGGGCAGGTGCCCAAGGGCCCGAAGCTTGTAGGGGCCCACCAACCCGCCCCCCTGCAGCCGCGGCCAGTTGGTCAATTTGTGATATTTGTATAGCCGGCCGCCGGTGCACTGTATTCCGATCTAACCTCCCCCACCCCATCCCCAGCCCGTGACGAGTACTCACCTCAGTCCCAGTTTCACTTCATCCGCCGGCTTCAGACCAGTCAGACAGAGTCTCTCTGCATGTGTGGGAGGTCTGATGGGCATGCAGGGGGGTTTAATTTTATTGACCATTTACATTTTTTTCCGTGAATGGGTGGGTAGGGGCCCCAGTGCATCGCTTTGCCCAAGGACCTACCTGCCTATGTCACGCCTGTCCTGTACAATAAAGTGTTAGCCGGCGAGACATCATAATGTCACGCCGCACAACTGAATAAGAGAGGAACCGCGGCATGTGAGGACTGGGGAGCAGCTAGAACAGAATAAGAGTGAGGTAACTAAGGTAAGTGTCTGGGGTTGTGGGGGGGCCCTGCCTATTTTGGCAGTCCCGGGCTCCATAATTTCTGACAGCAACCCTGGTACCACTGGGCTCTATTGCTCCGGCATCCTTTTCTGGGTCCCGGTGGTCACGTGTGCAGCAGTTCCAGTGCAGACATCTGATGAGTGGTGGTTCTGGGGAGTATTATTCCCCTAACTCTAATTCTAATCGCTACCACTAACCCTCCCCCCTAGTGCCTAACCCTAACCATCAGGCTGGGGGTAAAGCCCAGCCCTCCGTCACTGGCTGGGGTATGCCCCAGCCCTTTCCTGTCAGTGAATTGATGCTGGGGTCCGGCACCGCCACACAGCTGCGGCGGTGGGGATCCCCAACTTCCCCATTTTACCACCTGTGGTCCACTTCGGCCCACGGGTGGAACAGCGGAACAGTACTGTCCTGCTGAAATCGGGATGTTGGGGAGGGGTGCGTCCTCTATGGGTGGCGCCCCTGTTCGACCGCACTGGTCGAACACCCCTAGAGCTGGCCCTGGTGAACGTTCTGGGGATGTCAGCATGGTACCTCTACATGTTGAACCATGTCGAAATAATGTCAACATGGTCACTGTCGACCAAATCCCCTAGTGACCAATATACTAAGCCTTTGCGAAATTTGCAGCTTAGCAAAATATTGCTAAAATATGCTAATGCGTCAGCCGGCGGAACTTGTATTGAGATGCCCACCGGAGTCCTCGCAGCTGCCGCCACCTGCATACACAAACGCAGCATTGGACGCAGATCCTGAAAACATTGACTCCCCGACTGAGTCTATGGTCACTCCGAATGGCCGCGGTAACTGAGATGCTGGGGCTTTGTTCTCTGCATGCGTGATCGCAGCCGCTGTCTAGTACCCGCCCAGGAAACGGCCCCGACACACCCGCCGAAACTCCCTGTAACCACCCACAAAACAGTCTCTTCCTGTAAATTAATTGCGAGTTAATCCTCACAGCAAGCTCGATGGCAAATCATTTTCCGCGTTTGCACAATGCAGCTGTAACGCAAGCGGAGACCCCTGATAATCGCTCAAATGAGTGAATATCGGCATAGCGGTCAACTCCGAATTAGGCTCACTCAGTCGCATTTAAGTGGGTACGTCATAAACTAAGCCTACGCTTGTGCCCTGTTACTTTTCTCTAAGCGCAAGGAGCCGTATGCATAGAAGAATTCATCCAACTCTGCAGGAACCCATAAATACCTTTCACCCCCAAATATACAGAATTTCAGAAGTGTATGATGTTAAACAGGTGGCCAGAGGATCTCCTTATGCTGCTGCCTAATAGAAATTGATGAGGCTTTACAGAGTAAAGTCAATTCAGGACTGTTTTTATTTAATTTAATTGGATTTAAAATTAGATTGGTTCGGTGTAATACTATGTAGGAACAATTAAAGTGAATAGGAGAGCCGTTCATCAAAGTTAAAGCTGATCTATTGTGAATACATTTACACTATTCCCCAGACAGCCATGTGTAATGCTACTTTCCATTCATGGGACTTTGTTTGCTGGTTTGTTAAACCGCCGAGTAAGTCACACTAAACAGTGTTATAAGTTAGCGCTTCCCACAGCAACAGAAGCAGACAGTGATTCTGGTCCAATTTTGTTTTTTCTAATATATCGATGATTCTCTTTTCCATGACTGAAGAAAGGAGAAACCATCAGTTGTACTCCGATAGGGAATACCAAAGCCACAGCCTTCGAAAATTGGGAAATCATATAAAACAGATGGGTCCTCTGAAAGATAATAAAACAAAAGACTGCAATCGCTCAAATGCATGGTAAAAATGCCAAACAGAGCTAATAAATCCAGTTTGTCCGATTCTGGCCGTGGTGTTACCCCATGGTCTCTCTGTAGTCGTCTACATACCCCAGATGGGGGATGGCTGGAATGAAACATCGGGGCCAGTGATTGCCTCACAGTGCTGTCTGTGTGGAGCTTGTCTGTTCTCACTGTGTTTACACGAGATTCCTCTCACAGGGCCTGCTTCAGAGTTGTACACTATGCCAATGTTTTCACAGTTAAGTGATAATTGGCCACATACTCTCCGACTCTGCCGGAAGGTGCAGGAGGTTCCTGATTTTTCAGGCAGTCCCTCGTACCCCCGGAGGGCAGAATGTGGAGATAATACCACCAGGAATTGCGGTCCGTAGGGAGGAGACAAGGCTAAAATTATGCAATCTCACCATTTTAGCCCCGCTCCCTCACTGCAGTCCACAAATTGTGGAATTTTGGGCCCTAGGCCCGTATTCAATTAGAGGCGAAAAGCGTAGATCGGCGAAAAACATTCGCCGATGCGATGTTTTCGCCACTTTTCAAAGTATCGCCCTATTCAATTCCAGGATGTTTTCCCATGTGTGAAAACTCCATAGGCAAAAACAGCCAAAAAAGTTTCTCCACCCAAAGGCAGGAGAAAAGATGTGCAAAATCCCTATTTTTTGAGTAAAAATGTGGGGACTTGGTTCAGAACCCGTTGGGCACTAATGACTAATTAGGCAAAATTAAGCAAATTGTATCTTAATACCCCCTAAAAAAGACATGTAATTTTTTGGGGTGAAAATGTAAAAAGTGTTTGAAAATGGGTTTTAACTTTTAAGTAGTGATGTGCGGGTTCGATTTTACTCGGATTTACTCGGTTCTTTTCGCCAAAATTATCGCAAGTTTGAATTAGTTCTAATTTATTTCATTGGCTATCCAAAACACATTAAAATGCAGTTTTTGAGATCCGAACATATCTGAGTAAAACGAACCCACACATCTCTAGTTTTAAGTATTGGGTCTGGTATTTTGGGGGGCTGTATGGATGGGTCAGGTGTTATTAGGATTGCGGCAGGTGTTTTTTTAAAAGGTTTTTCCAATACACTTTAGAGACACATAAATACGCTAGGACCCATTTTAATGTACCCCCAAATTAACTATCGCAATTCATTTTCTAAAAAAAAAAATGCTTTCGATCATTTTTCCACACTTTTTAGCAAATATGCAAATAACAGCCCTTTGACTCAATTTATAAACCAAGAATACTTTTATTAGGGCTATTAATACACTTCTATATTGATTCCCCGGGTCAGTTAGGCCTTTTAGAGGGTACAGACATGATTTCCCTAAAATAACCTGTCCTTTTCGCTAGTTTCACTATTCGCTGCATTCGCACATATGTGTTTTTGCCTGTTTTACAATTGATTAGGGCGAAAAGCGGGAGAGCGCATTGTGTAAGCAGGCGAAGACTGCCTCAAAACAGGCGAATGAGACAATAACATCGCGCTTTTCGACAATCGCGGCCTTTAATTGAATCCGTTCCTAGGACATGAAAACCCAGCCCCGCCCTCGAAGTAGCCAGCAACATCTCGTCTCTGGGCTTCTCTCAGCAAGAAGATACAAAAAGTAGGCAAGTATGACCTGAAACTGCCCAACAGTAACAATGAGACAGATAATAAAACAAACCATGAACGATAGTTGTAATTCAGTTTTCTATGGCATAAACCAAACAGTATAGTAATGTAATATAAAGAAAAATGTCAGTAAGTACAAGGAGGGCCTAGTGCACATCTTTATATTTTGGAGACAAGTTTAAGGTCAAGGGGGCTAAAATAGCCAAATTATAAAGTGCTACACTAATGCACACTTTATAATTTGGCTATACTCTAGGTAACTCCATATTTCTTAAGCCAATTTTTAAAAACAATAAAAAAAAGACTCAGGGAAGTTTTTTATAGAGATAAGAGGGGCGGCAACATTATTTTTTTAGTTGTTGATCCAGTAGAACTAAAGCTGGGTACACACTGGGTCTCATTCAGACCTGCTCGCAAGTGCTGAGCGCTCACAAGCGGGTCGGTGTTGAGGCCCTGCGCACGCGCAGCGGCTGAACTGCACGTGCGCAAGCCCCGGAGCGAGAGAAAAATTCCCTTGCTCCGGGGCTCACTACAAAAGGGGCGGCTGTCGATGGTGATTGACAGCTCGCCCCGTTTTGTAGGCGGGCTGGGGGGGTGGCTGGCCAAACGGAGGCGTTCCCGAAGGAATGCCTGCCATTTGGGGGCGGCCCCACTGACATCACTCGTGATGTCAGTGGTGAGCTTGCGGCTCTATTAGAGCCGAAAGCTCACTGGGGCTTGCGGCAGACAAGACCCTACCACAAGGGTATCGTCGCAAGCCGCGATGGTCTTGACCATCGCGACCATCAACATGGCCGCTCGCTAAAGCTGTGGGTGGTCACCTACAGCTTAGCGAACGGCCAGGAGGCCGGCTCTTTACAGAGAAGCGGCCGCCCTCATTCAAAGCGAGCGCTCGCATTTTGCGAGCGGATCTGAATGAGGTCCACTGTGCAATGTATATCCAGCAGATATGTCGGCCCGACGGCGGACATATCAGATCATGGGTACGTATCAGAACAAGGTAATGAAAGACGGAACGATACCTAGTTCCATCCTTCATTACCTGCAATGGGGCCGCTTGCAGCACGCATAACATGACGATGTCGCAAGCGGCCGTGGAAGCACGCATATTGGCCATACACACTGAGCGATGCGTCTGATATGTCGTTCCAATTCGGCTGGAGAGAACATTTCATGCCGACATTTTCTCAGCTCCAGACACCACACTTATAACAAGACCACTTAGAAGTTATATATAAGCGCCTACAGGAGATGTTGTAAGTTATATTCTGAAGACAGACAGTATTGAGATTAGATATATTATTTGTAACCACAGGGAAGCTATCTTTACACAAAGCATCAGACAGCTTATAAATCTCTGCCATTTTCCATTACTCAGGA
Source organism: Taudactylus pleione (assembly GCA_031769625.1). Classification (NCBI taxonomy): domain Eukaryota; kingdom Metazoa; phylum Chordata; class Amphibia; order Anura; family Myobatrachidae; genus Taudactylus; species Taudactylus pleione. The sequence continues at coordinate 6,300,408 of JAUIMM010000194.1, forward strand.
ATTATAACCGTTTTCAGCATGATTACCGTCAATGAGCGCTGAGATAGAAGTTTGAGTGAGTTGTAATTAAACACATTATCAATTTTCCAGCAGATCTGCTCATGAGACCACAATCCTCCCATGCACATGCAGCAGGTAACAACCTGGCACAAACATTTAAAATAACATATTTTTCTTCTTTCAAATGACATAGTTAACATGAAATTTAATTATGTTAATTGGAAAATTACAGCACTACTAGTGTCTGAAACAAATCTGATTATATGTTTCTATGCACTCCATTTTCATGTTAACACTTGGTAGTGCATGCCTCATTACCAGTCATGATAACTGCTAGAAATTGACCCTGTAATCAGGGGCGTACCTACCCATTGGCCAGGATGGCACTCGCCAGGGGTGCTGGCCAAGGGGGGGCGCCGACCGGCAGTGCCACCAGCGGCCAATGGGTGGACTACCCCACTAGTCCCCCGACACTAAGTGTAGTGAGAGCAGTCTGCCCTACACAGTTTACAAACACACAGCCGCCAGTGGCGGCTGTCTGTCTGTTATAGCAGCCAGCCAATGAGAGTCAGACAGACTCTCATTGGCTGCTGCGTCCACGGAGGGAGCCGGCTGGAGCTCACTTATGAGCTCCGTCTTCCAGCTCCCCCCAGCAGTGGGTGATGGGAGAGACGTCATGACGTCTCTCCCATCTCATAGTGAAGAGCGAGAGCGGGCCCGGAGGAGTGGACAGCGGTGGTCGTCGGCACGAGCGGGGATCAGGTAAGTTGCAGTTTCTTTTTTTTTAGCACAGCAAAGTGGGGGAGTGTGGCTACTAGGGGGCACTGTTTTGTGGGGGCCGTTACTGGGGGCACGTTACGGAGGGGGGATGGCCGCTACTGGGGGCACTGTATAGGAGGACTACTACTGAGGGCAATGCATAAGGGGGACTATTACCGGGGGCACTGCATAGGGTGGACTACTACTGGGGGCACTGTATAGGGGGACTACTACTGGGGGCACTGTATAGGGGGACTACTACTGGGGGCACTGCAAAGGGTGGACTACTACTGGGGGCACTGCATAGAGGGGACTACTACTGGGGGGCACTGCATAGGGGGGACTACTGGGGGGCACTTCCTGAAATTATGGGGGGAGGGGGGCACCAGTACATTACCTTGCCAAGGGCGCTTGCATCCGTAGATACACCCCTGCCTGGAATTCTAATATTTTAAATACAATTTAGTGCATAGGAGTGCACTGAGTTTGGGGACGGGGTGTGCAACAACACCCCTTCCCCACAGACATGGGCTAACTTGCCTGCAACTCCTTTTCTGTCCCTCCGCTCACCCCCACACTAGGACAAGGGCTATCCACATTCCCTCCCAGGAAATAGACTATCTGAGCACACCCCCTCCTCCCGGACATAGAATACTTACCTGCTGGTGGTGGACTATTGTCTCCTCCCCTTATCACAGTTGGCTCCCGGGAGGAGACTCATGGAGATGCCTGGCTGCCCTCAGAGACTTTCCCTGCACTGCACGCTCCTCCTCAGCGGCCAGGAGCTGGGCACTGCACTGTGATGTTAGTGTTCAGCGCCGGCTCCCTGTCACTGAGAAGCTGACATTTTCGTGTCACCTCCTCGGAGGGGACAGATGGTGTGGTTCGTGGCCCCCTAGTGACGCCACTGGTGCAGACTGAAATGCAGTGAGGTGACCAGTTCCCAGACTGGGACTGAAAATAGGCCCTGGCATTTACAGCACACAGGCCTACCTCGCATCAGCACCTGGCTCCTGACATAGACTCCTCCCATTACTCTTTCTGACTCCTCCCACTTAGTCTATACAAATATAATATTAGAACAACAAAAAAGTTTACATCATTGTCTGTATTAAAATGCACACACTACAGAGAGCTCATCCTGCAGAGTATTCATGCATGTGCCATAGTCAGACATTTGGTATTTGGTTGGTTCTGTTAGGTGAAGCTGGCACTTCATTGGTCGAGGCATTTTCCCAACTGACCAAGCCCTAGCTTAGTAGAGGACTAGATAGTGTTCACTGACGTATTTTTTTAGGGCAGGGGGTGCTGAATGCAGAGGAGGACACATCTGTGCACACCAAAAGCAGAGTCGTAATTACACATTTTTGTGCCCTGTGTACATAAAGAGCATTGGCGCCCCCATCCACAACATGTGTGGTCTCGCTGGGAAGGGGCGCGACCACACTATAGTACCCCGAATGCAAAATACACCACACAGTAGTAACGTCCCTAATTCATGTTTTGCAATGCAGTAATGCCCCCCAGAAGACATCATGCCACTCAGTAATGCCCCCCAGAAAACATCATGCCACACAGTAATGCCCCCCAGAAGACATTATGCCATACAATAATATTAATGTCCCCCAGAAGACATCATGCTCCCAGCACAATGCCCACAGTAATGCCCCCCAGAACATTGCCACACAGTAATGGCCATTAAAACACTATGCCCCAACAACTTACCTCCCCTCAGGGTGGCTGCTTCTAATCCAGACCCTGCATTCTGGTCTCCTCAAGATCATGCCTGCACGCCAGCTCATAGGACTGTCAGAATGGCTTCCACCATTCCTCCAAGATTACCCTCGTCACACTTCTCACACCGGGCCGCGCCATCACGTCATGATGCGGCCGCGTAATTACATCAGGATCTAATGATGCGGCCGCACTTAAGTCTCCAACCTGAGACACCTGAGTGCCACCCGGGAGGTGGTGCTGCAGGGCAGCCCTGCACTCCAGCTCAAAGAAGCTGTCAGAATGGCTTCCATCCACCCGTCTAGATTCTCCGCATCCCCACCGCACCTCTCATACACTGCCACGTCGTGACATCATGACGCAATGGCGCGGCCGCACATCAACCCACCCGCTGAGCATGGCACCGCCCAAGAGGCGCTGCTGCCGAGTTAGCCTGCACTCGGCCAGACCGGTCCATCTGGCCATCAGCCCTTCTGGCATTTGCCAGAAGGGCCAGATGGCCAGTCCAGCCCTGAAGGTGACTGTAGGTAAGGGTTGGGGCTGCCGAAACGGTGTGCGGGCACATTGTGGTCTCCCTCTGCAATATCGCTCACAGTTCCCTGAAGCCACAGCCTGATTGACAGCCTGCAGCAGTTTTCGGGTGGGGAATGGGTGGGGCCGGCCTCTGTTCCACAAAACTATGCGTGTCACCCCCATTTTCTGATAGTGCCGAGGCTAGAGTCTGCATATTACGATGTGGACTTTCTGGCCTCGGCTACAGAGCTGTGAGGGGCATTTGGAGTAACCTCTATTAATTTTGCAGAAGATCCGATGCCACCCAGATCTACCATGCAGTCACCTTCCCTGCTGCTGTGCAATACTGAATCAGGCCTGGTGTGCACAGAACCTAAGTGCTTATATTCACTCTTATGGAGAGTTCTGCATAACATCTGGTTCCATAGTCCTCTTCATCATGAGTTAATACGTTTACCAGCCCTATACTAGGTGCAAAAAGATAAGACTGAAAACAGGTGGAACAGGTGTTCTCTGCCATTAAGTCAATTAACCTACCAGTATGCTTTTTTGGATTGTGGGAGTAACCCGCAGTACCTCGAGGATACTCATGCAAACAGAGAGAGACCATACAAACTCCAACACAGGTAGGGCCTTGGTTGGAATTGATTCCATACAGCAAAGCTAACCATTGCGCCAAGATGCTGCCAATGGGTTTTGTTCATAGCTCCTTCCTGATCTAACGTTATAGGTTTTGATTATCATTAACCACTCTTAACATATTTTTCAGCCTTAAGTTAGTAAGTAATAACTATGTACAATGTGCATCCACATAATGCAAAAGGCGAAGCATTATATTAATACTATACAGTAAACAACCATTGAGAGACAATGCGGCCGAAGCTTCATGAATAGTGTTTCTTATATGATCTAAACTGGCAAAAAATATATTGTGCATTGTAGACAGCTTGTGCTCTGTTCTCTGACTCTTCACACGTGGAGAAGATGTCTGGATGTCTGCCTCTATTACCACTGTGTTGTGGGGAAGCAATCGGGAAGCCGACTGCCTAAATACCGGCAGCCGGCTTCCCGACTGTCTTATACCGGCAAGGGTGAAATGCCGGGCGCCTAGATGTAGACGCCCGCATTTCCCCGACGTCGGGAGACCGGTGCCCGGCATCACGATCGTAGTGATGCCGGCGCCGCGAGCGGACTGCCGCGGGGGGGGAGGATTAGGTTTAGGGCTCCCGGGGGGTCTTAGGGTTAGGCACCCCCCCGGGAGGGTTAGGGTTAGGCTAGAGGGAGGGTTAGGGTTAGGCACCCCCGGGAGGGACTTAGGGTTAGGCACCCCCCGGGGGACTTAGGTTTAGGCAGCGGGGAAGGGGGTGGTTAGGGTTAGGCACTTAGAGGGGGGATTAGGGTTAGGCACTTGGGGGGGAAGTTAGGGTTAGACACCCCTAAGGAGGGTTAGGTTAGGTTAGTGGATACTCACCTATCCACAATGGGGATTTCCAGCGCTGTCGGGCTTCCGCTGCTTTGCACTCTGCTCCTGTCGGGATGCCGCTGACGGGAATCATACCCATTCCGTGTTGTGACTAGCGAGTGGTTCAGATACATAGAAATCTGACAGAACCGAATTGTGGGTTACCTTGTCAGACCGGGGCATGGCTCAGTTCCTCCCAGAAACTTTGGTTCTCAAAACGAGGCAAAACGTCATTTTCTTGGTTATGTGTTAAAAATAGCAGAAATGGTTAATTTAAAAAAAAAAAATCTATTCCCCTATTTCCCAATAACCGGCACCTGGCACTGAAGAATGGGACCCCCCTCTTGAGGGACAACCAGCCCTGTGCTGAAAGCCCAGAGGGCCCTTCCCCGCACCCCTGGGCTTTGGCTACAGGGGCAATAGTGACATAATAATAATAATAATAATAATAATAATAATACTTTATTGTCATTGACAGCACAAATGATGTCAACGAAAAACCAACACAGCAATATACTACATAGTAAAACAGACCGCAAATTACACTGTAATGCAACACCATATAACAATTGAAGTTAACCATTTAACATACGCACGGCTGTAGGGAAAAAACTATTATGCAAAATAGTAAATAATATTGTTTTTTACAGGTGGACAGTATCTCTGAAGTGCCAGTATGCCTAGACATTAAGGGCCCCTGGCACCTGTAGTCCACCTGTAAAAAAACAATTAAGCAAAAGACATGACACACACCAAATATTGTATACATTTATTAATAAATAACACTCCCCCCCAAGCCGTTAGATAGACAGCGATGGTACAGTCTGAGCAGTACCGGATTTTATAAATGTCTGTTCAGAAATCACCTAAAGAGATCCACCTCCCTGAATAATAAAGCCAGTCGATTACAAAATTACTGTTTCTCTAACACCATAAAATGTATTGTAAGAAGAAAATGGGACTGATATAGGGGTCTATTTACTAAGCAGTGTTAGGAGACAGAGTGAAAAGTGATAAGAAAGTGATAAGGTGCCAGCCAATCAGCTCCCAACTGTCATCTCACAGGCTGTTTGAAAAATGACAGTTGGGAGCTGATTGGCTGGCACCTTATCACTTTTTTATCACTCTTCACTCTGTTTCCTAACACTGCTTAGTAAATAGACCCCATAGTCTAAAAACAATCAATAAAATGGATGCCTAACTGGGATTGTGCAATAAGAAGCGTGAAAACTTCTGAGCTTACAGGTTTGTTTTTGCAACTTTACAGCCCTGTTTTGAACCCTCGACACACAAAACCAACTTATAAAGAGTAGATGTAGCGATTGAACATTTGCTCCAAGGAAGACACGTTTTTGGTACTATCACTGAGTTCATTTGTATTTGCAGTAAAAGAGGATGTAATGGATCTTTTTAGCTATTATGAATAAATGAACCGTGCCTAACAACTAAATTCTAGGATAACAGAAAGAATATTCTTACAAAATGACTGTTTTTATGACTTGTAGAAAGTAATTAATTGGAGAGTGGGCGTGCACAATGATGGATCAAGTGTTTGCTTTCGTACAACTTGATTTCATGGAGTTAAGATGATCTGAAAACACAGAACGCTTAAACTAAAAGAGGGTGATAAAATGTCATAGTTACAGGCCTATTCATGATGCTAATTATCGGACCCCGATAATTAACCTGCTAACTCACCACAGAATCCGGAGCAATTCATCATTGCTCCGGCGCGGTGACAGCTAATGCAAAATCAGCTGTCCCCGCGAGCGGGAGTGGATCTCATCACTGCTCCTTATGGAGTGCGCACGTGCGACCTACAGGTCGCGCATGCGCACAAGAGCCCCTAAGTCCGGCGGAAGGAGCCGGATAGGGGCAGCGGGATACACAGCTGAACAACTCACAATTTATTGTCCAGATGTAGTGGAGTTGATAAAGGCCAAAGACAATTTATTGGGCAGTTTGGAGGCCAGAGACCACCAACAAACTTCACCATTCAGTTTCTGGTGGAAAAACGAGAAACCACTGGAACATTGTTGGATGTCCATGGAGGAGGCTGTCCGAAAATGCCAGAAGCAACGGTGCAGGAAGTGAAAAACAGACTACTGGCCTCCCAGCAGAAGTCCTTGTGTAATCTGCCGCAGGAGATTGGAGTTTCCACAAGCACATGCAGAAGAGCTGCAAAGAAGCCGACCTGCTTCCATAACATGGAGCGATGCGTTCAGGCTGGTCTAGATGCTAATGGCAACCACATTCAACACTTGCTATGACTTCCTCGTGTTTCCCATAGACCAAGGTATGTCGGTGTTAAATTTCACTGAATTGCGTCAATTACATTAAAAGGTATAAGAAAAACTTTGGGGCCAATAGCGAGTGAAACAGCATAAAGTCGCAGACGCGATGGAGGCCAAAAGACGCTAAAGCGGTCACAGTAGATTGTGACTTGGAATCAATACCTATAGCCTGCAAGTTGGGGCAAGTGCCAAGAAGTTAGCAATTTGGTAAAACCAACTGGGCTTTGTCTTTCAAAAATTGCTGCTTTAAATTTCAGGTCTAATTCGCTGATATCTGGCCACTTGTCGCTACTCGCAGATATCACATTTAGCCTCCCGTCTTTATTAGGGATGTGCGCCGGACCATTTTTGCCGGATTTGGATTTGGTTCTAATTCGTCGTCCGGCTTTGGATTTGGATTTGCCAAACTGCGGTGACTGGCTTTGGATTTGGATTTGGATTTTTTTACAAAAATTGACAAAAAAAGCTAAAATCACATAAATTGGTCTTTTTTTTCTTCCTAGAGTATTATTAACCTCAATAACATTAATTTCCAGTCAATTTAGACCATATCACAGCTTATAATATTGTTTTCAACATTATTGGCCAAAGGTTGCAGTGAGCTGACTGGTTACTAAGCGACAAAGCAGCGGCACAACGACACAGACACCACAGTATAAAGCACATCTATGACACATTGCCACACAGCAGTGGCAGAAATGAAAAGTAGTGCACCCACTCAGTGGGGTACGGCCAGCAGAGTCACAGTACTTGTTTACAAAGTGGGCTACGGCCCTAGGAGTCACAGTGCACAATCTTATTAGCATTACACCGCACATAGGGCCTGATTCACATTACACCATAAAGTAGTGTCTCTTATTTATGTTACGACACACAGTAGTGCCCCTTTTACACAATGCCCACAGTAGTGACCCTTTTACACAATGCCCACAGTAGCGGTGTCCCTTACACAATGTCCCCCAGCAGTGGTGCCCCCTATGCAGTCCCCTTAGTAGTAGGGTCCACTATGCAGTGCCCCCAGTAGAATGCCCCCCAGTAGTATGCCCCCCATTAGCATGCCACCCAGCAGTATGCCCCCCATTAGCAGGCCCCCCCAGTAGTATGCCCCCCATTAGCATGCCACCCAGTAGTATGCCCCCCCAGTAGTATGGCCCCCCCCCAGTAGTAGGCTGCCCCAGTAGTAGCCCCCCCTGTAGTATGGGCCCCCCCTGTAGTATGGCCCCCCCTGTAGTAGGCTGCCCCAGTAGCAGCCCCCCCCAGTAGTAGTAAGCCCCCCCAGTAGTATGGCCCCCCCCAGTAGCAGGCCCCTCAGTAGTATGGCCCCTCCAGTAGCAGACCCCCCCCAGTAGTATAGCCCCCCCCAGTAGCAGGCCCCTCTGTAGTATGGCCCCCCCAGTAGTATAGCCCCCCCCCAGTAGCAGACCCCCCCAGTAGTATAGCCCCCCCCCAGTAGCAGGCCCCTCTGTAGTATGGCCCCCCCAGTAGTATAGCCCCCCCAGTAGCAGACCCCCCCAGTAGTGCAGACCCCCCCCAGTAGTATGGCCCCCCCAGTAGCAGACCCCCCCCAGTAGTATAGCCCCCCCAGTAGCAGGCCCCTCTGTAGTATGGCCCCCCCAGTAGTATAGCACCCCCCAGTAGCAGACCCCCCCAGTAGTGCAGACCCCCCCCCAGTAGCAGGCCCCTCTGTAGTATGGCCCCCCCAGTAGTGCAGACCCCCCCCAGTAGTGCAGACCCCCCCCAGTAGTGCCCCCGGCCCTTGCACAAATAAAAAATAAAAACTTACCTGTATCCCCGCTCCCGCGCCGTCCGCTCTGTCACACGCTGAGGAGGGAGCCGGAAGACGGAGCTCATGTGTGAGTTCCAGCCGGCTCCCTCCGTGCAGCAGCCAATGAGAGTCTGTGTGACTCTCATTGGCTGCTGTAACAAACACACAGCTGACGCTGGCGGCTGTGTGTCTGTGTAGGGCAGAGCGCTATCACTGCGCTCTGCCCTACACGCGAGGAGACCTGATGTCGGATTCTCTAGTGAGAATCCGACATCAGGCGGCCGCCGTTCGGCCCCGAACGGGGATCCGAGTCAGGTGAACACCCGAACAGGGTTCGGGTGGACTCAGATCCCCAATGTTCGGAGCGGTTTGGATTCCACAGAATCCGAACCGCTCATCTCTAGTCTTTATATGTTTGTATTTGCTTTTTAATAAAAGGTTTAAAAAATATTTACAAATACAATTTCATTAAATAGCATTTAAATAACAATTCTGCCCCAAATTTCAAAATTCTTTGTCGACTATTTAGTCCATCCAGTCATTGGCGTATCTATAATGGGTGCAGGGTGTGTGGTGCACATGGGCCCCTGGGTCCAAGGGGGCCCACACTGCACCCATATAATTATATCTAGCAGGGGCGTAACTATGTATTTGAAGGGGAAGCAGTCGTGAAGCCGACGGACGAAATCCCAACCGCCGGCTTCCAGACTGTCTAATATCGGCAAGTGTCTAATGACAGGCGTCGAAATCCCGACAACCGGCTTACCGACTGTCTAATATCGGCAAGTGTCTAATGACAGGCGTCGAAATCCCGACAACCGGCTTACCGACTGTCTAATATCGGCAAGTGTCTAATGACAGGCATCGAAATCCTGACAACCGGCTTACCGGTCGATGGTAAGCCGGGCTCAGACAGCGGCGGATAGGTTAGGGGCTCCCAGGGGGGACAAAGGGTTAGGCACCCGCCCCCGGGAGGTTAGGATTAGACTAGGGGAAGGGTGGGTTTGGGTTATGCACCCCCTGGGGGGGGGTTAGGGTTATGCACCCCCGGGAGACTTAGGGTAAGGCAGCGGGTTTAGGTTTAGGCACTTAGAGGGGGGTTAGGGTTAGGCACTTGGGGGGGAGGTTAGGGTTAGGCACCCCTAAGGGAGGGTTAGGGTTAGGGGGGGAGGTTAGGTTAGAAAATATACTTACCTGTCGGGATCTTCACTGCCGGGCTTCCTCTGTCGGGATCCCATTTGAAGGCCCCATATCAAAAGTTTGTAAGGGGCCCTATGTACCACCAAATGTTGGTACATGTAGATAACACATGTAACTTTCACATGGAAGATGGGTCCCCCTCAGCTCTGGGCCCCATAGCAGCTACAGCCCTTGAACCTATGAATTTATGCCCATGATACCTACCTCTCCAGAGTCCCATGTTGGCCAGTGCTGCAGAACAGCAGAAATCACCTGGAATATGGAGTGGCGACCATTTTCCCTGAGATTTGCGCATGTGCAGTAGAAAACGCAGGTGTGTTGGACCGTTTCGATGCCATTATGTGGGCGTGCATAAATTAGCCATTGCGATCTCCTTCGCAGCATGAGAGCTCCCTGTGTGTCAGGAGAGCTGCAGTGTTTGAGGCTGGTCAGACTTGCCTTACACGCTGCGTAACTGCTCGATGTGCGTCGATGTTACTGATGTTTACACTGTCGACGCATGGATATGAGAAGACAGCAGTGGGCGTCCCTATGCTCGGCTGTGCTTTGGAAGGCATCAGCGTATTATAACAACTGTGATCCGTGAGTGAATGCAGTTGCAATTGCATTAGCGTAAATCTCTGAATGAGGCCCTTCATCCACTCCGGCATGGAGTAACTTTCTAGTTATTGTCACGGAACCTTTGACAGCCCCACATACCATATGTACCAAATATTAAGATACCTATTAAATAACCGAGATATTTAATATTTCAGTTCGTTTTAGCATTTTTCTTACAGAAACACAATACTCCATTTATAATGTATGTTTTATTATAGTTGTGCAGCACATACTGCTTAAGGGATAGGTTAAAACCATTAGTTGCTAACGGAATTTGCAGATTACTAAATTGAGAACATCTACTTGTATTACAGATCCTACAATTTCTCAACGGTTTTTGGGGGGAATCAGCTGATATGGAAAAACAGTACATTGAGAGCAGACATGAGTCATTTTAAAAACAACACTTTAGATCAAGTGCACTTTCTAAACGTATTGTTGTATATTTAATTTGCAATTTGTATATGTTAAAATCATTAAGATTAGATTTTGTTTAAAGTTCTTTGTTGGATCAAGCGATGTTTCCTACAGTAGACTGGTAAATGCATTTTGTTGACAGTCACTGTTGAATAATTAAATGTTGGTGTTTGTCCTGGGTTTGTGATTTGAATAGTAAATTGAATAAACTTTGTGACTAGCATACAAGGAATGCACCAGCTCTATTAGGAAGCAATGAGAACAGGAGTGAGCAGTGTTTAAGCCACTTGTTTCAAAAATACAGATTGTTTTATCAGTCTACAATATCTTTGTTATTGTATGTCTTTATTAGTGGAATGAAGTTTATTGTGCAATATATGAGGACTGTCCAATCTGTATGCAACCATCACATATGCAGAGTGCGTTGCAGTCAGCAAGTTAACACTCTGTGGGGCTGATTCTGAGACACACGGATCTCGGATGCAAATGGTGAGTTTTTGCGTACAGCGCAGGCGCAAAAGGGACTTTGCACATTTTTGTGAATGTTCGTCCTATTCTGATTTGGTCGCAACTTGTGAACTGGCTGGTGGTAAAATGATCGCACAGAACCACCCTGACTTGCTTGAATGCCATGGGAGTGTGGTGGGCAGTGGCGGAACTAGGGTATTTGGAACCCAGGGCAAATTAAAAAATTAAGCCCCCCGTGTAGTGAAAATGGGCGTGGTCACAAGGGGTGTGGCCACTGGGAAATGGGGCGTGTACATGACACACACCCCTGTCTTGTCCCTGGGAACATTTCTTTCCATATGTATCTTAATGCAGTGACCCTTATACAGTTCCCCTTACGCAGTTCCCCTAGTAGTGGTCCCCCTTATGCTGGCCCCCAGTAGTACTCCTTATATAGTACCCCCAGTATACAATGCCCCCAGTAGTGGTCCCTCTTATGCCTGCTCCCAGTAGTGCCCCTTATGCAGTACCAACAGTAGTGGTCCCCCTTATGCAGCCCCTGATTAGTTCCCCTTATACAGACCCCCAGTAGTGCCGCTTATACTGTACCCCCAGTAGTGGTCCCCCTTATGCAGCCCTTGATTAGTTCCCCTTATACAGACCCCCAGTAGTGGTCCCTCATATGCAGTGCTCCTTACACAGTGCCCCCTGTAGTGGTCCCCCTTATGCAGCCCCCATTAGTTCCCCTTATACAGTGTTCCCAGTAGTGATTCCCCATATGCAGGCCCCCAGTAGTGATCCCCCATATGCAGTGCCCCTTATACAGTGCCCCCAGGAGTGATCCCCCTTATGCAGCCCGCCATTAGTTCCCCTTATACAGTGCCCCCAGTAGTGATCCCCCATATGCAGTGCCCTTTATACAGTGCCCCCAGGAGTGATCCCCCCTTATGCAGGCCCCCAGTAGTGCCCCTTATACAGTGCCCCCAGTAGTTGTCCCCTTATGCAGGCCTCCTGTAGTTATCCCCAGTATGCAGTGCCCCCTGTAGTGGTTTTCCCTTTTTAGTGCCCCCTGTAGTGGTCCCCCTGTGCAGTGCCCCCAGTAGTAAGCCCCTTATATAGTGCCCCCAGTAGTAGTCCCCCTATACAGTACCCTTTATATAGTGCCCCCAGAAGGAGCCCCCCTTGATGCAGTGCCCCCAGTAGTGGTCCCCCATGATGCAGTACCCCCAATAGTGGTCCCCCCAATGCAGTGCCCCCAGTAGTAGTCCCCCCTATACAGTGCCCTTTATATAGTGCCCCCAGTAGGAGTCCCCCTTGATGCAGTGTCCTCGGTAGTGGTCCCCCACGATGCAGTGCCCCCAGTAGTGGTCTCCCCCAAAGCAGAGCCCCCAGTTGTAGTCCCCCCTATACAGTGCTCTTTATATAGTGCCCCAGTAGGAGTCCCCCTTGATGCAGTGCCCCCAGTAGTAGTCCCCCCCAGTAGTAGTCCACAGTAGTGGTCCCCCCCAATACAGTTCTCCCAGTAGTAGTTCTCCCTATACAGTGCCCTTTATATAGTGCCCCCAGTAGGAGTCCCCCTTGATGCAATGCCCCCAGTAGTAGTCCCCAGTCGTGGTCCCCCACAATGCAGTGCCCCCAGTAGTGGTCCCCCCAGTAGTAGTACCCCCTATACAGTGCCCTTTATATAGTGCACCCAGTAGAAGTCCCCTTTGATGCAGTGCCCCCAGTAGTAGACCCCCCTGTACAGTGCCCTTTATATAGTGCCCCAGGCAGGAGTCATCCTTGATGCAGTGACCTCAGTAGTAGTCCCCAGTAGTGGTCCCCCACAATGCAGTGCCACCAGTAGTGGTCCCCCCCAATGCAGTGCCCCCAGTAGTATCCACCCCCAATAGTAGTCCCCAGTAGTGGTCCCCCCACGAAGCAGTGCCCCCAGTAGTAGTCCCCTCCTTAGTAATAGTCCCCCCCGATGCAGTGCCCCCAGTATAAGTCCCCCCCCGACAAATACACTCTGAAAATTAAACAATAATAAAAGAAAAATACTTACCTGAATCCACGCTCTGGCTCCTGCCACCGTCCACACGTCAGTCCTCCTGGGCTGGCACGCTCTGCATTATGGGAGAGACATCATGACATCTCTCCCATTACCTACTGCAGGAGCTGGAAGGGAGCCGGCTCTTGCAGTGGGCGCTGCAGCAGTCAATGAGAGTCTATCTGACTCTCATTGGCTGCTGTTTAACACACACTTCGCCGCCAGCGCTGGCGGAGATGTGTGTGCAGCAGCAGCAGCCAATAAGAGTCTGTCTGACTCTCATTGGCTGATGATTAACACACACATCGCCACCGCGCTGGCGGCGATGTGTGTGTTAGAATGCACAGCATGAGCCCGCCTGCCACCCTCCTCCTTGGGCAAGCGCTCAGGTGGAGGGAAGGGGCTCGGCTTTGCAGCACAGGACGGGCGCTGGGAAGCCTAGCGCCTGTCCTTTATAAATGTGTAGTGCTGACCGCACTCACTGCGGTCGGCACTACACTGGCTAACTAGGAAGGGCCGCTACCGTGGTCGTGGACCAGCGGCCATTTGAATTTGGTGCTGGCTGCGAGCCAATTATGGCATGGTTGGTTCCGCCCACAGCATCTGATGTCAGATGCCGTTTGGTGTCAGACTCTGCTGGGTGGAACAGTCAGTTTGGCGGTGGCGGCCCGGAAAATTAAGACATCGTGGGAAAAGCTCCGGCAGCCGCGGAAGAGGCCAGAAGTCGCCGGGCTCAAGAGAGAAGAGCTACAATGGCAGCTGAGGACCGGACACCGGGCAGTTAGGCCCTCTATGAGGCCTTCCCACCATTAACCCCTAGACCACCAGGTTGTCGAGCCTGTGGAGGTAATTAGGTCTGTGGTACTCATAGGAAGGGAGAGAAGGGGCACCATTTTTTCGGGCTTGCCCTGGGTGCCAAACCCCCTAGCCACACCCCTGGGCTAATGATGACGGTTGGGGCGGCCGCTGTAAAATCAATGGGCGGCACAGGTTTCCAATTGCAGATACATGATCCATGCATTAGTTGGTCAGATTCCAGCATTAGCATAAAGTAGTAAATCAGGCTTCCGTGGCTGCCCACAACTACAGTCACTTAGCGTGTGACTCAGAATCAGCCCTTGTATGTCTCTGTCACCCACTACAATTTTCCCACTACCCTAGAGGTCACCCAGTAGAAGAGCAAATTGAACCACTGTATCATCTGTAGAGAGTTAGGAATGTGGATCTTAGGTATGTTCCAGCAGCTGTCCCTTTGTATGATGCTTATTCTACTCTCCCTAAACATAAAAGTAATGTTTGGATTTGTGGTCTTGCTGTATTATAGAAGGCAGGCTGTACAAGCAGTACCACTGAGACTTCAGACAGGCTTAGAGCTGGGCTAATGTAGCCAGAGTGGGTGTGGCTGTGCCCCTCGTCATGTACGTATCTACAGTGTGTGCCATCACACATGGTCATGGCATCACTGGAGGGGGCATGACTACACTTCTCTTCCAGTACCAGGCAAACCGTATCTGACTCCCTCTCAGTGACCTTGTGTACGAGCAATCAGGAGGTTGGTGGTCTTAGTACATTGACTGTATGATGGAATTATATTGGACCAGCTATTGACCTAGGAGTTTGATCATGAAGGAAATAGGGAAGCTAAATGCTCTGTAGATAATGTTCGGGATAAATAGGAGACACAGAGTAAAGACTGTTCGGACATTAAGTCAAGTTAGTTGTACAGTTGATACTAGTGGTTTCCCTATCAGTGATGTTAGTAGACTGCATAGAACATTTATTTTTTATTAGGAAAGGGGGTTGGGCAGTCAGCAGCCGCAGTGTCCTAATCTGAAATTTTCCCCTCTTTTAAAATGGTGGGTGATGCTTCACATTAAGGGCCTGATTCAGACCAGGACGCTATTTGTGGCTGCTCGCTGGCTAAAAGGGGCCGGCTATTTAAATCATGTGCTCGCACTGCGTCGCATAAAGCCGCCCACTAAGTACTAGCGAGCGGCCACACTATGCGCTCGCACCTGTATAAAGACGCCCCTTTGCCACTCGCAACACGTCATCTCCGGCAATTGTAGGATTAATCGGGAACATCGAGAGCCATCGGAGCTGCTCGCAATGCTTGTGGTAGCCTTTTCCCACCACAACATTGCGAGCAGTTCTGGCTAAAATACAACCCAGTCACGTGTGTAATGACGCTACTTTACTAATTATACACACCCATTAAATGCCGTTCTGATGGTCGGGCACGCCTGCGTTCGCACATCCACACCCCCATTTACAAGCACCTTCCCCTGTTACCACTCTCAAACGGCACTATCTGTCACTCAAAATAGCGGCCCAACTGCGGGCTACGGGCGAGCACTTTCCCATCGCAATGACTGGTTCGCGCACGCGCATTGCGACTCATACGCATGCGCAGATTGTGAAAAATCGCTCAATGCGAGCGAGCGCAGCATAGCGTCCGGGTCTGCATCAGGCCCTAAGCCCTTTATTTAGATTTGGCAGTTGTAACCGTGGATTATGCAAAGTTAAAAAAATTGTTTCGAAGAGACGGATTCTTAATGAGCTGTTCAGACATTTAGTTAGTAGTCATTTAAACTAGTTAAGTTGGTGACTGAAAAACTGGTGAGTCTGCGTTCCCCTGGAGATGATGAAATTGTTATTGGGAATAAAGTAGCGCAGTTACAAAGCTATTTGTACAAATTATTACAGTTCAGGAATAAGCTCTCGAAACAGATTCCAGTAATCTCAAGGTAGACAGCATAGCCCCTCCTCTCTCTCTCGCACTGCTGCCCCAGGACCAGGCTAGTTACGTAGGTAGTTTCCAGCACCTGAGGAAATCCAGACCCCCTGATATACAGTATAAGTTCTCTTACCCTCCCTCCCAGAGTTTGAGTCTCAGGTGTTACAGTTCACATCAGTGATAATATTTGTGGTCTACAAGGTAAGTTGTGCCTTTTTGGAGACGATTCAAAGATTTGTAACAGGGTTGATGCTGCAGAAGGAATAAAATACATGTCTAGTTATTTAGGAAAAGTAGATAAAAGAGCTAAAATGTGGAATTTTAAATTGATGTATAAAACTGTAATAAATAATGTATGTTAGATTGAATGATGAAATAGGGTCATCAACAACAATGGAGATTGGAACTTTGGATGTACAGTTTTGGTTTATAGAACAGTAAGCAAGAAGTGCAGTGAAGCTGTAGGGAAAGCCAGTAGAGTTTACACTGCAAGTTAATGTTGAGCAGACCCAAACTTTGGGGTTCCGAGTTGAACCCGGGTCCGGGCTTGGATCACTTTTGAGGTTCCGAGTCGAACCGGGTCCTGGCTCAGTTCGGCTGTAAATTCAGAACTCTGATTTAAAAATGTAATCTCGGGTTTTGGATTGCATGTAAACAGGTCCAAATTATATGATTTTATCTGTTTTTATCAATTTTAAAGGAATCCAAAACCAAATCTGAACCAAAATAATTGAGGGTGGTTTTGCCAAAACCAAAACACGTGGGTCCGAACACATCTCTATTTTCAAAGGGCCTATTTTTTTTAGTCAAAAATCGTGCAATAGTATTTGTGTAGTTTTTGGGTTTTGCTGTATGAGCCCCATTAAACATCACCTTGCAGCGCAAAATGATTTTGCCAAGGTGTAAAATTGCACTTTACAGTTAAATTGATTCCAAGCTCTAAATAAAACCCCTAACTGTATAGGAAGAGGCATTATTAGTGGGAACACTTAGGTTATATTTCCATCCCAAAGGTCACTGGTAAGACATCACCTTGTTAGTAGAGAAGGCAGTTTAAAATAAAAGAAAAAAATAAGAGAATTTTAGGCACAAGGGGACACTTCCAAATTGTAGAAAGTTTTGGGGGTTTTTTTTACAGAAAAGTTGATAAAGCTGTAACACGGGACATCTGCTAAAGGGATGTTAGGTCGACAGTTATCATGTCAATGTGCATCAGGTCGACATGATAATGTCGACATGGTCGAAATGCCGGCATGCTTAGCATGTCGACAGTGACCATTCTGACATTCAACAGGTCTACACAGACGACATGTCAACATGATAGAAAGTCAACCTAACATCCTTGGGGCCCCTGCAGTCACTTACATGCTCCCTAAGCCCTCTACAACTTAACCCTAACCTCCCCTTTCAACCTAACCCTTCTGACGGCGCCTAAACCTAAACGTCGGCATTTTGACAATTTTGAAATATCACACTGCGATATTTCATATCTCAGCATTGTGAACTTGTTGACATTCCGAGGATGTGGAGATGGTGCCGGTTAGCACGTTGAACCTTGTTGAAATTCTAGTGTCGACGTCATGGTGCCGGCATTATGAATGTCGACATGGTAACTGTCGACAGTATGACTGAATCCCAATTCAAGAATGCATAGACAAACATTGCTATTGCTAAGATTTTAGAAAATAGTTAGAAAAATATTTTACCAAACCAACACATCATAATAATAATAATAATAATAGTAATAATAATTATAGTAGTAATAATAATAATAATAATAATAGTAATAATAATTATAGTAATAATCATCATCATAATAATAATAATTATAATAATAATAATAATTATAGTAATAATAATTTAATACCAATAATAGTGAGAGGGGAAACAGTCGGGAAGCCGATGGACGGAATCCCGACCGCCGGCTTCCCTACTGTATAATCCCGGCAAGGGTTAAATGACATTTTCGCTATGCCGGGAGACCGACACCCGGCTTACCGATCGAAAATAAGCCGGGCAACGGGCGTGGACAGCCGCTGTGGGGGGAGGGTTAGGGTTCCCGGGGGGGACTTAGGGTTAGGCACCCCCCCGGGATGTTAGGTTTAGGCTAGGGGAAGGGGGTGCTAAGGGGTAAGGCACCCCCGGGGGGAGGTTAGGGTTATGCACCCCCTCGGGGGACTTAGGTTTAGGCGGCTGGGAAGGGGGGTTAGGTTTAGGCACTTAGAGGGGGGATTAGGGTTAGGCCCTTAGGGGAGAGGTTAGGGTTAGGCACCCCTAAGAGAGGGTTAGGGTTAGGGGGTGGAATAGGTTAGTGAATACTTACCTTGGGACCATCAGGATTTTCATCCTTGTCGGGCTGCCACCGACGGGATTTGAACCGCCGGCCGTGCAGATGGCGGTAATTTATACTGAATCCGTAGTGAAATACACATAGCAGACTATATGGATCTGTAGTTATTTTTCTGCTGTCAAAGTCTACGTGTCTATGTCTGTAAGAGGAAGAATCATACCCTCTCCATGGGGAGATATATCAGAGTGATGTCGTTTGTTCCAGAGACATTTGCATCTTCATCAACGTATGTCAGCGAGCTATGTGGGAATCTGCAGTTTGCAGCTGGAACATGGGTTAAAGGGTCAGTATCTTTGCTAAACTGAAACCATTACAGCAAGGTGAGCATATTTCTCAGCAATACATCTTCAGAATATTTATGTGTATATTTATCATTATGAAGAGATAACAGATTGTCAATCACTGCTTATCGAAGCGATGGAAAATCCTGTATCGCTGCAAATTAGTGAGAAACTTGTGCTGTGGCTGGAGAGTGGTACTCATTTCCCCAGCGATACTGCCTGGCACCAGTAAGAGGCGTTTTCACCAGCCTTTCCTGCATGCATCTGTTCTGCACTCGACTTTGATGATAGTGAGAAGAGGATCGCAGCAGTACATATACCTCCATGATTCATTCTTCATAGATAAGCTGTAGTTAGCTGTAAAGCTGGGTACACGCTATGAGATTCTTGGCTCACATGGCTATATCTGACAGATGCAGTAGGGCTGATACTTGTGCAGCATGTACACAGTACCAGGACCCGACAGGCGGTTAAAAAACGATCGGATAGACTCCCGATATAGCATGTGCTGCACCCGCTATGTCTGTCACAACGCTTTGGTGTTGTTCAGAAAGTGCAGCGTGTCCAGAACTCAGCCTGATGTCTGCTAATTATTTAGCATTCTCCTACAGAGACAAAACAATTTGGAATCGAAAGGATTGTTTAGAACTAAAGTATTATTGGGTAGTGTGTATAGTGTATATTTGATATTTTCAGGATTGTTTTGGTCAGTTTGAATCGGTCTAGCCGTTAGCATTATTAGGCGACATCTGATAGTGTGTACCCAGCTTTACCCTTAATAGAGAAGAAGTTCCCTGAATGGGAGCATGTAATGCATGTGGTTAAGAGCCGCAGATCTTGTTCTGATTGGAGAGGTCGTGTTGGGAGATATGTTAAGATAAGCAAAGAGATGTAAGTTGGTGTAGTTTGGCTAATAGCCGTATGTGTACGTTAAAATGTTTTATATTGAATTTGGTCAAATAAAAGTAACCAATGGAGGGACTGACAAAGTGGAGCAGCAGACGATGAATGTTTAGTGAGGAAGATCAGCCTCGCAGCTGCATTCAAAATGTCCTGTAATGGTGAAAATCTGTCTACCTATCATAAAGATTCAGCAACAGTAACTCAGATGGTTATCATAAAAAAGAGAGACTATAGAAAATCTAGTGCAACAATGTAAGAGATAAATAATTCATTGATTTAATATAAAAGGTGCACTTACAAAGAAAACAATAAAATGAGGCATATCTCAAATAACTTCTAGTTTTTCTATAGTGCCTACCAGAAGTACAGGGCAAATCTCTCCAGTATAAAGCTCAGTCCATGGCTTTACCCAGCATGAAAATTGGCTCCTGAAGATTATGTCCTTCTGTATAGGTGCTGCAGATCTCCTGGTTCCAAACTGCTTAATGTGTTTCAGTCTTGTTGACCCACAACTTGCTTTTGATAAAGGTCTACAATACCAAAACGCGTTAAGCACTCAGAGCTCTGGAATCCTTTAAGTTGGCACCAGACAGGCACTTGTTCTTTGCCAAGAATATGGTATAGGAAGTTTCTTCATATGATAGTACTCCTTCACTGCTCATTAATCCATGATCACTCTCTGCCCCAATTAACTCACAAAAATGCATTGCCATGTGGAATGAGCAGTATTCGCACTGCAACCAGTCTATATAATCTAACTTTGTGGGGTTCTCCTTGGACTGTTTTTTGATTGAACTGGCTTCTTGCTGCACAGTTTGAAATTGCAGCCAATAGTTTGTTTTGCTTTGGACTTCTAATTAATTAATTGGTATTATAACAATGGAACACATGCACTGTTTCGCTTTGCTGATGGAGATTTCCCTTGAGGGTGCCATGCTGGCTAGTCCTTAGATACCATTCCTGAAACATTAGCATGAGAGAGATAAAGTGGAGAAAGATAAAATACCAACCAATCCTAACTGACATTTTACAGGGTGTTTGAAAAATTACAGTTAGGAGCTGTCACTTCACTTCCATTTAAATATTCCCTAAACAGTCCTATCAAAATCACTAAGAGTTCCTCCTGCATCCATGCTAGCCATAATTACTGTACATGGGTATGAATTCACACCTAATATATATCCACATATATATTCCATATTAACAACCATCAAAAAAGGCCTAAACCTCTGTAACAAATAAAACAGAACCCATCCTGTGTAAAACGATAAATACAGAGAGACCACCCTG
The DNA here is from genome assembly GCA_031769625.1 of Taudactylus pleione. Taxonomy (NCBI): domain Eukaryota; kingdom Metazoa; phylum Chordata; class Amphibia; order Anura; family Myobatrachidae; genus Taudactylus; species Taudactylus pleione. The sequence goes on from JAUIMM010000194.1 coordinate 6,321,189, forward strand.
AGGTGTTTAGCACAGATGCCAGCACTGATCCACGATTTCCCTTCTGTCTAACCCCTGTGTTGGGCAACAGTCCTGCTTGGACAGTGGTTCTCAAACTCAGCCCTGAGGACCCCACACAGGTCACATTTTCCAGTCACCTAGCTGGTGCACAGCTGTACTCATTACTCACTGACACATTTCAAAAGATCCACAGATGGAGCAAATTATTTCACTTGTGATTCTGTGAGGAGACCTGGAAAACATGCACTGTTTGGGGTTCTGAAGACTGAGTTTGAGAACCTGTGAGCTAGGAGCATTGTTTCTCACTGTATACTGGTTCCCATGCTATTGCTCCCTGGTTACAGGGGGAAGCGAGTTTAGGATTGCTTGGTTCCCTCCTCAGATTAAATATTTTGAGTAAAAACCTGGGTGTTGCACTTCAGTGTGTGACAAGACTTCAGGTTAGTCCTGCTAGGCTTGGCTTTCATCACCTAGGTTAGTACCGTGATTAAGCTAATGTAGTACTGTACACAAAGATAGAGGCTGAAACAGGATACAATATGAATGAGAAGCTACAGCTCACTGTGGTGCTTCTGGTACACTGGATGCTCCAGAAACAAGGGTATGACAGTATGGGGATGTAATTAAAATGCCGACCATTGGCATGCAGTGTGACGAAATCCCGGTGCTGGAATCCCGAACCGGGGACAAGACACCGGCACCAGAATCCCGAGAAGAGGGGAGATGCCGACGCTGGGATCCCGACAGCCGGCATGCCGATGGTAAGTACAGCGGGAGCCCTTAGATCTTAGCTGCGTACTCTGTGCCTCATTCAGATGTGGATGATATTGTACAGCCGAAAGGACGCGGCTGTGCAACGCCCTCCATCTAAAATACACATGCTGCAGGAAGTGTGTGTAGGAATTAGACACCTCCTTGCTGCACCTGTGATCTGAGAGCAGCGTCCGTAGGTTGGCTCACCATCGCAACTGGGTTGCTGCTTTGGCCATGTTGCATAAGATGAATATACAGCTGGGTACACTTTAGACAATATTTTGCCCAATCTGACAGATCAGGCTGACATACCGTCAAAATCGGCTAGTGTGTACAGATTATGGGCCTGATTCAGCTCCAGACGGAATAGCTAAGCTGCTCGCAAGCAGCTGTGCAACTCCATCTGTGCTGATATTGTAATGCAGCAGAGGCATCACGCCTCCTGCTGTATTACGTATCCGATGCTGCGTTGACCACGGGACATCGTACCGGCTAAGGTGACCCATGGGGTCACGCAGCCGGCCGCCGCAGTTGAGATGAAGAAGCCAGGAAATCTCCGTCAGCCAACGGAGATCCTGGATTCCTTCTCCCCCCCCCCCAACAGTTCACATTGCCGTCTCAGCAGAGGTACGGTTTAACATTCAGAGTACCTTATTAATACACAAATGATTATAATATGTGTAACAATAATATTTGTAGAAACTCCTGTAAATAATACCTGTATACATTATAATCGGTGAGTTCTGATGTCATTACTTCAATGTTCGATAGGAAAACATATTTACTTTAAAAAATAATGCACTCTTTATTGTATTATGGATTTTCAAAGTCAAGTTGCATTTCTGTGACCTGTAATAAAGTAATCGCCCTGGGTCTTTTGGCTTTTGTATCGTCAGTTACTTCTTGTAGAATAATTTACAGTAGGGAGTACATTATCCCATATATAATGCAAGGTTCTTCTGACATTACAGCTCACTAATTATATATTTTTTTCCATATAAATTATTCTGTAATACATTATGTATCATATGTTCATATGTACACAGATATTAATAAAAGCACAAGTCCTATACAGTATATATGACATAATGAAAGTCTTTGTCTTGAGTTTGCCCCAGAACTCCCTAAGGCAAGCTTTGTAAATAACCCCATAAAATTAAAAAGAACAAATTGGCCATCTAATCCTTCTCTAATCCTTGGCCTAAATTTCATGGGAATGAGGAACACAACAATAAACAGTAGTGCATTAAGATTTAGGAGAATGCGTTGCAAGGCTAGATTGCTGCAAACTGTGTGTTGTTTTTGGATATCACCTTATTCTATTGTACTTTGGCCTTGGGCTGTGTGTGGTCTGTTCTAAAGAGTTTGCCACAGTCCTTGTAATGTAGACGTTTCTTTATATAAAAATAAAAAAAAAGCCATGAGATCTCTAGAAATAATAATAAATATAATAATAATATAAAAAAATATTTCAAGCTGCAGAACCCATATGTGAATAGTGTACGTCACATGCAGATACCCAATGTATATCATGCACTAGAATAGGACCGGGCAATTGTAAGAAATGTTTTTAGAAGATTGCAAGGGGCCTATTCAGCAGTGACTCCAATGCCTATTTGCTTGGGCGTCTGCCGGTCTGCAAATGTGTGCGCTGTGGGCCTGATTCATTACCGATCACAAATGCAATTACACATGCAATCGGATGATTGTTGCGTTTTGCGCATGCGTCTGCATCGCGGTGCACAAAGACTCCACTGTGATCGAGACTTTGATTGCCGTGACTACGAAGATGCACCGCAGAGTGATCGACAGGAAGTGACCATTTGGGGATGGTGACGGGGGGGGAGTTGTTGGCGAAATGCAGGTGTGCCAGTGCATTTGAATGCCATTACAGGGGCGTTCTGAATCCAGAGTGGAAGCACAGTTGGAATTAGTGCATACAGATGTATGTGGACCAATGGAGGTGGAATCAATGAGCGGGAACCACTACTTCATGTCTGCCGGTCTGAAATGTCCACGCTGTGTACTGGAGAAGAAGGAATACAAAATCAATTTGCAGTGTGCAACAAAAGAGGGACTGCAATTCCAATAGCAGCCTGGTGCCAACACTAAACATCCTAGACACTAGAGTGTTGTGCAATGGCAGCTTTTGACTCTAACCAATGGGACTATGTCATAAGAGACTGGGTCACCTAGGTTACAACAATGTTCAGAAGCTTCTAGATGGCATGGTAACAGGAATGTTGGTGAACAATCCTGAAAGACGATTTTCCAGCAAAACCGGTCAGAAATTGCTGGGTCTGCGGGAGAGTGTGCAGGGAGTGAGATCAGAGGACACATGTGTAAAACAAGTATCCTCTTCAAAAACACAGTGGTGCAGTAGTACCTTGTCAGCATCCTATACAACCCCATCAGTTAAGTGGTTAAAGACAAACCCCATTGGAGGGGTGGTTTGAAAAAAGGTCAAGTATCAGTCCTTTACGTGTCTTGGGGTGTTAAACATATGCCCATATGCCTATAGAGAGGAGACACAAGCTGGATCTGAAATCCCTCTTGTTTATCATGCTTGGATACTGTCAACAAAGGAATGGTTTAGAGTGTAGGACATTAACAACAAAAAGCTTCTAAAGTTAAGAGACATAGGGGTATATTTACTAAAGTGAGAGTTTTTAGAAATGGAGATGTTCCATCAGATTCTACTTAACATTTAATTAGCACCTTCAAGAAGATAATACCTAGAATCTGATTGGTTGCTATGGACAACATCTCCATTTCTAAAAGCTCTCACTTTAGTAAATATACCCTAATAGTGTTTCACAAGACCACTTCAACCAAGCAGTATATTGAAACCACCACAAAAACTTATGATGTTAGATGTGCCTGCAGCTGGAAGTGGGTCAGAGACTGAAACTACAGATACAAGTGATCAACCGCAGAGCAGGAGCTCTATAAGGAGCAGAAAAGGAAGAGCTTACAGCTTTAAACAACAATGATACATGGACCATTGTGGGTAGGCTGAGTGACTCTAAAATAGTCAATAACAAGTGGGTTTTCTGCAAGAAACTCTCACCAATGGAAGTGTCGCTTGCTACAAAGCCCGACTTGTTGCCAAGGGTTACACTCAAAAATATGGCATTGACTACCTGTTGCAAGGTAGAGTCAAGAACAGACAGCTGATATCAAGTTGTTACTAAGTGACAAGTTCAAGCTAAAATACCTTAGGAAAGCACACCAATTGATGAGTCTGAGGATCATACAAAATCTGAATGCTGGGACTGTTACTATAAACCAACAATGCTACATTGAGGCTCAACAAGTTTAGAATGACAGATGCAAAGCTAGTCAATACACCAATCAACAAAAGTGTGAAAATCTTAAAAGATATGTGTCCAACAACAGAGGCTGAAATTAGGGAAATGAGGAAAGTTCCTTACCAAATTGCCATTGGAACTTTAATGTCTGCAAGTGCTGGCACAGCCATGTGATGTAAGCCAATTTGCAATCAATCCAGGAAGAGAGCACTGGATAGCCATCAAACACATCCTCAGATACTTGAACGGAACAAGCACCTTCAAGCTAAAGTTTGTCAAAACTAAAACATTGAAATTACAAGCATTCTGTGATGTCGATTAGGGAGCGGATGAAGATGACAGACGTTCCTACATTGTATACCTATTGAAACAGTCAAAGCATTATGGCTTTGTGTGAGTAAGGTCTTCTTGGTTTAGATGACACCGTTTACATTGCATGTGACAACAAAGGTAAAATAGATATGTCTTCCAGTACTAAACATCATTGTAGATCTAAGCATATGGCCATAAGACACCATTTCATAACAGAACTGGTAGACAGTACATTAGTCAGAGTGATATATGTGACCAGTGAGGAAAATATTGCTGACATGTTAATCAAAGGTCTGATGTCAGATGTACTGAATGTCTTTTTAAAAAATGTGGACTGGAATGCATTTGAAAGGTTGTTATGTTTTGTTTTACATAAAACCCTTGTGTTTTTGGTTACAGGTGAGATGTCCAACTGTGGAATGCTCATATTATTGTTATGTAATCAGAGACAACCTGGAGCGAGGGGGGTTCTGGAGAGAGCGCTAAGCACAGTCTCTCCTCTTCATAGCCACTTAGCACTAGGACCCAGAACAGCAGCTTGCTAATGGCGTGACCTCCGATCCGGCTATTAGTAATGCCGGTTTCCTGACGCCTTTTTCCTGCTACAGTTTACTCCATAACAGATGTGCCCCTGAGCATGCTCCCTACTAACGAAGCCTGTGGACAGCCACATAAGACCCCAAATGACACTATATCACCAACAATTAGTATATTAAAGATCCCGCTGCCACCACTGCACATGTGCTTACAGAGTGTGCATAAACTAAGAGCACCACAATACCCAGCACAACGCACAACCCTTAACCACTCCCGGCTGCAACTGGGATATTTCTACAATCTGTACCTACTGCAAATTACTGTTAAGCCTGTGCTATCCTGCTACCTGCTTCTTCTGGTTAATAGACCAAAACCCTGGTTACTTTTCTCTGCCATGTGGACTGACCTCCGTGTCACACTGCTGCCACCTACCACCACTGTGGAATCTGCCAATACACTACCTAAAGCAGCGGTGGCCAACCCACGGCACTCAAGCCGCATGAGGCTCTTCTGAGCTTCTAATGCGGCTCGGCAGACCCCCATTGTTACTGGGAACGCTGGTCTCTAAAGCCATCAGAGGCTAAAGAAGCCTCTGATTGCTTCAGAGGCTAGCGTTCCCAGTAATGCAGTGTGCGGGTGACGTCATGACGTCACCCGCGATGTGAGGAGCCCGTGCGTCTGCTGTATCCAGTTAGATCCAGCAGGTGGCAGAAGCAGCAGAGATGGCGCGGCGGCAGAATCAGCAGTGACGCCGCGGTGCGATCGGGAGCCCTGACATCGTGGAGCGGTGCCAGCAGAAAGGGGCGCATTGCTTAATGGGCACAGCTACAGGGGACAGTGTAGAAGGGGCACAACTATTGGGGGGCATTGCTTAATGGGCACAGCTACAGGGGGCATTGCAGAAGGGGCAACTATTGGGGGGCATTGCATAATGGGCACAGTATAGGGGGCATTGCATTAGGGCCACAACTAATGGGGTATTGCTTAATGGGCACAGCTACATGGGGGATTGCATAAGGGCCACAACTACTGGGGGCTATTTCAATGTTTTCTATGTTGCTCTGGCTTTCTCTTTCACTTCAACAGTGAAAAATTTATATTGGGAAGATTATGTAAAATGTTTATTTTTAATGTCCTGGGCTCGTCCCCAGCGCGACTAAAAATGGGGGTGTGACACAAAGTCATGCTCTTGCAAATGTCATACCAAAGGCGTGCACACAAAAATGGGGCATGGCCTTGTGACAGGCCATGCCCCTTTTTTGTCCGTGCGCCTTCGGCGCGCGCATGCTATCTGCTCTTTTGATTGACTACATATATTTTTTGGCTCTTTGCCTCCGACTGGTTGGCCGCCCCTGATCTAAAGTATTGGGGCAAAGAGCTTTTTAAGGTGTATATAGAGATATTATCACTGGCACTCTGCCCTGAAAATGTTTCTCTACTTCCATTATCTTCCTATCACATCATGACATTGCAGCCTTCTTACATGCAGCCCTGTCCTCAATGTCATAGTCACATTAAGGAACAGGTCATTGCCTCCCACAAGATCCTCTCACTCAGTCCTGCTACTGTGGCCATTCTGCAGATAAGACGAGCTGTAGATTTACATACAACACAGGGCTCAGACCCTAGTCATTTAATAATGTGCCATATTTAAAGGATTCCATACAAACCAATTATTATAGAAAATGAGAGTAGACATCTGACTGACTGGTCGCAATGCGCGTATGCAGATCTGTTTCTGCGATGTGGCTCGCAGTGCCCCAAAAGCTGCAGCATGACTGAAATTGGGGGCATGTTGGCCCAGTTTTCTAGTGTACCGAATCCAGTGGCTGTGTCCTTGGACAAGGCTTTACTGGGGAAGAACATTTACTTTCTCTGCTCGGGAGTCTTTTTGCAGTAAAGGTACACATATTGAAAAGGACACGCTACAGTGAGTTATGTAATTAGTGTTACACAATTTATAGATCGATGTGAGAAGATACAAATAGTTCAACTATGTGATGTGAATCACAAATACTTGCTAGATTGATAAGAAGTGTCCGATTGGGGGTGGTGACGGGGGATGGTCAGAGAAATGCAGACGTGCTTGTGCGTTTAAACGCCGTTACAGGGGCATGCATAATTGTTTACGGTGGCAGAGGTGTAGATGGTGACAGGGAGATTAGCAGTTTGTCAGGTAGGGTCAGGTCAAACACAACTGTGCGTATGGGTCTGATGTTACTCAATGTTACCGATGTTGTCGCTGACTTGCGGATGCATGTCATGGGTAGTGGGCGGCTTTATACAGTGATGGGAATCTTGGTATAGAGCTGCGGTTGCCGTGTGATTGCATTCATTAGCATATTTTCTCAGTTAGCGGGTGCGTGCGAACACAGCTGTGCGATCCGTGCTGAATTAGGCCCAGTGTCCATCTCTGAATTAGCCCCAGGATAGGAACAGTGGTATTAGTAAAACAATTAGAGTCAGATCAGCAGCCTCTGGCAAAAGTAGATTACAGTCAAGCTGGTAAAATATAATAAGCAGACACAAATCGCTAATAGAAAATAATGACCATGACAACAATATACTAATTGACACCAATATATGATATGGGGCTAATTCAGAATTTCATGCAATTGTTTTATGGATGGGTCCTGCGATTTTAGCACTAGTCGAACGTATTCATCTATGAGCAACTACAGGCTATTTAGAGGCGTTCGTATCTCCATTTGTAGCTGAAGTACAACTGAACTTGGTGAGAGTTACAGTGTCGGCCAGCAATGTAGTTTTGTTGCTTCCAGCTGTCTTAGTTATGTGAATAAGACGTACTTTGAATGAACTTGGCGCGGCTGAGACACCCTGGACCTGGCGCGCCGAGTGGTGCGATTTGGCCTGACTGAAGCCGCAGTATAAAAGGACACATCTGTTAGCAGAGTTTTGCGTATGCAGAGATCCGTCAGATTTCAAATTGAACTCTTGCACTAGGTATATGACAACAAGTGTAAGTAGGCGCTGATAGTGATGTCAGTTACTCTAACAAATGGAGAGCTGGGTTTGGTGCGGCCACATAAATACGTGCAACTCTGCGTATAGGAGAATATACTTTATGCTTTTATTTCCATTCGCCCAATTCTGTGGCACCTGCAGCCGACATGTGTGCAACACTGAGTCATCCCTCACATCTACTGTATAATGCTACAAGCAGTGTGTTCTATTTTTGGTGTGAGGACGATGATGATGCAGAGATGACAATTATGCTTCCAGATATAGGAATTCTCTATTAGGCCTTTCTGAACATCCATACATCCATGTGCATTGCCTCTGGCCCAACAATAAGACACCACATGCCATCCAGAGCACGTAAGGATGGCCAACAGTGAGATTGCCCATGTACTAATGTAGGACTACTATATTGTATCTGTGCAGTAAAGGTTCATCTGATCTCCAGACCTTGGGAGATTACCATAATTAGCACATCACGTACACTGTGGATACGCAGGTACTGGTGCAACTGTTCTCTAAATGACTGGTACCTTTGGTTTGTACATGTAACTGCCATCTACAAAGGCTGGGGACCAATTTGGACTTCAGAGTTAATTGCTTTCTTTTTAATTATTGATGTGTTATTTTTATATTTTTTGCAAAGACTCATTTTGTAAATTGCCGCAAAGAAGCAAATGTACTGACGTTGTTCAATTAAACCCACTGTAAGTCTGGCCGGATTACCCAATTTTATTCTACATAATTCTTTCTCTGGGTACACTAATAAAGATACCGCTTCAATAATAATAAAAAAAGACTAACATTGGCGCAAACGGGCAATGGAGTAGCCAAGGTAGAGCCCAAGATTTAGAGTACACAGTAGACGATATGTCGACCAAGTTGACAATATGATGAACGACCCCATGCTTGTGGAGGCGGCTGGTGAATGACATACCATGCGGTTGTTCACCAGATCGTGCGGTGTCAAACGACCGCATGATATGTCGTTTATCGCATCGTGCGTCAGTCAGGTACGCACATCGTGTAACGTGTACCCAGTATATCTCACCAATACTAATATGCAGAAGGTTATACATATATCAATTATAGAGGACTGTACCCATGGGCGCCGAGAGGGGGGGGGAGCGGGTACAGTTTACCCGGGCCCGGGCTTGCTAGAGGGGCCCGGCGTTGCCCCCCCCCTCCCTCACAGCAACTCAGCACACAGCTTGTGCTGGGCTGCTGTGAGACTGCTCGCGGCTGCTGCAGCTTTATAATGGGGGTAAGGTGCAATCAGGGAGATTGCTAGACTCTTCAGGTAGTCAGGGAGATTACTACTCTCTCAGGGAGTCTCCCTGACAATCAGGGAGAGCTGGCAAGTATGCTTTTATTTTGATAACATTTTTTCCTTACTCTCAATATATAATCACATACTGAATAGATCCCAGCAAGCAAAGCATGAGAAAGAAGTGAGCCAGTATATAGTGATAATGTGCAGGGACAGATAACAATGGAGCGATTAGAGCTGCAGCTCCAGGCCTCAACATAAAACTAGGCCCATATTCATGGCAGCATTGAACATTGGGGCTGTAGGGGAAGTACAAACCAACGTTGCTTCGGCCACACCATCTCAGAACTGGTCACAGCTCATCTCCTCAGTATAATCCCCAGGCCTATGTGGCCATGTGGTCATTAATCCGGCCCTGATAATGTATACCGAAAATGCCTATTTTAAATACAAAAAAATATATAGTCCATATACATTTGCAAATGAAACCATGAAATATCATAATTATTGAATAAAAAAAAAAATACAATAATAATAATTTTATTTATATAGCACTTTTCTCCAGCAGGCCTCAAAGTGGCTTTACAAGCATCAAGGCGTATATTTACTACAGTGCAGATTTTTAGAAGTGGAATTCTTGCCCATAGCAGCCTATCAGATTCTAGCTATTATCTTCTAGAAGGTGCTAGATAAATGTTAAATATAATCTGATTGGTTGCTATGGGCAACATCTCCACTTCTAAAAACCAGCACTTTAGTAAATATACTCCCAAAAGCACACATTCAATTACAGGCAAAAAGTCAGTTGCTGGACTTTTCGCCGTCATCGGAGCTTTTGATGGGGATATTAAAAGTATCGGCCGCGTGCCCGAGTATCCCCGTATTCAATTATGAATCAGTGAAAATGGGACCCGGCAGAAAGGTAAATATCGTAAAGTCCTGTCACTTTTGGGGAAATCAGCTTGTCACCCCCCCAAAAGATGGTCTGACATGGGGATCACTATGGGTACTCCCAAATTGCTATGCTGAAGGTATTTGGGGTTTTGAAATGGTCTCAACAGGTGTTTTTTTGAGATAGTAATGAAGAATAGCATTTAGCTTAATTAAAAAAAAAAAATAACTAGTTCCATCAAATTTGGGGTACATGAAAATGGGTGCAAGCATATTTTTAAGTCCCTAAAGTGAACTTTACAAATTCTTAAAAAATCCACCTGCCACAACCAAAAACACACCTGCCGCATACTTGGGGACCCTCCCTGAGTCTATTTCGCTAGTTTTTAAGTTTTCGACAAAGACTTTTCGCACCTGCGAAAAGTCTTTGAAATTGTATGTGGGGAAAAGTGAAAACTGCAAAAATTACGTCATCGGCGATAAATTATCGCCGATAAGTTTTCGTAGCCTAATTGAATATAGCCCATAGTGTTATAGCAAGAAGAAAACAAACCAAGAGACAATGAACATAGAGAACATAATGGCCACATTTAATGCAGGGTTAGTGCAGTCATTTTGAGTAATACATTCCACCCTTTACATAACCCAGCCATGAAAGGTACCAGACGAGGCAGCCATTTTGGGTGCGCTACATAGATTACCCTGCGTGGAATAGGCAACGCCTAGAAGAGATGACACAAAATGGGGAGTTGCAGAGTACTAAATTTAGCAGCAAAGACCTTACATAACCATCAGTTCCAAGTATTTTTCATCTCACCCATGGGTGAGGTAGCCATCTCGATCGCACTACAAAGATTAATACTGTATATGTGAGATTAACTATAGAAGAAACTTAAGACATATACTGGTGCGACTAAAATGTTTGTAATGTGATATGCACTGTATGCAGAGATCCATGTGTTGTTCATTCTGCCCAAGAAAGAACCATCCGAGGCAGTCATCGGGACGTACTGCATAGGTTACCTCTGGCAGGGTGTGCAATTAGCGGAAGTATAACATCCAGGTGGTGAGGAAAAACAAAGGCATAAAACGGCAGTATTAAAACAATACGACACTATAAAAACTAGGGTTAAGTTAATAAAAAAACTAAAAATAATGGTGTAAATTGCAACAAGCAGAGTAACTTGGTCTTCATCTAGTGTCTCCCTCGTTCACATCCAGCAGTTTGTTGAGTGGGCTGCGGCATGAGACCCCCCAAACGCAGTCTCTGAAGTACAACAACAGAATAATAACCAAGGTGACAGAAGAAGAAACAATTGTAATGTTCCTGAGCTGCAGTGTTGAAGCACCAGTCACGTATACAATAATGTTATTTAATAAAAGTATTTTCCTCCACGTAGATCAGTTTGAGAGCCTGGAAAACATTAAGTACTGTAAAATGAAGACAGCGATTCTGTTTTGTTTTTCTTTAGATTATATAGACTAAACTGCTACCATCAGTAGGAACTTCATTTAGGGTTATAATTAGGGTTTTGCATTAAATCAGGACAGTTAAGTACGTCTGGCCTGAAGACTTGCTGCACTTAAATGAGAACCAGACATTTGGCTCCTGCCACTGGCACCGTTTGTAAACAGAAAATGTAACAGTGTTTGTGCAGCGTAGAAGTGAGCGCCCTCATTAAGTAAAAATGGACTCCGGCTTGCCAACAATGCCTGAGTGAAAGGCTGCCTAGATGGAAACACTTCTCAGATTCATGTGCTAATGTTTAGGTTAACATTGCAACGGAGTTTAGAGACAACAAAGTAGCAGGAAACCTTTACTACTTATTTTATAGTTGTCAACATGTCTCTTAAACAGAGTATCAATTTAGTGCACTAAACACAGGTTGGATGTTACTGAGCCGCGCTCGATTCATCCCATTCTCAGGCTTGCGGTAATGTTAAGAAAAGATAATAACACGGTTTGAGAGAGGCCTGGATGAAAATTATTTTTCTGTATGGTGCCGTATTAAGTGGTGCAGACATTACCCAACAGTGTCCAATGTAGCATTCCATCTGTTGAATCTCACCAGAAAAATAAAATTTAAATGTCACTATGACCTGAGGTTATCAGAGAAATACTTCATGTCGGAAAAATGCAACAAAATATTGTATTTTTATTGGTTTTACTCTCCTATGTGTATTTCACCTAGTTGTACACTAGCAATATACATTGTGTGTGTTTGTGTATGTCTGTGTACGTGTGTGTGTTTTGGTTTTGGTTTATGATCTGGATTCATCTTCCTGTTTTGGTTTTGCAAAACCACCCTCAAGTGTTTTGTTTTTGTTTATGGATTTGGAAATTTAAAAAAAAAAAATTATAAAATGTTTTTAAAAACAGCTAAAAGCATGTAATTTTTGCAATCCATTTAATATCCGAATTCCGAACCACTAGAAGATCAGAACCGAGACTCGGATTTATCTAGATGTGTGTCTCTCTCTCTCTCTCTCTCTATATGACATCATCTATACCTATCTTATATGACTTTTGAATGGACTCATACTAACTGTACCTGGAGGTACCCCAACAGGAATTGATCGCTGTGACTTATAAGATAAGCTACTTTTTCTTGTTTGTTTTGTGTGTGATATGTGTATTTTTGTATATTAAAAATGAATATTTACAAAATATACCACACTATGGATGCAAATTATTCTGCTCCAATAAGGTTGTAGCTATCTGGTCGGTGATTTCCTGGGCGGAGAAACATAAGCTGAAGGTCACGTCTGACGTGGAACCCTTTTGACTGCGGTCTAAGGATTGTTTCTTTATATGCTTAACATACAAGTATATCTATGGTACGCGCATATGAATATATATACATTTAATTCATGGTATTTTTAACTACTACACTATCAGGCACTTGTCCTTGTCCCCCCCTTTGTTCATATATATAAACCCAACACATCCCATCACCCCAAGAACACCATCCCCACAGTGAAACATGGTGGTGGCAGCCTCATGCTGTGGGGATGTTTTTCAGCAGCAAGGACTGGGAAACTGATGCGAGTCGAGGGAAAGATGGGTGGTGCTAAATACAGGGATATTCTTGAGCAAAACCTGTTTCAGTCTGCCTGTGATTTGAGACTGGGAGGATGGTTCACCATCAAGCAGGACAATGACCCAAAGCATACTGCTAAAGCAACACTCGAGTGGTTTATGGGGAAACATTTAAATGTGTTGGAGTGGCCTAGTCAAAGCCCAGATCTCAATCCAATTGAGAATCTGTGGTCAGACTTGAAGATTGCTGTTCACAAGCGGAAACCATCCAACATGAAGGAGCTGGAGCAGTTTTGCCTTGAGGAATGGGCAAAAATCCCAGGGGCAAGATGTGGCAAGCTCATAGAGACTTATCCAAAGCGACTTGGCAGCTGTAATTGCCGCAAAAGGTGGCTCGACAAAGTACTGACTTTAGGGGGGTGAATAGTTTTCTGTTATGTTGTCCTAAATGTTGTTTGATTCACAATATAAAAAAAACAACAACATCACAGTTGTAGGCATGTTCTGTGAATGAAATGATGCACACCTTCAAACAATCAATTTTAATTCCAGGTTGTGAGACAACAAAACATGAAAAATGCAAAGGGGGTGCATACTAAACCTAACTGCCCCCACCCCACACCCTAAACCTATCCCTCCCCCCCTAGTGCCTGCCTATCCCCCCTAATTACCTTTGGGATTCTGACAGGTGACGGGATTCTGGCGCCGGTATTCTAAGTGCTGGCATCCCCTGTGTCGGGATACTGAATGTATCCCCATCTATATATGTCTGTATATACAGTCAGGTGCATAAATATTGGGACATTGACAGAATTTTCATATTTTGGCCTCTATTCACCACCAGCATGGCTTTGAAATGAAACAAACAAGATGTGCTTTACCTGCAGACTTTCAGATTTAATTTGAGGGTAATTACATCCAAATCAGGTGAACGGTGTAGGAATTACAACGGTTTCTATATGTGCCTCCCACTTTTTAAGGGGCCAAAAGTAATGGGACAAACTAAACAATCCTAAATCTAACTTCACTTTTTAATACTTTGTTGCAAATCCTTTGCAGGCATTTGCAGCCTGAAGTCTGGAACGCATAGACATCACCAGACACTGGGTTTCATCCCTGGTGATGCTCTGCCAGGCCTCTAATGCAAATGTCTTCAGTTCCTGCTTGTTCTTGGGGCATTTTCCCTTCAGTTTTGTCTTCATCAAGTGAAATGCATGCTCAATCGGATTCAGGTCAGGGGATTGACTTGGCCATTGCATAACATTCCACTTTTTAGCCTTAAAAAACTCTTTGGTTGCTTTTGCAGTATGCTTTGGGGCATTGGCCATCTGCACTGTGAAGCGCTGTCCAATGAGTTCTGAAGCATTTGACTGAATATGAGCATATAATATTGCCCGAAACACTTCAGAATTCATTCTGCTGCTTTTGTCAGCAGTCACATCATCAATAAATACAAGGGAACCAGTTCCATTGGCAGCCATACATGCCCACGCCATGACACTACCACCACCATGCTTCACTGATGAGGTGGTATGTTTTGGATCATGAGCAGTTCCTTTCCTTCTCCATACTCTTCTCTTCCCATCACTCTGGTACATTTTGATCTTTGTCTCATCTGTCCATAGGATGTTGTTCCAGAACTGTAAAGGCTTTTTTAGATGTTGAACGGCAAACTCTAATCTGGTCTTCCTGTTTTTGTGGCTCACCAATGGTTTACATCTTGTGGTGAACCCTCTATATTCACTCTTGTGAAGTCTTCTCTTGATTGTTGACTTTGACACATACAGTATACACCTACCTCCTGGAGAGTGTTCTTGATTTGGCTAACTGTTGTGAAAGGGTTATTCTTCACCAGGGAAATAATTCTTCTGTCATCCACCACAGTTTTCCGTGGTCTTCTGGGTCTTTTGGTGTTGCTGAGCTCTCCGGTGCGTTCTTTCTTTTTAAGAATGTTCCAAACAGTTTATTTGGCCACACCTAATGTTTTTGCTATCTCTCTGATGGGTTTGTTTTGATTTTTCAGCCTAATGATGGCTTGCTTCACTGATAGTGACAGCTCTTTGGATCTCATATTGAGAGTCGACAGCAACTGATTCCAAATGCAAATGTCACACCTAGAATCAACTCCAGACCTTTTACCTGCTTAATTGATAATGAAATAACGAGGGAATAGCCCACACCTGTCCATGAAATAGCTTTTGAGTTGATTGTCCCATTACTTTTGGCCCATTAAAAAGTGGGAGGCACATATAGAAACCGTTGTAATTCCTACACCGTTCACCTGATTTGGATGTACTAATCCTCAAATTAAATCTGAAAGTCTGCAGTTAAAGCACATCTTGTTTGTTTAATTTCAAAGAGGCCAAAATATGAAAATTCTGTCAATGTCCCAATATTTATGCACCTGACTGTATATATTTGTATATATATATATATATATATATACTAGGGGTGAGCGGGTTCGGATTTCTGAAATCCGAACCCCCCCGATCCGAGTCCGATCCGAGTCAGGCTCGACTTTTCCCGCCTGACTCGGATCTGAAATCGAGGCAAAACGTCATCATCCCGCCTTCCGGGTCTCGCGGGTTTTGGATCCTATATAAGGTACCCGCGTCGGCGCCATTTTCTCACTCGGCTGTGGACAGTGAAGAGGGAGGGTGGGAGTTAGGGCTGTGTAGTGTAGTGTAGTGTAGTGCTGCTGTTGTCCACTACTTCAAAGTCCATAGGGGCTGGCTGTGTTGTGCTGTGCTGCTGTTGTTAATAGGGGCTGTGTCCACTACTTCAAAGTCCATAGGGGCTGGCTGGACTGTGTTGTGCAGTCAGTTCTCCATAGGGGCTGTGTCCACTCCAAAGTCCTGTGCAGTGTCCCAGTCCTAAAGGAGTGCTGTAGTGTTGTCCAGGGGGTGCTCTGTCCATCAGGGGTGCTCCCCCCAAGTGCTAAAAAAATAATATATTTTCTGTGTTTGTGAATTGTGTGCGCAGTAGCCGCACGTGCATCAACAAAGTAGTGCCAAGCGTGCGCCTGTGTCATAAGTAAAGGGCCGGCTGGCTTGACCGTTAAAGGGTGCTGTAACCCCCAAAGTACACTCCAGTCCAAACCAAAAAAAATATTATTTTCTGTGTTTGTGAATTGTGTGCGCAGTAGCCGCACGTGCATCAACAAAGTAGTGCCAAACGTGCGCCTGTGTCATAAGTAAAGGGCCGGCTGGCTTGACCGTTAAAGGGTGCTGTAACCCCCGAAAGTACACTCCAGTCCAAACCAAAAAAAAATTATTTTCTGTGTTTGTGAATTGTGTGCGCAGTAGCCGCACGTGCATCAACAAAGTAGTGCCAAGAGTGCGCCTGTGTCATAAGTAAAGGGCCGGCTGGCTTGACCGTTAAAGGGTGCTGTAACCCACAAAGTACACTCCAGTCCAAACCAAAAAAAAAATTATTTTCTGTGTTTAGCCGCACGTATATATCAAATCGATATAACATAAATGGAGGACCAAACTTTCTCCGATAAAATAGAGAAAGATCAAGAACCACTTCCTCCTAGTGCTGAAGCTGCTGCCACTAGTCATGACATAGATGATAACATGCCATCAACGTCGTCTGCCAAGGCCGATGCCCAATGTCATAGTAGAGGGCACATACAATCCCAAATGGCAAAGTTCAGGAAAATGACCTTGAAAAAGACATTTAAATCAGCTGAAGAGAAACGTAAACTTGCCAATATGCCATTTACGACACGGAGTGGCAAGGAACGGCTAAGGTCGATCCCTAGTATGTTCATGACTAGTGGTTCAGCTTCACATGACGATGGAAGCCCTCCTCCCACTAAAAAAATCAAAAGAGTTAAGCTGGCAAAAGCACAGCGAAGAACTGTGCTTTCTAAGAAGATATCACAAATCCCCAAGGAGAGTCCAAGTGTGGTGGTGGTTGCGATGCCTGACCTTCCCAGCACTGGACGGGAAGAGGTGGCTCTTTCCACCATTTGCACGCCCCCTGCAAGTGCTGAAAGGAGCACCCACAGTCCACTTGCTGATATGCAAATTGAAGATGTCACTGTTGAAGTACAACAGGATGAGGATACTGGTGTAGCTGGCGCTGAGGAGGAAGTTGGCGAGGAGGATTCTGATGGTGATGTGGTTTGTTTAAATCAGGCTCCGGGGGAGACAGTTGTTGTCCGTGGGATGAAAAAGCCCATCACGGTCATGCCTGGGCAGAAGACCAAACATTCCACCTCTTTGGTCTGGCAATATTTCTATCCAAATCCGGACAACAACTGTCTTGCCATATGTACCATATGTAAAGGTGAAATAAGTAGGGGTAGGGACGTCAACCACCTAGGAACATCCTCCCTTATACGGCACCTGCAGCGCGTTCATAAAAAGTTACTGTCAAGTTCAGAAACTTTGGCTAAGACCGTAAGCAGTCCAGGGACACCTAAATCCCGTTGTCCTGTTGTATCCAAGCGCCTGCAAACCACACCGTCAACTCCCTCCTCGTCAATTTCCTCCTTAGTCAGGATCGGAAGTAGTCCTGCAGGCCATGTCACTGGCATGACTGACTCTCCTATCCGGGATTCCTCTGGAGGATCCTGCATTGCTACGCCTACTGCTGCCGCTGCTGCTGTTGCTGCTGCTGGGAGTCGTTCATCATCCCAGAGAGGAAGTAGGAACACCACTACTTTTACTAAACAATTGACCCTCCAACAGTCCTTAGCGAGGAGGATGAAGTACGACAGCAGTCATCCTGAAGCAAAACGTATAACTGAGGCCTTAACTGCTATGTTGGTGTTAGACGTGCGTCCGGTATCCGCCATTAGTGCAGTGGGATTTAGACAATTGATGGAGGTAGTGTGTCCCCGGTTCCAAATCCCGTCTAGATTCCACTTCACTAGGCAGGCGATACCGAGACTGTACAGAAACGTCAGAAAAAGTGTACTCAGTGTCCTGAAAAATGCCGTTGTACACAATGTCCACTTAACCACGGACATGTGGACAAGTGGAACAGGGCAGACTAAGGACTATATGACTGTGACAGCCCACTGGGTAGATGTATCACCTTACGCAGCAACAGCAGCAGCGTCACCAGTAGCAGCATCTCAGAAACGCCAGCTCGTTACAAGGCAGGCTACGCTGTGTATCACCGGTTTCAGTAAGAGGCACACCGCCGACAACCTCTTAGAGAAACTGAGGGAAATCATCGCCCAGTGGCTTACCCCACTTAGACTCTCCTGGGGATTTGTGATATCTGACAACGCCACCAATATTGTGCGGGCATTACATCTGGGCAAATTCCAGCACGTCCCATGTTTTGCTCACACAATAAACTTGGTGGTGCAGAATTTTCTGAAAAGCGACAGGGGCGTGCAGGAGACGCTTTGGGTGGCCCGAAAAATTTCTGGCCACTTTCGCCATTCAGCGACTGCGTGCCGAAGACTGGAGCGCCAGCAAACACTCTTGAACCTGCCCCGCCATCACCTGAAGCAAGAGGTTGTGACGCGGTGGAACTCAACCCTCTATATGCTTCAGAGGATGGAGGAGCAGCAAAAGGCCATACAAGCCTATACATCCACCTATGACATAGGCAAAGGAGGGGGTATGCACCTGACTCAAGCGCAGTGGAGAATGATTTCCGTGTTGTGCAAGGTTCTCCAGCCCTTCGAACTTGCCACACGTGAAGTCAGTTCAGACACAGCCAGCTTGAGTCAGGTCATTCCCCTCATCAGGCTTTTGCAGAAGCAGCTGGAGAAAGTGAAGGAGGAGCTAAGACGGAGCGATTCCGCTCGGCATGTGGGACTTGTGGATGAAGCCCTTCATTCGCTTTGCCAGGATTCCAGGGTGGTCAATCTGTTGAAATCAGACCACTACATTTTGGCCACCGTGCTTGATCCTAGGTTTAAAGCCTATGTGGTGTCTCTCTTTCCGGTCGACACAAGCCTGCAGAGGTGCAAAGACCTGCTGGTGAACACACTGTCAGCTGAAGCGGAACGTGACACGTCAACGGCTCCTTCTTCATTTTCTCCCGCAACTGGGGCTGCCAGGAAAAAACTTAGGTATCCTAAGCAACCCGCTGGCGGTGATGCAGGGCAGGCAGGACCAAGTTTGGACATCTGGTCCGGACTGAAGGACCTGGCAACAATTTCTGACATGTCTACTGTCACTGCATATGATACTGTCACCATTGACAGAATGGTGGAGGATTACATCGGTGACAGCATCCAAGTAGGCATGTCAGACAGTCCATACCTGTACTGGCAGGAAAAAGAGGCAATTTGGAGGCCCCTGTACAAGCTGGCTCTATTTTACCTGAGTTGCCCCCCCCTCCAGTGTGTACTCCGAAAGAGTGTTTAGTGCAGCCGGGAACCTTGTCAGCGAAAGGCGTAGGAGGTTGCTTCCACAGAATGTGGAGAAGATGATGTTCATCAAAATGAATTATCAGCTCTTCCAGGGAGACCAGCCTCCAGAAGGTACAGAGGGACCTGTGGTGGTGGATTCAAGTGGGGACGAGTTAATAGTTTGTGAGGATGAGGATGTACACACTGAAGAGGGTGAGGAATCGGTGGATGAGGAGGATGAGGATGACATCTTGCCTCCGTAGAGCCAGTTTGTGCAGGGACAGATTAATTGCCAGCTTGTTTTGTGGGGGCCCAAACGAACCAATCATTTCAGCCACAGTTGTGTGGCAGACCCTGGCGCTGAAATGATTGATTTGTTAAAGTGTGCATGTCCTGTTTATACAACATAAGGGTGGGTGGGAGGGCCCAAGGACAATTCCATCTTGCACTTCTTTTTTTTCTTTGCATTATGTACAGTTTGGGGCCTAGTTTTTCTAACTGCCATCCTGTCTGCCACTGCAGTGTCACTCCTAGATGGGTCACGTGTTTGTGCCGCCCACTCGTGTCGCTTAGCATAGTCATCCAGCTACCTCGGTGCAACCTTTTGGACATGAAAACACTATTGTGAGGTGTTCAGAATAGACTGGAAATGAGTGGAAATTAAGGTTATTGAGGTTAATAATAGCATAGGAGCAGAGAAACCAACAAATTCTGTGATTTTAGCTGTTTTTATGCTTTTTAAAAAAAAAATACAGATCCAAAACACAAAACCCAGAACCCAAAACACGGAAGGGTGGTTTTGGCAAAACCAATCCAGATCCAAAACACGAAGAAAGATCCAGATCCAAAACACAAAACACGAAAAGTGGCCGGTGCACACCCCTAATATATACACACATACACACACAACTTTGCTTTCATTTTCTTTACTTGTTTTCTTTTTACTGTTTTAAATTGTATATGCTAAAATTAGATGGCAGCTGGAATGTAAAAGTGTTTAAGTGAGTGACAAAATTAAATTAAAAACTCGTGAAGTTTATCGGGTCATGTGTTTGCTTCCCAAAGGAAGTCCTAGCATCTCACCAGGGCAGGCAACACGCTGCCTTAAGAGTTGGAAGTTAGATTATAACTTTTAAAGAAAGCAATTATGATTTTATTGCATCTCCTGCGCTGGTGATTAATGCTGGAAGCCCCAGGGAAAATGTAGCCTATCATTTGAAAAACACACACTGTAATTATGCATACCTCTCCAGGTACTGTAATCTAGGGCCTCGAACAAACACTACCTTCAACGGGGAGCGGGGGGCAATGGTACAGCATTACAAATGTGTTATCATATAAATGAGATGGCTCTGGCATGATAGTGGCCTTAATAAATCTCTGACTTACAGTAGATTGCAGACAAGATATGTCTCTGGCGGGTCCAAACAGTCACTTAATCTTCCCTACAAACTGTTTATATTGCCAAGCACCCTATAATAATACATGCTTCACAGAGCTTTGATGGCTGCTGAATTAATGTCTTCTATTTTCCTACAGGTCATTTTAGAAACAAATGTTAAATGATCTCTGTTAGTCGCAAGGTTACACGACCGATGCACTTGCAGCCTGCAGCTAAAAAGAATATGCATACCGTAATTTTATGTGTGTGTATGTATATATATATATATATATATATATATATATATTTTTATATATATATATATATATATGTTGTATAAACATATATAAATATATATTCATATGTAAATATATATATAAACCTGAAGATAATAAATAAAAAAGATGTCATCACAGTGAAATGTAGCGACAATTGGTGTGAACTCATTCAGACACGCGTTCTTTCGCACCCAGCGTATGCAAATCCAGCGCACGCCCAGCAAGGCAGGCGATTGCACGGCAAGGCATTAGCATGCCCACTATGTCTTGGCATGCGATCATTTAGTGTATGCCGACACCCACCAGCCAGACTTAAGACACCCACTAGTGCACGTCATCTACATTGTGTAACATCGGATGCGAACGCATAGCTTGAGGTTGACTATACCCTACCAAGCACTGCGATCACTTGAGTGTAAAAACCAGCCAGGAGACGTGTACAATGATGCTTCTTGTTAATTACGCACGTCTCTGAAATGGCGATTAGACGCTCAAGCACGCCTGCGTTTACACCTCCACTTCCCCTGTTTCTAGCAGCCAGCCCCCGTCACCACCCACAAACGGTTTCTCCTGTCACTCATTCTGCTGGGTAGTCTATGCGCAGCGAGCATATGCTTGCCGAGCATTTGCATCTGGTACGTGCACTGCGATGCATGCGCAGAATACGAACATCGGCCAGCTACGAGCGAACGCTTCTTAGCGTCCGGGTGTGAATCAGGTCCTCCTTTCCCTCCCACCTTTGTTAGTGATGTTACATCCAGAGATTTCGAGCATAACACACATCTACAGCATACTTGCCTACTTTTCATTTTTCCTCCCTGGGAGAAGCAGGTGGGCATCCTGACATATTCCGTCATTAATCCCTCCCCCTCGTGGTAAATTGCAGCGAATAGCGCATATTTCAATAGGGGGCGGGGCTAAATTATGCCATTCTTGTACAATCACGTCATTAAGCCCCGCCCCCTACTTGGGGAGCCCCTATCTCCGTGAAAATTCTCACCATTCTGCCCACCTCACTAGGAAGTGGGCAGGAATGTGGGAGAAGTGCCTACTCTACCTGGGGGTGCGGGGGGTTACCTGAAAAATCTGGAGCCTCCCCCGACTTCCAGGAGAGTAGGCATGTATGAATTCTACAGTCTACCAACATTTTTGTAAGTTTCCTATACTTACTCATCACAAACCACCTCATGGTGAAAACACAGAAAATCCTGAAAATCATCCAATAACAACATTACAACATTATTCACAACCAAAAAAAATGTATATCCATATAGAAGAAAAGAAAAAGGCACACAGGAATCCAAAGACCACATACAGAAAGTAAGAGATAAAACTCTGTAGAGGAGAAAAAGTGAGGATAAGCCAAAAGGTACAATAGTAAAGATGAAAGAAAAAAAGTAATGCTAAGGATAATCTATATAATAAAATCAAATGCTGATAAGAGAAATAGACAACTGGGAAGATAGAGATGGAGTAAGTTTCACAAGCTGCGGCGGCGTCTTGTTGGACAACAGCTCTCCGGCCAGCTCTCTCAGGACCATGGTTAGGAGACATGGACGCCGCACTGCTACTCCGTGAAGCCATCCTACCTGGCTGCTACATCATCTCTGCCTTGACTGGATAGGTGTCCAGCATGTATCTTCAGTCTCAGCTGCACTTCATCATCTGTGTGGACTTCCTGCTTTAAACATCACAGCAGTCTCAAACCGCACTACTATGTTTGTATATATACCTTTTTGTTATTCACGTCCCCGCAGTCTCAGCTGCACTTCAGTGCCAGCATGGACTTTCTGCTATGAGGTTCGCCACAATTTTGCCAAGTATCAATGAGCTCTTAAGGCTGTGACTGGATCACCAGACCACATGCCAAGTATCAATCAGCCCTCATGGCTGCGACTGGGTCACCAGAACACAACTTTGCCAAGTATCAATCAGCCCTCAAGGCTGCGACTGGGTCACCAGAACACAACTTTGCCAAGTATCTATCAGCCCTCAAGGCTGCGACTTGGCTACCAACCTCACTCCTGACGCTACCTTTTCAGTTGACCCCATCGCTTCATATAATCCTCAGCACTATTGCCTTAAGTCAGAGGTGAATTTTATCCAAGATTCATAACAGTAAGAGGGGGAGAGAGAGGAAGAGATAAAGAGTAAGGGTAGTACTGAAGAGAGACAAGGAAAGAGAGACACAGGAGAAAAGTCAAAGATAGTATAAAAGAGTGAACAGAATCTATGGAATGTAGTCAGAAAATAGCCTACAGCATTGCCTGGCCTTGTAACGCATACAGCTTTAGAGGTTGAGTCTCCCATATACAAAATGCTTGGGATCAGGGGCATTTTGGATATCGGAATATTCTGTATTTTGGAATATTTGCATACCATAATGAGATATCTGGGGAAAGGGACCCAAATCTAAACACATAATGCATTTATGTTTTATATACACCTTATTCACACAGCCTGCAGGTAATTTTATACAATATTTTTAATAATTTTGTGGCTCAAACAAAATTTGTATACACACATGAAATTAATTTATGTTTCATATACACCTTATACACAGAGCCTGAAGGTAATTTTATACAATAGTTTTAATAATTGTGTGCCTTACATAAAGTTTGTGTACTTTGAACCATCAAAAAGCAAAGGTTTCACTATCTCAGTCATGCTATTAAAAATCCCTATTTTTTAATATTCCGTATTATGGAATATTTGAATAAGGGAGTCTCAACCTGTACTATATAGACCCAATCAAAGAGGGCTGTTGAAAAAAAAAATTATTTACATTTATTTACATTGTACCCTACCATTACTCATTATTTATGTACCGTCAGATATCCGTAACGCAACAAAATGTGGTAGAATAAACAAGATGCAACCTGTCACCCCCTAAATCCTGCTACTGTAATCAAAGGTTTAGGTGATTTTTGGAAATATCTTGGCCTGCCTGTACCTGACCATACAGACTAGGGGTGTGCACCAGCCACTTTTTGTGTTTTGGTTTTGGATCTGGATCTTTCTTCGTGTTTTGGATCTGGATTTGTTTTGCCAAAACCACCCTTCCGTGTTTTGGGTTCTGGGTTTTGTATTTTGGATCTGTATTTTTTTGAAAAAATGCATAAAAACAGCTAAAATCACAGAATTTGTGGGTTTTTCTGCTCCTATGCTATTATTAACCTCAACAACCTTAATTTCCACTCATTTCCACTCTATTCTGAACACCTCACACCTCACAATAGTGTTTTTATGTCCAAAAGGTTGCACCGAGGTAGCTGGATGACTATGCTAAGCGACACGAGTGGGCGGCACAAACACGTGACCCATCTAGGAGTGACACTGCAGTGGCAGACAGGATGGCAGTTTGACAAACTAGGCCCCAAACAGTACATAATGCAAAGAAAAAAAAGAGGTGCAAGAAGAAATTGTCCTTGGGCCCTCCCACCCACCCTTACGTTGTGTAAACAGGACATGCACACTTTAACAAACCAATCATTTCAGCGCCAGGGTCTGCCACACGACTGTGGCTGAAATGATTGGTTCGTTTGGGCCCCCACAAAACAAGCTGGCAATTAATCTGTCCCTGCACAAACTGGCTCTACGGAGGCAAGATGTCATCCTCATCCTTCTCATCCACCGATTCCTCACCCTCTTCAGTGTTGTGTACATCCTCATCCTCACAGAGTATTAACTCGTCCCCGCTGGAATCCACCACCACAGGTCCCTCTGTACGTTCTGGAGGCTGGTCTCCCTGGAAGAGTTGATAATTCATTTTTATGAACATCATCTTCATCACATTTTGTGGAAGCAACCTCCTACGCCTTTCGCTGACAAGGTTCCCGGCTGCACTAAACACTGTTTCGGAGTACACACTGGAGGGGGGGCAACTCAGGTAAAATAGAGCCAGTTTGTACAGGGGCCTCCAAATTGCCTCTTTTTCCTGCCAGTACAGGTACGGACTGTCTGACATGCCTACTTGGATGCTGTCACCGATGTAATCCTCCACCATTCTGTCAATGGTGACAGTATCATATGCAGTGACAGTAGACATGTCAGAAATTGTTGCCAGGTCCTTCAGTCCGGACCAGATGTCCAAACTTGGTCCTGCCTGCCCTGCATCACCACCAGCGGGTTGCTTAGGATACCTAAGTTTTTTTCTGGCAGCCCCAGTTGCGGGAGAAAATGAAGAAGGAGCTGTTGACATGTCACGTTCCGCTTCAGCTGACAGTGTTTTCACCAGCAGGTCTTTGCACCTCTGCAGGCTTGTGTCGGCCGGAAAGAGAGACACCACATAGGCTTTAAACCTAGGATCAAGCACGGTGGCCAAAATGTAGTGGTCTGATTTCAACAGATTGACCACCCTGGAATCCTGGCAAAGCGAATGAAGGGCTTCATCCACAAGTCCAACATGCCGAGCGGAATCGCTCCGTCTTAGCTCCTCCTTCACTTTCTCCAGCTGCTTCTGCAAAAGCTTGATGAGGTGAATGACCTGACTCAAGCTGGCAGTGTCTGAACTGACTTCACGTGTTGCAAGTTCGAAGGGCTGGAGAACCTTGCACAACACGGAAATCATTCTCCACTGTGCTTGAGTCAGGTGCATACCCCCTCCTTTGCCTATGTCATAGGTGGATGTATAGGCTTGAATGGCCTTTTGCTGCTCCTCCATCCTCTGAAGCATATAGAGGGTTGCATTCCACTGCGTCACAACCTCTTGCTTCAGGTGATGGCGGGGCAGGTTCAAGAGTGTTTGCTGGAGCTCCAGTCTTCGGCACACAGTCGCTGAATGGCGAAAGTGGCCAGAAATTTTTCGGGCCACCCAAAGCGTCTCCTGCACGCCCCTGTCGCTTTTCAGAAAATTCTGCACCACCAAGATTATTGTGTGAGCAAAACATGGGACGTGCTGGAATTTGCCCAGATGTAATGCCCGCACAATATTGGTGGTGTTGTCAGATATCACAAATCCCCAGGAGAGTCTAAGTGGGGTAAGCCACTGGGTGATGATTTCCCTCAGTTTCTCTAAGAGGTTGTTGGCGGTGTGCCTCTTACTGAAACCGGTGATACACAGCGTAGCCTGCCTTGGAACGAGCTGGCGTTTCTGAGATGCTGCTACTGGTGACGTTGCTGTTGTTGCTGCGTAAGGTGACAACCCAGTGGGCTGTCACAGTCATATAGTCCTTAGTCTGCCCTGTTCCACTTGTCCACATGTCCGTGGTTAAGTGGACATTGGGTACAATGGCATTTTTCAGGACACTGAGGACACTTTTTCTGACGTTTCTGTACAGTCTCGGTATCGCCTGCCTAGTGAAGTGGAATCTAGACGGGATTTGGAACCGGGGACACACTACCTCCATCAATTGTCTAAATCCCAGTGCACTAATGGCGGATACCGGACGCACGTCTAACACCAACATAGCAGTCAAGGCCTCAGTTATACGTTTTGCTTCAGGATGACTGCTGTCATACTTCATCCTCATCGCTAAGGACTGTTGGAGGGTCAATTGTTTAGTAAAAGTAGTGGTGTTCCTACTTCCTCTCTGGGATGATGAACGACTCCCAGCAGCAGCAGCAGCGGCAGCAGGAGGCGTAGCAATGCAGGATCCTCCGGAGGAATCCCGGATAGGAGAGTCAGTCATGCCAGTGACATGGCCTGCAGGACTACTTCTGATCCTGACTAAGGAGGAAATTGACGAGGAGGGAGTTGACGGTGTGGTTTGCAGGCGCTTGGATACAACAGGACAACGGGATTTAGGTGTCCCTGGACTGCTTACGGTCTTAGCCAAAGTTTCTGAACTTGACAGTAACTTTTTATGAACCCGCTGCAGGTGCCGTATAAGGGAGGATGTTCCTAGGTGGTTAACGTCCCTACCCCTACTTATTTCACCTTTACATATGGTACATATGGTAAGACAGTTGTTGTCCGGATTTGGATAGAAATATTGCCAGACCAAAGAGGTGGAATGTTTGGTCTTCTGCCCAGGCATGACCGTGATGGGCTTTTTCATGCCACGGACAACAACTGTCTCCCCCGAAGCCTGATTTAAACAAACCACATCACCATCAGAATCCTCCTCGCCAACTTCCTCCTCAGCGCCAGCTACACCAGTATCCTCATCCTGTTGTACTTCAACAGTGACATCTTCAATTTGCATATCAGCAAGTGGACTGTGGGTGCTCCTTTCAGCACTTGCAGGGGGCATGCAAATGGTGGAAAGAGCCACCTCTTCCCGTCCAGTGCTGGGAAGGTCAGGCATCGCAACCGCCTCCACACTTGGACTCTCCTTGGGGATATGTGATATCTTCTTAGAATGCACAGTTCTTCGCTGTGCTTTTGCCAGCTTAACTCGTTTGATTTTTTAGCAGGAGGAGAGCTTCCATCGTCATGTGAAGCTGAACCACTAGTCATGAACATAGGGAAAGACCTTAGCCGTTCCTTGCCACTCCGTGTCGTAAATGGCATATTGGCAAGTTTACGTTTCTCTTCAGATGATTTAAATGTTTTTTTCAAGGTCATTTTCCTGAACTTTATCATTTGGGATTGTATGTGCCCTCTACTATGACATTGGGCATCGGCCTTGGCAGACGATGTTGATGGCATGTTATCGTCTATGTCATGACTAGTGGCAGCAGCTTCAGCACTAGGAGGAAGTGGTTCTTGATCCTTCCCTATTTTATTTTTATCGGAGAAAGTTTGGTCCTCAATTTATATTATATTGATATTAGGGGTGAGCGGGTTCGGATTTCTGAAATCCGAACCCCCCCGAGCCCCCCCGATCCGAGGCAGATCCGAGTCAGGCTCGACTTTTCCCGCCTGACTCGGATCTGAAATTGAGGCAAAACGTCATCATCCCGCCTTCCGAGTCTCGCGGGTTTTGGAACCTATATAAGGTACCCGCGTCGGCGCCATTTTCTCACTCGGCTGTGGACAGTGAAGAGGGAGGGTGGGAGTTAGGGCTGGCTGGGCTGTGTAGTGTAGTGTAGTGCAGAGTAGTGTTGTGCTGTGCTGTGCTGTGCTGCGCTGTGCTGCTGTTGTCCACTACTTCAAAGTCCATAGGGGCTGGCTGGACTGTGTTGTGCAGTCAGCTCTCCATAGGGGCTGTGTCCACTCCAAAGTCCTGTGCAGTGTCCCAGTCCTAAAGGGGTGCTGTAGTGTTGTCCAGGGGGTGCTCTGTCCATCAGGGGTGCTCCCCCCAAGTGCTAATAAAATAATATTTTTTGTGTGTTTGTGAATTGTGTGCGCAGTAGCCGCACGTGCATCAACAAAGTAGTGCCAAGCGTGCGCCTGTGTCATAAGTAAAGGGCCGGCTGGCTTGACCGTTAAAGGGTGCTGTTACCCCCAAAGTACACTCCAGTCCAAACCAAAAAAATAATTATTTTCTGTGTTTGTGAATTGTGTGCGCAGTAGCCGCACATGCATCAACAAAGTAGTGCAAAGCGTGCGCCTGTGTCATAAGTAAAGGGCCGGCTGGCTTGACCATTAAAGGGTGCTGTAACCCCCAAAGTACACTCCAGTCCAAACCAAAAAAAAAATTATTTTCTGTGTTTGTGAATGGTGTGCGCAGTAGCCGCACGTGCATCAACAAAGTAGTGCCAAGCGTGCGCCTGTGTCATAAGTAAAGGGCCGGCTGGCTTGACCGTTAAAGGGTGCTGTAACCCCCAAAGTACACTCCAGTCCAAACCAAAAAAAAAAATTATTTTCTGTGTTTGTGAATTGTGTGCGCAGTAGCCGCACGTGCATCAACAAAGTAGTGCCAAGCGTGCGCCTGTGTCATAAGTAAAGGGCCGGCTGGCTTGACCGTTAAAGGGTGCTGTAACCCCCAAAGTACACTCCAGTTCAAACCAAAAAAATAATATTTTTTGTGTGTTTGTGAATTGTGTGCGCAGTAGCCGCACGTGCATCAACAAAGTAGTGCCAAGCGTGCGCCTGTGTCATAAGTAAAGGGCCGGCTGGCTTGACCATTAAAGGGTGCTGTAACCCCCAAAGTACACTCCAGTCCAAACCAAAAAAATATATATTTTCTGTGTTTGTGAATTGTGTGCGCAGTAGCCGCACGTGCATCAACAAAGTAGTGCCAAGCGTGCGCCTGTGTCATAAGTAAAGGGCCGGCTGGCTTGACTGTTAAAGGGTGCTGTAACCCCCAAAGTTCACTCCAGTTCAAACGAAAAAAAAAATATTTTTTGTGTGTTTGTGAATTGTGTGCGCAGTAGCCGCACGTGCATCAACAAAGTAGTGCCAAGCGTGCGCCTGTGTCATAAGTAAAGGGCTGGCTGGCTTGACTGTTAAAGGGTGCTGTAACCCCCAAAGTTCACTCCAGTTCAAACCAAAAAAAATATATTTTTTGTGTGTTTGTGAATTGTGTGCGCAGTAGCCGCACGTGCATCAACAAAGTAGTGCCAAGCGTGCGCCTGTGTCATAAGTAAAGGGCCGGCTGGCTTGACCGTTAAAGGGTGCTGTATCCCCCAAAGTACACTCCAGTCCAAACCAAAAAAAAAAATATTTTCTGTGTTTGTGAATTGTGTGCGCAGTAGCCGCACGTGCATCAACAAAGGAGCAGCGCCAAGCGTGCGCCTGTGTCCCATAAGTAAAGAGCCGGCTAGCTCATTTCTTAAACGCTGGTGTAACCC
Source organism: Taudactylus pleione (assembly GCA_031769625.1). NCBI lineage: Eukaryota > Metazoa > Chordata > Amphibia > Anura > Myobatrachidae > Taudactylus > Taudactylus pleione. The sequence continues at coordinate 6,350,885 of JAUIMM010000194.1, forward strand.
ACAAAGTGCACTATTCTCCAGCAAAAATAAAGAAATATTTTCTGTGTTTAGCCACACGTATATATCAAATCGATATAACATAAATGGAGGACCAAACTTTCTCCGATAAAAATAAAATAGAGAAAGATCAAGAACCACTTCCTCCTAGTGCTGAAGCTGCTGCCACTAGTCATGACATAGACGAAAACATGCCATCAACGTCGTCTGCCAAGGCCGATGCCCAATGTCATAATAAAGGGCACATACTATCCCAAATGACAAAGTTAAGGAAAATGACCTTGAAAAAAACATTTAAATCAGCTGAAGAGAAACGTAAACTTGCCAATATGCCATTTACGACACGGAGTGGCAAGGAACGGCTAAGGTCGATCCCTAGTATGTTCATGACTAGTGGTTCAGCTTCACATGACGATGGAAGCCCTCCTCCCACTAAAAAAATCAAAAGAGTTAAGCTGGCAAAAGCACAGCGAAGAACTGTGCTTTCTAAGAAGATATCACAAATCCCCAAGGAGAGTCCAAGTGTGGTGGTGGATTGCGATGCCTGACCTTCCCAGCACTGGACGGGAAGAGGTGGCTCAGGATGAGGATACTGGTGTAGCTGGCGCTGAGGAGGAAGTTGGCGAGGAGGATTCTGATGGTGATGTGGTTTGTTTAAATCAGGCTCCGGGGGAGACAGTTGTTGTCCGTGGGATGAAAAATCCCATCACGGTCATGCCTGGGCAGAAGACCAAACATTCCACCTCTTTGGTCTGGCAATATTTCTATCCAAATCCGGACAACAACTGTCTTGCCATATGTACCTTATGTAAAGGTAGAATAAGTAGGGGTAGGGACGTTAACCACCTAGGAACATCCTCCCTTATACGGCACCTGCAGCTCGTTCATAATAAGTTACTGTCAAGTTCAGAAACTTTGGCTAAGACCGTAAGCAGTCCAGGGACACCTAAATCCCGTTGTCCTGTTGTATCCAAGCGCCTGCAAACCACACCGTCAACTCCCTCTTCGTCAATTTCCTCCTTAGTCAGGATCGGAAGTAGTCCTGCAGGCCATGTCACTGGCATGACTGACTCTCCTATCCCGGATTCCTCCGGAGGATCCTGCATTGCTACGCCTCCTGCTGCCGCTGCTGCTGTTGCTGCTGCTGGGAGTCGTTCATCATCCCAGAGAGGAAGTAGGAACACCACTACTTTTATTAAACAATTGACCCTCCAACAGTCCTTAGCGAGGAGGATGAAGTACGACAGCAGTCATCCTGAAGCAAAATGTATAACTGAGGCCTTGACTGCTATGTTGGTGTTAGACGTGCGTCCGGTATCGGCCATTAGTGCAGTGGGATTTAGACAATTGCTGGAGGTAGTGTGTCCCCGGTTCCAAATCCCGTCTAGATTCCACTTCACTAGGCAGGCGATACCGAGACTGTACAGAAACGTCAGAAAAAGTGTCCTCAGTGTCCTGAAAAATGCCGTTGTACCCAATGTCCACTTAACCACGGACATGTGGACAAGTGGAACAGGGCAGACTAAGGATTATATGACTGTGACAGCCCACTGGGTAGATGTATCACCTTACGCAGCAACAGCAGCAGCGTCACCAGTAGCAGCATCTCAGAAACGCCAGCTCGTTCCAAGGCAGGCTACGCTGTGTATCACCGGTTTCAGTAAGAGGCACACCGCCGACAACCTCTTAGAGAAACTGAGGGAAATCATCGCCCAGTGGCTTACCCCACTTAGACTCTCCTGGGGATTTGTGATATCTGACAACGCCACCAATATTGTGCGGGCAGTACATCTGGGCAAATTCCAGCACGTCCCATGTTTTCTCACACAATAAACTTGGTGGTGCAGAATTTTCTGAAAAGCGACAGGGGCGTGCAGGAGACGCTTTGGGTGGCCCGAAAAATTTCAGGCCACTTTCGCCATTCAGCGACTGCGTGCCGAAGACTGGAGCGCCAGCAAACACTCTTGAACCTGCCCCGCCATCACCTGAAGCAAGAGGTTGTGACGCGGTGGAACTCAACCCTCTATATGCTTCAGAGGATGGAGGAGCAGCAAAAGGCCATTCAAGCCTATACATCCACCTATGACATAGGCAAAGGAGGGGGTATGCACCTGACTCAAGCGCAGTGGAGAATGATTTCCGTGTTGTGCAAGGTTCTCCAGCCCTTCGAACTTGCCACACGTGAAGTCAGTTCAGACACTGCCAGCTTGAGTCAGGTCATTCCCCTCATCAGGCTTTTGCAGAAGCAGCTGGAGAAAGTGAAGGAGGAGCTAAGACGGAGCGATTACGCTCTGCATGTGGGACTTGTGGATGAAGCCCTTCATTCGCTTTGCCAGGATTCCAGGGTGGTCAATCTGTTGAAATCAGACCACTACATTTTGGCCACCGTGCTCGATCCTAGGTTTAAAGCCTATGTGGTGTCTCTCTTTCCGGCCGACACAAGCCTGCAGAGGTGCAAAGACCTGCTGGTGAACACACTGTCAGCTGAAGTGGAACGTGACACGTCAACAGCTCCTTCTTCATTTTCTCCCGCAACTGGGGCTGCCAGGAAAAAACTTAGGTATCCTAAGCAACCCACTGGTGGTGATGCAGGGCAGGCAGGACCAAGTTTGGACATCTGATCCGGACTGAAGGACCTGGCAACAATTTCTGACATGTCTACTGTCACTGCATATGATACTGTCACCATTGACAGAATGGTGGAGGATTACATCGGTGACAGCATCCAAGTAGGCATGTCAGACAGTCCATACCTGTACTGGCAGGAAAAAGAGGCAATTTGGAGGCCCATGTACAAACTGGCTCTATTTTACCTGAGTTGCCCCCCCTCCAGTGTGTACTCTGCAAGAGTGTTTAGTGCAGCCGGGAACCTTGTCAGCGAAAGGCGTAGGAGGTTGCTTCCACAGAATGTGGAGAAGATGTTCATCAAAATGAATTATCAGCTCTTTCAGGGAGACCAGCCTCCAGAACGTACAGAGGGACCTGTGGTGGTGGATTCAAGTGGGGACGAGTTAATACTTTGTGAGGATGAGGATGTACACACTGAAGAGGGTGAGGAATCGGTGGATGAGGAGGATGAGGATGACATCTTGCCTCCGTAGAGCCAGTTTGTGCAGGGACACATTAATTGCCAGCTTGTTTTGTGGGGGCCCAAACGAACCAATCATTTCAGCCACAGTTGTGTGGCAGACCCTGGCGCTGAAATGATTGGTTTGTTAAAGTGTGCATGTCCTGTTTATACAACATAAGGGTGGGTGGGAGGGCCCAAGGACAATTCCATCTTGCACCTCTTTTTTTTCTTTGCATTATGTACAGTTTGGGGCCTAGTTTTTCAAACTGCCATCCTGTCTGCCACTGCAGTATCATGCCTAGATGGGTCACGTGTTTGTGCCGCCCACTCATGTCGCTTAGCATAGTCATCCAGCTACCTCTGTGCAACCTTTTGGACATAAAAACACTATTGTGAGGTGTGAGGTGTTCAGCATAGACTGGAAATGAGTGGAAATTAAGGTTATTGAGGTTAATAATAGCATAGGAGCAGAAAAACCTACAAATTCTGTGATTTTAGCTGTTTTTATGCTTTTTTTCAAAAAAATCCAGATCCAAAACACAAAACCCAGAACCCAAAACACGGAAGGGTGGTTTTGGCAAAACCAATCCAGATCCAAAACACGAAGAAAGATCCAGATCCAAATCCAAAACACAAAACACGAAAAGTGGCCGGTGCACACCCCTAATTGATATATAGATGCGGCTAAGGCGCACACAAACACATAAAATAATTTTTTATTTTTGTTGGAGACTAGTGCACTTTGTGGGTTACACCACCCTTTAAGAAATGAGCCAACCGGCCCTTTACTTATGGGACACAGGCGCACACTTGGCGCTGCTCCTTTGTTGATGCACGTGCAGCTACAGCCCACACAATTCACAAAGACAGAAAAAAAAAAAGAATTTTTTATTCTTTGTGGAGTGCACATTGGGGGTTACACCACCCTTTAACAGACAGACGCACGCTTGGCGCTGCTGCTTTGAGGATGCATGTACAGTGCAGACAATTCACAAACACAGAAGAAAATGTTTTATTTTTGTTGGAGTGCACTTTGGGGGTTACACCACCCTTTAACAGACAGACGCACGCTTGGCGCCGCTCCTTTGTTGATGCACGTGCAGCCACAGTGCACACAATTCACAAACACAGAAAATATTTTTTTATTTTGTTTGGAGTGCCCTTTGAGGTTTACAGCACCCTTTAATAGACAAGCCATCCGGCCCTCTACTTATGGGACACAGGTGCACACTTGGCGCTGCTCCTTTGTTGATGCACGTGCAGCCACAGTGCACACAATTCACAAACACAGAAAATATATTTTTATTTTGTTTGGAGTGCCCTTTGGGGTTTACAGCACCCTTTAATAGACAAGCCATCCGGCCCTCTACTTATGGGACACAGGTGCACACTTGGCGCTGCTCCTTTGTTGATGCACGTGCAGCCACAGTGCACACAATTCACAAACACAGAAAATATATTTTATTTTGTTTGGAGTGCCCTTTGGGGGTTACAGTACCCTTTAACAGACAAGCCAGCCGGCCCTTTACTTATGGGACACAGGCTCACGCTTGGCGCTGCTCCTTTGGTGATGCACGTGCAGCCACAGTGCACACAATTCACAAACACAGAAAATATTTTTTTACTTTGTTTGGAGTGCACTTTGGGGGTTACAGCACCCGTTACGGTCAAGCCAGCCGGCCCTTTTCTTATGACACAGGTGCACGCTTGGCACTACTTGGTTGATGCACGTGCGGCTACTGCGCACACAATTCACAAACACAAAAAAATATATTTTTTTATTTCTTTTGGAGTGCCCTTTGGGGGTTACAGCACCCTTTAACGGACAAGCCAGCTGGCCCTTTACTTATGGGACACAGGCGCACGCTTGGCGCTGCTCCTTTGTTGATGCACGTGCAGCCACAGTGCACACAATTCACAAACACAGAAAATATTTTTTTATTTTGTTTGGAGTGCACTTTGGGGGTTACAGCACACTTTAATGGTCAAGCTAGCCGGCCCTTTACTTATGACACAGGCGCACGCTTGGCACTACTTTGTTGATGCACGTGCGGCTACTGCACACACAATTCACAAACAAAAAAATATATTTTTTTATTTTGTTTGGAGTGCCCTTTGGGGGTTACAGCACCCTTTAATGGACAAGCCAGCTGGCCCTTTACTTATGGGACACAGGCGCAGGCTTGGCGCTGCTCCTTTGTTGATGCACGTGCAGCCACAGTGCACACAATTCACAAACACAGAAAATATATTTTTATTTTGTTTGGAGTGCACTTTGGGGGTTACAGCACCCTTTAACGGTCAAGCCAGCCGGCCCTTTACTTTTGACACAGGCGTACGCTTGGCACTACTTTGTTGATGCACATGTGGCTACTGCGCACACAATTCACAAACACAGAAAAAATATTTATTTTTTTTGCACTTGGGGGGAGCACCCCTGATGGACAGAACACACCCTGGACAACACTACAGCACCCCTTTAGGACTGGGACACTGCACAGGACTTTGGAGTGGACACAGCCCCTATGGACAACTGACTGCACAACACAGTCCAGCCAGCCCCTATGGACTTTGGAGGAGTGGACACAGCCCCTATGGACAACAGCAGCACAGCACAACACAGCCAGCCCCTATGGACTTTGGAGGAGTGGACACAGCCCCTATGGACAACAGCAGCACAGCACAACACAGCCAGCCCCTATGGACTTTGGAGGAGTGGACACAGCCCCTATGGACAACAGCAGCACAGCACAACACAGCCAGCCCCTATGGACTTTGGAGGAGTGGACACAGCCCCTGTGGACAACAGCAGCACAACACTACACTACACAGCCCAGCCCGCCCTAACTCCCACCCTCCCTCTTCACTGTCCACAGCCGAGTGAGAAAATGGCGCCGACGCGGGTACCTTATATAGAATCCAAAACCCACGAGACCCGGAAGGCGGGATGATGACGTTTTGCCTCGATTTCAGATCCGAGTCAGGCGGAAAAGTCGAGCCTGACTCGGATCGGCCTCGGATCGGGGGGGCTCGGGGGATTTCTTATTTCAGAAATCCGAACCCGCTCACGCCTAATACAGACAGGCATAAATTCCACCTTTGAAAAGTTTCATGATGCTTTATGAATTTGTATTGTTTTTTTTTAATCTATATTGGGATACAGTATATTAACTCTATAGATCTGCAATTTATAGGTCACATTAAAATAGTGGAATTGACATGATTGTAGCTGCTGTAACCAAGGTTATCATAGTAGTTGACAGGATGTCGAGTCTGAGAGGACTGAATGACTAAACAGTGTGACGTAAACCCCAGTAACACTGCAGGGTCTATGTATTAACCCTTGGAGAGAGATAAAGTTGATGGAGAAAAAGTACCAACCAATCAGCTCCTGTCACTTCACAGTCTGTGTTTGAAAAATGACAGTTAGAAGCTATTTGGTTGGTACTTTTTCTCCATCCACTTTATTTCTCTCCAAGGCTTAGTACATAGACCCCCGAGTCCAATGTCTTCCTCTGATAAGCAGCGATTTGACGTTCCTGCACTTGACTCTAAGCTCTCGCTGCTCAAAAACAGAACATTAGTATAATAACCCAAGAGGTGCCCCTCCCACCTGACCTCCTAGCTCTGATCCTTGGTGACTATCTCTCCAGATCATAAACCCTATAATCAAGTGGTTAGTTGACAATAATTGCAGGCATCAGTGTGACGTCTTCATCATTATAGCTCCCTGCAGAGATCATTAGACCCAAACTCACCAGAGAGTGAAAGCTGTCTCCTGACACGTACGGTTGTTTGTGAAGTGCTAAAAAAACATAAAAGACATCAACATCAAGAAATGTAAATGTTTCCAAGAGCACTGTAAAAACAATCAATAAGCAATATAAGATAAAACAACAATACTGGATTCTATTATTTTATTATTATGTTTAGGGTTATTTTTATTATTTTTAGTTTATTTATTTGCAATTTTAAATAATGTATAACATTACAGATTAAAACAAGAGTTACAAATTCTAAAACTTTCATTCTATAATGTGCTGTCATCAATTTGTTTAAACACCTGATCCCATAGATGCTCTGTGTTGAAAACCCCTCTTTATCCTCAGTGCTGTATAAACCCCCTAATTAGTCCCAGCAGAATCTCAGCGGTGTATACGTTTCATGTTATCTGTCACTGTGCTTTTGTGAGTCATGGATTTATGAGATAATCTTTGAAAAACCGGAGAAAATCGATCAAGTCACTTTCAAGGTGTGAAAAGCAACAAGCGAGGGGGGGGATGCATCATACTCCATCACGGCTGTTCTATAAAGTTAATGCATTGCAGAGATACTGTCGTTACGGCGGCACTTAATATCGAAATCTTTGACATATTTAACCTTCATGATCACACTGAACAGGTTATGACATTGAAGGTCATTTAGGAGAGTGCAAAAGGTGACTGTGTGCAGTGCTTTGCTACGAGTGCAGATTCCGCCTATTTCAATGCTGTAATATCGACTAGTAATACTTTTTTAGTATGTTATTACACATTATTATTTCTTATTAGTGCCTGAATAAATATAGTTTTTTTCATTGTGTATGCAGCCAATTGATATACCAATATGTCAGTATGTCTCGAGGCTGATTTTAGTGTTGCAGTGATAGTACAGCTTAATGAAAACTTTCTGTAAACATTTGAATGCATAAACCATGAAGCATCATAGCCTCCGAATGGATGCGTTCAGGGTATGCTTACTAGAAAGTGGTGCAAGGATGTTATTTGTTAAGCTTATTATTATTATTATTCATTTGTATTAAAGGGCTATCACTTGGGCAGACCTGCTCCATAGGTTAGAAATACTAATTTATGTCTTTCTCCCCAATGGCTGTGCAGTGCTTCCACCCAGATCAGTTTCCCTAGGCTGCAAATAAATAAATGAGGTATCAATAACCATGGCAATAACTGGGAGAACCATTGCCTCTTATGTCTGGCACAGATTAACACCACAAATGGAAATGTGGCACATTTATTAAGCAAGGCAGGTAAAATTAACTGGGTTAAGCATGGACATGAATCTGTGGCACAGTCAGGGGGAAAGCAGGGAGAGTCATACCCAGTCTATGCGGAAGCATGGGTTCCATGTTAAGCTTAAGCACTTTTCATGCAGAGGACAACAAGCTTGAGTACCGCAGCTTTCGGATTGTCTGGTGCCCGGCTGGTGACAGATTTCCTGGTGCCCATGGATGAGGTTCCTACATACATTTATCTTTGAGAGTCTGGGGTATCCTACCATTAGCTGGTGGCTTCCCTACCTAAGCCTCAGCTATGGCTACACAGCCCTTGTGGTCCTACCACGGACCCTCCTTGGCTTCTGACACATTTGTTTGGGTAGAGGGTCCCAAAATTTTAAGATTTCTCCAGGATATTTTGCTACCACCATCACTGCTACATATAAAGAGTTCCCTTAATCTTTCCTTCTCCCTTAGGCACCCTTCTCCTAACTATAGCAATCTGGAGGACTTTCATCATATCCCTCCCTTTCTCTGGAGCCATGTAGTGGACTATCGGTGCTTCTCTGAGTGTTAGAAGCCGAGAGGTCTGCATCATGTTTGTTTTCTTCTTTTAAGATCTACAACATCAAAAATAAGTAAAAATAGTTTTCGTTGAACTATCTGAATTTTCTGGGGATGTAGTCAGCATCTCGACAGTCAGACTCCCGACGTTCATAATACTGGAGGCAGGATCCCAAGGGGTATGAGGGTTAAGATTAGGCTACAGGATGGGGTGGTTAAGGTTAAGCTACAGGGGTGGACTGTTAGAGTTAGGCTGTGGGAGAGGTCGATAAGGGTTAGGGTAAGGATTAGTGTGAAAATACTTTCTGAAATTCACTGGCATTTTCACCGTCGGGATCCTACTGCCGAGGAACATGAGGCACATACAAACTCCACACAGATAGGGCCCTGGTCGGGAATTAAACTTATGACTCAGGTGCTGTGAGACAATAAAACTATCCACTGTGACATCACGGTGCTGCCCAAAATCATTACAGTGAGAGGACATTTCGATTGTGTTTGTTACATCTTACTTTGGTATGTTTTAATGTCTTTATTATTTTAACTGAAAGCCTGACCTTATATAGGGCCTGATTCTGAGTCGGTCGCTGCAGTGTCTGTCTGTGCATCTTTTGTTTGTGCTTTATGCAAATACCACTACAAGCCCTTCCCCTGGAGTACATCCGTGCGTCCGAATGTGCAAAGACTGAGATGACCACAGTGAGCATCTTTGAATGCTCAAATACCTCTTGGTGCATTTTCAGATGCAACCATTGGTTGCACCCGCAATACTTGCACCACCTCTATGCTAGGTGCAGGATCTCCATCAGAGTGTGGCCTTTAATGTTAGCGATTATGCGTCTAAGTTTACAACCAGTTATGCAACGCTCCTGTAACTCTCCCATAAGACGGATCATCTCCTTGTGTCTGCTTACCATCTCCCTGTCACCGGCCAGGAATGCCCAATACACTCTGAGATTGTGAGTCTCAATCAGTACTGTGACTCTGTGCACCCACTCTGGACATAAGCGCAGTAGAAATAAATTGCTCAACTGCGTCCAACATTAACATTGTGTACGAATCAGAATCATTGCACTGTCCGAATTGTGCCCGGATAGTGCACAATGATAAGTATCAGAAGACTCTTGATTATCGCAAACCTCCTGAGTACTCACAAAACAAAAGCCAGTTTGCTGGGTGGAAAAATCGTGTGGTCTCCAGCTTTACAGTTTCCCCACTGTTCTGCCTAAAACTAAATCTCATTCTGGCATGGGTGTGCATACGTCATCCAGGACCACCCCTGGTCACCCAACATAAGATGCTGATTTTTACACCACCGCAGATGCCACCATCTTATCCGGCAAATCTATGTGCTGTCCTGTAATAACGGGTGTATTCATAAAATATATATGTGCAAATGGAATAAGCAAACTATATACATATTACATCATAACAATTAAAACATACTTTACATAGTAGGGTTAAATTATGTACTTGACAGGTATGAATATACAATTTGGTGGTAGGTATCCATGGCTTAGTATTAGAAGAAGGTTTTATGTTGCCTTCCCCATCTCTGTCTTACTATCGCTTCTCCCTTCCTATCTCTATCTACACAGACCTCCTTCTCTCACTTCCTACTTTACTGTTTCCTTCAATGTATCCCTATCACAAGCCTCATATCAAGGATACATCCCATGTGTTTGGTTTCAAACGTGTCATATTTTCTCTATTTCCTGGAAACTGCTCACAATAAACAGTTAAAAAAAAGTTGCCAATAAAAGTTTTACTTTTGTTATTCTGCTAAAGTTATTAATCACAATCTTCAATAGCTTTTATTTTGATTTATTATTTCAGCAATGGAGTCTAAATGCCCCATTGACAAGGGAAAAACAACCATCTTAATTGATATTGGTCAATTCTGACAATGCTCTAAATTGGACACTAGTTTGAAGCCGACCTGTGATTTTGACGCAGTTTGAATGGAATTGATTTACGCCCAGCTTTAAATTTCTTTGTTGTATTGATTTTTCGGTAACACCAAAAAAAAAAAAAAATGTCAATCTAATAAAGTAATTTAATTCCATCACATTCAGAGAGATTAGCAGCATCAATTCCACAAATAGCTCTGTTGTGGGGAGAGGGAGGGCACCTTACACTCTTAACTTCCCTGTGATCAAGCTGAATTATATCTGAAACGGCAGCAATTTCCTCTGGAGAGGCGGCTGATATTTCAGGCACTTACTGTACAGTGAGAATGCTGAGATTGCTGGAGATGCAAGATGCTGCGCTGAATGAGGAGGGGGTTATTATGTACAGTATCACTGCATTTCCTTTATTCTATGTAAAACCCTTATGTCATTCATAGTAGAATTCTGCCTCTCTGAGTCCCATGTTAGATATATCAGATATCAGAGGTAATATTCAAGCTAAAATATATTAGCATGCACTTGTCTAATACATATGATGGAGGCAGCCATTTTGTTGGCTTAACCAATGTTCATAAGGATGCAGCCAATTTATTCATTAGGAACCAATGACATGAGTCAAAATGGCTGCCCCCACTGAATGTACACAACAGGTGCACCTCAAGTACATGTGAAACAAAGCAGATTATTGGCTATACACAATCTGTAAAATATAAGGGTCTAACGGTATGGGGTAAATTTACTAAAGTGAGAGTTTTTAGAAGTGAGTTTTAGAAGTGATGTTACCCATAGCAACCAATCAGATTCTAGCTATTATTTTATAGAAGGTGCTAGTTAAATGTTAAGTAGAATCTGATTGGTTGCTATGGGCAACATCACTTTTAAAACTCACTTCTAAAAACTCTCACATTAGTAAATTTACCCAAGGGTCTGTTTTTTCTTGTTATATATATTTACATATTGTTCAGTGGTATGCATTGTACTATGTAAGGAAGCAGCACCACTTTGATTTGAACAAGAATATGTGAATGCATAGGAGCCAACTTTTAAATATGATAGCAGATGCTCTTATTATCACACCACTAAAAATGTTTGTGCTATGCATTAGCCATGGTTAGTGCATACTTGCCTACACTCCTGGAAGTCGCCGGAGGCTCCAGATTTTTCGGGTAGCCCCCCGCACCCCCGGAAGTGTCTGCAAATCTCCCGCTTCCTGCTCACTTCCTAGTGAAGCGGGCAGGATGAGGGGGCTTAATGGGGAATTCGAGTGTTCACAAGGAGGGGGCTAGGCTAAACGGCATGATTTGTGCCATTTAGCCCCACCCCTCATTGCTGACTCGCAAAACGCGGTCCTTCCTTAGAAAGGGGAGGGGCCTAATTACATTCCCAGTCCAGCCCCGCCCCCCCAACCGGCCAGCAGGAGGGCTGCTCCCAGAAAGCACTCACAGGAAGTCAGTAAGTATGGGTTAGCGGCAGCACAAATATTAGGGGTGCGCCACAGCCTTTATGTGTGGGTGTGACTTCAATGTCTAAAGCCAAATAATATTATTTCTCTCATACCGACTGCTCTCATCCAACAACAACAACAAAATAAAACAGCTGGTTACTTATGTTATATGGAATCGGTATGGATTCCCGGCTGCCGCATGGCAGGCAGTTCGATTCCCAGCAGTGGCAGCCCGACAGATGAACAGAGCCCGGCAGCGGAAGCCCGACAGCGCTGGAAATCCCGATCGTCCAAAAGGTAAGTAAAAACGAACCTAACCTAACCCCCCTAACCCTAACCCTCCTTAGGGATGCCTAACCCTAACCTCCCCCCAAGTGCCTAACCCTAATCCCCCCTCTAAGTGCCTAATCCTAACCCCCCCTTCCCCGCTGCCTAAACCTAAGTCCCCCGTGGGGCGCCTAACCCTAAGTCCCCCCTGGGTGCCCTAAACCTACCCCCCCCCCACGGCTGTCCGCTCGCAGCGCCCGGCATCCCTTCGATCGGGATGCCGGGTGCCTGTCTCTCGGCGTTGGGGAAATGTCAGGAGTCTACATCTAGACGCCCGGCATTTCACCCTCGCCAGGATATGACAGTCGGGAAGTCGGCTGCCGGTATTAAGGCAGCCGGCTTCCCAATTGTATACCTGATATATACTTGATGAATATCTGACTGATGAACACATGACAATGGACAGATACAATATTTAGTTCACATGTAGGTTGCGATTGGATACAATCCACTTGTTTGGCACGTAAGCTGAGCGGCAGGATCTCCTCTGGACCCTGTTGGCATGGTCGGGAGATGTCAGTTGTCTAACATCACCAGCTTCTGTATATTATAGGACATTGTGCAGACAGTCTAGAATATGACTCCTGTGACATATAATGGGCCTGGTTCTTGTGTACAATGCAGTCACATTTACAGGCTCCTGCAGTGGTTGTATATAATATATGTCTATCCGCCCGCATTCTGAGTCAGAGCGATTGCACCCGGACCTCCGGCCATGAGAGCAGCTGTCATCACTAGTAACAGCACTTACACATACAGTACTACTTGCTAGGTGCAGAAGCAGGCACTAATGAAAATGGCTCACTCCATGCACACTCCATACACACAACTCTGGCTACACCATACCTCCCTACTTTTCAGTTTTAGGATGAGGAACATGTGTGGAAAGGGGGTGGGGCCACATGGAAAGGGGGTGGGGTTTTGTTGAAATTGAGGCGGAGCCTCACTGCATCCCAGTTTGCGTCACTGTCGGGGCGAACCGGAGTGGGGGGCTGCCTCCAGGCTTCCCCTTCACTGTGAATAGATGGCACAGCATCTATTATACCCCTGCTTACAATGCTGCTGCTGTGCTCCCCCTGTTTGGTGTATAGGAAAGGCCCATAAACTTGGCCATGATTATGCTAAAAACTCAATTTATTGCAAAATTGAATTGCATAATGTATTTATATATAATCAGTAATTTGGAGTTGTGCACCTGTGATCTGTCTGTTTCTGTGCCTACAATAATAGTCTCCACAGATAGCACCTCCCATTATATATATTCAGGTTGTGCAGTCCAGGAATCTTTCCTATACACTCCATTTAATGTGCTTAATTGCACACCTGAAGGAAAGGAGACGCCTTCAGCCTGGACTAGCACCCCTCCTCTACTGGTTTAAAAGCATGGAGTCTGGTATTGTATATGTACACTAGTAATAGGCACAATTTTAGGTAAGTCCTACAAGTTATATTCTGTAGTGCAACTCTGGGTTGATTTTTGGGTCGTGGGTCCCCTGGATTGCTTTGGTTGGTCTGCTTCAGGGAATCGCATTATAACACATTCTTCCTTTTTGCACAATTTTAACACTTTACTGTTTGTTTTTATTATATTTGTATTTTCACCTCTCTGCGTTTACCTTTCTTACTTCACATTTCACTTTTCTCATTATAGCGATGCCCTGGGGTGACTCGGCTGCGCCGACTTAGGGGTGTCCTGCGCTCTGGATTTGAACCCTAGTACGTTAGGGTCCTACCCTACAGAGGTTACCTGGATATGGTGGGTAGGCCCATAACCTTGGCCATGATTATGCTAAAAACCTCTATTTATTGCAAAATTTTATTGCATAATGTATTTATATATATAATTACTAATTTGAGCTGTGCACCTGTGATCTGTCTGTTTCTCCCCCTGTTGGGAACAGCATCACTAAAAGTTGGGAACAACGTCACTAAAAGTTGGGAACAATGTCACTAAATGCTGGGAACAATGTCACTAAAAGTTGGGAACAATGTCACTAAATGCTGGGAACAATGTCACTAAAAGTTGGGAACAACGTCACTAAAAGTTGGGAACAATGTCACTAAAAGTTGGGAACAACGTCACTAAAAGCATCACTAAAAGTTGGGAACAACGTCACTAAAAGTTGGGAACAACGTCACTAAAAGCATCACTAAAAGTTGGGAACAACGTCACTAAAAGCATCACTAAAAGTTGGGAACAACGTCACTAAAAGCATCACTAAAAGTTGGGAACAACGTCACTAAAAGTTGAAAAATTGAGAAAACTGAAATTGGAGCCGTCATTACATATCTGCAAATGAAGAAGATGACGCTACAGAAATTCACTCTTAAGCTAAAGGAGCACATTTGTGGGAAGACTTTTGCATCTGATGACAATGTCATGACTGCTGTACAGGACTGGTTTAAGGACGAATCACATGACTTTTACCTGAAAGGAATCAAGAGGTTGGAGCATCGATGGGAGAAGTGTATAATGTAAATGGAGACTATATCGACAAAATAAATGCCATTTGAACATTCATTTCTTTGTTATTCATTATCAGGACACCGACTTTTGGATCCACCCTCGTACATACGCAGTTTTCAGGCATTTGTTATTTGCTACTGCATCTATCGTATGCTGTAATTACTTTTACAGTCCATATCATTACCTAAAAGTACTAGTAAAATAAATTGTGCGTTAAACAGCTGGTTTATATTATAGATCTAGAGTCTGACCCCATTGAATATGGACATTAGTACGATGTTTCCTATCTTTCTCTAATGCTGTAATTATTGTACTGGCTTTCCAGTAGTTACCACTAGTAGTTGCAGCCAATGTCTATGCCTAGTTTGTAATGTATTAGAAATACCTGGCTTGTACTGTTAAGGTCGTGTGTGTTTTATACAAAACCAGAAGAAGCTTAAAGAAACCAAAATCTGAACCCACTTAGCTATAATTACATTTACTGATTCCCAATATGCTTGGTTTCTGCGTCCTAAGGAATGCTGGTGACTTAATAAATGTCCTTTCTATTCTGGGCTGTCATCTGGAAGATACCTGTCATAATAAGCAATCACTGGATTACTCTAATCATACGTTGATATAATAATTCATTTAAAAAATTCTCCCAGTATAATTAAAAGCCATCTGTGCCTCAGACCCTCCCAGCAAAATATCTTCTTAACTCACTTAAGATTACACCAGGGAAAAAAATCAGTAGAGAGTAAACTTTCCAGATCTTTCCCTATTACAGAGAGAAACTTTTCCTAATGTGGCCTAAAGTTGACATTTAACCGTCTGTTCTTAAGGTCAAAATAATTTTACTTGCTAGCCTACATTGTCAGAAGTAGTTAAAGAAAATAGACATACACAGTGGAATAAAGGTAAAGGGGCTGATTATGAATTGGACATATGACTGTTTGTGAAGCGCATCTTGTGCGTGTTCGGTGTGGGCAGTGCCGGTACCAAGTTTGCGCAAGTACAGGCTGTGCTGAGTCATATGCAAACTGATCACATCTATACATACGACTGGGCTGAGGGCGTTCTCATGTAGTCTGAGTTCAGAGAGGGCATGCTGGCGGAGTTTCAGGTATTGTAGAGCTGCATGTATGCATATATACAGTACAGTGGCGGATTTGTCATTTGGGAGATTTTGTAAAATTTTATTTGTAGTCCACTAGAGTGCAACACATAGCGGACACAGGGATCAGAAAACTAGAAAGGCATGGAGTAGTAAGTTTGAATGACACAGCGAGCTGGAAGTGAAACTGCTGGAGGTGACACAGGGCAGGGGGCAGGAGAGATACAGGAGGCTAGAGGGGATTTAGGGCAGGAGGCTGGAGATGACACAGGGAGCTGGAGGCAATATGGGGCAGGAGGCTGGAGAGACAGGTGGCTGGACGGGACATGGGGCAGGAGGTGACACAGGGAGCAGGAGGCTGGAAGAGACACAGGACAGGAGGCTGGAAGAGACACAGGACAGGAGGCTGGAAGAGACACAGGACAGGAGGCTGGAAGAGACACAGGACAGGAGGCTGGAATGTTGCAGGGATCTGGCGGTGACAAAGGAAGTAGGAGGCTGAAGGAAACATGGAGCAGGAAGCTGGAATGGCGCAGGGATCTGGAGGAGACAGAGCAGGAAGCTGAAATGTTGCAGGGATATGGAGGCGACACAGGGAGCAGGAGGCTGGAGGTGACACAGGGAGCAGGAGACGACATGGGACATGTAGCTGGAAAGACACTGGGATAGATGGGATACGGAGCAGGAGGCTGGAGTGACACATGGGCAGGAGGCCGCAGGGGACCAGGTTTCGTGTGATAATGACATTAGTTATATTCCTACATAAACAGGCATCTTCTGGACAATGGGATTTCCTACATGAATAGTGAATACCAGATGAAGACACCGTCTGTCCAGGGAGGATCAATTTCTTCAGAGGTTCTCCATCGCAGAGAAACCACCATATAGGTAAGGTCAGGTGTATTTTTATTTTGTATTTACACACTGTGCCTGTGGCAAATATATTAGAATCGCACATAACACATCCCTTTCTCACTCCCACCATTTTACCGACTCCCCTATCCCAGTGTCTACCCCCTTCCCTCACAAACCAGCCCACTGCCTCCATCTAACTGCCTCTAAGCAAGAACCCCCCCCAGCCAGTCCAGTCACAGTGTCTCTCCATCATTCAGCCCAGTGTAACCCTTCTACAGCCTAGTGTTCCCCTCTCCCACCACCATCTCACTGCCCTATTTCCATCCAGCCCAGTGCCCCCCTATATATCACCCACTGTCTCTCCCCATTATCCTCTGTCACCCACTGCCTTCCACTCTCTACCTGGCATCACCCACTGCCTCTCCCTGTCACCCTATCCCTGGCATCACCCACTGCCTCCCCCGTCACAGCCGCTGACACTATGTTTTTATACTTTACAAAATAAATAACCATGAATGTGTTATCTGGGAATACTGTATGTCTCACTTACAGAAGGTTTCATATTTTTAAGATCTTCTCAGATGCTATGTGTCCTGAGACTGGTACCTTGCACTGACGCCACTAGTGTTCTTTTATCAGGGTCTGGGGGTGGAATACATACCACTGACTGGCGTTCGAGATGCCACCAGTCAGAAGACTGACAGCAGCATCCCGATGTTCAGGATCCCAAAAGGGGCCGGTAAGTAGCCTAGCACTCCCCCTCTCCCAATGGTACCTAACCCTAACCTCTCCCTGGTGGTGCCTAAACCTAACCCCCCTTCCCACACCCTAAACCTAACCCTCCCCAGGTGTTGCCTAACTTTAACCCCCCCTCCCTGCAGCCTAACTCTAATCCTCCCCGGTCGGTGCCAAACCCTAACCCATCCTGGGAAGTCCCTAAACCTTTCCCCCACATCCCCGGCCTAGCCCTAACCCACATACTTACCATTGGGATGCCGACTTCCTTATCTTGATCTCTTCGGGATGGCGGCGTCGACATTCTGACGGGCATCGGGATTTCAGTATCAGTATATTGACGCCTGGCATCCCATCCGCCGGCATCTTGACTGCATCCCCTGGGGGTCATACTGAGACATCGTTCTTATGGTTAGGGGCCACAATAAACCCTGCCTTGCTTACAATTTAAAACACTTAGAACTCTTGAAAGGATAAAGCTTAGCTTTGCAGTTTTGTCATACCTGTTTACATTGTTAAAAAGTGCTTGTGTGCAACATATGGGCTATAGCAAAATAGCAGTACACCATTTCAAGGTGGGTGCCGTGCCCCTACTATGTAATATGTCCCCCTCTGCTTTGTAACACATTTATTTTTCCACACCTTCCCTATAACACATCAGTCTCCCCCTTTGCCTCTGACACAGTCCTTCACTCCCCTCTGTAACACCTTTCTTACCCCATCCCTCCCCTATAACACATCATTTCCCCACCTCTCCTCTGCCTGTCTTTCACTCCCCTCTGTAACACCTTTCTTACCCCATCCATCCCATCTAACACATCAGTCTCCCCACCTCTCCTCTGACTGTCTTTCACTCCCCTCTGTAACACCTTTCTTACCCCATCCATCCCGTCTAACACATCATTTCCCCACCTCTCCTCTGCCTGTCTTTCACTCCCCTCTGTAACACCTTTCTTACCCCATCCATCCCTTACAACAAATAATTTCTCCACCTCTCCTCTGCCTGTCTTTCACTCCCCTCTGTAACACCTTTCTTACCCCATCCATCCCGTCTAACACATCAGTCTCCCCCCTCTCCTCTGACTGTCTTTCACACTCCCCCCTTTCGTACCCCATTCCTCGCCTAAAAACATAAGTTGCACCTCTCACCTCTGACACAGTCCTTCACTCCCCTCTGTAACACATTTAATACCCCATCCCTTCCCTCTGTAACACATCAGTTGCCCCCTTCACTTCAGACACAGTCCTTCTCTCCCCCCTTCTAAAAACACATTTCCCTATCTCATACCTAACACTTTCCTACTCTCCTGTGTAACACATCCCACTCTCACTGTCACCTGTATTACATACTCCGAGTCCCTACCTATTACTTACCTGATCTAACCTGCATTTATAACGACTCTCAGGCAGTAACTCTGTTTAACAAAATGAAACTTTGATCATATCCCATCTGCAAGCCCGAACTCCGCAGTACAGTAACAGTCCGTCTGGCAGCAAATCAGAAAGCATTTAATTGATTCAGATTCATTGGCCGACGGTCTGACACCAATGATGAATGGCTATGTGTCACTGTGCCTGCGGTGGTGCGAGCTGGGAAAAGGCAGGAAACGGACCTAGTATTGGGGACAACTTTTTTTAAGAAGCAGACAATAAGATGTTTACATTAAGCGATCACCAATATACAACAGCCTGCTCTTTGTACCTATAGATGATCCAAACACAAAATACCTCTTTAAAATAGTTTTTTTTAATGAAATAACACTGTCCTTTACGAATAATGTTTAATCATGATCACATTAGGAGCAATTTATAAGAAACTTCAGTAATAAAATGAAATAGCTGTGGGGAAAAGCAGGGTAAGAATGCTAGGATTAACTGGAGCAATATAAAAAATAGATTATGTTTAATGAAAAATTTCCCAGTGTTCAACATTTTTATTATAGTTAATAACGCCAAGCTTCATTTTTGTCTGTGGTAATTGTGTGTCCTTAATAGCCGGCACTACTATTCCCCAATTGAATATTGGCAGACATTAATAAACTTAATTCTCCAGGTTTAAGTTTAATGTTAGTGAAATATATAAGGTAGTTACAGTTATACTTAACAAGTAACAGGGAAGTAATGGCCTTATGCTTTCTGGCTTAGAATTTTCCATTTAGGAAGAGTATAAATCGAATTGGAATAAAATTAACAGTGAAAACACCATATATACTATACAACACAGAGTTATGACATCAATGGGGATGCGGTGTGTTAGTTCGAAGTGCATTAGGTCAACACGAGAGAGTCAACATGGTCTAAATGTCATCATGCAGCATGTCGACATGCTACATGGATGGTATCTCGACATGATAGAATCTCTGGTGGCCCAATGGCCACTTAGCTGGTCCTGGCGGATGTAGCGGCTCCAACTTCCAGGGCCCGGCTGTCATGTGACCGTCACTTCCGGCGCAGACTTCTAATCCTCCATCGTTCTGGTAAGAACTGTTCCCCTACTCCAAACTTGCCTTCCTCCCTGCAGGAAGCTCCCAATTTTCGGGTAACCGCCCGCACCCCTGGAATAGTCAGCATTTCTCCCGCATTTCGTCCACTTACTAATCAAGTGGGCAGAAATTACAGGGGTGGGGTTTAATGACACACACCGTCCGGTTCCGCCTCCAACACTGCCCACCTGCTTCTCCTCCTCGGGCTTCTCCCGGGGAGGAAAACGTAGAAGTCGGCAACTAATCCCTACTCCTTATACTCTCCCTAGTGCCTGACCCTATCCTCCCCCCATGCAGCCTAACCCTAACCTCTCCCCCTGCAACTTGACCCTAATCCTCTCGGCGGCAGATAACCCTATCAGTTGGTATTCTGACAATGTCAACATTTCACATGGCGACTTTTCAGATGTTGACATTGAATCAAAGGAGAGCTGTCCCCTACATGGTGTAGTAAGCCATTCTGTGGAACAAACTTGCAGAAGATGAAAATACGAACTATCCTTTAGTTTACAGTCAGCGACATCAATCACTGGCGGGGGCATCACTCAACTCAGTATGTTCTTACCATAACAGATAGCATTCGAGTCATTAGGATCAGGAATGATAAGTACTCACTCAGTATAATGGTAGTTTGATTTGGTCGAAACTGAATTAACCAACCAAAATCTCAGGACAGTTGTGTGTATCTATTAAAGGAAGCAAAAATGGGTGTTTTCACCAGAGTTAGCGGTTTTTCTAGTCTATTTCAAAGGGATCACGGTGGTACAATACATGTATTGTCACAAACCTCTCATTGCTATTGCAATCTATTCTGCTTTCTTCATTTTTTTATTTTTATTGTCCTTTTCTGTGCTCCTTATTTTTCTTTTTTTCTCCATAAATCCAATTGGTAATTAAAAAAAAAATACTCCTTCATAGACAATGCAGTTGTTGTTCTGCTAGATGCAGCTGATCAAAAGTCAGGCCAGTGGACTGTCCACATATAATAATCATGGAAACTTTGCTATAGTTGTCTAGAGTGCTAAAAATAAAATAACAGTCTTATGCATAGACCCTACATGGGGTATGAATGAGCTATGTATGAAGGTCATTGATACCCCATAGGGGATCAATACACATGGCAACGGCAATTCACCTCCTTCTCGGCTGATAGGATAGTGGCTTTTTCACAATCTAGCCCAGTGGTTCCCAAACTGTGTGCCGTGGCACCCTGGGGTGCCTCAGGTTGGTGATCCAGTACTAAATAAAATAATTTTTTTTGTCATTGTGATAGGCAAAACCAGTGCTAATGACTGCCAATCAAGAAATATGCGGACTAAGGGTTATTATATAAGCACAATTTGCTTAAAAATAACATTTTGGCTGAATTTGACAATAAGAAACTTTTGGCTCAGGAAAAAGTGCCGTGGAAAAAATGCTGATACTCTAGGGCGCCGTGATTCAAAAAAGTTTGGAAACCACTGCTCTAGCCAATGAGAGCAAAGCACATCATAGAAACACAATGCACAAAATACAAAACACACACAACATCACTACATTAAATGCCTTCTGATAAAAATGTGAGAATTAATTATGCAGTCCTAGCATTTACACCATAACAAACTAAACAAACAAAAAAACCAAATACTGGAATAATAATAACATTACCAAACAGTAAAGGCCCCCATACACGGGGCGATATAGCAGCCCATCCGATGGATTGGTACGATTTTGCTGCTATATTATACCGTGTACGGGCATGATATCGGACATATGGCCTGATTCAGAGCCGGACGCTCTTTGAGAGCGCTCGCTCTGAATCAAGGCATCTCTGTTTTTTTTTTAAAGACGGCCTCCTGGCCGCTCGCTAAGCTGTGGGTGACCACCCACAGCTTTAGCGAGTGGCCAGGTGATGGTCGCGATGGTCACGACCATCGCGATAATCGGGACTTGCAACGAGACCCTTGTGGTAGGGTCTCGTTCCCGCAAGCCCCAGTGAGCTTTTGGCTATAATAGAGCTGAAAGCTCACCCACTGACATCACTTGTGATGTCAGTGGGGCCACCCCCAAACGGCAGGCGTTCCTTCGGGAACACCTCCGTTTGGCCACCCACCCCCCCTGTCCGCCTCCAAAACAGGGCAAGCTGTCAATCACAATCGACAGCTGCCCCGCTTTGGTGGGAGACCTGTGCGCTCACGAGCGGGTCTGAATCAGGCCCAGAGCGCGCTCCTGTGGGGTCGCACATCGCTCCTCCAGATCTTTCTGCAGGTTCATTTGATCTGGGGATACAATGTACAATCCCATGCAGCGCTATGCGAGTGGGGGAGGGGGTTCTGGCATATCGGGCGGTCGGACACCCGATCGCACCGTGTGTGGGGACCGCCTGATATGTCGTCCGTCGGATGCCGCGTTACAAGGTGCATATCGCACAGTATATGGGAGCCTTAATTCATACATAACAATATCTCGCTACATTCAAATTCTATACTTGTTCACTCATTGGGGATAATTGCTACTTTCCATACATATAGGACAAGTCCATTCTACTAAAATAGTGGGTTTTGCCTGTATGAATATTAAGCTATTGCATAAGTCCCCCCTTTTTCCTATTTTACATATGTTATCAATCCTATAAGACAGCAGCACAATTTTAGGCAGAAAAGTTACAGTAATAAACACTCCCTTAGGGAATAACTGTCCGTCTGACACAGTTAAGTGATTGTAGAAGCAACGGAGAGCTGGTGAGAACCAGAGATGACCTTGACAGACAGAATAAGTACAGATTAGTTATAACACAATTGTACAGATTACATTATTACACCACAACACTAAAAAACGGGATAACTCCTGTAGACAGATCCACTCACTTCCAGCTGTGTTTTGCAGACTGCAGCAGATGCAGTGCTCCTCTTGGCTCTGGTAAATGCTTAAGGAACTTGGGAGCCAGGAGCTGCTCAGCATGATGAGTCCAGCAGCAGGTGCCACTGGGCTGGAGCCAAGTAGGCAGACCTTCAAGCAGTAGAGCCCAGTGGAGATCTCGACAGCTCGTTGGAGGCTCAGTCTAATGGGGCCCATACATCTATGGCCTCGAATCCCAGTTCTGCCTATCCGACCAGATCCGCGATCCATATTTGGGTCAGGATTGGAATGTTGAATATGCCTGATTTCACGAACCTGCCGTCTGCAGGAAGGGGAACTGCGGCAATCAGTGGCAGATGTACTGTATGAGCCCATTAATGCTGTGTGGAGACGTTGGGAAGACCACACTGCCAATATTCCGTCAGTGTCCACGACATTGATTATTAATAATCAGTGCTATATTTCTGGAACAGTAGGTTCAGGAACACTTTCAACTTCACCTTCCCCCAGATGCATTAGCAAATACAGAACAGGTTTAGGAACACCATTCCTGATCAAGTCAATGTTAAGAGAGGTTCAGGAACAGCATTCCTGCTTGTTACTGCTGAAAAATATCACTGTTAATAGTTCAGACCATAGATAAGTGGGTCCGATTCTCAGAGAACCGACAACAACTGAAGTTAGGGGTTCCAAGTCTAACTGAGTCCAAGTTCGGAATCACTTTGGGGTACAGAGTTGAGCCAAGTCCCAGTTTTGATTTTCCTGCAGTTCAGAAATCAGATTTAACCCTGCATCGGGCGCACCTCTGGGACTCCCAGGTTTGGGCGCAGTGCGCCTGACAGGCGCCTGTTATAAAATTGTCATTAGCACCTAATTAACTCAATTCTAAAGCTCTTTTAGCGATCAGTGACCTTCATTACGATGTACAAAGAGGGAATCATAGGTTTTACGGGCCATTTCAGGAGAAAATCTGAAGCAAAAAAGAGACAACACAAACATGAGTACAAGTTTGGGCGACGTGTGCCGAAGAGGCCACCCTGGACAAACCTACATATTTCTACAAAATACCCACAACCTTTGTAATTTTCATTCATAAAATGAGCAAAATACACAAAATTGTGACAAAATAAAAAGAAATACGTACCTTCAAAAGTCGGACGAGTTCGGGCGCAAATGAGCCTGAAATGCCAGGAAGGTCACTACTGCACTCCACGCAGGTGGCGGGAAACTGACTAGGAGGGTTTCAAACAGCACCTAGAGATAGGAAGGCACTAGGAGGGGCAGGCCCCTGTGCCCCCTTGCGGCGGAGAGGTGAGCGAGAACAGCTGTGGCCCCTGTCAGGTCAGCTGCACCCGATGCAGGGTTAAAAAACAAACTCGGGTTTTGGATTGCATGCTAACAGTTCAAAATGACGTCATTTTAGCTTTTTTTTTAATATATATATATATATATATATACGTATCCAAAACCAAAACACGGAGGTCGGCGCACATCTCTAACTCAGACTACTGTAAACTTGTGTTATTCACCTCATTTGCTGCATAACTGTGTAAACGATATCATGGCATTGTTCTCCTGATTTATTTGTTCAATCGTTATTCGCACCCTCACTACAACACAATGACCTCGGCTAAAGCAATTGTTCTGTATATTTATTTAGCACATTGTTAAGTATATAGTATACTATTATTATTATTACTGTTATTATTATTAATATTATTATTATTATTATTATTATTATTATTAACAATTATTGTATTTATTTCTTAAACTGACTGGATCAAGACATCACTTTAGTTGTCACAGAGTTATACTTACTTTGAGATATAAATACAGTCATTTCATTGCAATCTCAACCAATTTTTTTTTTTTCAACATATTAACTGGCGATTTTGCATTGATTGTCAGTTACTTTATAGAGAATGACGACTTATAAAAAGAAGAGAACATTAGCCCCAAAAAAGTGACAAAATTCCCTTGAGCAAAAGTGGTGCCTTTGTAGATAAGAGTCAAAGCCATCATTCTATGGACTGGAGAGCACACATTGGCAGTTCAGTTGCTGATGAAACATCTTAAACTTTATCAAATTGTTACATAAAGGTTTTTGTTTTCATTTAGTTGCATTTTTGCGAATGTTGAGGTCAGTTTGTCAGGTCCTAGATGTTTTGAAAAATAAATACATATGAGGTTACAATTAAGTCCTAGTGACTGCATTACAAGACTGCACTATAGCAATGTTTTAGTCATCCACAGATCGAAAATAAGGGTTAAAGTTGACAGTTGTCCATGTTCAATGGTGAACAAAACAGAATGAAATAAAATTACCACCAAGATGTAAATTAAAATTTCATACATGCATGTTTTTAGGCAACCTTACATTGCTATGTGCACTGTACAATAAAAGAAGCAATGCTAATGTCAGTGTTAATGAATCAAAGAAATGTCCTGCTAGTGCATCCTCATCAACATTCCCCAAAAATATAATGGTTGACAAAAATCTCAGTTGTACCAAAGCAGTGTGTATTTGTGAATGCTGGCAAAGCAGACTGGGTAGGACAGAAAGCAGGATCTGGAGAAGGACACTGAACCTAGCAGGAGCATGCAGAGGCTAGACAATTCTGTACACAGTGATCCTGTATCCTGTACCAAACATGTAGGTGAGGAAACAGAGTCAGAGGACCTCATTCAGAGTCGGTCGTTGCGGCCGCACGGTCGTACAGGAAAAGGGGCCGGATATGCAAATGATGCACTCGCATGTTGCATCCCTAAGATCGGATCGTTAGCTGGCCGACCAAGGGGAGGAAGCGGCCGGAAGACAAAAAAATACGCCCCCTTCTCGTACACATTACACGTCATCTCCGGCCATATAAGGATTAATCGAGACCAGCGGGAACCATCGGAACTGGTCGTAGAGCTTAAGGTTGACCATACCCTCTCTTAAGCTCTACGATCATGTCAGTGTACAAACCTCCCATGTCACGTGTGCCATGACACTACTTTGTTAATTATGCACTCCCATAAAACGCTGTTCGCATAATTAGGCACGCCTGCGTTCGGATCTCCACTCCCCCGTTTTCAAGCACCTTCCCCTGTTACCACCCACAAACGCCTCATCCTGTCACTCAAACTACCGACCTGGCTGTGTTCAAGGAGAGAGAAATTTCTGATCGTAGCGGCTAGTTTGCGCACGCGCATTGCGAACTTTACGCATGCGCAGTTTAGCGAACATCGGTGGCGTACGACCGTGCGACCGCTACGACCGACTCTGAATGAGGTCCAGAGTCACAGAAGGGGAGAATGAAACAAGGGAGCTGGTGACATGGAATGTGCTAGGAAAGAACAAGAGGGTGGAGGGGCCTACCTGCAAGAGCTTACATACTAAAGGAAAGGGGTGAACAGTTAGAAAGTGAACTGGGAAATATAAATAGGGTTTGGAGGAGATCAGTATCGAGTCATCAGGAGGGCTGACATGTTGTTTCAAGCAACGATGATAAGGATGAAAATAATCTAAATCCAGCTTTCATGCTGCAGCCACATAAGTGTAAAAAAAATTCCTGAACCCCCAACCGTAACAAAGAAGCACACTCCCCAACACCCAAATAAAATCACAATACTATAATATTGTAATTAAATTACAAACAGTGCCATGGCTGCTAATCTTCCATCTCCCACAGCATTTTAAATTAGCCCCAAGTTACCTTCCAACCCAAGGAATGCAAACCATACATCATGGTAAAGGCCAGCCACCATCCCAAGCTGGAAACTATGATATTGGAATTGTTTAAGAGTGACATAACTAAAATATCAATGACCAAGAACATAGTGTGTGAACAAAGGGTCAGTCAAGGACGGAAAGGAACGGAGCTCAGAAAGTTGGTCCTGATCCAACATATGGGGAAACATCTCATTCTCCTTTGGTATACTTATAGCATTGTTTTCTTGTAGGACAGTGATAAGAGTGATGAGGTACGTGTTGATAATGGGACTAAAGTTGCACCTAAAGACCATTCTCCTGTGCAAAGTCATCCAACAAAGGGAAAATATACAACAGTAGCACACTTAAGCTGGCCACACTTAGTCTAAATGACTCGCGAACAATGCAATGTCGTTACCGATTTCTCTTGAACTCCCCGGCAGTCCTGGACAAACGATATCTTGCATAAAACTGTACAATCTGACCAACGACCTAACGATATATCATGCGTTTTCCACGATCTGTCAATCTGTCGCTAACAAGATTGACATTTCTTCCTGCAGTAGGGAAGATCTGAAAATACTACTAACGAACCGTGGGACCGCGCATCGAATCGTTATCGCTCGTGGAAACTGTGCGATCTGCACGAATTGGAAAAATGTATCATTCCGATGCGTCAAAATCATGCAGAAAATCGTCTAGTGTGTGGCCAGCTTGAGCAAAAATGTCCTTCTCTCTATATATTCTTACAACATGCTTGTTGATGACCAAGGCCAGTGTTATAGTCTACAAAAGTAAATGTGGAAATACTGCAATACTGCTAATCCAGGTAACTGGTAATAATAAAATGGTTAAGAATCGTATTTCTTTCAGCGCTGATGCCGATATACTTTCATGCAGTGGTGGAACAAGCGGTGGTGCTGCCGGTGGCTTGCACCGGGGCCCGCTGTGGTGCAGGGGCCCATAGCCTGCGCTGCACCCGCCGCTAGTGTCCCCGCAAGTATAGTGCAGACCGCAGTGAGGGGGGTCAGCACTACACAGTAACAAACACACAGC
Source organism: Taudactylus pleione (assembly GCA_031769625.1). NCBI lineage: Eukaryota > Metazoa > Chordata > Amphibia > Anura > Myobatrachidae > Taudactylus > Taudactylus pleione. The sequence continues at coordinate 6,378,414 of JAUIMM010000194.1, forward strand.
CACCAGCGGCGGCTGTATGTTTGTTATAGCAGCCAATGAGATTCAGACAGATTGATGAGCTCCGCCTTCCAGCTTACCCCCCAGAGGGTGATGGGAGAGACGTCATGACGTCTCTCCCATAGTGCAGAAGAGTGGGCCGGGAGGAGCGGACAGCGGTGGTTGCGGCAAGAGCGGGGATTCAGGTAAGTTGTATTTTTTTTTTATTGTGTGTGTGTGTAAGGGGGCATAGGAACTGGAACAGCATAGGGGGCTACTGGGGGCACTGTATAGGGGGTGGTTGCTACTAGGGGCACTGTTTAGGGGGAGGCCACTACTGGGGGCGCTATACGGTGGGGGTGGACGTTACTGGGGGCATTCTACAGGGGGGACTGCTACTGGCGTCACAGGCATAGGGCGCACTACTACTGGGGGCACTGCATAGGGCGGACTACTACTGGGGCAATGCATAGGGGTGATTACTACTGGGGGCAATAGAGAGGGGGGATTACTACTGGGGGCAATGCTTAGGAGGGACTACTGGAGGCAGTGCATAGGGGGGATTACTACTGGGGGCAATGCATAGGGGGGCTACTACTGGGGGCACTGCATAAGGGGAACTACTACTGGGGGCAATGCATTGGGGGGACTACTACTGGGGGCACTGCATAGGGGGGACTACTACTGGGGTCAATGGATAGGGGGGATTACTACTGAGGGCAATGCATAGAGGGATTACTACTGGGGCACTGCAAAGGGGGGACTACTACTGGGGGCAATGCATAGTGGGGATTAATACTGGGGGCAATGTATAGGTGGGACTACTACTACTGGAAGCATTGCATAGGGGGGCTACTACTACTAGGAACGCTGCATAGGGGGGACTACTACTGGCGTCACAGGCATAGGGCGGACTACTACTGGGGGCACTGCATACGGCGGACTACTACTGGGGCAATGCATAGGGGGGATTACTACTGGGGGCAAAAGAGAGGGGGGATTACTACTGGGGGCAATGCATAGGAGGGACTACTTCTGGAGGCAGTGCATAGGGGGGATTACTACTGGGGGCAATGCATAGGGGGGCTACTACTGGGGGCACTGCATAAGGGAATTACTACTGGGGGCACTGCATAGGGGGGACTACTACTGGGGTCAATGGATAGGGGGGATTACTACTGAGGGCAATGCATAGAGGGATTACTACTGGGGCACTGCAAAGGGGGGACTACTACTGGGGGCAATGCATAGGGGGGATTAATACTGGGGGCAATGCATAGGTGGGACTACTACTGGAAGCATTGCATAGGGGGGCTACTACTACTAGGAGCACTGCATAGGGGGGACTACTACTGGGGGCACTGCATAGGGGGGACTACTTCTGGGGGCAATGCATGGGGGGGACCACTTCTGGGGGCACTACTGGGGGAACTGCATATGGAGACCACTACTGGGGGCACTGTATATGGGGCACTACTGGGGGCACTGCATAGGGAGACCACTACTGTGGACACTGTATATGGGGCACTACTGGGGGCACTGCATAAGGGAACCACTACTGGGGGCAATGCATAGGGGAACCACTACTGGGGGCACTGCAAAGGAGGGCCCAAAGCATATTCTTGCACCTGGGCCCACCACTCTTTAGTTCCTCCACCGCTTCAAATTGACCGCTTAGTACAGATTCCTATTGGTGCATACACACGGTCAGATTTTTCTTCAGATCTGAACGATAACGATTTAAAAAATCGTTCAATTGTTCATATCTGAAGGAAAATCTGACATATCTGACATGCCTGAACAATGGACGATGAACGATGCGCGTTCCAGATGGTCAGATAACGATATCTGACATCTGATGTGTTTGCAGTCAGACTTGGACGATTCCATTCATTTTAATGCAGTCAAAAATCGTTCAGTTGTTCAAATCGTTCAAATCTTTGGTAAAATCGTTCAAATCGTTCAATCGTTCATCTGACAAATCTGTCCGTGTGTATGCACCATATGATAATACTTTGAAAATTCAGTTTTTGACCTCTTGTATCACATTTTGTTAACTAAGGCCCTCATTCAGAGTCGTACGCTCTGAGCAGAGCGCATGCTCTGAATGAGGGCCGCCCTCCATAAAAATGGAGCGTCCGCCTGGACGCTCGTATAGCTGTGGGTCACCACCCACAGCCTATACGAGCGTGCAGTTTGATGGCCGCGATGGTCGTGACCATCGCGACCATCGAAACTGCGAGCCGGAGCCTGCGGTTGAGGTTTTCAACCGCAAGCCCCGGAGTGATTTGGGCTCTATCAGAGCCAAAATCACTCCCACTGACATCACTAGTGATGTCAGTGGGCCGGCTTCTGACGGGAGGCGTTCCCGTGGGAACGCCCCCGTCAGGGATGCACGACCCCGGCACGCCCACCAAAGGGGGCGTGCTGTCAATCAACATCGACAGCACGCCCCCTTTGATCAGACACAACGAGCGAAGGAAAGTCCTTCGCTCGTCGCGTCTGGCGCATGCGCACGACGGAGCTACTGCCGTCGTGCGCATGCGCAGAGCACAACATCGACCCACTTGCGAGCGGACAGCCGCTTGCGAGTGGGTCTGAATCAGGCCCTAAGAATCTTATTTTTTTAAAGAATTACTCAGTATATAACACTTCCAGATTTCCTTGTTTCATCCTACATTAACAATCTTGGTTTTATAAGACACGAGGGTGCCCCTTTGAATGTATTACATAACCAGTCACTGTTGTGTAACATCTTGCACGATTTATTTAAAGTATTAGAGTTTGCTCAACACCCCATGGTTTTATGTAATAAAATTATTTTTTATATGGATTATGGATTTTAAAGATATTTGCTTGGTGGGTGGCGGTGCATATGAAATACTTGCTGTAAGACACACATTACTTTTATTAAACTTATTACTAAATTATAATTATTGCTCAACTGTTTTTCTCTGGGACATTCTATATATATCCCTGTTTTTTTTTAATCCCTTGAGAAAGCGCCAGGTTAGTTCTTTTTGTTTATCTCTGTAATTATAAAACCTGTAGTATGGGATGTTTATCAACAAAACATTTATTTTTGGAGATAAATTCTTGCAATAAAGCCCAATTACGCCCTGCTGTTTTTTGTTAAAGTCGTTAAAAGTAATAACAACTAATTTAAGTTTTTTTTAAACATCCTCCCAATCCAAACGATACATAAAGGCCTGAAAAAGTCTCACAATACAGTGACTTAGATGCTGGTGGAAACAGAAAATTGAGCAATATTATGGAACACCAAGAATCTTTATGTTAAGAGATGGGATGACCGCTGCATGGTCTGTCTCCATATATCTCTCTGCAGCAATGGAGATAATATGAAATAAGGGGAAGTGGTAAAATGCACAAGGTGGTCCATTGTCTAAAGTGGTCGTACTGAGAATGATCAACCTTCAGTATGACAACCTGAATATGTATGTGGCCGAACTGATTCATTTTCAATATGTTGCTGCTCAGAATTATTTTGGAGCAGTGTACATGTGCACAGTCTGTATGTGCAGCAACGTGTTCGTGACCTGCTTACCAATAGAAACGTTTTCACAACATAGACCCGAACTCTCCCCCCAGTGCCTAACCCTAACCCTTCTGTCCAGTAACCTATCCCTAACCTTCCCCCCAGTGCCTAACCCTCCCAACTCGTAGTGCCTACCTCTCCTCCTGTGCCTAACTCTAACCCTTCTGTCTAGTAGCCTAACGCTAACCATCTCCCAGTGCCTAACCCTCCCACCCTGTAGTGCCTACCTCTCCTCCTGTGCCTAACTCTAACCCTTCTGTCTAGTAGCCTAACCCAAACCATCCCCCCAGTGCCTAACCCTCCCACCCCATAGTGCCTACTTCTCCTCCTGGTGCCTAACCCTAACCTTTCTGTCCAGTAGCCTTACCCTAACCATCCTCCCAGTGCCTAACCCTCCCACCCAATAGTGTCTACCTCTCCTCCTGGTTCCTAAACCTAACTCTTCTGTCCAGCAGCCTAACCCTAACCTTCCCCCCAGTGCCTAACCATCCAACTCCGTAGTACCTACCTCTCCTCCTGCTGCCTAACTCTAACCCTTCTGTCTAGTAGCCTAACCCTAACCTTCCCCCCAGTGCCTAACCCTCCCACCCCGTAGTGCCTACCTCTCCTCCTGGTGCCTAACCCTTCTGTCCAGTAGTCTAACCCTAACCTTTCCCTCAGTGCCTAACCATCCCACCCGGTAGTGCCTACCTCTCCTCCTGGTGCCTAACCCTAAAGGTGGGTACACACCGGACCGATATATCTGAGGACTGTGCAGAACATATGTTCTGTATACAGACTGCCCAATTCATCGTGATTAACATCACAACTGGGCGGGCATTTACATGCGCCCGCCCAATTGAGCGGTCATACAGTGCCAGCCCGTGCAGCAGGTGCAGATATATTGGGCATCTGCTGCGCAGCACAGCCGATGCAATATGTCTGTGAACAACGTAATTCACAGACATATCGCTGGTATACACTATCCATTGCATACACAGACTTATCGCCTGTTCAACTAAATGGCCGTTATGTCAGCCAGTGTGTACCCAGCATTACCCTTCTGTCCAGTAGGCTAACCCTAACCCTCCCCCCAGTGCCTTACCCTAACTCTTCTGTCCAGTAGGCTAACCCAGAAATCTTCCCCCAGTGTCTAACCCTAATCCCCCCAGTACTTAAACCTAACTCTTCTGTCCAGTAGCCTAACCCTAACCCTCCCGCCAGTGCCTAACCCTAACTCTTCTGTCCATTAGCCTAACCCTAACCCTCCACCCAGTGCCTAACCCTAAATCTCCCCCACTGCCTAACTCTAACTATTCTGTCCAGTAGCTTAACCCTGACCCTCCTCCCAGTGCCTAACCCTAACTCTTCTGTCTAGTAGCCTAACCCTAACCCTCTCCCCAGTGCCTAACCTAACTCCTCTGTCCAGTACCTAAACCTAACTCTTCTGTCCAGTAGCCTAATCCTAACCCTCCCCCCAGTGCCTAACCCTAACTCTTCTGTCCAGTAGCCTAATCCTAACCCTCCCCCCAGTGCCTAACCCTAACTCTTCTGTCCAGTAGCCTAACCCTAATCCTCTCCCCAGTGCCTAACCCTAACTCTTCTGTCCAGTACCTAAACCTAACTCTTCTGTCCAGTAGCCTAACCCTAACCCTTTCCCCAGTGCCTAACCATAACCCTCCCCCAGTATCTAACCCTAACTATTCTGTCCAGTAGCCTAACCCTCCCCCCAGTGCCTAACCCTAACTCTTCTGTCCAGTAGCCTAACCCTCTCCCCAGTGCCTAACCCTAACCCCTCTGTCCAGTACCTAAACCTAACTCTTCTGTCCAGTAGCCTGACCCTAACCCTCCCCCCAGTGCCTAACCCTAACTCTTCTGTCCAGTAGCCTAACCTTAATCCTCTCCCTAGTTCCTAACCATAACTCTTCTGTCCAGTACCTAAACCTAACTCTTCTGTCCAGTTGCCTAACCCTAACCCTCCCGCCAGTGTCTAACCCTAACCCTATATCCAGTGCCTAACCCTAACCCTTCTGTCCACTAGCCTAACCCTAACCCTCTCCCCAGTGCCTAACCCTAACTCTGCTGTCCAGTAGCCTAACCCTCCCCCCAGTGCCTAACCCTACCTCTTTGGTCCAGTAACCTAACCCTCCCGACAGTGCCTAACCCTTCTGTCCAGTAGACTACCCCTAAGTCTCCCGCCAGAGTGTAACCCTAACCCTTCCCCCCAGTGACTTCCCCGAACCCTTCTGTCCAGGAGCCTAACCCTTACCCTCACCTAGTGCCTAAACCTTAACTTTTCTGTCCAGTAGCCTAACCCTACCTCTTCCCCCAGTGCCTAACCCTAACCCTTCGCAGCCGCAGACTAACCCTAGCCCTGCAGTATGTGTAGCATGTCGACATTGTGAACATTTACATTTTCTGCAGGTGTCAACAATGTCGACATTGTGGTGTCAACGTGATTGTTGACATTGTAAATGTCTGAATCCTGATTGATATGCATGTGCATTTACTCACCATCGAGGTGGAATCTAGTGAATATATTATGTTAGAATATCTTGGCATACGTATAGCAGTAATCTTAGCCTGTGACAATCTCGCCAAGGTCCATTCTGTGCACCATCTCTGCTGGTGGAGAGCAGAAAAATCCCACTCATCCAGGTGCCTGGGCACAATGTGCCTGGTCACAATGGCACTGCAAAAATTGCATATAAGGGAAATTTTACAAATGTTGTTTTATTTTCAAACTGTTATTTAGCTTTTGCTAGATAGAAAAATACCGGGCTAACGAAGCAATGCATGTGCACCATCACCGAAACTGTCCAGTTAGTCAACTTTTAACTCAGTGATCAGTGTGAAGAACTTTATAAAAGGAACTCAGGTATTTTTATACAGGGCACAGAATGGTGTCCACAGCTGTTTACTACGTACTGAAGCTTGTACAGAAAATTATTTTTTTTGTAAAATTAACTGGCTATTAAGAAAAAAAAAGGAAGTAAATAGGAAGCAGACAACATGCCCAACCAACATATTCCCACTCCCTACTAACAGTATAACCAGTATAGCTCATCTCAGGGCTGGAACTGTTAATCGAGGCTGAAGAAGAGATCCCCTTGGTTTACACTTTTGATAGAGACAAGAAAGAACACTGAGAATTGAGACTGACAACCAGACAACAAGCTCCTAAATAATGCCAGCGCTCAGTGCTTCAGGCAAAGTAATTTTCTTTGTGTCAGCTTATATCAAGAGTTATATGTAAAGATATGAAAAGTATGCATTGGATTTAGGTGCATTAGACTAAGAACTGAAGGTGTTTGGATATTTGCATGTGGCCTTGAATTATATTGAAATAAGGTGTCAATTTGGAAGAGGAACCAGATAATGCTGACTCAGAAGTGTAAAGCAAAGGGGGGGTGAGAGACGGAAATGCGGATTTTTAAACTGCATTATAAAAATATTAGCATTAATCCCTTCAGTGCTGAAAGGAGTGGAGATCTCTCAGGCTCACAAACCAGACACCGCCCTGTGGCCCGAATTCTATTTTTGGGTCCTGGTAATCCCGCAATAGACGTCCTTTGTAATGTGGATAGGCAGTTAAGTGAATAAAACATCCTGATTTTGGAGTGGATTAAATACGTCTTTAAATCTGGCAGATCCAATCAAGAAGGAGTCCAGACAAGAGATAAAGACAGGGATTTTCTTCTCCGTGAGGGTTTTCTAAACCTAAACTTCCAGTGTCCAAAAGCCTCTCCATAAATTCATTACAGTGTCTGCCCATCACTTAAAGGTTAAGAGATGATACTGGAGGCTCATTGCAGTAATGCTGTCATCTGGGCATGGAGAAGTGCTCTCAGTCTGCTCTATATAAATACTTCAACCTTGGTATAAGATGTCTTGTTTACCCTCTTATTACAATTAGTATCACTTTTGATAGTTTTTTTTAGATTTAATATTACACTGAAATTATTTGTTGAGTACCAGGATTCATCAAAAGAGAAAAGAATAATAAGCTTATGTAAAACAATTCAGACCGGCACAAATACAAAAGCAATCAATAAAGTTTATTCATGGTACATAACACAAGAAAGGCACATAAATTAAAACAAAAAACAATTGTAAATTATCTATAAATGTAAAAAAATTAATCTGAATAAAAAAACCTATCATAGTATATACCTGGGTGTACAGCCTATCAGGGGGGATTCAATTAGCCGTGATAAGCCGCTTTTCCGTGAATAAACGACTTTTCGCGTGTGCGAGTTCTCCATAGCATTTCCTGTGAATAGTTTTCACCACCTCCTGAGTAGGTGAACAGTTGTGCAAAGCCCCTATTTTGGGCTGAAAATGTCAGGACTTGGTTCAGAACCACTGGGACACCCTCCCTAATTGCTAATTAGGTACACATTTTTTTTTAACCAACTTAATTTGGCCGCGATAAGCATTAAAAACCCATGAAGGGTGTGAACATTTAACGTGTTAAGTTGTCGCATTGTCGCGGCTAACTTAAGTTCCCCCCAGTGTACTAGAAACATAGGATGTCAGTCCACAAATAGTGGATCTGAGACTTGGCAAAAAAATAAACTAATTGGTTTACAACAAAGGGCCATATTCAATTGCCGGCGAATAGTCCTGGACTTTTCGAATGCCGGAGTTTTCGCCGCCATCGCCAGATTGGGCTCTGGAAAAGTATTGCGCTCGTCACCGCGATTCGCCCTATTCAATTGCAATGGACGCGAGACCGCGTCCCGGCGAAACTGAGATCGGCGAAAAGTACTCTCAGATTTGGGGAAATCAGCCTGAGACCCCCCCAAAGATGCACTGACATGGGGGTTCACTATGGATACCCCCGAATAGCCCTGCTGAAGGTATTTGGGGTACTTGAATAGTCTCAATAGGTGCTATTTATCCTCTTTGCACAAGTGATGAAGAATAGCATTTAAGTGTATTTTGGGGGAAAAATAAGTAGTCCCAGCAAATTTGTGGCACCTGAAAATGGGTATAAGTATTGTTAAAAATCACTAAAGTGTGTTTTTAAAAAACGCACCTACACCAAAACACCTGCAAACAAAAAAAAAGCTTGGGCATACTTGGGGGACCCCCTAGAGTCTATTTCGTTAGTTTTTAAGCTTGTCCCCCAACTTTTTTTTTTTTTCGCCCTGTCGAAGCTGAATAATTGGCTGAGACAAGTTCAGTTTAAAATTTAATCGCGGCGACGCCATCTTGCGAATGGCCCCAAGACTCCATTTTGGAAATGAGATCACAAGACACCATTTTGTGACCAGCGTCAATTCAAGTTACACCTCAGGAGCTAAGAACAGATGGCAATGTTTTTGTTAATCTACCAAGGGCAACTGGAAAAACAAGCTTTCTGAGTAAAAGTAAATAGAATAGACAATGGGTATTTTTACATACAAATTGGGAATCCCTGGATGCAGATAAAGTATAGTTGTGGCAATTGTAATATAATTCAGGCATTGATCTACACAATTGGATTTGTCTGACTCCTAAACAGGTCTTAGCCCCACACACAGACAGGATAGCCCCAACTTCACAGCTTGATTCACAGTTCACACAAGAGTCTAGGAGAACAAAAGAGGTTTTTTCCTTTGAACACAGGACAGGTGGGGGCCTGCTGACAGAGGGCATGTGGAACTACAACCCTCAGCAATCCACACTGCTGGATGTTCACTTCGTGTATGAGAAATTATGCACTTAAATCTCACCCATTAATAACTACCGTCCTTATATCAAACCCCGAATACCCACATATTACTTATTCACACATAAGGTTCAATAAGCTCTAAAGTGTATGATTTAAGTTGGTTCAGTTAGTTAAATGCTGAGAAATAAAGATATTTGATAACTAAGGTATTATACATGCTAAACAAGTCGTGTTTGGAGTTGTACTGATGCGGATTCTTTTTACAGTATTCCGATGTTATCGGTGAGGAGATCGCATCATGCAAACTCAAGTTATGGATCGCAGAGCCTACAAGCAACAAAATGCATATTTTAGGAACAACTGTTTAGGATGCTGCAGGGGGCGTGAAGAGGAAGACCCCCAGCTGTTAGAGGCAGGGAGAGTCTATTTGAACCAGCCTGTTAAGTGTGCTGTAACAGATGCTTCTCCCTTGGGAACCAATGACATCAGCAACAAACTTCCCTATTGTCCTGTTTATTCTGGGGGGTATAAATATGAGTGCATGAACGCTGGTTCTCAGTCTTCATGCTGAACGCTGTATGACTAGGGGTCTCTTGCTGATGCCTATCTCCGGGTCCGGAAGCGCCTGCGTATGTATACTGTACTTGGGGTCTGTATATTTCCCTTTGCGCCTAAATTGTGTCTTGATCAATTGCGTGTAACTGTCTGAACTTTTATCTGAATATCACTTGTGCTTTGGAACCACAGATTCCACGTCTAAGTCTTTATTTATGGTATGACTGCGTACGCAAATTAGCGTCATCCTTAGAGGTTTATAGGAAGGGTTTTAGAAGGTACAGGCAGGGGTATATAGAGGTTCATTTTAATATCAACAGATAGGGACTCATCGAGTGAAGTCACTTACCTGCTCACACGGCATATACGGCTATCGATATCTCAGCAAAGGGTGGAGTGGCCACATACAGGATTTTCCTGTAACCGCTTTGTGCTGAAAAATCGCTATCTGCTTTCGTGTGAGCAAAGGAAGCTGACTAGAATCCAGGGACAAGAGAGGAAAAAGTTTGTTTTCCTTTGTTGATAGAACCTAATGTTTAAAAGGGTGCCGCAGTATTGAGTACGCGGCTGAGTCGCAGTTTTGCGCACAGTAAAAGATGCATTTTTGCGTACGCAGTTAAAAAGTCATTATACGGTTGTGCGGTAGTCGCATTATTGTGTATGCGGCTGGTCGCACAAAAGCGTATATGCACTTCCGGTTCTGCTGCCACGTGTTTTAACAAAGCCGTTGAGGTTTACCTTTTTCAATTATTACCAATATCTGGGTTAACATTTATTTTTCTGCGCAGGAAAAAGTGTGTAACAGTGAATATTTGTTGAACAAAGTTAAGGGTATCGTATGATCCTTAAGGGCTAGGTGCAAGGGTTAGCCTAGTCGCTCGGTGAGCAGCTTTACCGTTCTATACACAGTAGCAGGTGTACATGTTGTCTTTGTTGTAGAGAGGTGCATGGGAGCGGCCGACATACAAACTCCCATAGGTGTGGAAGTTGCCTTACTAAATCTTATCCGGGTGTGGAAGTTGCCTTTTTCAAATCTTATCCAGGTGTGTGGGCTCATCCTGTTAATATCGTCCACAGGTAAGTGAAAGTATCTTGATTGTCTTTCACCAGTTTAAATCTTTATTGAAAAGCATAGGATTTTGTCTCAGAATGGGAGCCATGCAAACAGTAAAGATGTTAGACAATGATGTGCTGCTAATGGAGGCGCCGATTGGATCAGACCGTCGTATTATGCATACTAAGTACGGTACTTATGCAATAAGGTATTGTGATGTATGGTTTAAAATGACGATGAAGAGTGTTAAACCGTTTCCCAGAATTGGTAGTTTTGATAAGGATGTATTAAATAATGTCCGGGATCACATCAGTCTGATGCACTCCCGAGAGAAAAAGGTCAAATATTTTGAGTGTTTAAAATTGTGGTAGCATGAAGGGGATGCGTGGCTTAAAAATGTGCAAGCGACGCAAACTAGCGTTGCGAGCGCATTGCCAATAAATACATCCGCAACGCTAAATTGCAATACGGGCGAGCTGCAAATTGGCTCGCATGTGCGGCAAGGTAGCGTTGTGGAGAGTATTGTCAGCAGTTCACGCTCACCTCCCCCACCTTATGTGGATGGAGGTGCAAGTACAGTTACCAAAAATACCCATAAAAATGTAACAAGTAATTTGTACCCTCTCTTAAGCAACCATAAAGAAAATGTTTATGATGTGGATGATAAGCCTATTGTAATGTCTGCCATTTCCCATGCTGTGCAAATGATAGATGCTGCATCACCACAATCACGGGTGGTGCCGCCATCTCCATCGGTAACAGCAAGGGAAGTGTTAACCCCCTCTGCACCCGTAGAGGAAGATGTTCATACCATATGTAGCAGCAGTAGGTTAAACCCCCAGCCAGGTAACCAGGTCAGAGGTAGCAACACTACCGGTCTGCATCCCATTCGGACGATAACTGTTCCGAGTGGAAATGCAGATGCAAACGGTATAGTGCCCACGAGGGAAGTAGTAATGCATTGTCCCTGGACAAGAGCAGAACTAAATTCCATCATAAATGAATTCCCCGATCCCAAAAAGAAACTAGCCAAATGTCAAAGATTTTTGAGAAATTTGGGTAGTTCTCATGAGCCAACTAATAAAGATTGGCGTGTGGTGTTAAGGGCCTGTCTACCATGCAATACCGACGTGACAAAATTTATCACGGATTGTGTATTGGATGGTGACGTTCCCTTAACAGACCAAGTCAACCAAGGTAACATTTCCTGCATTGTAACTCAATTGGGTATATGTTTTCCAGTAGTAGTTAACTGGAACAAAATTTTCACAATCAAACAAACGGAGAGTGAATCTGCAGAGGATTATTGCGATCGGGCTCTGCAGGCTATCACCCAGTACACTGGAATAGAAGATATTAAAGATAGCACTCACCACAGGGGAATGATAGTCACGGTACTCATGGAAGGTCTGAGAGACGACTTAAAGACTCGGGCTCAGACCTCACAGCCTGGCTGGAGGGGACGTACAATAGATAACATCATAGAGTCTGCCATAGAACATGATAAAAATATCACAAAGAAGAGAGAGACCCAGAGCGAAAAACTAATGGCTGTCAGTATCCATGCTCTGGAAGGAATGACAATAACATCACAGCCAACCGACACACCTGCACCCACACACACACCTGCACCTGAACAATTACACGTCCTCACCAATCCCACACCACAGCAAACACATCCTTACCCCACATATCATACACAACCACAGGTCCCATACTCATATCCCCCACAATATCCTTACCCTCCCTTTCCTTACCCATACCCACCACCTTTCCCTCTTGCTCAAATCCCACAACAATCTTTTCATCCACCCCGTTCAAAATTATGTTTTAACTGTCACCAAGTGGGACACATAAGTACTGCAAAGTGAAGAACACCACACAGGAACACGAGTTTCCCATGGGTTCATAGGTAACCCCAGTATCTTCTCCCAGGCCTTATATGACTGTTTACAATCTTTTCAACCTGCCAATGTATCTGTTCTAATGTAAAATGTGGACGATTTATTGTTGTATTTTAGGTCATGTTTAAATTATATTAAACTGTTGTGCTTTATCTCCCACTCATAGGACACAAGGTTGCTAAGGATAAACGGCAGCCATGTCAGGCTGAGGTCGACTACTCGGAATACTATTCAACCCAGTGGCCCAGGCATTATTTAGAGCAGTAGCTATTAATAACAAGATTTGATTGCAGGAACCTGTATGCAGATACTATATCCCTAGAATTATTAAAAAATGATGGGGGGACTTATTTTACAGGTGACATTTCCAAGAACATGTGAAAGGTGGTGGGTAACAACACTAAGATTATCCCAGACTGTCTTTTCCTTTATTTGCCCCCCCCTTGGAGATACTGTTCAAACAGGCAGCCTCATGTGAAAATATGATAATGAGGTTACTGTGCAGGGTCTCACGAAGATGAATGAGAATAACCGAAATTGAAAGTGTTATTAACTAACATGTCTAATGCAAACTGTCATGAGGTCAAATCTGGAGAATTTGTTATGATCCAAATTTTTATTAGCTCAGGTTGTTTGACTGATCGGTGGAAAGGTCCGTATCTAACGATACTACATCCACTCACTATAGGGAGGTTAACCAACTGGTGAAGATACAAGGCAGAGACAAGGCCGATAACGTGGACCTGTCGATTGCGAGCTTGTGCCGGAAGGATTAAAAAGGGGCGGTGAGATATCTGAGCTAAAGAAATGTGTAGATTAGTGATTCAAGCAATGGAGTGGTCTGCTGTGGTCATCCTAGTTCTTTTTCTTTCCAGAGTTTTGTCGTGATGATCTGTTTGGGGATACTCAGTGTCTGTGATGGAGGACCGATTGAGGAAATGGGAGCTGATGGCAGTGCTGATGTAGTGGAGTCAGGAGGAGTGCAATGCCAATCAGGGGAGTGTCTGACCAATTTTAGTATTGTAATTGTTATGTTATTTGGGAAAAATACTTCCAGAAGTTATGACCCTCACACATGTTGAAATGCTGGGTATATATAAAAACACACCGTCACCCTATCTTCACACATAATATGAACACAGAGGCAAAAGAAATATGATGCGTCCGGTGTGTTCCTATTGTGTTGAAGTGTGGAAAATGTAAAAACAGAGTAAAACGAAAGAATGAAATTATGATAGTGGCCAGTATGAATTCCGAAGTAAATACAGAACTGCATTACAACCCTGAGCTAGGAAATACCATCATTTAATGTATTATATTTAGCCATGCATAAAAAAATTTATTATTGAAATGTTATTTTTTTTTTTTAAAAACACCCCAAATAATGTAAAGTCTAAATTCCCCTTCAAGACTGCTTTTATAAGACGGGTGCATTCCCACACCTTTCACATGATCTTCCAAGATCCGCGGTGTGCATATAATAGTAGTTTTATGTCCCCACCCAGAGACACATTATTGATGGATAAAGAACCACCCATAATAACACCAAATAATATGTAAATGTAAGCCTAAATTAAATTCTAATAGCAGATTGTGATAGCATGTTGTTTGCTATCAAAGGGTGGACTGTCGAAGCTTAATAATTGGCCGAGACAAGTTCAGTTTAAAATTTAATCGCGGCGACGCCATCTTGCGAATGGCCGCAAGACTCCATTTTGGAAATGAGATCGCAAGACACCATTTTGTGATCAGCGTCAATTCAAGTTACAACTCAGGAGCTAAGAACAGATGGCAATGTTTTGTTAATCTACCAAGGGCAACTGGAAAAACAAGCTTTCTGAGTAAAAGTAAATAGAATAGACAATGGGTATTTTTACATACAAATTGGGAATCCCTGGATGCAGATAAAGTATAGTTGTGGCAATTGTAATATAATTCAGGCATTGATCTACACAATTGGATTTGTCTGACTCCTAAACAGGTCTTAGCCCCACACACAGACAGGATGGCCCCAACTTCACAGCTTGATTCACAGTTCACACAAGAGTCTAGGAGAACAAAAGAGGTTTTTTCCTTTGAACACAGGACAGGTGGGGGCCTGCTGACAGAGGGCATGTGGAACTACAACCCTCAGAAATCCACACTGCTGGATGTTCACTTCGTGTATGAGAAATTATGCACTTAAATCTCACCCATTAATAACTAGCATCCTTATATCAAACCCCGAATACCCACACATTACAAATTCACACATAAGGTTCAATAAGCTCTAAAGTGTATGATTTAAGTTGGTTCAGTTAATTAAATGCTGAGAAATAAAGATATTTGATAACTAAGGTATTATACATGCTAAACAAGTCGTGTTTGGAGTTGTACTGATGCGTATTCTTTTTACAGTATTCCGATGTTATCGGTGAGGAGATCGCATCATGCAAACTCAAGTTATGGATTGCAGAGCCTACAAGCAACAAAATGCTTATTTTAGGAACAACTGTTTAGGATGCTGCAGGGGGCGTGAAGAGGAAGACCCCCAGCTGTTAGAGGCAGGGAGAGTCTATTTGAACCAGCCTGTTAAATGTGCTGTAACAGATGCTTCTCCCTTGGGAACCAATGACATCAGCAACAAACTTCCCTATTGTCCTGTTTATTCTGGGGCGTATAAATATGAGTGCATGAACGCTGGTTCTCAGTCTTCATGCTGAACGCTGTATGACTAGGGGTCTCTTGCTGATGCCTATCTCCGGGTCCGGAAGTGCCTGCGTATGTATACTGTACTTGGGGTCTGTATATTTCCCTTTGCGCCTAAATTGTGTCTTGATCAATTGCGTGAAACTGTCTGAACTTTTACCTGAATATCACTTGTGCTTTGGAACCACAGATTCCACGTCTAAGTCTTTATTTATGGTATGACTGAGTACGCAAATTAGCGTCATCCTTAGAGGTTTATAGGAAGGGTTGTAGAAGGTACAGGCAGGGGTATATAGAGGTTCATTTTAATATCAACAGCCCCCAAAACCGAAAGTGTTCTAAAGTATTTTGTAAACTTTTTTTGACGCAGTTTACCTTTGGGGAACTATCCCAAGGCTGCAGGGGTGTTCCCGCAACTTTGCACCACAAACCCCTAATTCTGCACTTTTTTTCTGCCTCCTTTCAGTGGCGAATCTTTCTCACTGGCGGAAACTCTATAGAATTGAATATGGGGAAAAGTTCTCGCCTGGTGGAATTACGTCACCGTCGAGAACTTTTCGCCGATCTCGGCTTTTCTCCGGCAATTGAATATGGCCCAAAGACTCAGTAACTAGCAACAAATTGATTAAACTGTAGCCATAACGATTCAATATTGCATGTGAACCGGTTGGTGCAGCAAGTTTGGCATTAATGTAAGGGCCCAACAGAATATCATTCAATGGATAGAGAAATCAGTGTTGTCATCCTAAGTAGTTAGTATTAGGCAGTTGCAAGGTGAATAGAGCAGACGTCAGAGCTCATATTAGAAGACAAGCATTAATGGAATGTTAGTGTGTTGTTATAAACAGTACCGGTAAGGTGTCTGGTACCTGATCGGTTTTCTCTCTGGCAACCTAATTCCTTCTGATATAAGAAGAACAATGTTCATAATTAGCCTCTGAGTTGTGCGGTGCAACAATGAGGAGGGTCCATAGTATAACCAGGGAGTTTATGGGGAGCTTTATGTCCCAGCAGTATAGGACAGTCAGCGATCCGTTTCGTTCACCACCTGTGGACTTTTACCAGTACCAAAATTAATCTCTAAAACCTGATCTGTAGTTATAAAAGAGCATATGAACCATTTATCATAATAATTTAAAATTCCTAGAAATGAGGAATTAGCCCAACTCAAATTCTGCTGCATAAACCGCCCATTAGCAGAGATACGAAGGCTGATGATACCCTGTTTGTGTTCTGATATTTTCTTCATCCCACAAAATGCTTTGCACTGAGTTTGTAAATGTTCATTTCAAGTTACAGGGCCTGATTCTGCGTCGGACGTTACAGAGTCCATGTGTGTATCTTTTGCCGGTATTGCTTCTGCACCTTTATGTTACTACCCTTCCCTGGTGTACATCCATGCATCTACACGTGCAAAGATTGATACTGGGAGATCAGGTTGGAACACAAAGAGGAGGTGTTATTCCACATGGGGAATGGAAGGCTAAATTCTGCAGGAGAAATATAAATTCCACCCCACGCCTAAATCCAGAAAGAAACTAATATTCCATGGAACAGGTTTAAAAATTTTGCTCATCTCTAACCATTTCTTTGTGTATTTCACATGCTGAAGTCTAGTGGTGCAGGGAGTAATGCCAAGTACACCTGGCACATTTATCTTTAGTCTTAAAATCATTATACATCTTCATTATTCAGTATCACTTTTTTGGGGAAGCTCCATCTTGCCCCCTTCCTCTTGTGGCTGTATAATTACTCCCATCGCTGACTGCAATGGGAGCTGTTGAAGAGACATGGACCTCCGGCCCAAGCCCGGGTTCCCACTGTGCATGCGTGTTGGAGACAGGAGAGATCTTAGCCTCCACATCCACCTATTCCACATCACTACACCTCCACATACCTGTCCCACATCATTACACCTTCACATACCTGTCCCACATCATTTACACCTCCACATTCCTGTCCCACATCATTTACACCTCCACATACTTGTCCCACATCATTACACCTTCACCTACCTGTCCCACATCATTTACACCTCCACATTCCTGTCCCACATCATTTACACCTCCACATACTTGTCCAACATAACTTACACCTCTGCATACCCGTCCCACATCATTACACATCCACATACCTGTCCCACATCATTTACACCTCCACATACCTGTCCCACATCATTTACACCTCCACATACCTGTCCCACATCAGTACACCTCCACATACCTGACCCACATCATTTACACCTCCACATACCTGTCGCACATCATTTACACCTCCACATACCTGTCCCACATCATTTAGACCTCCACATACCTGTCCCACATTATTTACACCTCCACATACCTGTCCCACATCACTTACACCTCCACGTACCTGTCCCACTTCACTTACACTTTCACATACATGTACCACATCATTTACACCTTCACATACCTGTCCCACATCATTTACACCTCCACATACCTGTCCCACATAATTTACACCTCCACATACCTGTCCCACATCACTTACACCTTTACATACCTATTCCATATCATTTACACCTCCACATACCTGTCCCACATCATTTACACCTCCACATACCTGTACTACATCATTTACACCTTCACTTACCTTTGACATGTCTTTATTGGGCAAATTATGCTATTTAGACCCCTCCAAGTGCATGATTATTCATTGGTAGGGGTGTACCAGAGGTTCAACATTGTGGGCCTTATTCATATTAGTACATAAATCTGATGGTTTACATAATTATCAGATTTTGGGGGGCTGCACATGTGCAGAACAGGTCCTGCGATCTCTCTAACAGATACCCAAAGCTTCCTGCAGCATTTAAATATTTGCTGGATGATATTGCACAGCCGATGTGCAATACCATCCACATTTAAATCAGTCCCTGTGTCCTGACATTTTTACCTTAAAATACAGATTTTCCCTACTTTTTTACCTGCTCAGGGGGGTGCACACAAAAAAAGTGAATTTGCTGGGAGAATGCAATGCAATTTTGAATTTGAAATTTGCTGTGTGAATTTGCTGTGAAAACAGTTTGCAGCACCCAACTCGCATCTAATTGAATTGACCCCTAAACGTTTATCTCAAATGTGTAGTAGAGGAGGAGTACAACTTGTCCCCAGTATAATATAATAAGATGGTGTTAGCTATATCTGGAAATGGGGACCCGTGAAACCAGCAATGTTTCTCTTTATCCCCGCCAAATTTCACGTTAACCATCGAGGAGCGCCGTTTTGCAGGGATGGAAGATTTTAGCGCACTACATTATGTATCGGTTCGGTATGTAATGATAGAAATTGCTAGTTCTCGCCTCTTGTTTAGTAGGCCTCTAACTTTCTTATCAAAGGAGACCTCTGGGGACAACTTTTGGCTGCCTGCTGTGTGCGTGTATACAAACTCTGACATAAATGTCTTTAACAAAGAAAGAACATAAAAATATTTTCCTGCTTAAAAGACAAATCGAGAGAGAATATTTTTGAGGTCAGAGCCTTTTAAACCAAGGAATTATGAAGTGTGCCTTGAGGAAAATAATTTGTGAGACTGGCAAACACTCCCGAAATGTTAAGACTGACGGTGCTGGAAAAATGTTTTAGTATTATTGAGTGTTTCATTACATGTATGTAACTCGCACAAAAAATTGACATCGCTTTTGTTCACAACAAACAGGCATGAGTGGGGAAAATCATAAACACTATTAATGTGACTTGTACACTGAGCAGAAGGGATTTGCCAGTCTCATTTAAGCATTCACATCATAGAGTGGAAATGGATAGCATTCAGCTGTAAGGCCCAAGGAGAATAATCAGTGAATTACGGATTATTTATTGTTTTCTGACAGAAAGAATAATAGATCTTCAAGAAGGATAATTGTGAGCCTGTCAGAGTCATGACCTGGGGACAAAATATTTCAGCATATTGACCACTCACAGGCTACCGATAAGAATAACCTCTATCGCCCTCACCAGGACAGAGATACTGGGCCTGGCTCGGAGCTGTACCCAAGTCTGCTTTGAGGCTGGATTTTCCGCACAGCCCACCTTAGCTGAGCGCACGCTTAAGGCAATTTTAAGCTGTAACCATCTTAGCCTCATCCCCACCTGATTTCAGATGGCTCTCTTGCCCAAGGTACATGGTATAACGCTACCAACATGACACTAACATGGAGGAGCAGCAGCCAGCAGCTTTGCATGAATGAAGTAGCAGCTAACTGCTTCTCCTTTATATCCTTTGACTGTGCTTCACGTGGAGAGGCATTAGGCTACTGACTCACCCACCCATTCAGTGTTTTATGTGCCACCTAACCATAGGTGAACTGGGCAACCGCCTACGCGGCTATCGCAGCCAGCAACATTGCTAGTTTTTCCTTAATGGTCCGTAGTAAATCTAGTGATGTTGCAGGCACAACCTATGGGGGATATGTGTGCAGCCAAGCATTGGGGTGATGCGTTGGGCACATTCCATCATATTTAATTGCCCCCTCTATCTGCCATAAAAAATAAAAACCTTTCCTATATATGAGGATGAAATACACATAGGGCATGATTCAGAGATTGACGCAATTCTGATGTTTACGCAGTTGTACGATTATCGGTAATCTGCGCCTGAGTCTCACTGAGCATGCATCAATTTCCATTACCATCGCAAAGTGATTGACAAGCAGGCACCATTTGTGTGCGGCCACGGGGCTGGAGGGGGGCGGCAACTCAAACGCAGGCTTGTCCTATCTGCTTTTGAGGCATGTTGCAGCCTGAGACTGCAATCCCATACACAGTAAAACTGGTTTCCGTCGTCTCCGTTCCAGCGGCCATTCTGAGTAACCATTAGGGTTACTCAGTGCTCAGATGAGCGACTGATCTGCGACTAATGCTACGTCTATGTATGCAGTCACGGATTTGTGAAGCTGCTGGCAGGCGTCTCTTTACAAGTCCCGGTGGCTGCGAGTGCAACATTTGCATATTTTGGCATAGCCACTGCTGCGTACAAATTCTCAGACACGGTGGCGTTAGCGTACATCTTTGAATCAGGCCATAGTTGCTAACATTTCACAATAATTACAATTGCTTCCGGGAACACATGATTTCACTAACTAAAATTGATTACACTGCTATTATTATGCTATTATATTTTTACATTTTGAACACTCATCTTTAGTAGAGATGTGCGGTTCAGTTCTCCAAATCCACCCAAATTTTGTGAATCCAGGTAAATCCCAGTTGTGGTTCTAATCTCCTGAGTAGTTCTGGGTAAATCCGGGTCGCGGTTCTGATCCTTTTGCCGTTCGGAATTTGGATTTTATATCTGAATTTCAGGTTTTGGATTGCATAAATTACATGATTTTAGCTGTTTTTAAAACTTTTTATCTATTTTGTATTTAAAAAAATCCAGATCCAAAACCAAAACACTTGAGGGTGGTTTTGCAAAACCAAATTCAGATCCAAAACCTTGAAGGAGATACAGATCCAAAACTAAAACCAAACCACGGGGTCGGCGCACATCCCTAATCTTTAGTAAACATTGTCATATAAAACCCAGGCAATATGACTGATGGAAACAATTGTGTATAATATGCATACAAAGAGGACTTTTACTGTATAGTTGAAAAATAGGGACATTCGTTGAGAGGGTTCATTAAAAACTGACTGTCCCTGAAAATTAGGGACGGTTCCTAACAATGACATAAGGAATAACACGATTGCTAGCTATATGCTATAAGGCCCCTTTAAATCACCTCTGCGTTTGTAGAACAGGCTGTTGCCATTTTTATTTGCATAATTTTCTTTTCAAAACAATCAGTACATAGGGAGAGGTGTAGGCCCTTCGTGATCGCTTTCTAACATACTGCAAAATTAATTTAACTTTGCCTTAATTGTGCTGTTTTTCTTGTCGGCAGCTCTGTCAAATGACATGATAGACTTAACTTAATAAAAAATTTTAATTAAAAAAAAAAAAAAGTTGTTTGAACTTTGCGCCCTATCAAGATACTTTTATTAAATACTTTCTAGAATGTTAGAGCCAGCTGTGTACTGCCCACTGATGTGAATATATGAAAGAATATTTAAGAAGGAAAGCTGCGTTCCCCCCCTATTGTTACCCAGCTCTTAAGTGCTTAGTAAAATCTGGTCTCCCACATGCCATTCAGGTGATTTCTGCTGGTAATCACAGAAGCCAGGGGCATTTGATTTACACAATAATGTTACATTACTGAATGTGCCATTATTGTGCTGCTACTCATGAGTTTAGCATCCTCTGAGCAGTTTATCATCTTGATATACTCAGCTCCTGCCTCAAAGTGCCATAAAATCTAAACTCTTCCATTACCTACATCTGTTTAGTGCTGTCAGAGGAAGCAGCAGGGGGATGCTGGGCAGTCCTAAATGAATTTTTCTCAACTTTACTCACATGTCGACTTAACAGCCGCTGAAAAATATGGGATTCCAAACACATCTTACACAGCTCTGATTCCTGGATGCTTCACAACTAAGGGGTGTTACTCTGACTGTAGGAATGCAATGCACTGTATAAATATTTCATGGGCCATATATTATTCTATGGGCTGGATAAAAAAAAAAAAGACTACACACTGGCTACGGTGATAATGTTCTCCTCTCCATAATGTTTCATTTTCATCATGTGCAATTTATTACAAGACGAAAAATTAATGCAGTAAACTTTTTTTTTCTACTGTATGTTGCAGATAAAATTATCTATACAAAGATTTACTAGGCATGGCGGGGTATTCAACATGTGGCCGTCCAGCTGTTGTGGAACTACACATCCTATCATGCCCTTATAGCAACACTGTGGCAGGTCGTGCTGGGACGTGTAGCTCCACAGTAGCTGGAGGGCCATATGTTGAATACCCGGCCGTGCCCTAGGGAGTCGCTCTTCAACGCGATACCCAACTACTGTGTATGTTCTGACTTGGGCAACTTACCCACCAATGTCTTGTTTAAATGCATTTTACATGAGATTTAAACTGTAGGTAAATGCATGTAAGTGTACGTGACACCAAAAATTAATGTTCTAAATGAGTCTGTGTCAAGTTTGATTTTTACTTGTGTTGTTTTGTGTTAGTGTTTTTGGAAAGCTACTTGTTCCATATTGAGGTGTATACTGCATTTTAGCACTGCGATTAAAGTTTTATGTGATATAAAAAAGTGCACAGCGATGCAGTATATATATATATATATATATATATATGTGTGTTGTTCCAGTAGTTTTGGGGACACCATAGATGGTGCCTTTACCCCCTACCTGCATCCATTGCTCCTCAGAGAATGTGGAATTGGACATGATATCAAAATCAAGCGCCACACTTCCAGCCATCACAGACATGGAGGAGCAGCAGCTGGCTGACTGGCGGTAAGAAGCTTCCGGCTGTTTCTCCCTGATGTCTGTGAATGGCTCTCCGTGTGGTGCACATTAAACACACTGGATGCGTCAGATTTTCTCCCTCTGACCATTGGTGCTCTAGGCAAACTCCTAGGGTTGCCTAATGGAAGTGTCAGTCCTGACTGCAAATCAACTGGGTCTTTGTAGCTGTGACAGATGCATGTCTAACTTTACCCTAATTAACAGTGTCAGCTATGGCAACTGTATGTGAGGACATGTCTTCTCTTCATAGACACATTCACTAAATAGAAGAAATGTTCTGTAGCCCATAACAACCAGTCAGATGCTTGCTCTCATTTTCTAAACACTACTTAGCTAGAATCTCTATGGTTGATATGTTTTACACAACAACTTTTTTTCTTGTTGCAATGATAAATGAATACACAGGTGATATTAATATATGTATAAAGTAACTCCAGTAAATAAGGGTTGGGTACGGGATCCCGGCGGTCAGGATGCCAACGATCAGAATACTGACAGCGCATCCCAACATTCAGAATCCTGATAGAATTATGTAGGTAACCCTCCCCCTAACCCACCTTTCCCACAGCCTAACACTAACCCTCCCCCCTGGAGCCTAACCCTACCCCTCCCTCCTAGTGCATAACCTTAACCCCTAACCCTAATACGCACGGTCGGGATTCTGGAGCCGGGATTCAAACTGCTGGCATAGGGTTGGTGCAAGTTTTGATGGAGACGGAAATGAACTAGCGCAATTGGGAGCCTCAGTATTACGAGAATTGTCCGCTGCATTAGCATAATTTGCAGCAGCAGCCACATCTGCATAAGACTCAGGATCAGAACCCAGATGACATCGCTTCCGATCAGTGAGTTCTGATGTAATCACTTCAGCATAAAGAGCAATGATGCACCCCGACTGCAAATTATTAGTAATATTACAAGTCCTGTCTGATTTCCATGCCCTCTATAAAAGTTGTCAGCCAACTCCTTGGTAGCCTGTAATATACATATAATTTACTGTGTTGTGTTATACCATATATCTGCAGTAGTGAAAGATTGTAAATTTGTAACTAGTAGCAAAAGGTGAATAACTCAGATTCTTTTATGAACATAGTGGAAGATTTTTCCAGACAGTTTTAAAAATATACCTGCAATATGTCATTACAGCACCTCCAGTATCGCATGTGGTTATTACATAAAGAGAGAACTAAGGATAGACGTTAACCATCACCATAACCTAAAGATGCAGGTCTATTCTTACACAATATGCTCTCCCTCCGGCTGCTTAGAGATTCCTGCCGGGTCACTGCATAGAACCAAAATGATAATGTATGCATCCAGGTGCAGAACTGCAACACCTAGGATTTTCTAAGTCTTGGCTGTGTAAACTTAGAATATTGCTGGTTAATTGTTGGCTAGAAAAGACAAATTATGAGCAAGGGAACTGTTCTGGGAGGATTTAGTGTATTTGAATAATTTAGACCCCTGTGGTTAATGTGACAGGATTGTTTTTCTCTTGCTGTACCCCGCTGCTACAAGAATTAAAACTGCCGGGTGCACTGGAGTCTGTGCCTAGGCTTAGTAATGAGGTTGATCAGTCAATAAATGATTTTATGCAGCAAATTAAACTGTAAATTTGGTGCGGGTGGTAAATATTTTGAGTACAAAGATACCTGGCTAATGAGGAGGTCTGGGTGGGGAACGCATAACTGAAATGTCAATGCCTTAAATCTTTAGGATGGTGGGGATTTGTGAAAAGTTTATTGCTGGAGTGTGAGTTTTTCAGCTCGGTAAACAGCAGGGGGATATTTTATAGACACTGTATTTACAGAAACATTTCACCTTAATTTAAATCAGCAAAAGCCAGCAGAATACAGCATGCAGGTTGCTCACAGATATCTCTGCTCTTCAAAAACCAATCGGAAAAATCAGCAAAGGGAAAAACAAAACAAACCTACCCCCCCCTCATCATTTATGAACACATATGAATGCTATTAGCGACCTGATAGTCTGACACTACTGATGCTTAGATCTTTGATCAAGTGACAGGATTAGGTACAATGTGTTTCTCCCTAAAAGGAATGAATTACAGTATTAACAAAATAAATATCTATTTTATAAAAACTGCTTCTCTGCAAAATGTCCCGATTAAAAAACAAAAAAAATCTGAACTGTAAAATGCTTTAATTTAGGGCTGATTTAAGCCGTTCATGGTCTCTAGAGAACACTAAACTCCACCTCATTTCTCAATTCTTTGTGCTGGGGAATATGTACGATTAGTGTAAACAGCAACTTAATATACAGTAAATTATTGGAGCAACTCCCTTTAATCTTCTATAGGTAACTATTGCAATAACAAACATACAAGCTCTAAAAAAATTTATGTAGAACTACAGTATTGTATGTTTGTGTATTAGAGTTGCTCTGATTATAACTTATTTTTTTTTCTTATATTTTACAATATAAAGTGTATTTTATTTTAATTAATGGACACCCTAGCGCGTAGCATGCTAACTATACTTACTATGCTGCAGATAGTGTTTTATTGCAAAATTACTGAGGCAGATCATTTGTGAACTTACTAGACAGAATTTTGCGCTGTACGCAAATCATTAGGGAAGTTAAAGGTTAAGTCCACTCACTAAGGCTTACATGGGCAAGTTCAACCAAAGTTGAGCAGCTGGTTATTCCTGTCTAGTTCAGGACAGGGGATCAGAGTGGAAAATGCTTCCACCAGCCAGATAGAAGTGCAAGAAATGTGTGTTTTTTTGGCATTTCTTATTAAACAGAGAAAAATAAATAAATAAATTAATGCAGTCAAAATGTTTAGAATAGTGAGGCAGAAATTGTAGAAAGTGTTTACACATTTTTCCATCTACAGTAAATAAACTCATGAGTAGGATGTGTTCACATTTTAATTATTACAAATAAAGAATTGTATTCTTTTCATGATGATTAGATGTAATAAATTATCAATTACCTAGAAAATAAATACACTGCATTGTATTACTCTTGGAGACAACAAAATCATATGGCGATGGATGCAAGGTGTCTTTGGGGTAGGGGCACCAGAAGGGGCACTGAGAGGAGGGGAAGGGTGCATGGTCATTGCCATGCGATGTCTTTAGCATCAGAGTGAAGGGCATGGCCCTCAGAGAAAACCTTGTGTACGGGTGCCGATGATGACGTTCCGCCGCTAGTGAAATGGATGATAACAGACAGCAGTATTTTAGAATATATAACAATTAACAAATAATAACATTTACATTGACTATTGACTTGGTCAGGACAGTTTCCTGCTCCACCAACTTCTCTCCTTCTAATCAGTACAGCAGCCTGATCCAGCACCTTCCCTCCTTCTAATCAGTACAGCAGCCTACTCCAGCACCTTCTCTCCTTCTAATCAGTACAGCAGCCTACTCCAGCACCTTCCCTCTTCCTGGTCAGGACAGCAGCCTGATCCAGCACCTTCCCTCCTTATAATCAGTAAAGCAATCTACTCCAGCACCTTCTCTGCTTCTGGTCAGGACAGCAGCCTGTTCCACTAACTTCCCTCTACCTAGTCAGAACAGCAGTGTATTTCACCACCTTGCCTTCTTCTGGTCAGAAAAGCAACTTTCTCCACCACCTTCCCCCTCGTGTTCAGATAAGCAGCCTACTCCACCACTTTCCCTCCTCATGGTCAGAACAGCTACAGTACCTGTTACACCACATTTCCTCCTTCTGATTAGAATAGCAGTGTGTTCCACCACCTTCACCCTTCCTATTCAGTAGAGCAGCCTCCTTGACCACCTTTCTCCTTCCCTCTTCCTGTTCAGGATAGCATCTTACGCTCCACCTTCCCTCTTCTGGTCAGGATAGCAGCCTACTCTCCACCTTCCCTCTTCTGGTCAGGACAGCAGCCTACTCTCCACCTTCCCTCCATTTGATCAAGACAGCAGCCTACTCTCCACCTTCCCTCCGTTTGATCAAGACAGCAGCCTACTCTGCACCTTCCCTCCTAACCAGTGATAGAATCTTACACAAAATTAAAAACACTTGAAAGAACCAATCATCATCTCTCCAGTTTATGGCATTGTATACTTCACAGCAATTCAGGAGTGTAGCAGTGCAACTTTGTGTTGGGATTAAGCACAGTAACGTACATTGTAAATACAGTAAGTGACAGTATATCTACATTATGTCATGAAAGACTCTGGCACTTGTATAGATCACAATTGTCGGAACACTCTGTTGAAGGAGCAGAGCCTTTCAACCACAATTCATTCTTTGCATGTCCTCACTTCACCTTCGATATGGCCCAGCAATAGGAAACAGATTATTAAGCTTCTTGGGCAGAGACTGGAATCAATCACACTGCGATCTGTCACAAACATTTACATGTCATGCAAACAAGAACTGTATTTTTGAGGATTACAGTAGCTAGAAGATTGAAATACATTTTCCTACAATACATTGTAACGCTCTGGAATCTGTTAATAGACAACTGTAGAAATTATAGAGTTCAAAATCTCCTCTTTCATTATTGTTTGTAAGACAGATAATTAGAGATGAGCGGTTCGGTTTTACTTGGTTATGTTTTGATCTAAAAAATAGCATCATATTGGCTATCCGGCTCACACGTGTTTTAGATGGGATCCATTCAATATCCCGACAGTGGAGATTTCGGCGGTCAGAATGTCAACGGCAAAATCCCGACACTTATCGGAATACCGGTGCCAGCATCCCGACTGCCGTAATCCCGAAGTTGAGTAGCGGGGTTGGGGGGAGGGTTAGGGTTAAGGGTTAGGCACTAGGGGGAGAGTTATGGTTAGGCAATAAGGGGGGAGGGTTAGGTTTAGGCACCGGGGTGGGTTACATTTAGGCACTGTGGGGGGAGAGTTAAGGGATAGGTTAGGCATACGTACCTCAAGCCATCAGGATGGTAACCTAGTCGGGATGCCGGTGTCAGGATTCTGATCACCGGGATCCCGAACGCTGGCATCCCGTACCCAACCAGTTTTGGATAGACAATAAGATAAATACAAACTAATCCGAACTTGCACTAATAGCAAAAAGAAGTCAAAACTGAACCACTCATCTCTACATAGGATAATAACATAACCTTCTGGCTCAGTAATTTATTGTGATAAATACCATTCAAAAAAACCTATATATCGAACATGAAAAGATCTACAGTTTGTTTACGTATTTATTAGAGATGTGGTTTTGCATCTGTATTTTTAAAAAAAAACCTGCTAAAATTACGTCATTTTGACCTGTTAGCATACTAACCAAAACCCGACTTTGGTTTTTAAATCCGAGTTCCGAATCGCGGGAAGATGCTAACTGCCGCAATCATCATTACTGGTATGGGCACTTACACCAGCCCCATGATCCATCAGAAACAGGCGTCCCTTCTCCGTACTCACTAATTGCACAGAGCGTTACATATATACCCACGACACGCCCACAAGTCAGGGTAGTTATGTACAGTAGCATTGTCGCCACCCAGTTTCTGTTCCAAAACGCCTAATTACATTGAAAGACAAATCCGGACAATTTCCCTCCTACTCAGAATAGGACGGGCATACGCAAAAATGCATAACACTCCTTTGTGTTATATAATATCTTTAGAACTTGCCCATCTATTTATTTCAGTATTTTCATTTGGAGGATGTATGTGTCAAATTAAATGGTGTCATTTTCAAGACTGAAAAGTGTACAGTACTGTAGGTCCTATTTAATAATGGGGTGAAATCAAATGTAACCAAATTTGCTTGAAAAAAACGGTTGTACAAGATGGACAAATCAGTTTTCCAAAATGCTGAATGGCTCTTGATAATCATATTTTAAGTAATTTTTTATTAAGGTACCTTGTTCTATTTTATATCGGAAATTCAGTTTTGTCTGTAACCCCAAGCAAGCCGTCATAATATAGTTCACAGCTTACAAATTGAAAACTAACATCTGATTGGGTGTTACTAGAGATGTGCGATTCGGTTTTCCTGAAATACGAACACACCCGGGGTTCCGAGTCGAATTGAGTCCTAGTTCAGGATCACTCTGGGGTTCCAAGTCGAACCTACAGTAGTACTCCCAGTTTGGTTCTGCAGTTAGTTCGGAACTTGCGTTTAAATACCATCCTCGGTTTTGGATTGCATGTAAACAGGTCCAAAATAGCCGTTTTATTGATTTTTTAATTGATTTTTTTAATCAATTTTCATCGATTTTTAAGGAATCCAAAACCTAATCCAAACCAAAACACTTGAGGGTGGTTTTGCCGAAACTAAAACACGATGATGAATTAGAACTAAAACCAAAACCAAAACACAGGGATCCGCTCACATCTCTAGTTGAACCAGTTACAATGGTTACAGTACATTACACCTTGTTTTTATTTAAACTGCTTTAATTAATTCACTAATGGGGACATAAGTATAGAAAATCCAGAATTGGGAGCACAAGAGAACAATAGTACATAATATAAACCTGACTGCCCTATATTATTCAGGCGCTTTGCCATCCTTTGCTCAGTCTTCACTGAATTGGTGCAATCCAACATGTTGACTTCATTTCATGCAACTCTGTCCTCTTTTCATCAAATATGATGGGCGCCAATTATTGTGAGCCTGGAAATTAATGCTAGATTCAGGAGAATTATCATGAAGCCCCTAGGCAAAGGGTGAGATTACTGCCAGGAAACTGCCAGATGTGGTTACAGGACAGGGCCACTGGAGAGATGGACGGTTCCCAGGAGGTTACAGCGGACTTGGCTCTAAGCTATTGCCCATGTCACGGGCACAGGAAGCAGGCATGGCGTGGTACTTTCACACTCGGAACAGGATGTCCCTCATGTGTGCACATATAATTATTGGTACTTGTGTTATGCTCATTGCCTGAGATTATTTGTCAGCCCGGCCTGATAATTACGAAGCCTTTGTGAAAACAGCTTTTTGTGAATAAATAAGAAACACGTCATTGCCATTCAGCAGGCCAAGCTTCACATTTACCCCCAGTTACACTTACTTTACATCATTTCCACTCTGACATTGCTTTTAAAATGCAAATCTGAAAGGGCCCTATTACCTAAGCAGTGGATTTTATTTTCCCAAAGTGCAATGGTCCATAGAACATAGAAGTGTGCTCGATGCTTTTAATTTAAATATAGTAGAATTAAATCAGTGGATCCTATATTTCTCTCCAGCAACACATATTTATTCATTCATTTTTAAATGAAAACACCTATTCTTTAGGGGGGGGAATAAGATGAAGTGTTTTTTTGTGCTTTTCTTTTTTTTTTTTTAATGTTTTTCTGAAAATCACAATACAACTCAGCTCTCAACGTTGTTATGAGGTGGGATGTATACAGCTCATAAATTATCTCCAAATTTCACAGCGTTATTTATTTTACAAAGCTTTCGATCTGTTTGCCGTAGAGAAGAGTTTCCAAATACAGCATGATACAAATATGAGGTGCTAGGCTGGGAATAATGCTTAATATTTAAGAATGACGCCGTTTAGACGGATAACGATGAGGATAAAATTCTGTGAGATCAGGATTAAGGGGCTTTTTTATCATAAGTGCTGTCATTGAAAAGACAATATAGGACAATAAGTATAGTCGCACAATAGATTTGAATTATCTGAAAAATATTTAAATATAAAAAAAAATGACAATAACATTTATTTTAGAAATATAGTTAGTGGCTAGCTTTATACACTAACCATCAGCAATACTTGAGAAAAAGATCTAATGTTAAAAAGACATAAAGGGGGAAATCAATTAGCTGCTGTAAATTACTGGGCCAATTTATCCCCCGGGGTTATTCAATTGTCCACGATAGCCGCTACTATCAGGGATTTTTTTCCGTTGCGGCGATCGCGAAAAAACACATGGATCCAGGTACTTATCCCAGATCCTATGTGTTTTTACCCGAAAACGGGGAAATATTTTGTGCAGTAAAAACGAAGGGTAATCGAATTGCCCAGAACCAAATTGCTGTAAAGTCCAGTTTTTACCGCACAAAAAATTATTGTGTGCAATTGAATTCCCCCCTAGAACTGATATTTTCATGTAGGCATATCCGTGTTAAGGAAATATTACAAAGGTATGGTGCGCAATCAAAGTCCAGTAAGAACAAAATAAAATAAATAGATTCTCCAAAGCTGCTTACAGTTGGGGGAACTGCAACCCACCAGTTTATAAAGACAATCAAAAAGAAAGACTGTAGCGCTAGTAGAAACAATGAATGCAATTTTAATATGCATTGTATCAATATATAAAAAAAGTAACATGTACATATACAATACACTGTATCTGATATAGGTTAATAAAAACTCTTTAAAAATGGTAGTTGTTTTCCAAGGTGGTTTATACACAGGTATGGTAATATCAGGGAGAACTTCCACTTAGATGTAACCCCAATGGGTAAATTTCACCAAATGATATGTAGGTATGCTGTTCTCCAGGATAACTTGAATAGTGAGTTTTTTGTGGGAGCCGCGATGTATAATAACTAAATCTGCGGCTCACCTGAATCCCAAACAATGTCTGGTCAGAGAAATCCACTGACGTGTGGCTGAAATAGCTTTACTATCCACTGCTGTATGGCCAAAAGCACTCCTAGACCGTTGTGCCATCTGTGGAGAAGCTGCCACTGTGTAGATGTAGCCGGTGGGGTGAGTAGCGTGCTCTCATCCAGATGGATGAATGTAGCTGCTGCCGAGATATTTTCGGGTCTCAACCTGAGAGAGCTGGCGCAGCCTGAGTGAGGGAAAGCTCAGACCGCGGGCAAGGTGTAACGCTCTTAATCAGGGACACTGTGGGATGCAGCTGTTGCCGGCTTGGAGTCAGAGGGTTTCTCTCATTCCAGGGAAGGTGCAGAGAAGCAGGTCTGATTTAGAAACAGTGTATCACCCTGTAGCCTTAACGCGTTTCTCCGGGACAACGCTCCCGGTTTCTTCAGAAGGAGCCCTCCTTCTGAAGAAACTCGGGAGCGTTGTCCCGGAGAAACCCCACCGGCTACATCTACACAGTGGCAGCTTCTCCACAGATGACACATCGGTCTAGGAGTGCTTTTGGCCATACACCAGTGGATAGTAAAGCTATTTCAGCCACACATCAGTGGATTTCTCCGACCAGACATTGTTTGGGATTCAGGTGAGCCACAGATTTAGTTATTATACATCACGGCTCCCACAAAAAACTCACTATTGAAGTTATCCTGAAGAACAGCAAACTGTACCCACATATCATTTGGTGAAATTTACCCATTGGGGTTACATCCAAGTGGAAGTTCTCCCTGATATTACCATACTTGTGTATAAACCACCTTGGAAAACAACTACCATTTTTAAAGAGTTTTTATTAACCTATATCAGATACAGTGTATTGTATATGTACATGTTACTTTTTTATATATTGATACAATTGATATTAAAATTGCATTCATTGTTTCCACTAGCGCTACAGTCTTTCTTTTTGGATATCCGTGTTAAATGTTTTGCCACCAGACAAGCCTTCGTCTCTACAGAGATTCTTTTCTTCAACTTCTAGAATACAACAGCTGCATAAAAAATTTATTATTTCTACCAGCAATTTCTGGACTCTCTTGGGAACGAGGGAGAGTAGACAACCTTCCAGGATCCTACGCTTTTCTGCAGTGAAAATGGCAGGTCCAAGATGATGCGATGCCCCTGGGATTCCCTTTCCAGAATCTCCCAGAGGATCTTTACAGAAATCCAGGTTTGGCCTTACACTAGGGATGGAAATTAATGGGTTAACCATTTTTAATCACCGAGGGGAACCATTGATCATTAAACCATCAATGGTTTGGGTCTGTGCTTGTGTAAAGGGGACTGCTGCCGCCATATACAGTACGTAAAAGCCTTGGAATTTTGCCATCAGATATCTCCCCATCGATAGTAAAATTATTTACCAACGGGGGGAAACCATTGATGGTTACGAAGCACCAATGATCGATGGGCACCCCTGCTTTGCAGAAGCATGCAGTTTATCTTGTCCAGTCAGCTTCTCTTGACACCCCACTGATATTAAAAATTATCCAACCGCTCAGACTTGGAGAACACTGAAGACCGAGTCACCAAAGCAGAGTAGGATGGAGTACTCCATGAACAGGGTTTTGCAGTTTTACTAGTCAAGAAGAAGTTTTATAATAAAGTATGAATTAAGATGGAGTTTTCCTTTCATTTACAGTACACATTGAGTTCTGTTGTCTTCCTCCTGGCTTGATAGTCTCTGAAGGCATCTGTGGGGAGTGTATTTGTTTAACCACATTCTACTGCATGCAAAAAAAACACAGGTCCAACCCAGTTGTTTCCACGCAACCATGCACACCATAAGATCAGATGTTACTGAAAAGGACAACTTGTGTCAGCAGGAAAACATGAACCGGTAACTGTTATGAAACACTATGATACACTGACAGGCGTTGTGTGGAGAGTGTAGCACACGAGGCTGCAATTTAATCTTCTTATTTGAAATATAAATATTTTTACTATCAAACTTGACAGTACAGAAAATGTGTGCCCTGCAGCCGTCTGACAAAACAAAATTTATATTTAAAACTTCCTGAAATAATGCCTTTCATATGTAGGGTTTTGTCACATTGGAGTGGCTCTCAGCTTACCTTATGGTCCTGTACCTTTAATTATTTTGTGCCTAGAAGACAAATTTTAAATAGAAGAGGCGGGCAACATGCGTTTTGACAGCTGGGGATGATTAAATACTGACAACATGTACTATATAAAATTCCCTAAGGTTTCAGTTGGGCACTTACTCATATGAGAGTTGAAGATTACAATCCAAAAAAAAAAAAAGTGATTTTATTTTTATTTTTTTATCCACTAGCACAAAATCTGCAAGCCAATGGAGTATCTTTCCTTCTTCGCAGAAACCTGAACAAATATCTTAAGGCTAAAAGATTGAAAATTCATCAACACGTCGTTTACAAACGTCTTGGTTAACAAGCCTGTAGCCATGTTTGGTTTTTAGATTTTTTCTTATTTTTTCTTCGACTGGGCCTCATGAGTCACTAAAGTTAGTAGCCAAACAAACATTTTTTATGATGTCCCCATTGGGTTTTTTTTTAGTGCATTAACATGAAAAAAACAAGGAAATTGGTTGAAGTTATTCAGGACTATTTCCAATACCCCCGAAGGACATGCGGTCTCCATGTTAATGACGTCTGACAACACATGCTGGGGACTTCACCGCTGCCTAGAAATGACTGAGACAGATTCCTCACTACTTTATTTGATTCATCCATTGTAAACTGTTGAGTATTTGTATGTATAGTACATAAATGGAATGTATACTAAGTTACTAAGTAACAACCATTTTTATTTATTAAGCAAACATTTTCCTTTATCCTGCAATTAAAAACTTTTTCCTATACAATGTCATATACAGTGATACACAATCGTTTTCCAGGATATATTCTATAACACTGTCTACATACATCACTATCTTGAACTCAATCTATGGGCCGTATTCAATTAGCGGCGAAAACGGGCGTTTTTTTTCGCCGTTGGCGAAACACCGCTGTTTTTCAAACAAAAAAAAAAGCGACACTTTCTCAAAAAAACAGGCGAAAACGACAACAGGTGAAAAAAAACTGGAGAAAACTTTTCTCCATCCCAGACCAGGAGAAAAAAAATACAAAATCCCTATTTTTGCCTAAAAATGTGGGGATTTCTTTCAGAACCCTTTGGACACCCCACCTAATGATAAATTACCCCCCAAAAAATCATAAGTTGCGTACTTTGGCGAAAAACGACCAAACAAATTTTGGGCGAAATTTTGCAGTTTTTTTGGCGAAAAACGGCTGCTAATTGAATACGGCCCTATGTCTGGTAACCGTTTCCCTTGTATAGTAGTTGCTGTGCTCCCAGTTATGGTGCGAGTCTCCCTTGGGCATTTAGCCCCATGTCTTGATGCTACTTACTTTAGCAGGCGATAGGTGGGGCATGGAACCCTCTGATCCTCAATGTGAATGTATGGCACATGACTGTAACACCAAGCGCCACACTCCCAGCTCTTCACAGACATGGAGGACAAGCAGAAGTTGGCAGCTTTAAAGGTAAGAAACTGCCGGCTGCTTCTCCTCCAAGTCAGCTCTGTGTAATTTCATTCATTCAGTGTTTTAGACACCCTCAAACCATTGGTGTGATAGTAAACCACTTAAATTCACCTAGTCGTAGCGCTAGCCCTGTGTGCTCCTAAATTGCGTTGCCGCCCTCTACATTGCGCAGTCAAACTGACATACTCTCCTGGAACGTCCGTGAGACTCTAGAATTTTCAGGTATCCTCCTGGAGTGGGTGGCCCTCCCGCATCCCGCCCACTTCCTAGTAAAGTGGGCAGGATGAGGAGCCTTAATACTGAAAATCGCAGGTCCATGGAGATGGGGTGGGGCCAATATGATGGAATACTATGAGAAATGCATCATATTTGTCCCGTCCCCTTATCATAGTCCGGCTATCCATGGCATTATGCCACAAGAGGTGCAGGACGTAATGACGTGAAACGCCCTGCCCCACCCTACTGTGATCAGTCATGTTTCCTCTTCGCGCTTCTCCCAGAGTGGAAGAAAAAGAAGCCGGCAAGTATGGGTATGGTATACACTGTTATGCAAAAAAGCATCCACAAAATGGCCGCCTTATTCTGCTATGTGTCTTTTCATACCTGAAATGTAATCATCAGCATCAGCCCTACCCTCAGTGGTCTCCCATTTGGCCTGACTGCCAGTTCACTGTATACAGCATCTAGTGTTACAGCTTACAGCAGACTACTATAGAGTACTGATTTATAGTATGAGTTCTTCCTTCACCTTCTGAGGAAACCGGGAGAGTGCTGTTACCCGGTGAAACACGTTAATGATCCACACCTGTCTGCTGCATTAAAGACTGCACTATACGGAGCTAATGCTGGCTGCAGATGCCGGCTCCAATAGACATCTGTGAGCCACTCAGTCTTCACGGCATTGCACTAAGGGCCTGATTCAGAGCCGGTCGCTATTTGCGCTCGCTCGTCCAGAAAATAGGGGTGGCTATTCAAATGAACCGTTCGCTGTTTGCGGTCTGTTCACGCCTCTAGGTCTGAACGAGCGAACAAAACTTGCGGTCGTTTTTTGGGAAACTACACCCCCTGGCCGCTCGCATCCTACGTCATGTCCGCTATTTATTAGATTAATCGAGTACATCGACCAGGGTATGAACTGCTCGCTATTCTTGTGGTTGGTTTTTGCTACCACAATTTTGCGAGCAGTTCTGGCTATTAAATAACCCAGTGACGTGGTCAATGACGCTGCTGCTTTAATTATGCACTCCCATAAAACGCCCGTTTTGACCTTTAAGCACGCCTGCGTTCTGATTTCCACTCCCCGTTTTCAAGCACCTTCCCCTGTTACCACCCACTTACGCCTCATTCTGTCACTCAAATTATCAGACATTCGCTATTTTGCGAGCACATGAATTTCGACCGCAATGACTGGTTCGCGCATGCGTATAACGATCCGTACGCATGCGCAGTTGGCCAAACATCGCTCGGAGCGAACGAGCTGCCGCTTACGAGTGGCTCTGAATCAGGCCCTAAAACCTAAGACCTTGTGGGACAGTCAGTGCACACGCGCTTACTGGATTAGAGGTATCCAGCCTTTCTGCGGACTCCTTTCCCCTTCTCATCACGGAGAGACCTTCCTCCCTCTGAGCATCGGCTCATGCCTGCCGGAGCATCTACTCCACCACGTCCTGAAAAGGCATACATATCTGGACCTCTTGCCGGTTCTACCCTCCCTCCAACCCACACCTGGTTTGCACGTATACTAGCTGGTCTCCCAGCAACCATCTATTTAGGTTATTGAACTCTCTTTGCCACAAACTGACATTACCACTTTGCAGTTGGATACAAACCTTGTGTTTATTCCTTCTGTTTCAGCTGTATCAATACATTAATTGTGGATTGCCACATATCCAAGTGTGGCTCACCTATATTCATAGGACCTTCATTGTGGTGTTTATACCATACCCTTATATACTGACAGTTACTGTATCAATTCATATATCTATATACAAGTGTTCTATTATCTATTTAATTGGTGGGAAGAATACCCTATTTTACAGTTATTTTATTTTATGCATTATTGTGCAATAAATACTCATTTACTGAGTTCTACACGGTGCTACACTCTTTTCCTTTTTCTGAGTTGATATTAAGCATAGTATGCAGTAGATAGACCTCAGTCATTGTCATTAACTTGATGATGATGATAATGATGATGATTGTCATTTACGTTTTTCTGTTTAATAGAAAACAAAAATAAATAAATAATGTCTCCTCCACAAATAAAAAATATGTAACCATCACTAGCACTATACTGATAGCAGCAAAACCAAGGGGACACTCAGCATAGTCCCCCCCCCAAAAAAAGCCACTACCAGTATAAGTCTATGACGGTCTCTGCTGGTGACACTATGACAGGCAAAGCCGCAGTGTGGGATCCAGCAGTAATAATGCCCACTGTCCCTAGCCTGTTCAGCACGGGATGATTTCCTGGGAATAAGTGATTGCGTCTGATGGCCTGTAGTGATAAGGTCTCAGGCGGTGTAGGCTGTTGGCGAGAGTTGGCTGTCTCGTTCTCTGCATTGGTAACAAGTGCAAACTCAACATTGAAATGCCCCTCCTCCGTTCTGCCTTTAGAAGCAGACAGAGTAGTAAATATGAGATATACACAAGCAGTGGCGTCACAAGGGGGGTGCGGGCCGAACCCGGATGCCACCCACCGAGGAGTGACACCAAGGAGCAGACTCCCCCTAAGTGACAGGAACCGGGTGCTGCATTGTAGCATTAAGTGCAGCACTCAGCTCCTGACACTGTGAGGGAGTCGGTACTGCATACAGGGCAGCCTGCACCCCCCCCTTCAGTAGGAAGCACGGGACCACAGGGGTCCGTGCCGTCAGGCCACGCCCCACGTTAACATAGTGATATTGTTTTGTGTGCATTCTGAAAAAAACAGACTTGCCTCCAACTGGATGGCCTAGTGCAGCGGTGGCCAACCTGTGGTTCTTGAGCCACATGCGGTTCTTCCGTTGTTCTGATGCGGCTCCCCTGACTGACACTGACTGCCTCCACTGATAGGCGTCCAGCTGTTTATAGGAGGCTCATCCTTTATGGCAGCATTGCTCCTGAGGCATGTATGGGCAATGTGATGATGTCATGCCACAAACAGGAGGAGGAGCTCAACTTGTGACTGAACCTACAGCCACGAGGAGTATGCAGTTGCAGACACCACAGCCTACCTATGTGACACAGACAGTCGCAACAGAGTAAGAGCTGTGGGTTTTTTTTATATATTTTTTTTTTATTTGTGATGTTGGGGGCTGGAGTGGCCCATGGAGTGGGAGGGAGTGTGAGGGAAGATGGCTGGACTGGAGAGGCCCAGGGAGAGATGGGGGCTGTATATTCTGCTGTATAATATATTTATATTTTTCTGATACCTTTTGGCATTTTCTGAAGTTCTGCAATTTAATCAATATCTCATTGTTTGCACTCTTCTTTCTTCCTTTCTTCTGTTCCCCGCTTTCTTATGCCTTATTTCTCCCACTTTCTCTCTGTTGGCTTACTACTTTATCTACAAGGTATATTTCTCCTATGTTTGTTGGATACATAAACTTTCATAAAACGTGGATAACAATGCTACTTTGCCAGCCAGTCCCTGGTGTGGTCTCAGTAACCTGAATTTTAGCCATGAAATTATTCATGTAATGTTGAATGATACAGCCAGAGACTAAGACAGGGGGTAATAGGACAGGTACAAAGCACAGAGGCCCTGACTTGGGCAACATCGACTCGCTTGCGAGCGCTCAGCGCTCGCGAGCGGGTCTGAATCAGGCCCAGAGGCCCTCCCATGGACATACTGACATTGGTGCGGCACAGCAAATAAGGCGGTCCAGATATTCCCTGCAGGGTGTGACCCCCCCTCCCCCACACACTCATCTACATGCTTGCCCATACCCCCTTAAGTACAAGGACCGCAATTTGACAAACATGGCACCCCTGGATACAGCTAACTTGCATGAATAATACACATTTATCAATATATATATATATATATATATATATATATATATATATATATATATTTGTCAATGCAAAATGATGCTTCTTTTATATCGGACCACCTTTCATTGTAAGTATAGTATTCCTTTTAATTCTACTGTAAGCAAGAAATGAAAACAAACATCACTAACATGACTGTTTGCGAATGTGAATGCCCGGTAATTGGGATCAGCCTGTGTTTCATGAAGTTTATTTGCAGATTGCACCAAAGTAAACATATT
This sequence comes from Taudactylus pleione, assembly GCA_031769625.1. Taxonomy (NCBI): domain Eukaryota; kingdom Metazoa; phylum Chordata; class Amphibia; order Anura; family Myobatrachidae; genus Taudactylus; species Taudactylus pleione. The sequence goes on from JAUIMM010000194.1 coordinate 6,417,489, forward strand.
TCTGCAGAAAATATATATACACAGACCCGGTTTAATAGCTCCCTTACTATTACTTGTTGATACCTATTATCAATTGGCTATTCAAGTGAAACTGGAAACTCTCAGTTTATTATAGGAAAAAATTAGGACAATTTATTATGATAGTGAAACATTAAACAAGCTGAGGCATTATTAAAAATAGACACAGTTCCAAACTATTCTGTTGAATTCTGCATCATTTTTCTTCCACGTGAAAAATTGTCAAAGCCTCACTGGAGAATAATGAAATAACGCTAGAAATAGTGTCTTCATTTAATTTTTTCCCAGGATATGTAGGCAAAGAGGTAGATGAAACAGTACTTTGGGGATTAAATCTAAACATAAACACCCGAGATTTATTTCACTTCGTCTCTACATTTAGACAAACGTAAGTAACAATTTATCACAACTACACACACTGTACTTTGCATTTAAGAAGAACAAGCCATGCTTAATCTTTATGACATGTTAAACGTTGCATAAGTAACAATCCTAAATTCTCTTTATTAAGCTGTATCCTCACCCTCCAACATGACTCTTAGGTTAACTCCTTAAAGAACGCCCTGTAATGCCTACACAAGATAAAGGGAGGCAGCCATTTTGCCATAGTGAGCCTGATTTAGAGTTGCAGGTAAAGAGGCCACTTTTGCGCACTAGGAAATAAATGCTGATCTCCCTCCCTGTGCTGCAACTGCTCCTCCCTATCCATACGCTGGCGGTAGCAGCAGTCAGCATATCAGCGCGCATTTGTATCAGCTATTTCATCAGTGCACAAGATCCACCTGTAGTTGGAAAGCTACTGTCTTCCGGCACCACTTAGCAAAGTCGCTTGCCCAAGTCTCTCAGTCAGGCCTGCAGCGCCTCAGCCCAGCTCTCCCTCTCCGCTCATCAGCGTCTCTCAAATCACACTGCACATTTGCAACCCTCAAGACTTTTTCTGCTTGCCTGAATGCCTCTCTGGCGCTCCACAGTGCCACCAAGTGTAAGCATCCGGCACTACAGGGTCCAAAGGCTTTAAAAGGAAGCTGTACTCATTCGTATACTAGCTGTAGTATTAACAGTGCTTTGTGTACTTGAGGATTGGGGTACTGTAACGTAATTCTGTGACACATGACTGAAAATAATAATATGGGGTAGGGGGATAAGCAATAATGTTGTTCCTAGGGGCTTCTTGACTCCTAAATCCTACCCTGCCTGCTTCAGTGGAGCTTACATCATTATATTCCCTATAACATGGGCATACACACATACACACATACACACCACAGCTAAGGAAAACAACCTGAAGACCAGCTTTTTGTTGGGGCAGAATTCAAATCTATTTTGTAGAGTAGAGTTGTCAATACACAATCCACTAAGCAAGGAGCACCCCAGAAAATGTATCATCTCCATCTCTTTGTCACTGTTAATAATCTCTCTCCCCAAAACAAAAACGTATTCCTGCCCTGCAACCCAATTGAGGTGCACTGCTACTCCTACATTGCAAGGAACACTCTACCCAACACTTTGCTTCAGTCTGTGCAAATTTTTACTCTTCACAACACCGTCATTGTGCACCACAAACCCATAGCCCAGGAATAGTTGTCCGCATCAATAGGCATGCCAGGAACAATGCAGATTTTGTACTACTACTTTGTAAATTATCTTTACTGTAATCCGTCCTTACAACAGGCCACAGCGCAAATCCGCTTTCTCTAGTGCACATTAGGATTCCCAAACATACAGGTTGGAGGAAAGAAACATTCGGCCGTATCATTCACAAGAGAGTGCTGGCTGTATTCCTAGCTAAACAGAGTGTCTAATTGCAGACATAGGTTACATCCCATTAGTTAATTAGATGCAAAGCCCCACTGGTTACATCTCATAGCAGTCTCTTGCCAGTTCCCAGCACTTACAGATTATCAGAGTTTGACATTAGATCATAAAAATATGTGGAACAAAATCAAAAGCTGCCTGTGATTCAGTTGCTCATCTCACTTTGTAAAGACCCAACACAAGGGAGCAGCTGTTTTACTCCCAGGTTAGACGGAACGTTAAACCTTGAATTGTCTGAGGGGTGTCCCGTGCACACACCATGTAATTAAACACTCATAAACCATACTATAAATAAAAGACTTGGAGGCATGAATTTTGCAGAATAAATATGTTAGCTATTAATTTAAAACATATAATGAATACTTAATTAAGCTTTAATGAGAGAAAGCATGGTGGCAAAGAAAGGATAGCCAGAATCAGCCCACTCCCACAATGCACTACACAACAAATGACATGCATTGCCGGCGGTGGTTACCCCCAAAGGTGTGCACAAACCAAAAGCTCAAAAACTGAAAACAACAGGCATCCACTCAACCTTCTAACATGACTACCCACCACGTAGGGTGATGACGCAGCCCCCATCAGGGTGCTCCAGTGAACTAACAAGTCAACAAAAGTAAGTGCACACAAAGACTATAACTAAACAACTGAACCAAATTTGCACCCCATTTGGCGACCTGACATTCATTCCCACCAGCTAACGACAAAATCCCTACCAAAAACAAAACCTGAGGAGGAAGGGAGGGGAGACAGGAACATAATAGGCTTTGTATCAGCCCACAAAGTCTAACAGCACTAAAACACACACCCCTAGCAACAATAGGACCAATTAAGCACATGGTTTCCCACAAGCCAGCCCCCAGATATGTGGGGACCTGTGTGTGACTCAGGCCCAGAATATATAACAGTTTCTTTCACTAAGGCCAAGAACCATAGGTGTAACTACCATAGGTGGAATGGGTGCAGCTGCTATGGGGCCCAGAGCTGAGGGGGACCCAACTTCCTTGTAAAAGTTACATGTGTTTTATAAATTTTCACCATGGGGTGGTACAAAGGGGCCCTTACATAGTTTTGCTATGGTGCCTTCAAATACCTAATTAGGCCGCTGCCGGTGACACATCAGAATTATGTGGTTTAAGATGACGCAGTCAAAAATCACCATTTTACTGCAATATTGGACTTACAATATTTCTTTCCAAATTCACCTTAAATATTTGTAAAAATTAGCAGATTTTATTTTCCTGTAGCACAGAATTGACTATATATACTGTGTTAATTTTCCGGAATGGGAGGGCAACTGTTCCCCCCCCCAATGTAAGAGAGTGCAGCGACTAATGCACAGGAAGAGCGGAGTAGCGATGTGCGGTCTGAAAGACATCCTCCGTGCATTGTAAGGACTGGGCAGCGGCAGCCTTTTCATGCTGTATTATATGCAGCCCCTCATACTCCCCGGTAGTCAGCCTCATCTTTAAAATAATGATGGCGTTGGTTGCACAGCTACTGTAGTCCCAGGCTCCTTCTCTCCCCATCGCAGCACCTCCAACCCTGGGACTCCCTGCCTCCTCCCCGCTGTGGTGCCGCCTCCATCTCCACCTCGTGGTACTGCATTGTTGTCCCAAGTGGCTCCGCCCCCAGTACCCCATGAGGACTCCTCACAAGGCAGGCGCCATGACAATTCTACCTCAGAGATCTGAATTCCCACGAATGCAACACAGGGGCTCTTATTTGCTGCAGCAGGAGCACCATGGCAACAGAACAAAGAGAAGATATTCTGACCCAGCAACAGGTGAGTTGGAATCATGGAAGTTGGGGCATTAAAGGGGAATTGGTATGTAATGCCAGCAACTCATTAGCTGCCAGATGAAATACCAACGCTGGAAGCCCGAAAGGTCTACATCCCAGCAGGGGCTGGTAAGCACCCTAACTCTTCCCTGTTCCGCCCTAATCCTCCCTTAGGGGTGCTTAACCCTAACCACTATCCGGTGTTGCCTAACCCTAACCTCCCCCGGTGGTGCCTAACCCTAACCCACCTTCCCGCACCCTAAACCTAACCCTCCCGAAGGGGTGCCTAATCCTAACCTTCCCCCCAGTGGTGCCTAACCCTTACCCCCCCTTCCCCTAGCCTAGCCCTAACCCTCCCTGGGGAGTGCCTAACCCTAAGTCCCCTCCCGGGAGTGCCTAAACCCAGGGGCATAGGGAGGGCGGCTCCAGTGGAGCGCAAGCTGTGTACCCAGCAGCTGTCTTAGCTGACAGCCTGCCGTGTGCCAGCATTGAACTGTGGGGGGCAGAACTACAGGGGGGGGACAGAACTACAGAGGCACTACTGGGGGCACTGCATATGGGCACCTATACAGGGGGCACTGCATAAGGGCACCACTACAGGGGACAATGCATTTGGGCACCACTACAGGGGGCATTGCATATGTGCACCACTACAGGGGGAACTGCATATGGGCACTACTACAGGGGGCACAGTATGGGGGAGCAGAACTACAGGGGCACTACTTTAAGGGGCACAACTACAGAGGGCACTGTATATGGGCACCACAACAGGGGGCATTGCATATAGGCACTACTACAGAGGGCAATGCATATGGGCACCACTACAGGGGCCACTGCATATGGGCACCACAACAGGGGCCACTGCATATGGGCACCACAACAGGGGCCACTGCATATGGGCACCACTACAGGGGTGAACTGCATATGGGCACTACTACAGGGGGCACTGGCTACATGCTACTCCTCTGCCTAAACCTAACCCTCCCTCCTACACCCCCCTGGGCCTAACAGCTAGAAAGCCCCGCTTACCTTTGTTCGGGATACTGGCAGTTGGGATTTTGGCGTGAGGCTAAAGATAGGCGTCGGGATTTTGACACCTATCTTTAGTCCCGGGTCGGGCTTCCATTGTCTGGATTCTGACGCCCAGCATTCTGGCTGCCAGTAATTAAACTACATCCCCATTAAAGGATATAGTTAAGGACTCAGCGATTTAGGGGCACCAAAATGAGATTATATCTTGGGCCCACCCAATCTAAAAACGTTATGATGCCCCTGATACTGTAATATATTATAGGTGACCCTCTTCATGTGATGTACATAGGAATGCTTTGCCTGGTTGGTTAAACTCTGCCTGATCATGTTCAACAAACATTTTTCTCCCACTTTTAATAATAACAATTTCTTTGAAAACAAATATATTTACATACTGTACATCAGATGCCAACCTGCATAGATTGCCAGGGAGAAATGGCAGTGATGGCAGGCAGCATGTGTATGGCTACAATCACTCTTCATGGTGCCACTTCTATGGGTTTGTATGTTAAATGCAATTCTTATTTTCCATGTAAGGTAAAATGAACAGAATAGAAAGGTTGAAAGACCAATGCAGATATTCACTGTAGTTATTTTATATTTTATCTCTTTGATTTGTTTGAAAAAAATAGTACTTTCTCTGTGAAAGCCATCAGTACCTGCTCTGTAGTCACACATTTTATTTTGGTTCCACAAGTTTTGCTATGAGATTTGTGGCATGTGTTACAGGTAGGGGAGGGTGGCAAGATGTGCGATGTGAGTGTGTGTGTGTGTGTGTGTGGGGCGGGGGGGGGTAGAACCTTGCTGTGAATAAAGTGCTCTGCGACGGTGTTCCGCTGAAAAGAGCATAGCCATTTAATCTTGTGTGTAGCTCCACCTCCTTTACCAGGCCTAAACAGGCCCCGGCACTTTGTATCCACCCTTCTCTGCACCTCTGTTAATAATACCTGCAATAGATTCTCCCTAAGGTCCAGATTGATACTACCCATTGCAGTGGCGTAACTAGGGCAGGGCAAGCGGGGTGCGTGCCTTGGGCGCCGTTGGACCGGCGGCACGGGGGGCGCCGCCGGCCACGGTACCGGCCCGACCGCAGTAGTTAGCCAGTTTAGCGCCGACCGCAATGAGTGCGGTCAGCGCTACACATTTACACAGGACCGGCGCCGGTCCTGTGCTGCACAGCTGAGCCCGTTCCCTCCCCCTGAGCGCTTGCCCAATAGCGCCAGGAGGCGGGCTCAGGCTGTGCATAACACACGCATCGCTGCCAGCGCTGGCGGCGATGCATGTGTTAAACAGCAGCCAATGAGAGTCAGATAGACTCTCATTGACTGCTGCAGCACCCACTGCAAGAGCCGGGCTTCCGTCCGGCTCCTGCAGTGGGTAATGGGACAGACGTCATGACGTCTGTCCCATAATGCTGAGCGCGCCAGCCTGGGAGGACTGGCGGGCGGCGGCGGAGGGAGCAGCGTCGCGGACAGGAGCAGCAGCAGCGTGGATTCAGGTAAGTATATTTTTATATATATATATATATATATATATATATATATAAAATTATATATATATATATATTTTTTTTTACCTATCTGCACTACTGGGGGCACAACGGGGGAGGGGTGGCTACTACTGGGGGCACCATTATTGGGAGGACCTCTACTGGGGGGGGCTACTACTGGGGGCACTTAATCGGGAGGGGGAACCTCTACTTGGGACTACTACTTGAGGGGGGGGAAACTACCACTGGGGGCATTATAAAAGGGGCCTACTACTAGAGGCACTGCACTCGGGGGACCACTACTGGGGCAATAATAGGAAGGGCCACTACAGGGGGCACTGGATAGGGGGGATCACTACTGGGTGCCTGCATAAGGGGGCCACTACTGGGAAAACTGCATGGGGGGGACTACTGCTGGGGGCACTATATAAAGGGCACTGCATAGTGGGGGGGGACTACTACTGGGGGCACCATATAAAGGGCACTGCATAAGGGGATACCGCTACTGGGCACACTGCATTGTGGGGACTGCTACTGGGGCACTGCATAAGGGGGAACACTACATGGGGCACTGCATTTGGGGGGGCCACTACTGGAGGTACTGAGTAAGGGGAACTAATTGGGGGCTGTATAAGAGGGACCACTACTGAGGATACTGTATAAGGGGCACTACTATGGGCCTGCATAAGAGGGACCACAACTGCATACTGGGGGTACTGTATAAGGGGTACTACTGGGGTTAAGGTGCATATGGATTGGAATGTTCAGTGTGAAAATAAAGGTGTGTGTCATGTTGACACGCCCCATTTTTAATTGACCACGCCCAGTTTTTGGCGCGCACACATCGGGGGGGGGCTCCCTTTTCAAATTTGCCCTGGGCTCCAAGTACCCTAGTTATGCCACTGACCCATTGATATCCTTCCATCTCCTCCCCACCCATTTTCCCATATCAAACAGCCTATTATACTGTAGTCAGACTAATGGCAGATAAAGTCTGATTGGTTGCTATGGGTTACACCACATGCTCTGCTTTTGCTGTTTTACAAACAGGATTTGTCTCTCTCCATTTTATCTCTCTCCAAGATTTAGTACCAGGGGTGCCGAGAGGGGGGCAGTTGCTATTTATCCGAACCCGAGCCCGAGCCTGTTGAAGGTGCCCGGTGGGGGCCTGGGTCCTGCAGTCCGCCTCAGCCGCTGCCGCTGTTAAGTTCGGGCAGGGAGAAAGAGAACTGACTGCTGATGGAGCAGTCTCTCTCCCCAGCCCAGTACACACGCTGCTGTCACGCTATGTGCTGGGCTAGGGAGAAAGGCTGCTGCAGTTCTTTCTCTCCCTGCGTTATATGCGGGAGGGGGGAGCAATTGCGCCCCCATCCCTGGACACCTGTGACCCCTGTGCGGCACTCGCAGCCGCAAACATATTCATTTTTTTAAGGAGGGGGTCTAGCCACACACCCCTGATTGGCCACGCCCCCTCCCTGTACCTGGGTCAGGCAGAGCTTTCGGCAGCCCTGCTTAGTACATCTCCCCCTATATCCTAAATTGTTTCATTATACAACTACAGTTCTACTATACAGTGACTTCAAGTCAATCATAGAACAAATAAGCAAAATCACATCAAACATTATTCATCAAGAATGGCAAACACTTAAGGTATGAATTAATCACCTTAGTCTTTTCCCATAAGAAAAAAAAACATACAGTATATATTTTTTTTCTTCAAGTCGATTGAAAAATCAATTTTACTTCAAATTGCAGCTTGCATTAATTCAGGCATTTGGCGCTAGTGGTGGTCTTTGTAATCCCGGGATTTTAAATATGGATATAGCAATTTCTTAGCTGTCATTTTAAACATTAGTATTGAAATTTCAACGACTGCGACGTTACAATAAGCAGTGTGTGCTTACTCTTGGATTAAACATGACAGACCAGGAGTGGCATACCAATCCCTGGTTTTATTGCTAAAGTGCTTTAGTATAATACACTAATGACAGCAACACTTACTGTACAGCCGTGGGAACCTACGCTGATCATCGTATGTTATTCATGTGTGTGATAATTCGATGCAATGTCAGTGTATCTGCAAAGATGGAGAGAAATACCAGACACTGTAAGACTCAAAACATGAGAGAAAACATGTATGATAATTACAATAGAAAATTTAGATGCTATACTGGATTTTTTTGCCATGCACTTATGTATTTTTATAATAATTTTACAGAATATATAATTGGAACTGTGAGAGTCATTTTATATAGCTCTACAATGGCATTACATGAATATCAGTAATTTTCTTTAAGCAGTTGTTTTTTTTAGGAAGGTTTTTAATTTTCAGAAAATACCCTTAATTTGCTTGTACCCCCTCTCACAACAAATTAAATTACACAAAATTGCTAAAAATTGTTTGTTTTTATTGCAATTGCAAGAAAGTGATCTAAAAGCAAATATGTGTATTTTGTTTTTTATTATTTATATTATTGCCACAAATAAATACTTTGTTGTACTTTTGTTAGCATTAATCTATTATTCTATTATGCACGTAAAAATAATAAAGCTTTTTCTTTTTTTTGCTAGTTTTCGGCTCCTTAAACTAAACGCTATATATACAATAGCAACCCAACAAGGCATACCATTTTAAATACTACACAACATACTGCATTAAACAAAGGGTCCTCTGGTTTGCCTGTCTTTTTACACTGGATGTGGAGCGTGCTTTGGGTTTAACCCCCCTCATCACTGAAAAATGTAATGTTTTTTGAAAAGTTACAGGTAATCAACAGACAATCTTATTATTATATTTTATTTATAAGGTGCCCCAAGGGTTCCATAGAGCTGTAACGCGGATACAACAGTAACAAGAAATCTATGTACAGACCTACACAGACCGTATATAAATTCACATACAGAATTAAAGTATTGAGCATAATTACAGTATGTCAAGAAGACAAAGGGTAGAGGGTCCTGATCAAATGAGCTTGTAATCTATAGGTGATCTTGGTGGGCACAATATGGAGAAGAGGTCAGAGACTGCATACTGTAGTTAGGAGAATGAAAAATGTAGTTTTAATAGCAAGCTTTTTTAAGCTGGGAGGCTGGATGAACGTCTAATGCACCAAGTGAAGGCATTCCAGAGGTTAGGAGAGGCCTGGAAGAAATCCTGTATGCACGGATAGGAAGTGGTTATCAGGGAGATACTAGGGAGAAAACCATTGCTTATTATACCAGAATTACACAGACACAATTTCCAAATATAACTCTTATATCACTTTTCCACCAAAATCCCAGGCCTAACCCAGGTTTGGAACACAGTTCCAAGCCGGGTCAGACCCAGGACTTACCCTGTTCCCACTGCGATGCCGACCAGGGATATTCCTGGGTCAGCACCGTTCACACTGCACAAGGGTACAGTGGCGGCGATAGCGTCATCACCAAGCGCAGCTAACTCCAGCTCTCCCGGAAACACCAGTGTCACAACCAGGCTTTCCCGGGATACGGGACGATGGGTATTACCTGTGAGGGTGCTGTGGCGTGGTCCTTCCAGGACCAGGAGCTGGTGTCTGGTGGCAGGCGTTGGCTGTGCGAGGTGTTCCGCAGGCACTGTGTCATTCTGGCTGGGGTAAGCCTGGTGGTGTTTCCATTCCATTCTGGTATGGACGCCGCCATCTTGCTTCTGGTCATGTGACTTAGTTGCTCCAATCCTGGCGTGTCACATGCTCTCTCCGACCATTCACAATCCTGCACTTAAGGGAGTTCAGAGCTCCCCATAGATGCCAGTGCAACGTGTTTCACAGCATATGCTGTGAGAGAGTTCCTGTGCTCCTGAGACCTGTCTGTTCCGTGCTCACCTGTGCTCCTGCTGGATCCCAGCTTCCAAGCAGCCTGCATTGCTCTGCCTGCTCCCAGTCTCCTGGTGGAACCACCCTGCACCTTCCATTAATCCTCTCACTGCCTAAAGACCTGAGTGTGCAGTTAACCCTGTCCCTACACTGCCCCCAGTTTCCTAGCTCTCTGCAGCTATCCTGTTTCTACACTGAGCCATCTCAGTGCTACTCATCAGTTATTCAACTACTCCATAACCTCTCTGGATTTCATCACACCAGTATCAATTTGTAACCTGATATCCTGTCTGCAGCCTTGCAGTAACCATTTGGATTACAAATACTTTTTATTATTTCTGTCACTACCTGGACATCACCCACTCTTGCTTCACTCCAGTTTCAAGTCATCACCTCCCCATCTATATTCTGGACTTTATATTATCAGTGTACATGTCTTCAAGTTTACCCATTAAAAAAACCCACTTTTCAGTTTAAGTCTGTTCAGGTGTCTGCTCCTGTTACTACCCCGGAACCACAACAAACTCAGATCCTAACAAGCAGACTGGAGCGGACCGGCAACCTGCGGAGGGAGAGGGGGATCCTTCCGGGAGGGTGTCCTATGTCACAGCTGTCACCGGGGAGACAGGCAGGGAGAGATTACGGCCTCCCCATATGAAGCGGGGATGGGGTAAAAATAGGAAGGTCTGGACCATACAGGGAGGCTGTAATCTCTCCCTCCCAGGTGCCAGCTGTCACTGTCACACCTTCCGATTTCCCCCAATCACCATGCTGTAAACGGGTCCTGGTTTGTATGACCCAGGTTACCTGTTTACACTGAGCTTTACCCGGGTCTTACCAAAGTTAAACTGTGCTCCAGACCCAGAAAGAAATGCCAGGTCAGTCGACCCTGGATTTTTTCCTAGGAGCCTTTTCCACTGAGCCGAGACACGGGTTAACATGGCAGTAACCCGGGTTTTTGCGGCAGTGGAAAAGGGGTATTAATGTTAAGACTCTTTTTTCTAGATCCTTTGTAATACAAAGGGAAATATTTGTGTTCTTGATGCAAAGGGCCGGATGCACTATGCTGAAAAATGCGATCAAATCTCTGAAAATGCAGTTTTTGGAGGCTTGACTGCAAACACCATATGCACCAAGCTCCGCTTGTTCCTGTTGCGTTGCCTAATAGAAGCCTATGGGGTTCTTAATGGAGTTTTTACTGAGAGGGATCCCCCATGGCTTGCGCATGTGCAGGAGGACAACTCGAATAGTCTGACTGGAATGAATGTTATTGATGTTCATAATACTATAGGAACAAAACAGGATCAATTTACATAATTTTAGCTGTTTTTATACATTTTTTAAGAATTCAAAAACAAAAGCAAAACACTTGTGGGTGGTTTTGCCAAAATCAAAACACAACGATGATTTAGAACCAAAATCGAAACCATAAAACGGGGTTCTGCGCACATCTCTAATTTAAAATTCAAGTTGTTAAAGTTTATTATAAATGTTTTTATTATCAGTATTCTTAGTGTTTACCTGAATTTTCTTTTCTTTTTGATTCTGCATGGCACTACAAGTCTCATCATGGCAGCACCTCTTATTGTGTTTAAAATTGGGGTGTGCAGTCCAGGCCCCCTTTTATTCCACTGAAACTACATGTCCCAGCATGCACTAGAATCCAAAGACTGGAAGTCATGTTAGTTTAAGTAACTGAACAAATGCCAGTAAGCCTTTGCAGTCAATGGTTGCTAGTGCATGCTGGAACATTTCGTTTTTGCAATAGTTGGAGGCAAAAACATCTGGGGAGGCAAAAACATCTGGGGAGCTGCCTACAGAAGTACGGGAACTTTCAGTATTGTGTCCACCTCTACTGCTCGTCAAACCCTTATTTTTCTCGCAAGCTCTGGCGAGAAGGAATTTCCTTTGCAATGGCTGAGACATGAGAAACCTGGGTACGTGGCGGAAGTGTGTGGTATATTTATGAGTGAAAACTTCTGCATTGGTCTGCTGGGGAATTTTTGTCCCCCTTATTAATCCGGATTGAATCAGACGCTAATTGCTATTTGCTGATTTAGAGATATACTGTACTTGCTTTTTGTAAAAAAAAAAAATTTCAATAAAAAATAATAGCAACTATTGAAATAAAACAACTACAGTAAATATTTATTGCTGTTCTTTATATATTCAAAAAGAGCATTTGTAGAGCCACAGTATTAGGAGAGTGTTAAATGTAGCTTTATGTTATCATATGCTTAGAAACACATGGTTACAGGTTAGTTATTTTAATAAAGAAAACTCAGAGACTCTTCCTAGATCCTGCTACATGCTAGATCTTGGTAAATTTATAACATTTATGTAGAAAATTATTCCTTTTATAGTGTTTATGGAGTTACATTATGATTCCGAGACCTATTTATCAGTAAATATTTGTGGGGATACTTGCAAATATTTAGTATCCCTCATATGTCTTATGGAGGGACAGCAGCAGGTATCTGCAATATCGATTGCGTACCCTCCAATTTTGACAGCAGCCACAACCCCTATAGGTTTATGGGGGACGCGATGCTGTCAGATTTATGGAATGATTGCCCCCCGCACCTAATGCCTGAAGATGACATTGTGCTGCTGTAGCCTATAGACTACACTTTGCAAAAATTGCTGGGAGAGGGTTCTGGATGAACCCTCCCCAGCAATAGCCACCGCGTATGAGTGGCCTGTAGACCGCGCGTGCGCAGAAGTCTGGCACAGGAGTGAAGAGACGGTCGCTTCACCCCGAGCACATCGCAGGGATGGGCTCCTTTCTGAGTCCCTCTCCCTGCATGTGCAATTTTAAACATGCTGGCGCTATCATCACATCCTGCAATGAGATCATGGGCGTTAATATCGCACCCAGTTCACATGGCAAATGTGATTATCGAGAAATGGGCCCCTCTGAATTCTGGGCAAATAAGATGTCAGTAATAGACTTCCAGTGGTAGAGATCTGGAACATCTCAATAAAACCAGGATATGTGTAGTCCTATCTTTTTGAGATTGGAATCACCCCTCGGTAAAACTGGCTGCGCTTTTAGTGACAGCTAATTTTAAAAATTTTTGTAGACATTTTTTTCGTCATTTGGGACCTAAAGCGCTGAAAACGGAGGAGATGGAATCTGTGCAGGGTTCTAAGTGACCCATGCGTAGCCAAAACTCCTTCCCTAACCATTGTGAAATGCGAACTGTGAAGAATGCAGCCCATTAATAAGGGTGTTATTTTTTTATCAACCCTAAATTTTAAGAAATATTAATAATAACACAGAGGTGAGTCATAATTCTAGCTGTACAGTATGCCCCAGTCGTAATGTATACTGTATGTATATTTCCAATAGGTGGGAATTGAAGTGTTCCTGAAATGCATAATGAATGTGTCCCTCCTGCCCTTTATGGAGATTGTGCTTATACAACAGAGAAGAGAGCAAAGTAGTCAATAATTGGTAAATCCGATACTTCCAGAGGCACGAGAGAGCAATGCAAACCAACACTCACGTTCAACTTCGAACTCGAGACCTCTTAAATGCAACCTGACAGCTTAGAAGCCTTCCCTTCCTCTGTGCGTATAGAGCCTGCAGTGCATCTCAGCTGGTAAAATAAGCTCACTCTAGAGGTGGATTGTCATGTGTTATATGCCTTAAAATGATGCAATTACTTACCATTTTCTGTGTATTCAATATCATTTAAGTATGTTTGTGCTAAAGATGGGATTTCCAGGTTGGGAGAAAAGTAACCGAAAAGAAATATATCACACGGGAGAACTTCAAAACCAATTTATGTTTCGTACACATTGTTACTGTAAAGGTGCACATCCACATACCGATTAGGGAAAGACAGTACGATTACAACATCGTAATCGTACCATCGTTCCCCATCCCCTGCAGTGCCTTCATTGAACGATTAGTAGTTCAGTGTAGGCACCCTCCGTCATACCCGAACATGGCGTAATCGGCAGATGTTATTATATTAACATTACAACTCCCACCAGAAAAATTAAAGGACTACATGGCCAATTGTATCGGCCATATGTGTATATTACTTTATAGCTATAATGGGAAAAAAATGAAGTTATAATCAAGGACTGGAATTAGACAAACATTCGCTAATGTACAAAGTCTGGCTTCTCCCTTATAGAGTATAAGCTCTCACGAGCAGGTCCCTTCTCCCTCATGTACTCTTCCTTTTCCTACCAATCATCTCCTTTTAGCATTTTTTTTTATGATTAATGGCTCTGAAGTTGCCTAGTTATTGTGACCTATTGCATTGAAACCATGTATATATTGTTTTGTCCTGCTCTGTTTGTACTGTACTTTTGTATGCAATGTAAGTTTGCACTGTACTTTTGTATATACTTAATGCCCTGTTAAGTTTGCACTGTACTTTTGTCTGCCCTTTATGGTCTGTTGTAAGTTTGTATTAGACATTGGACATTGATGCTCGATGGTTTGACACCCTCAATGTTTTTATTTCGATAGCAATGTTTTTACAATTCTGTGGCAGCATCCTTGTGGTTGCCGCCATCGAATGGTGTGTAATTGATGGCCATCCAGTGTTAAAATACAGCTGATTTCAGCTGTTTAGCATCAAGCCCGGCCATGGGGTCGCTATTACACATGCGCAGATAATTTTTTTGCACATGCATGAACCATTGTGATGGTTCCTCCATCGAAGAGTTGTCCCTATTTTGCGTGCACTTTGTGCCATGTTATGTGCTTTTTTAAGCACTGCGGGCCTGATTCAGTGCGCAAGCCCTTTAGCGAGAGAGAAATTCTCTCGCTCCGGGGCTCGCTACAAACGGGGCGGCTGTCGATGTTGATCGACAGCCGCCCCGACGAGACCACAAGGGTCTCGTCGAAAGCCCCGATGGTCGCGACCATAGCGACCATCACCTAGCCGCCCGCAAAAGCTGTGGGTGGTCACCCACAGCTTAGCGAGCAGCCGAGAGGCCGGTGTAAAAAAAACACCGGACCGCCCTGATTCAGAGCGAGCGCTCGCTTTTTGCGAGCGCCTCTGAATCAGGCCTTGTGTACATTGTTTCAGACCCCTTGTGATGCTCTATAAATAAAGCATAATAATAACAACAATAATTGGCTTTGCAAAGATTGCAAGAATGTCCTGTAATATAGCATTTTGTAATAAGGTACAAGGAAAAACCTTTGCTATTGTACAATCCGCCCCGAGTTTAGGTGTGATATCTTTGCGCAGATTTCTTGAGGCATTATTTGACAGCTGGCAGCACTGTCTTTTCATGCTGGGCAGGTAATGTCAGTACAAGGCGATGAGGTAGAATAAATATACAAGTGAAAATCAAGATTTTAAAAATGTATAGAGATGTGACATAAACAAAAAAAAAAAAAAAAGTTTCTGAAAGGCTGGCATGTCACTGTCACCCCTGGGCCATGGATCGGATAAAATGAATATTCCTTTTTTACAAATGTTACCGTCAGCAGCTTAGACCGTTAACCTGCAAAGTTACTAGAGAAGTTTATGTTCTCCATTGGCCAGAGTCTTCCAGCCACGCTCCCCGGGGAGATGAGCAATCAATTTCATAAAGGTCCATGGGAAATATCACACATCGCACAAGTCTGGTGACGTCTTCCTGAGATGATATGAATTAAAGGTTGGAGAGAGGCAAGCAAATGTTATCGCTTAGATATTAAAGTACTAATTACTCTGATAAAAGAATGAAGTGACAAGTAGAGCCCAGTTCCATCCTTCTCACTGCACAGAGGCAGCTTTGCTGAATGATAGCATAATCCAGGTGACTATTAAATGGCCTTTTAGAGTCAGTTCTGAAGAGCTGGGAACAAAAGACTGACAATGAGTGGTCCATAGTACTGTATAACAATTGCAGTGAAAGGAGCCTAAAGCGTAACATAAGTAGTGCTTTAATATTATAATATTATAAGTAGTCCTGGGATTTCCAGGACACAGAACTTGATTCTGAGTCACACTTAGGGCCTGATTCAGAGCCGGACGCTATTTGCGGATAGTCGTTCCAAAAAAGGGGCCGGCTATTTAAATAGAACGCTCGCTCTTTTTGAGGTTTGTTGACGCCTCTATGTCTGAGCGAGCGAACGAAAAATGCGCTTGCTGTTTTGTAAAGACGCCCCTTTGCCATTCGCATCACACGTCATCTCTGGTATTTATTAGATTAATCAGGTACATCGAAAGGCATCTGAACTGCTCGCAGTGCTTGTGGTAGCTTTTTCCTACCGCAATCACTGCGAGCAGTTCAGGCTAAAAGACAACCAAGTGACGTGGTCGATGACGCTCCTTTACTAATTATGCACTCCCATTAAACGCCCTTTTGACCGTTAGGCACGCCTGCATTCGGATCTCCACTCCCCCGTTTTCAAGCACCCTCCCCTGTTATCACCCAGAAACGGTACATTCTGTCAATCAAATTAGCAGCCCCTCGCTGTTTTGCGAGCGCACGATTTCCGACCGCAATGACTGGTTTGCGCATGCGCATTATGACCCATACACATGCACAGTTGTGTGAACTTCGCTCAGAGCGAACGAGCAGCCGCTTACGAGCAGCTGTGAATCAGGCCCATAGTTCAGCAAACAGTTCTGAAACCCCTATGACCCGTGTATTGCAATCATTTCAGATGGTATCAGAAAGGTGGTCGGAAAAATTATGGGCGTTCCTGGTAGAGATGAGCCATTCAGTTTTGACTCAGGTCTTTTCGCTAAATTAGCACAAGTTCGGAGTTATCTTATTGGCTATTCAAAACACGGGAGAGCCGGATAGCCAAAAAGATGCTGATTTTGAGATCCAACATAACCGAGTAAAACCCAACTGCTTATCTCTAGTTCCTGAGCGGTGACTGGGAGGTGGCTTCTAGTGCATGCAAAAATGGTCCGTTCAGTGGGCGTCTTATAGGAGTGTCGTGGGCGTGTCAGTGCTGACGGCTGCGTTCTCAGGCGCACAGCCACAGGCATAGGAGGCCGTGGTCAGAAGGAAAAACTTCACCTGCAATAGGGCTGGGGCAAGATTCAATGGTGCGACTGATGGTGGCATCTAAGGACGCACCAATCAGTATTACAGCGTGCACAGATGCTAAAAGTGTGCGTCTCAGCCCTTGTACATTCAGCCGCACGGATGTACACATTGGCATAAACTCGCAGACGGGCGACTGCCAATACACAATGCTGCATTCGCTTTTTTGCGTGTGAATCACAGTGACTGATTTAGATGTATTTACTTTTATCCTTAGCAACGTAGTCAATAAGATGATACATGGCTTCAACAATATGAAACATCCCTGATATATCAGCAACGGGATCGGTATGACATAACGCCGCTGGAATACCGGCAGTGAAGATCCCGACAGGTAAGTATTTTATGTATTAACTAACCTAACCCCCCCCTCTTAGGGGTGCCTAACCCTAACCTCTCCCCCAAGTGCCTAACCCTAACCCCACCTGTAAGTGCTTAAACCTAACCCCCCCTTCCCCGCAGCCTAAACCTAAGTCTCCCAGGGGGGGTTCCTAGCCCTAACCTCCCCCAGGGGGTGCCTAACCCTAAATCCCCCTTCCCCTAGCTTAACCCTCCCAGAGGGGTGCATAACCTAACTCTCCCCCCCGCGGCTGTCCGCCCCCACCGCTCCCGACGTAGGTAAAATGACAGGCATCGGGATTTTGACGCCTGTCATTTGACCCCTGCCAGGAGATTAGACAGTCGGGAAGGCGGCGGGCAGCTTTTCGTCCGTCGGCTTCCTGACTGCATCCCTAAGCAACACAGGATGATCATTACTAGGGGTGTGCACCGCCCACTTTTCGTGTTTTGTGTTTTGGTTTTGGATCTGGATCTTTCTTCGTGTTTTGGATCTGGATTGGTTTTGCCAAAACCAACCTTCTGTGTTTTGGGTTTTGGGTTTTGTGTTTTGGATCTGTATTTTTTTAAAAAAGCATAAAAACATCTAAAATCACAGAATTTGTGGGTTTTTCTGCTCCTATGCTATTATTAACCTCAATAACCTTAATTTCCACTAATTTCCAGTCTATTCTGAACACCTCACACCTCACAATAGTGTTTTTATGTCCAAAAGGTTGCACCGAGGTAGCTGGATGACTATGCTAAGAGATACGAGTGGGCGGCACAAACACGTGGCCCATCTAGGAGTGACACTGCAGTGGCAGACAGTATGGCAGTTTAAAAAAGTAGGTCCCAAACAGTACATAATTCAAAGAAAAAAAAGAGGTGCAAGATGGAATTGTCCTTGGGCCCTCCCACCCACCCTTATGTTGTATAAACAGGACATGCACACTTTAACAAACCAATCATTTCAGCGCCAGGGTCTGCCACACAACTGTGGCTGAAATGATTGGTCCATTTGGGCCCCCACAAAACAAGCTGGCAATTAATCTGTCCCTGCACAAACTGGCTCTACGGAGGCAAGATCTCGTCCTCATCCTCCTCATCCACCGATTCCCCACCCTCTTCAGTGTTATGTACATCCTCATCTTCACAGAGTATTAATTCGTCCCCACTGGAATCCACCACCACAGGTCCCTCTGTACGTTCTGGAGGCAGGTCTCCCTGGAAGAGTTGATAATTCATTTTTATGAACATCATCTTCTCCACATTTTGTGGAAGCAACCTCCTACGCCTTTCGCTGACAAGGTTCCCGGCTGCACTAAACACTCTTTCGGAGTACATACTGGAGGGGGGGCAACTCAGGTAAAATAGAGCCAGTTTGTACAGGGGCCTCCAAATTGCCTCTTTTTCCTGCCAGTACAGGAATGGACTGTCTGACATGCCTACTTGGATGCTGTCACCGATTTAATCCTCCACCATTCTGTCAATGGTGACAGTATCATATGAAGTGACATGTCAGAAATTGTTGCCAGGTCCTTCAGTCCGGATCAGATGTCCAAACTTGGTCCTGCCTGCCCTGCATCACCGCCAGTGGGTTGCTTAGGATACCTACGTTTTTTCCTGGCAGCCCCAGTTGCGGGAGAAAATGAAGAAGGAGCTGTTGACGTGTCACGTTCCGCTTCAGCTGACAGTGTTTTCACCAGCAGGTCTTTGCACCTCTGCAGGCTTGTGTCGGCCGGAAAGAGAGACACCACATAGGCTTTAAACCTAGGATCGAGCACGGTGGCCAAAATGTAGTGGTCTGATTTCAACAGATTGACCACCCTGGAATCCTGGCAAAGCGAATGAAGGGTTTCATCCACAAGTCCCACATGCCGAGTGGAATCGCTCTGTCTTAGCTCCTCCTTCACTTTCTCCAGCTGCTTCTGCAAAAGCCTGATGAGGGGAATGACCTGACTCAAGCTGGCAGTGTCTGAACTGACTTCACGTGTGGCAAGTTTGAAGGGCTGGAGAACCTTGCACAACACAGAAATCAATCTCCACTGCGCTTCAGTCAGGTGCATACACCCTCCTTTGCCTATGTCATAGGTGGATGTATAGGCTTGAATGGCCTTTTGCTGCTCCTCCATCCTCTGAAGCATATAGAGGGTTGAGTTCCACCGCGTCACAACCTCTTGCTTCAGGTGATGGCGGGGCAGGTTCAAGAGTGTTTGTTGGCGCTCCAGTCTTCGGCACGCAGTCGCTGAATGGCGAAAGTGCCCAGAAATTTTTCGGGCCACCCAAAGCGTCTCCTGCATGCCCCTTTCGCTTTTCAGAAAATTCTGCACCACCAAGTTTATTGTGTGAGCAAAACAGGGGACGTGCTGGAATTTGCCCAGATTTAATGCCCGCACAATATTGGTGGTGTTGTCAGATATCACAAATCCCCAGGAGAGTCTAAGTGGGGTAAGCCACTGGGCGATGATTTCCCTCAGTTTCTCTAAGAGGTTGTTGGCGGTGTGTCTCTTACTGAACCCGGTGCTACACAACGTAGCCTGCTTTGGAACGAGCTGGCGTTTCTGAGATGCTGCTACTGGTGACGCTGCGGTTGTTGCTGCGTAAGGTGATACATTTACCCAGTGGGCTGTCACAGTCATATAGTCCTTAGTCTGCCCTGTTCCACTTGTCCACATGTCCATGGTTAAGTGGACATTGGGTACAACCGCACTTTTCAGGACACTGAGGACACTTTTTCTGACGTTTCTGTACAGTCTCGGTATTGCCTGCCTAGTGAAGTGGAATCTAGATGGGATTTGGAACCGGGGACACACTACCTCCATCAATTGTCTAAATCCCACTGCACTAATGGCAGATACCGGACGCACGTCTAACACCAACATAGCAGCCAAGGCCTCAGTTATACGTTTTGCTTCAGGATGACTGCTGTTGTACTTCATCCTCCTCGCTAAGGACTGTTGGAAGGTCAATTGTTTAGTAAAAGTAGTGGTGTTCCTACTTCCTCTCTCGGATGATGAACGACTCCCAGCAGCAACAGCAGCAGTGGCAGCAGTAGGCGTAGCAATGCAGGATCCTCCGGAGGAATCCCGGATAGGAAAGTCAGTCATGCCAGTGACATGGCCTGCAGAACTACTTCCGATCCTGACTAAGGAGAAAATTGACGAGGAGAGAGTTGACGGTGTGGTTTGCAGGCGCTTGGATACAACAGGACAAAGGGATTTAGGTGTCCCTGGACTGCTTACGGTCTTATCCAAAGTTTCTGAACTTGACAGTAACTTTTTATGAACGTGCTGCAGGTGCCGTATAAGGGAGGATGTTCCTAGGTGGTTAACGTCCCTACCCCTACTTATTTCACCTTTACATATGGTACATATGGCAAGACAGTTGTTGTCCGGATTTGGATAGAAATATTGCCAGACCAAAGAGGTGGAATGTTTGGTCTTCTGCCCAGGCATGACCGTGATGGGCTTTTTCTTCCCACAGACAACAACTGTCTCCCCCAGAGCCTGATTTAAACAAACCACATCACCATCAGAATCCTCCTCGCCAACTTCCTCCTCAGCGCCAGCTGCACCAGTATTCTCATCCTGGTGTACTTCAACAGTGACATCATCAATTTGCATATCAGCAAGTGGACTGTGGCTGCTCCTTTCAGCACTTGCAGGGGGCGTGCAAATGGTGGAAAGAGCCACCTCTTCCCGTGCACTGCTGAGAAGGTCAGGCATCGCAACCACCACCACACTTGGACTCTCCTTGGGGATTTGTGATATCTTCTTAGAACGCACAGTTCTTCGCTGTGCCTTTGCCAGCTTAACTCGTTTGATTTTTTTAGCGGGAGGAGGGCTTCCATCGTCATGCGAAGCTGAACCACTAGTCATGAACATAGGGAAAGACCTTAGCCGTTCCTTGCCACTCCGTGTCGTAAATGGCATATTGGCAAGTTTACTTTTCTCCTCAGATGATTTAAATGTTTTTTTTAGGTCATTTTCCTGAAATTTGTCATTTGGGATTGTATGTGCCCTCTACTATGACATTGGGCATCGGCCTTGGCAGACGACGTTTATGGCATGTTATCGTCTATGTCATGACTAGTTGCAGCAGCTTCAGCACTAGGAGGAAGTGGTTCTTGATCTTTCCCTATTTTATTTTTATCGGAGAAAGTTTGGTCCTCCATTTATTTTATATTGATATATATGTGCGACTAATGCGCACACAAACACAGAAAATATTTTTTTATTTTTGTTGGAGACTATTGCACTTTGTGGGTTACACCACCCTTTAAGAAATGAGCCAGCCGGCTCTTTACTTATGGAACACAGGCGCACGCTTGGCGCTGTTCTTTTGTTGATGCACGTGCAGCTACAGTGCACACAATTCACAAAGACAGAAAAAAAAGAAGAATTTTTTATTCTTTGTGGAGCGCACTTTGATGGTTACACCACCCTTTAACAGACAGATGCACGCTTGGCGCTGCTGCTTTGAGGATGCAGGTGCGGCTATAGCCCACACATTCACAAAGAAAGAAAAAAAAGAATAATTTTTTATTCTTTGTGGAGCGCACTTTGAGGGTTACACCACCCTTTAACAGACAGACGCACGCTTGGCGCTGCTGCTTTGAGGATGCACGTACAGTGCAGACAATTCACAAACACAGAAGAAAATATTTTATTTTTGTTGGAGTGCACTTGGGGGGTTACACCACCCTTTAACAGACAGATGCACGCTTGTCGCTCGCTGCTGCTTTGAGGATGCAGGTGCGGCTATAGCCCATACAATTCACAAAGACAGAAAAAAAAAGAATTTTTTATTCTTTGTGGAGCACACTTTGAGGGTTACACCACTCTTTAACAGACAGATGCACGCTTGTCGCTGCTGCTTTGAGGATGCAGGTGCAGCTACAGCTCACACAATTCACAAAGACAGAAAAAAAGGAGAATTTTTTATTTTTTGTGGAGTGCGCTTTGAGGGTTACACCACCCTTTAACGGACAAGCCAGCCGGCCCTTTACTTATGACACAGGCGCATGCTTGGCGCTGCTCCTTTGTTGATGCACGTGCAGCCACAGTGCACACAATTCACAAACACAGAAAATATTTTTTTATTTTGTTTGGAGTGCATTTTGGGGGTTACAGCACCCTTTAATGGTCAAGCCAGCCAGCCCTTTACTTATGACACAGGCGCACGCTTGGCTCTACTTTGTTGATGAACGTGTGGCTACTGCGCACACAATTCACAAACACAAAAAAATATATTTTTTTATTTTTTTGGAGTGCACTTTGGGGGTTACAGCACCCTTTAATGGACAAGCCAGCCAGCCTTTTACTTATGGGACACAGGCGCACGCTTGGCGCTGCTCCTTTGTTGATGCACGTGCAGCCACAGTGCACACAATTCACAAACACAGAAAATATTTTTTAATTTTGTTTGGAGTGCACTTTGGGGGTTACAGCACCCTTTAAAGGTCAAGTCAGCCGGCCCTTTACTTATGACATATGCGCACGCTTGGCGCTACTTTGTTGATGCACGTGAGGCTACTGCGCACACAATTCACAAACACAAAAAAATATATTTTTTTATTTTTTTTGGAGTGCACTTTGGTGGTTACAGCACCCTTTAATGGACAAGCCAGCCGGCCCTTTACTTATGGGACACAGGCGCACGCTTGGCGTTGCTTTGTTGATGCACATGCAGCTACTGCGCACACAATTCACAAACACAAAAAAAATATTTATTTGTTTTGCACTTGGGGGGAGCACCCCTGATGGACAGAGCACCCCCTGGACAACACTACAGCACCCCTTTAGGACTGGGACACTGCACAGGACTTTGGAGTGGACACAGCCCCTATGGACAACTGACTGCACAACACATTCCAGCCAGCCCCTATGGACTTTGGAGGAGTGGACACAGCCCCTATGGACAACAGCAGCACAGCTCAAGACAGCCAGCCCCTATGGACTTTGGAGGAGTGGACACAGCCCCTATGGACAACAGCAGCACAGCACAACACTGTCAGCCCCTATGGACTTTGGAGGAGTGGACACAGCCCCTATGGACAACAGCAGCACAGCGCAGCACAGCACAGCACAACACTACACTGTACTACACTACACTACACACCCCAGCCAGCCCTAACTCCCACCCTCCCTCTTCACTGTCCACAGTCGAGTGAGAAAATGGCGCCGACGCGGGTACCTTATATAGAATCCAAAACCTGCGAGACCCGGAAGGCGGGATGATGACGTTTTGCCTCAATTTCAGATCTGAGTTAGGCGGGAAAAGTCGAGCCTGACTCGGATCAGCCTCGGATCGGGGGGGCTCGGGGGAGTTCGGATTTCAGAAATCCGAACCCGCTCACCCCTAGTCATTACCCACACTGACCATTCGGGTATAAAGACAATAGTATATTAGGGATGTGCGCCGGACCATTTTTGCCGGATTTGGATTTGGATTTGGTTCTAATTCGTCGTCCGGCTTTGGATTTGGATTTGCCAAACTGCGGTGACTGGCTTTGGATTTGGATTTGGATTTTTTTACAAAAATTGACAAAAAAAGCTAAAATCACATAAATTGGTCTTTTTTTTCTTCCTAGAGTATTATTAACCTCAATAACATTAATTTCCAGTCAATTTAGACCATATCACAGCTTATAATATTGTTTTCAACATTATTGGCCAAAGGTTGCAGTGAGCTGACTGGTTACTAAGCGACAAAGCAGCGGCACAACGACACAGACACCACAGTATAAAGCACATCTATGACACATTGCCACACAGCAGTGGCAGAAATGAAAAGTAGTGCACCCACTCAGTGGGGTACGGCCAGCAGAGTCACAGTACTTGTTTACAAAGTGGGCTACGGCCCTAGGAGTCACAGTGCACAATCTTATTAGCATTACACCGCACATAGGGCCTGATTCACATTACACCATAAAGTAGTGTCTCTTATTTATGTTACGACACACAGTAGTGCCCCTTTTACACAATGCCCACAGTAGTGACCCTTTTACACAATGCCCACAGTAGCGGTGTCCCTTACACAATGTCCCCCAGCAGTGGTGCCCCCTATGCAGTCCCCTTAGTAGTAGGGTCCACTATGCAGTGCCCCCAGTAGAATGCCCCCCAGTAGTATGCCCCCCATTAGCAGGCCCCCCCAGTAGTATGCCCCCCATTAGCATGCCACCCAGTAGTATGCCCCCCCAGTAGTATGGCTCCCCCAGTAGTAGGCTGCCCCAGTAGCAGGCCCCCTCAGTAGTAGGCTGCCCCAGTAGTAGCCCCCCCTGTAGTATGGGCCCACCCTGTAGTATGGCCCCCCTGTAGTAGGCTGCCCCAGTAGCAGCCCCCCCCCAGTAGTAGTAAGCCCCCCCAGTAGTATGGCCCCCCCCAGTAGCAGGCCCCTCAGTAGTATGGCCCCCCCAGTAGCAGACCCCCCCCAGTAGTATAGCCCCCCCCAGTAGCAGGCCCCTCTGTAGTATGGCCCCCCCAGTAGTATAGCCCCGCCCAGTAGCAGACCCCCCCAGTAGTGCAGACCCCCCCAGTAGTATAGCCCCCCCCAGTAGCAGGCCCCTCTGTAGTATGGCCCCCCAATAGTGCAGATCCCCCCAGTAGTATGGCCCCCCCAGTAGCAGACCCCACCCCAGTAGTATAGCCCCCCCCCAGTAGCAGGCCCCTCTGTAGTATGGCCCCCCCAGGAGTATTGCCCCCCCCAGTAGCAGACCCCCCCCAGTAGTGCAGACCCCCCCCAGTAGTATAGCCCCCCCCAGTAGCAGGCCCCTCTGTAGTATGGCCCCCCCAGTAGTATAGCCCCCCCAGTAGCAGACCCCCCCAGTAGTGCAGACCCCCCCCCAGTAGCGCCCCCGGACCTTTGACAAGTAAAAAAATAAAAAAAATTAAACTTACCTGATTCCCCGCTCCCGCGCCGTCCGCTCTGTCACACGCTGAGGAGGGAGCCGGAAGACGGAGCTCATGTGTGAGCTCCAGCCGGCTCCCTCCGTGCAGCAGCCAATGAGAGTCTGTGTGACTCTCATTGGCTGCTGTAACAAACACACAGCTGCCGCTGGCGGCTGTGTGTCTGTGTCTGTGTAGGGCAGAGCGCTATCACTGCGCTCTGCCCTACACGCGAGGAGACCTGATGTTGGATTCTCTAGTGAGAATCCGACATCAGGCGGCCGCCGTTCGGCCCCGAACGGGGATCCGAGTCAGGCGGTGAACACCCGAACAGGGTTCGGGTGGACTCGGATCCCCAATGTTCGGAGCGGTTCGGATTCCACAGAATCCGAACCGCTCATCTCTATAGTATATAGATTATTTTATTTTTAAAAGCAGCATTGCTCCTAAATGCCCTTGCAGAAAACTAAACCGCCTTTGATCGATATGTGTGACTTATGTATCTGTGTAAAAATTCCAATTGTTAGATTAACACATAAAATCCACTGTATTGATAGATGTGACCTATGCATCCGTGGAAAAACTACAATCATTAGATTAGCTATGCTGCTCGTTCAAGAATAAAAGAAAGTATTGCAGAACAGAATACTGAGCTACTCACGTCTACACTGTGGCAGAAAAATATAACCTCTATTCACTTAACTTTTTGTTTGGTAATGTAAATGAGAATTCAAGATGACATCCAATATTCCCCCTGGTTCCCACTATTCTCTGGTTATGTTTCCTCAATGTCTCCTGTTCGTCAACGTCTTCTATTGAAGCTATCGATGTGATATATTCCGGGCTGCAGCCGAGCCTCTGCACGCTGTTGCATGGGTGCCAGCTTTATTGCTTAACAAACATTTTCGCGGCTGTGCCGTAATTTATATCTCAGTGATTTACTGTATGTGCTCCACGCACTCAGTTAACTCTGTCATTCTGATTTCTGTGCGAAACTCTTGACTGCGCCTGGATTATGCTTGAAAAGATTCCTTGTGAAGATTTAAATTTCCTAACTTGGTTTATTATTATAGGGATGTAAGCTCTCAGTTCTTGTATTACTCATTTTTATGGCACCGGTGTGCACCTGGGTGCATCAGAGGTGAGACGTTTGGTTCCTTATGGGGACGGAGAAGTCACAATCATTTTATTCATTGTTGAATTCCGAGGCAGCAAATCACACATTGGGCTGTTAGACTGAAGGTGCAGAAGAGGTCAGTCCTCTAATAATCACCCTTAAATACAAAGTACCCCAGTGTTGGATAGGAGCAGCCACGTCACTTGGGTATACATCTTAGCCATACAATAAACCAACCAAGATATTTACTGATCCACATCTTACAGTATGTCTTCAAACAGAACATCCAGTGGCCACACAGTCTAATTTGTGTGCGCTCGCTCTGAATTAGGGCGTCCCTATTTGTTTTTTCATTCTGGCCTCCAGGCCGCTCGCACAGCTGTGGGTAACCACCCACAGCTTGTGCGAGAGGCGTGGCGATGGTCGCGATTATCGCGACCATCGGCATTGCGAGGAGACCCTTGTGGTGGGGTCTCAGCACTTGCAATGCCAAGTGGACTTCCAGCTCTAATAGAGCCGGAAGTCCACTACTGACATCATGAGTGATGTCAGTAGGGCCGCCCACAAACTCCAGGCGTTCCTTCAGGAGCGCCTCCGTTTGTTCAGCCACCCCCCTTCCCCGCCTACAAAATGGGATGAGCTGTTGATCAACATCGACAGCTGCCATGTTTTGCTGCGAGCTCCGACCTAATGAAAGTGGCCAAATGCTGCAAATGTATCAAGCAGTGATAATCGCTTTTTTGGGTGCATTTTTGCAGAAAAAAAATTAATTTCCACATTTATTGAAATCAAACTGTGGAGAAAACTGAGATTTCTCCAGCGATACCCTTCTTGTCTCCTAATAATGATGCTGCTATAACCGGCTATGGCCGCGAAGTGTGCTGGAAAGTTTCCAAGCTACAAAAGCTGAGGACAGTGGCAGAGTTTTTTCATACAACTTTTTACCTTCAAATGCGTCTTATTCTGCATTACATCTTATTCTTATTATTATCATTATTAATGACGTCTTATTCTGCATACGAAATGCTGCATTACAGTGTAAGCGGCTGTGACACTAACGTAGCATTTTGCATGCAGATACACCGGCAGTCGCACACAGAATATAGGCATGTCGCATATCATCTTAATCATCCCAAGCTGCTTGTGCTTCCTCTTCACATCGCTGAGCGAATAAGACACATTTGAAGGTAAAAAGTTGCAAGAAAAGACACTTTGTGCTGCCGAGTCACGCTACGGCATGGCGCGACTAGAAGGGCTGTTTAACGCCCAAGGAAGTAAGATGTATGTGGACACATTTGTAGATACACTCATAGTGCTGATAAAAGGGACATCTTAATACATCTCCCCCTTAAGCTCCTTCCACTTGTCCTAAGTAGTCCTTGACCAAACTTTCCCTGTATGCCAACTCTCTAACGCCTCCATATATTATAAAGCATATTCTCTAATTAGTGATGCACCCACTACACTTAAACTTATACAGTATTTAATCGCAATGGATAAATTAACGTCCAATGGATGATTTTGAAAACCACTGATCTGCATCTAGAACACTGAGATTCATCATACTTTGGAACATACATTGATTAAGATTTTAAAACAGATCGTGTTGATATTATTTGACCGATATCTCAAAGATTGTCTCTAGAGAAAACATAAAACAACTTATCATAGTCATTATTAGGGCGCCAATTTAATTTAGACATAACCTGACAATACTGTAGGTCAAAAGTCTAACACTGTATACTGCTCACCTTTGACCCGGACTAGCTGTAGCTATTATCTACAAGCTAGGCATCTTTCAGTGCCCATAGACATGCACAAGCTGCAAACTAGTCAAATGTATTCACTTTTCATAAATGCAGAACAAATTTATTCTTAGGCATCAGCTGACAAATCGAAAAATAAAATTCAGTCAGCAATCCAGGAATAACACTAGGGTTGATTTTTATTATAGCAATTAATAGAGTACATTATAGAGATATCCTGACTAGGTTTGGGATGAGATTAGACATGATTGTACTAATTTAATGGACAGTGGGTTAAAGAGATGAGTAAATGACCAAACATTTATTGCTATGTTTATATAAAGAAAGTGAATCATATTTTTTTTAGAGTAAGTCATAACCAGATTTAACTTAGTCATGATGAGTGCTAAACAGTGATTACATTAATTATGTTATATATAAAGTATTTGTTTATACTAGATCCAGGTGTTTTCAATGTTTAACTAAGTCCTATCTGGATGAGAAATGTAGTAGCTGTGCTCTGTCATACACAGTTATTGGTTTATATCTACAATACAGCATGAGTGGCTATTACAGTATATTGATGTAGGAAACTTATGTATTGCATTTAGAATACTTTTATATGGGGATGCGGTCATTATCCCGACTGCGGTGATTCCGACACTTGTCAGAATCCCGGCGCTGGAATCCCGACTGCCGGAATACCAAAGGTAAGTAGCGGGGTTGGGGGGAGGGTTATCGCTAGGGGTTAGGCCCTTTGGGGAGGATTAGGGTTAGGCACTAAGGGGGGAGGGTTAGGTTTAGAATGTGGGGAGTGGGAGGTTAGATTTAGGCACTGGGGGGAGGTTAGTTTCAGGCACAGGGGAAGGAGGGGAAGGAGAGGGAAGGGTTGGATTACTGACTGACAAGTGTCAGTACTCTAACCCTGAGCCTGATTCAGCACGGATCACAGTTGTAACCATGTGTGCAGATCGACCGATTGTTATGTACTATGCATACGTACACACTTCACGTGGGCGGCGATCGCACTGCAGACAGGAATCCATCGCAGAGTGACAGGGTGTTACCATTTGGGGGTGGTGACGAGGGACTGGCTGCAGAAAAGCAGACCTGCCTGTCCGTTTGAACGCCATTGCATGCAGGCGCTGGCTGGCAACTTTTAGCCTGGGGGGCAAATGCATGCAGGCGGCCCTGGCAGAGGAGTAGCATGTAGCCAGGGTGCCCGAAGAACGTGCGTGCTATGGCGCCCCCCCGCCCCCCGCCCTCTCAAGTGTTCCTGGGAGGAGGCGGGTCCGTATGGGATTAATGTATAGTAAAAATAAAGATATGGGGCAGCCCTGTCGTGGTGCCCATATGCAGTGCCCCCCTGTGCTCCAGGAGAAGACCCCCTTATGCAGGCCTCCAGTAGTGCCCCCAGTAGTGATCCCCCTATGCAGTGCCCCTTATACAATGCCCCCAGTAGTGGTCCCCCCTGTGCAGTGCCCCTTGTGCCCCCAGTAGTAAGCCCCTTATATAGTGCCCCCAGTAGCGGTACCACCTATGCAGTGCCCCTTATATAGTGCTCCCAGTAGCAGTCCACCCCCCATGCAGTGCCCCCAATAGTGGTAACCCTTATGCAGTGCCCCCAGTATTTCCATTTTTAAGAGCCCCCAACAGTGGTCCCTCAATGCAGTGCCCCCAGTGGTAGTCCCCTCCCCCCTATGTAGTGCCCCTAATAGTAGTCCTCTCCCCCCTATGCAGTGCCCCTAGTAGTTGTCCCCTCCCCTCGTAGTGCCCCTAGTAGTAGTAGTCCCCCCTTGTAGTGCCCCTAGTAGTAGTCCCCTTGTAGTGCCCCCAGTAGTAGTCCCCCCTTGTAGTAGTAGTTCCCCCCCTTGTAGTGCCCCCAGTAGTAGTCCCCCCAGTTGTAGTCCCGCCTTGAAGTGCCCCCAGTAATAATCCCCAGTAGCGGTCTCCACCTTGCAGTGCCCCCAGTAGTGGTCTCCCCCTTGTAGTGCCCACCCCTCCCCCAGTAGACACACGTAATAAATTTTTTTTAAAAACCACTTACCTCAATCCCCGCTCCCACCTTCACCATCCGCTCCTCCATCTGTCCTTCCCAGGCCGGGCTGCTCTGCATTATGGGAGAGACGTCATGACATCATGATGCCTCTCCCATTGCCCACTGCGGGAGCCGGAAGATGGAGCGGCTCCCAAAGTGGGCGCAGCAGCAGCTACTGAGAGTCTGACAGACTCTCATTGGCTGCTGATCAAAACAAACACACAGCTGCCGCTGCCGGCGGCTGTGTGTTTGTCACTTGTGTAGCGCTGACTGAACTCCGTCCGGTCAGCGCTATACACGCGGTGCAGTCTGTGTCACAGTGACACAGACTGCCCGCGGCCCGCATGATGCTGAGGCCTGGGGGGCACTTGGCACCCTGCCCCCAGGCCCAGCCCGCCA
The DNA here is from genome assembly GCA_031769625.1 of Taudactylus pleione. Classification (NCBI taxonomy): domain Eukaryota; kingdom Metazoa; phylum Chordata; class Amphibia; order Anura; family Myobatrachidae; genus Taudactylus; species Taudactylus pleione. Next base: position 6,447,981 of record JAUIMM010000194.1, read on the forward strand.
CTGATTGCATCACCGTGCATAAATTAGCCACTGCGATTGCCTACGCAGCTTGAGTGCTTATTACGTGTGACGCGACTTCCAATTTCTGAGACAGGTCAGACCTGCTGTAATTTTGCGTGACGGACCGATGTTCCCCAATGTTACCGATGTATACGCAGGACTGTGAGGTATCATGGATGTGAGAAGGCAGTAGTAGGCTTCTCTATGCTGGCTGAGCGGTGGCAGACATTAGCATATTTTCGCAGCTGCATTGCGTGCGATTACGCAGCTGCGATGACACTTGCGATCTGCGTTGAATCAGGCCCTCTGTCAGGATGCCGCCGTCAGGATTCCAACCCTTGGGTCCCAAGCTTCGGCATCCCACACCCATCCCGATTTGTTAATAGAATAATTTATATATAGAAAGCTATAAGTCTTGCATTGGCACGGGAACATGGTTGGATTTGAATCAGCCTGAACAAGTTTTATTAGGGATGGAGTAGGCACAAATGCCATACACAGAGCTCATTGCATTATGCGTGGCAAGTCTCTGTCCTGCAGGCTACGCTGTCTCTGTGCTCACCTTGTCACGAAAGCAAAATGATCTTGTCTCTTGTAGGCATGGAGACGGGATAGAAGATGGCGACTTAAGGGATTTCACTCTTTGCCCCAGTTCAGAGTGAAATAGACAAGCAGTGAGTGACTCTTTCAATGCTCATATTTATTTCATATTCTCTAGCTGCCTGTAGCTGCCTTCCCTCAGTCTTTGCAGAGCTCCATGACTACAATCTGCCTAATGGTCCAAACAAGTATCACTGATTTAATAAAAGAAAAATGGGTGCGGCCTCTCAACCGCAAAAGGGTGTGAACTATGGGGGTGATTCAGCAACCGTGTGTGGGTGGTGATGGGGGAGATGGTCGGGGAAATGCAGGCCTGCCAGTGTGTTCTCACGCCATTGCAGTTGCGTGCATACTTTAGCCACTGCGATGCCTATGCAGTGTGAGGTCTCATAGCGTGCATGGTTGTTAGCAATTTCTGAGTAAGGTCTGGGCTTGTGCAAGTGTGCGCGAGGCTGGGCTTGTGCAAGTGTGCTCGATTGTACTGATGGTTTTGCTATTCTGCTAAGCATTATGGATGTGTGTAGGGTAAAGTGGGCGTCCTTATGTAGTGCTGAGATTGCATTGCGATCGCAGTGAATTAGCTCGCTATCGCAGTTGAACTGCGTGCGTACGCAATATTGCGATCTGTAGTGAATCAGACCCAAAGACAAGAAGCTACTTGGTAAAGACTCACCATCCACACGTGGTACAATGTTAAAATCACAATACCTGGCTATCCCTTGCCTAAATTCTACATACAGTATAAGTGATGCAGAAAGCTGAGCAGGAACACTCAACAGTTCCTACGGGTGAGCTTTATTATATTCCTCTCCAGACAGTTTTACATTTATTGTATATTAGTATTAACAAAGGTCCTGAATGAGATGTTATGGCCGCAATGTCTGAAATAGGAGAAAAGGTACGGTAATGTGTCACTAGAGAGCTTAGCATCAAATGAGTTCTTATATTTTATGAAGAATGTAATCACTTTACTCCTGATTGTGGTTGCAAACATTACTGTTATTAAAGAGTTTATTAATCCTGGGGGTTTGTCTCTTGTGATGCATGCCTAACCAGCAAAGCACATCCTATCTGCAGAATCTCAGTGCTGTGATAAAACCACAGAATGAAATAACGACATATTATTAGGTATATGTAGAAAAATATGCATGTCTGTGGCTTGCTATATCAAAGAATGGGCTTTGAAAGAAAGAGCAGGTTAGCCGGCTGGAAATAGTTAGCAAAGCTGTATGGTGTAAAACCTTGAGGGGTCTATTCAGCAACAGTGACGATGTTGCCCAGAATATTATCGGGCAACGTCGTCACGATATTTGATCAATTATGATAAAATAAGTAAGCTATTCAGCAACATTTTCAGCAGGGCAGCGGTTGCGGTAATACGTTGTCCCTGCGATGCCACAGAAGGGATTGTTTTCGGGATTCCGAAAACAATCCCTTCTGTTTGTTCCCTGCGCATCCTCAGTCATGCGCTCGGGAACAGTCTCCGTCCTGGCTTCCCGGTGACCACGGAGGGGTAAGTACAGCTCCAGCCTCCCGAAACTAATTGATATGTGTATACAGGCTTTATACTAGCCTGTATACATGTATATTTAAGTGCTTTTATATTTAACATTTATATATACTGTAAATGTTAAATATAATCGCACATAAATATACATGTATACAGGCTAGTATAAAGCCTGTATACACATATCAATCAATTTTGGGGGGATTAAATGCCTCTAGAGTGACTTACCTGCCGCCGATCACCGGGAAGCAGGGACGGAGGCTGGGCGGGGTTACAAGTTGCTGCAGGGACTTATGGTAAAATCTCCCTCTGTCCCTGCAATTTTCGGGAAATATAAGTATTTTCTTCATGTAACGCCATTCTGAGATGTCGTTATATAAAGGAAATATTTATCAGTGATTTAACACTTTTTGCTTTGCTGAATAGCAAAAAATGTTAAAGCACTGTAGGGATCAATGGCTGATCCCTACAGTGCGGTATTCAGCGAGATGGGAATGAATGGAGAAGATACTTGCGTTATCTTCTCCATTATCTCATTGCTGAATAGGAGAGCTACATAAAAAATATAGGCCCTGATTCAGAGCCGGTCGCTATTTGCGCTCGCTCGTCCAGAAAATAGGTGTGGCTATTCAAATGAACCATTCGCACTTTGCTGTCTGTTCACGCCTCTAGGTCTGAACGAGCGAACAAAACTTGCGGTCGTTTTTGGGAAACTACGCCCCCTGTCTGCTCGCATCCTACGTCATGTCCACTATTTATTAGATTAGTCGAGTACATCGAACAGGGTATGAGCTGCTCGCTATTCTTGTGGTTCGTTTTTGCTACCACAATTTTGCGAGCAGTTCTGGCTATAAAATAACCCAGTGACGTGGTCAATGACGCTGCTGTTTTAAATATGCACACCCATAAAACGCCCGTTTTGACCTTTAAGCACACCTGCGATCGGATCTCCACTCCCCGTTTTCAAGCACCTTCCCCTGTTACCACCCACATACGCCTCATCCTGTCACTCAAATTAGCAGGCATTCGCTATTTTGCGAGCACATGAATTTCGGCCGCACTGACTGGTTCGCGCATGCATATAATGATCCGTGCGCATGCGCAGTTGGGCAAACATCGCTCGGAGCGAACGAGCTGCCACTTACGAGTGGCTCTGAATCAGGCCCATAGTTTCCGTATTTTTTATGTCAAAAAAGCAATGCTGAATAGACCCCTTAAACTTACATTTTGAACTAGCTAATACAAGTGTCAGTGTTACTTTGTGCTATTGTGTAGATTAATGACAGCCAAACATAGAAGAGAGAGTTTACCTAAGCAGCCTCCCCCAACTAAAGCTGTCACATTCCCATTCTCCTTTAAATACTCATATCACAAATACTAAAGGAACCATCTCGTGACCCAGCCTCTCTCTCCAACCATCGCCCTATTTCTCTGCTCCCCTTTGCCTCTAACCCACTTGAGCGACTTGTGTACAACCTCTTATCTCCCTTACTCTACTCACAATCCAATCTAAATTATTTGCAACAAGGCTTCCACCACCAACATACCACACTGCCCACATACAGCAAGTGGTCAATGTTCTGCTGATAGCAAAGTCTAATGCTGATTTCTCCATACTCATCGTTGTGGACCTCTCTGCTGCTTTAGACACTGTTGACACCTTTTTCTACTGCACACCCTTCACTCCACTAGCCTTTGTAACATAGGGCCTGATTCCCTGCCGTACGCAACTGCGAATGCAATAGCGATTACGCGTGCAGTTCAACTGCGATACTATGCTAATCCATTGCGATCGCAATGCCCTCACAGCATAAAATAAGAACGCCCACTTTATCTTACACACATCCGTAATGTTTAGCAAGACTGCGAAACCATCGGTACAATTGTTTACCATCGCAGCCTCACGCACACTTACACAAGCCCTGACCTTACTCAGAAATTGCTAACTTCCATGCACGCTATCAGGTCTCAGGCTACGTAGGCCACCGCAGTGGATAATCTATGCACGTCCCTGAAAAGCACTGGCATGCCTGCATTCGCCTGACCACCCACCCTTATCACCCACAAACGGCACTTCCTGTCAACCACTCTGCGATGGGTCTGCGGAGTCATTGCAATCGCAGTCCCGTTCGCAATGGCTAGTTCGCGCACTGCGATGCATACGCATGGACAGTACGCAACAATCGGCCGATTGCGTGCGTAATCGCAGTTGCGTGCGGTAGTGAATCAGGCCCAGAGTTCTTTCCTGGTTACTCCTAGCTGGTAAACTGCTTCTTTATTGTATTTTTCTATTGGAATTTCACAGATCGGGATATCAGAGTCATTCAGCTCCCCTAGCAATGCACGTATGTAAATTCTGTGGTGCAAAGTGCAATGGGCCACCAAGCAGTGGAGGTGTGATATGGGGGTCTATGTACTAAGCAGTGATAAGAGACAGAGTGAAAAGTGATAAGTAAGTGATAAGGTGCCAGCCAATCAGCTCCTAACTGTCATTTTTCAAACACAGCCTGTGAGATGACAGTTGGGAGCTGATTGGCTGGCACCTTATCACTTACTTATCACTTTTCACTCTGTCTCTTATCACTGCTTAGTTCATAGACCCCATGGTAAGATAAGTCTTCCTTTATTATATCCATGTCCTGCACATGAAAAAATCCCTTATGGTTGTAAAGTTCGTTACGTTGGCGCCACCCCTAACCCCATTTGTCGTACAAGTAGCCAACATGGAAAAAATTAAATTTTTTAGTTTCAGCATTTCATTTTCTATGTATTAGTGTAATACACGCAGGGCGTTATTCAGCAGTGCCCGATGGTCGAACTGCGCTGGCACCGGACCCGTACTGCGCATGTGCACTACGGGTCCTGCGTGATCGCACGCAGAGTGGCAGCAGACTGTCAGTGATTGAAAGTCTGCTGCCATGGGTGAGAAGGGGGCGGCGACGGCCTCCGTTTCCCAAGACGGAGGCGTGTAGATGTCATTGGGGGGAGGGAAGAGGCCAGAAGCTCCGTCGTCTGACGGAGATTTCTTGGCCCCTTCGTTGTATCTGCGGCGGCCGTCTTGTGTGACTCCATGGGTCACTCAGCCAGCTGATGGGTTCTCAGATTATCTGATGCTGCATCCTTGGACGCAGCTCAGATAAGTAATGCATGCAGAAGGTGTAACGCCTCCTGCTGCATTACCATATTCTCTGCTGAATCACCCCCTTAATCTATAATAAAATGCAGAGGAAAAGAATAAAAGAGCAGGATATGACGTCCAGTGGGATGCAATCCATAATGCGCGGATGTGCTAAGATTGGAAAAGCACCATAAGGAGTATTTTTGTGTTACTTTTATGCATTCAAAAATGACCGAATTCATGATGGAAGATGCAGATTCCCCTCCATTTCCTAGGAAGCCAATAAAATAATAAACTTTCAGGTTTAGAAAGAGATCCAAGATCAACAAGGAAAATAGCTCATACCATTTTACTACACAGAATAAATAACATGTGAATACTGTATGTAGGAAGAATTTTGGTTTCAACAACTGTGTCTTTTTAACAAGAGCATGCAGCTCAACTGAGCCACGCTATATAAGAGGATATATTGTAGTAAGAACCTTCTTACAAGAGAAGGCATTCACATTATTGTTGCTAGATTATATTAACCAGCAGTAAGGAGGCCACACAGATGGCGACAGTGGCGTAACTTCATCCTAGGTGCCCGGAGGCAAGATAAATGTTGGCGCCCCCCCCCACAAATTAAAATTAACCTACCCCCCCAGCACTTATGCCAGCCCCAGCTGCCGCCGCCCCCCTATGCAGTTCCCCCAGTAGTGGTCCCCCTGTGCAGTGCCTTCTGTACAGGTCCCCTTATGCAGTGCCCGCCTATGTAGTGCTCCCCAGTAATGGTCCCCCTATGCAGTGCCCCCGGTAGTAAGGGCCCCTGTAGTGCCCCCAGTAGTGTGCCCCCAGTAGTAAGCCCCCTGTAATGCCCCCCGTAGTAAGCCCCCTGTAATGCCCCCAGTAGTAAGCCCCCTGTAGTGCCCCAGTAGTAAGCCCATGTAGTGACCCCAGTAGTAAGCCCCCTGTAATGCCCCCAGTAGTAAGCCCCCATAGTGCCCCCAGTAGTAAGCCCCCTGTAGTGACCCCAGTAATGCCCCCTGTAGGCCCCCAGTAGTAAGCCCCCTGTAGTGACCCCAGTAATGCCCCCTGTAGGTTTCCAGTAGTAAGCCCCCTGTAGTGACTCCAGTAATGCCCCCTGTAGTAAGCCCCCAGCAGTAAGCCCCCTGTAGTGACCCCAGTAATGCCCCCTGTAGTGACCTCAGTAATGCCCCCTGTAGTAAGCCCCCGTAGGCCCCCAGTAGTGACAACCGTAATGCCCCCTGTAGTAAGCCCCCGTAGGCCCCCAGTAGTGACAACTGTAATGCCCCCTGTAGTGACCCCAGTAATGCCCCCTGTAGTGACCTCAGTAATGCCCCCTGTAGTGACAACCGTAATGCCCCCTGTAGTAAGCCCCCGTAGGCCCCCAGTAGTGACAACCGTAATGCACCCTGTAGGCCCCCAGCAGTGACCACCCCCCCCGCGCGCGCGTGCGCACACACACAAAAAAAATAAAAACAAAATACTTACCTTAATCCCCGCTCCAGTGCTGCTGCTGTCCACCCCGGCGCCCGCTCCTCCGAACTATGGGAGTGACGTCGTGACGTCACTCCCATAGTGCATTGCGGGGACCGGAAGCCGGAGCTCAGGAGTGAGGTTCTGCTGCCGCTGGCACCAGGAGGGGGGAGGGAGAGGGAGGAAAGAAGGAGCGGGCGCCCGCTGGTAATAATCAGCGGGCACCCGGCTGCCGCTGATCGGCGCTCCTTCTCCATGCAGTGTCCGGAACGGCCGGGGGACAATGGAACCAGGTGCCCCCTTCAAGGCTGGCGCCCGGCGGAAAATGACTCCATTGTCTCCGGGAGTTCCGCCACTGGATGGCGATCTGCACACGATCAGCTGATGTGTACGATTTGTGTATGATTTCCCTTGAAACTCTCCCCGGCAGCTCTGCACACGATCTCCACACGATTTGCACACAATTTGGTGTCCAATCTTCAAAGATCTTTCCTGCATCCAGACAGTGTATCATGTCCTAGATTGTCAGATCTGCCCTACTGCACGGCAGATCTGAAGATGAGATGTGCGATCAGCGGGGACGCGCATCACATCATGATCGTGAGTGGGGACTCACGATTTACTCAAGGATTTGGCCATATTTTGCAAGATCTGTCGTTCCAATATGTCGGAATTGACCAGATCGGGTAAAATATCGCTATATGTGTGACCAGCATAATACCACAGAACCAGTGACTGGAGATTTAAGCCTTTCTGGTTAAACATCACATAAATCTTTAATTGCACCTATTAGCCAACCATGCATCCAGAACTGCTGGATGTTTTATATACATACAATATGAAATGAAGACCCAAAAATCTAACTTACAGACTGCGGGGCTAATGCAGAATTGGTACAGTAGCTAAATGGACATAAATAGGGGTATGCAGTCGGGAAGCCGACGCACCTAATCCCAACAGCCGGCTTCCCGACTGTCATATCCCGGCAAGGGTCTAAAGACAGGCGCCTGTCATTAGACATACGCTGGGAGACCGGCATCCCGATAGAAGGGACGCCGGGCGCCGGGCGTGGATAGCCGCGGGGGGGAGGGTTAGGGTTCCCGGGGGGGAATTAGGGTTAGGCACACCCCCTGGAGGTTAGGTTTAGGCTAGGGGAAGGGTGGGTTAGCGTTAGGCACCCCCGTGGGGGACTTAGGGTTAGGCACCCCCCGGGGGACTTAGGTTTAGGCTAGGGGAAGGGGGGGTTAGGTTTAGGCACTTACAGGGGGGATTAGGGTTAGGCACTGGGGGGGGGAAGGTTAGGGTTAGGCACCCCTAAGGGAGGGTTAGGGTTAGGGGGTAGAAATACTTTAGTATATACTTACCAGGGGGCGATCGGGATTTCCTCCTCTGCCGGGATGCCGCTGTCGGCATTCCAACCGTCGGGCATGGATCCGGCGGTAAGTCATACCGATTCCTAAATTGGATGCCTCCCTGGCACCCTATGCCTACACATGTGCAGTGTGATGGCAGTCCATGCAAATTAGGTTAGTCGGGTCTGAATCCAGCAGTAAAGTGTTACACAAGCTTTCATTATTTTTCTTATTGGATCCCATGTTCCGGCAAGAAAATTTTAATAAATGGGAGCAAAAAATAATTTCTTATTGCCACAATATGTGGTAAATTTGCCAGCCTTCCTAAATCAGCCCCCAAAGGAGAAGCACATTTTAAAATTCTCCTATTTATAATGGAGGGCTCCTGTAGCCCACCTTACTGTGAGATGTACAGATTTCTTTTTACAGACTCAAATTTGTGTATGTCCGTCCTATTTTGAGTTTGTCGCAACTATGCCGGGTTCGTCTTTCCATGAAATAGGGCATTTCGAAGCGTGAATTAGGCAGTGGCAAAGCGATCGCACGTTACCACCCTGACTTGTGGGAGCATCGGTGGGAAGAGTGACACTTGTGAATATGGAAAAACAGACCAGAAGCATTGCAGGATAGAAAAATGTGTAGGTGTGTCCAATATAGAACATATGGTCTCCAGTATCTGTGGGATATTTGCCAGCTAGCAGTTCTATGAATAGTACAGTGGTTAGGTTGTGCAGGTCAGCATGAGAAGGAATCAGGAAGGGTTTGGGGAGGATGTGGCCAGTGGGTTGATTTTCTAAACTTCCCATTTATAGAAGAAAAATACATCAGGTAATAGAGAATTAAAACAAATATTTAATGACACACTGTGAAATAAAACACATATGACTGGTTGCAAGAAGTGTAGAATTTCCCCATGTTGGCGAATTACTCATTCAGTATATGTCTGTTTCTGTAAAATATACGGGTGTAAGTATCATCAAAAAAATTTAGGCCACAAAACTGTAATAGAACCATAAAAATAATTACCAGCTACAAGTCCAAGCACATCTAGATGATTTGGAGTGCTGGGACTTGTAGTCCCATCACAGCTAGAAAGGTACAGGTAACCTTGTAATTATGAGACCCCGAACACATCCAATCTTTGGGGTTCTGAGTCCCGGCTCGAATCACTCTGGGGTTCCAAATAGAACTGAGCCAAGACTAGGGTCTACTCACCAAGCTCGGAACTCGGATCTAAATACCGTATCTCGCAAAATGTTTGTATTGCATTTAAGTCCCTCCCTCAGGATTTTTAGGTGCTGTGAGATGGTCAAAATGGACTGGAAATTAATGTTATTGACATTAATAATTCTGTAGAAACAAAAACAGGTCCAAGTTACATGACTTTAGCTGTTTTATTAATATTTAAAGAAATCCAAACCTGAGACCAAACCAAAACATTTTAGCCGGGTGATTTTGCCAAAACCAAAACACAAGGTCCGCGCACATCTCTACTTTAGATGCCTTCTTGCATGAGAGAGGACAAGGGGAAGGATGCATCAGGGAAACATGCAGGGCCAGGCCGTCAAGGAGGGTAAGAGAGGAGGAAGAAAGGAGGGATGGATCAGTGTGAGCTGACCCGTAATGTGGTTTGGGTCAGGTGGCTGGTCCCTGGGCTGGTGCCAGGATGTATGACCACCCAGATCAGGACACAGGGCAAAACATAAAAGAAACATATTGAGCCAAACTATACCCTGAACCAACGGGCCACAGAGAAAACTTTATCAGTTTACTCTTGTAAATATAACTGTGAAGAAAACATTAAACATGGTTAATAAAATTATTTTAACATAAGAAAAATAAACTGTTAAGTATAGTATAAAGTAGAAAAAGAAATCTTGTATTGAATGACATGAGAGAGAATAAGCAACTTGGAAATTTTAATACAGTAAATTTCACATCATTCTAAATAAACAATTCTCAAAGGGGCCCATTTATTAATTATAGGGTTTTATATCTATTCTTGGAAATAAGAACTTATCTACAGCCTGGATTAAGAAACACATTCAGGGACAGGGGCTCCAATATAGCCTGTCCCTGCTATGAAGAAGCTGCATGGCTGCTCGATCCACATCGATGTTCCCAATGTTGTACGTCGTCTGACCAATATGATAAGCATTAGAATATTTTTGCAATTGCGATCAGTGCGAGATCCTAGCTGCGAATGCATTGGCGTCCACATCTAAATCAGGCCCACTATAAACTAGGGGTGTGCACCGGCCACTTTTCGTGTTTTGTGTTTTGGTTTTGGATCTGGATCTTTCTTCGTGTTTTGGATCTGGATTGGTTTTGCCAAAACCACCCTTCCGTGTTTTGGGTTCTGGGTTTTGTGTTTTGGATCTGTATTTTTTTTAAAAAAAGCATAAAAACAGCTAAAATCACAGAATTTGTTGGTTTCTCTGCTCCTATGCTATTATTAACCTCAATAACCTTAATTTCCACTCATTTCCAGTCTATTCTGAACACCTCACACCTCACAATAGTGTTTTCATGTCCAAAAGGTTGCACCGAGGTAGCTGGATGACTATGCTAAGCGACACGAGTGGGCGGCACAAACACGTGACCCATCTAGGAGTGACACTGCAGTGGCAGACAGGATGGCAGTTAGAAAAACTAGGCCCCAAACTGTACATAATGCAAAGAAAAAAAAGAAGTGCAAGATGGAATTGTCCTTGGGCCCTCCCACCCACCCTTATGTTGTATAAACAGGACATGCACACTTTAACAAATCAATCATTTCAGCGCCAGGGTCTGCCACACAACTGTGGCTGAAATGATTGGTTCGTTTGGGCCCCCACAAAACAAGCTGGCAATTAATGTGTCCCTGCACAAACTGGCTCTACGGAGGCAAGATGTCATCCTCATCCTCCTCATCCACCGATTCCTCACCCTCTTCAGTGTGTACATCCTCATCCTCACAGAGTATTAATTCGTCCCTGCTGGAACCACAGGTCCCTCTGTACGTTCTGGAGGCTGGTCTCCCTGGAAGAGTTGATAATTCATTTTATGAACATCATCTTCTCCACATTTTGTGGAAGCAACCTCCTACGCCTTTCGCTGACAAGGTTCCCGGCTGCACTAAACACTCTTTCGGAGTACACACTGGAGGGGGGGCAACTCAGGTAAAATAGAGCCAGTTTGTACAGGGACCTCCAAATTGCTTCTTTTTCCTGCCAGTACAGGTACGGACTGTCTGACATGCCTACTTGGATGCTGTCCCCGATGTAATCCTTTAACAGACAGACGCACGCTTGTCGCTGCTGCTTTGAGGATTCAAGTGCGGCTACAGCCCACACAATTCACAAAGACAGAAAAAAAAAAAGAATATTTTTATTGTTTGTGGAGCACACTTTGAGGGTTACACCACCCTTTAACAGACAGACGCACGCTTGTCGCTGCTGCTTGGAGGATGCAAGTGCGGCTACAGCCCACACAATTCACAAAGACAGAAAAAAGAAGAAGAATATTTTAATTGTTTGTGTAGAACACTTTGAGGTGTCACCACCCTTTAACAGACAGACGCACGCTTGTCGCTGCTGCTTTAAGGATGCAGGTGCGGCTACAGCCCACACATGTCACAAAGACCGAAAAAAAAAAGAACAATATTTTAATTGTTTGTGTAGAACACTTTGAGGTGTCATCACCCTTTAACAGACAGACGCACGCTTGTCGCTGCTGCTTTAAGGATGCAGGTGCGGCTACAGCCCACACAATTCACATAGACAGAAAAAAAAGAACAATATTTTAATTGTTTCTGTAGCACACTTTGAGGGTGTCACCACCCTTTAACAGACAGACGCACGCTTGTCGCTGCTGCTTTGAGGATGCAAGTGTGGCTACATCGCACACAAGTCACAAACACATTAAAAAAATAGTTTTTTATTTTTTGGAACACTTTGAGAGTTACACCACCCTTTAACAGACAGACGCACGCTTGTCGCTGCTGCTTTAAGGATGCAGGTGCGGCTACAGCCCACACATTTCACAAAGACCGAAAAAAAAAGAACAATATTTTAATTGTTTGTGTAGAACACTTTGAGGGTGTCACCACCCTTTAACAGACAGACGCACGCTTGTCGCTGCTGCTTTAAGGATGCAGGTGCGGCTACAGCCCACACATTTCACAAAGACCAAAAAAAAAAGAACAATATTTTAATTGTTTGTGTAGCACACTTTGAGGGTGTCACCACCCTTTAACAGACAGACGCACGCTTGTCGCTGCTGCTTTAAGGATGCAGGTGTGGCTACAGCCCACACATTTCACAAAGACCAAAAAAAAAAGAACAATATTTTAATTGTTTGTGTAGCACACTTTGAGGGTGTCACCACCCTTTAACAGACAGACGCACGCTTGTCACTGCTGCTTTGAGGATGCAAGTGTGGCTACATCGCACACAAGTCACAAACACATTAAAAAAATAGTTTTTTATTTTTTGGAACACTTTGAGAGTTACACCACCCTTTAACAGACAGACGCACGCTTGTCGCTGCTGCTTTGAGGATGCAAGTGCGGCTACAGCCCACACAATTCACAAAGACAGAAAAAAGAAGAAGAATATTTTAATTGTTTGTGTAGAACACTTTGAGGTGTCACCACCCTTTAACAGACAGACGCACGCTTGTCGCTGCTGCTTTAAGGATGCAGGTGCGGCTACAGCCCACACATTTCACAAAGACCGAAAAAAAAAAGAACAATATTTTAATTGTTTGTGTAGAACACTTTGAGGTGTCATCACCCTTTAACAGACAGACGCACGCTTGTCGCTGCTGCTTTAAGGATGCAGGTGCGGCTACAGCCCACACAATTCACATAGACAGAAAAAAAAAGAACAATATTTTAATTGTTTGTGTAGAACACTTTGAGGTGTCACCACCCTTTAACAGACAGATGCACGCTTGTCGCTGCTGCTTTAAGGATGCAGGTGAGGCTACAGCCCACACATTTCACAAAGACCGAAAAAAAAAGAACAATATTTTAATTGTTTGTGTAGAACACTTTGAGGGTGTCACCACCCTTTAACAGACAGACGCACGCTTGTCGCTGCTGCTTTGAGGATGCAGGTGGAATCTAGACGGGATTTGGAACCGAGGACACACTACCTCCATCAATTGTCTAAATCCCACTGCACTAATGTCGGATACCGGACGCACGTCTAACACCAACATAGCAGTCAAGGCCTCAGTTATACGTTTTGCTTCAGGATGACTGCTGTCGTACTTCATCCTCATCGCTAGGGACTGTTGGAGGGTCAATTGTTTAGTAAAAGTAGTGATGTTCCTACTTCCTCTCTGGGATGATGAACAACTCCCAGCAGCAGCAACAGCACTAGGAGGAAGAGGTTCTTGATCTTTCCCTATTTTATTTTTATCGGAGAAAGTTTGGTCCTCCATTTATGTTATATTGATATATATACGTGCGGCTAAAGCGCACACAAACACAGAAAATATTATTTTATTTTTGCTGGAGAGTAGTGCACTTTGTGGGTTACACCACCCTTTAAGAAATGAGCCAGCCGGCTCTTTACTTATGGGACACAGGCGCACGCTTGGCACTACTTTGTTGAAGCACGTGCGGCTACTGCGCACACAATTCACAAACACAGAAAATAATTTTTTTTTAGGTTTGGACTGGAGTGTACTTTCGGGGGTTACAGCACCCTTAACGGTCAAGCCAGCCGGCCCTTTACTTATGACACAGGCGCACGCTTGGCACTACTTTGTTGATGCACGTGCGGCTACTGCGCACACAATTCACAAACACAGAAAATAATTTTTTTTTGGTTTGGACTGGAGTGTACTTTCGGGGGTTACAGCACCCTTTAACGGTCAAGCCAGCCGGCCCTTTACTTATGACACAGGCGCACGCTTGGCACTACTTTGTTGATGCACGTGCGGCTACTGCGCACACAATTCACAAACACAGAAAATAATTTTTTTTTAGGTTTGGACTGGAGTGTACTTTCAGGGGTTACAGCACCCTTAACGGTCAAGCCAGCCGGCCCTTTACTTATGACACAGGCGCACGCTTGGCACTACTTTGTTGATGCACGTGCGGCTACTGCGCACACAATTCACAAACACAGAAAATAATTTTTTTTTAGGTTTGGACTGGAGTGTACTTTCGGGGGTTACAGCACCCTTAACAGTCAAGCCAGCCGGCCCTTTACTTATGACACAGGCGCACGCTTGGCACTACTTTGTTGATGCACGTGCGGCTACTGCGCACACAATTCACAAACACAGAAAATAATTTTTTTTTTGGTTTGGACTGGAGTGTACTTTCGGGGGTTACAGCACCCTTAACGGTCAAGCCAGCCGGCCCTTTACTTATGACACAGGCGCACGCTTGGCACTACTTTGTTGATGCACGTGCGGCTACTGCGCACACAATTCACAAACACAGAAAATAATTTTTTTTTAGGTTTGGACTGGAGTGTACTTTCGGGGGTTACAGCACCCTTAACGGTCAAGCAAGCCGGCCCTTTACTTATGACACAGGCGCACGCTTGGCACTACTTTGTTGATGCACGTGCGGCTACTGCGCACACAATTCACAAACACAGAAAATAATTTTTTTTTGGTTTGGACTGGAGTGTACTTTCGGGGGTTACAGCACCCTTTAACGGTCAAGCCAGCCGGCCCTTTACTTATGACACAGGCGCACGCTTGGCACTACTTTGTTGATGCACGTGCGGCTACTGCGCACACAATTCACAAACACAGAAAATAATTTTTTTTTAGGTTTGGACTGGAGTGTACTTTCGGGGGTTACAGCACCCTTAACGGTCAAGCCAGCCGGCCCTTTACTTATGACACAGGCGCACGCTTGGCACTACTTTGTTGATGCACGTGCGGCTACTGCGCACACAATTCACAAACACAGAAAATAATTTTTTTTTAGGTTTGGACTGGAGTGTACTTTCGGGGGTTACAGCACCCTTAACGGTCAAGCCAGCCGGCCCTTTACTTATGACACAGGCGCACGCTTGGCACTACTTTGTTGATGCACGTGCGGCTACTGCGCACACAATTCACAAACACAGAAAATAATTTTTTTTTTGGTTTGGACTGGAGTGTACTTTCGGGGGTTACAGCACCCTTAACGGTCAAGCCAGCCGGCCCTTTACTTATGACACAGGCGCACGCTTGGCACTACTTTGTTGATGCACGTGCGGCTACTGCGCACACAATTCACAAACACAGAAAATAATTTTTTTTTTGGTTTGGACTGGAGTGTACTTTCGGGGGTTACAGCACCCTTAACGGTCAAGCCAGCCGGCCCTTTACTTATGACACAGGCGCACGCTTGGCACTACTTTGTTGATGCACGTGCGGCTACTGCGCACACAATTCACAAACACAGAAAATAATTTTTTTTTGGTTTGGACTGGAGTGTACTTTCGGGGGTTACAGCACCCTTTAACGGTCAAGCCAGCCGGCCCTTTACTTATGACACAGGCGCACGCTTGGCACTACTTTGTTGATGCACGTGCGGCTACTGCGCACACAATTCACAAACACAGAAAATATATTATTTTTTTAGCACTTGGGGGGAGCACCCCTGATGGACAGAGCACCCCCTGGACAACACTACAGCACTCCTTTAGGACTGGGACACTGCACAGGACTTTGGAGTGGACACAGCCCCTATGGAGAACTGACTGCACAACACAGTCCAGCCAGCCCCTATGGACTTTGAAGTAGTGGACACAGCCCCTATTAACAACAGCAGCACAGCACAACACAGCCAGCCCCTATGGACTTTGAAGTAGTGGACAACAGCAGCACTACACTACACTACACTACACTACACAGCCCTAACTCCCACCCTCCCTCTTCACTGTCCACAGCCGAGTGAGAAAATGGCGCCGACGCGGGTACCTTATATAGGATCCAAAACCCGCGAGACTCGGAAGGCGGGATGATGACGTTTTGCCTCGATTTCAGATCCGAGTCAGGCGGGAAAAGTCGAGCCTGATTCGGATCGGACTCGGATCGGGGGGGCTCGGGGGGGTTCGGATTTCAGAAATCCGAACCCGCTCACCCCTACTATAAACCCGATTACAAGTTCACAAAGGTTGTTCATCTCATTGTAGCCCTTTAAGCCGAGTACACACTAGACGATATGCTGTCCCACAGATCGGGCCAACATATCGGGCACGTCGTCTAGTATGTACCCACTGTGCGTGCTCCCGCGGGTAGTTCATCAGGGTCGTGGCATCGTCCTGCATGCACGGCCGATGGAGCGACCCAGGTGCCGATGCCGGCAAGGTCAATGGTGCCGGTGAACGATATATTGGGCGGTTGTTCACCGGATCGTGCAGTATGTACCAACCACCAATATATCGTTCATCGGCATCATCGGGGGTCACGTTGGCGGGGGGCCAAGTGTGTACCCAACCTAAGTCAGAACGACAACTTGTTGACTTTAATTAGTGAAGTTCATTTAGCTACATATAATTTTTTTTAATACTATTATTATTAATAAAAATAATAATAAAAATAATAATAAAAATAATAATTAACAGGCCCTAAAATCACACTCAGCCTCTCCTTTAACCTCTCCTGCTTCTCTCCCTCCCAGTCACCACAATAGAATGTAACTCCCCACTGCCTGCTCCCACTACCTACAGTAAGTGTCTGTACCTTTGCCCCTGTCCTAGTCCATCCCTGTCCATTGTTTTCTTGTAATGTTTTGGTTTTTTGCTATGTACGGCGCTGCATACACACTGTGTGGTACTTAATATATTTATTTATTACATTATTTATGTACCGCACACATATTCCGCAGCGCTTTACAGAGAATAGTTGGCCATTCACATCAGTCCCTGCCCCAGTGGAGCTTACAATCTATGGCCCTCATTCAGAGCCGCTCGTTAGCGGCAGTACGCTCGTTCCGAGCGATGTTCGCACATCTGCGCATGCGTACGGTTTTTAGTACGCATGCGCGAACCAGTCAGTGCGGCCGAAAATCGTTTGTACGCTATATAGCGAGTGCCTGCTATTTTGAGTGACAGAATGAGGCGTATGTGGGTGGTAACAGGGGAAGGTGCTTGAAAACGGGGGAGTGGAATTCGAACGCAGGCGTGCTTAAAGGTCAAAACGGGCGTTTTAAGGGTGTGCATAATTAATCCAGCAGCGTCATTGATCACGTCACTTGGTTTTTTTTAACTCAGAACTGCTCGCAAAATAGCGGTTGAAAAAACCAACCACAAGAATAGCGAGCAGTTCATACGCTGTACGATGTACTCGATTAATCTAATAAATAGCGGACATGACGTATGGTGCGAGCGGCCAGGGGGCGTTTTTATGAAATAAAAGAGCGTATGTTTTGCTCGCTCGTTCAGACTTAGAGGTGTGAACAGACTGCAATGTGCGAACGGATCATTTGAATAGCCACCCCTTGTTTTTGAACGAACGACCGCAAATAGCGAACGGCTCTGAATGAGGGCCAATATTCCCTATCACAGGCTCACACACATACACACTAGGGTTAATTTTTTATGTTTTGGAGCCAATTAACCTACCAGTATATTTTTTGAGTGTGGGAGGAAACCGGAGTACCCGAAGGAAACCCACGCAAGCACAGGGAGAATATACAAACTCCACACAGTTAGGGCCATGGTGGGAATCGAACCCACCACCTCAATGCTGTGAGGCAGTAATGCAAACCATTACACAATCTGTGCTGCCATTACAATAAATAAATCATAACAATAAATAATAAGTATTCTTACTATTACCTTTATTTATGTAACAGCCCCTGTGGCGGGACTAGGCGGAGTGATACAGCTTTGTGTGATTTGCCCTGTCAGAGAAAGAGGGGCAGAGTAAGATCAGTGTTTACACTTTTAAATGTCTGGTCTCTATCAGTTTTTTGTTTCCTGGTTTTCCAGAAAAAAAATCCCTGTAAATTTCCTGGCAAGTTTTTTTTATTAAAATGCTGGGGTAATTATGTAACAGGAGAGCTGACAAAACTATCTACTATTAAAAAAAAATAAAAATACAATCTAAACTGAAAAGGTAATTCTATCCAATCAGGCTGCTGCAAACCTGGAATAAAACCCAAAAAGTGGAAACACTGCCTGCGTGTAATCAGTAAATGGAAAGGGGTGGAGTGATACAGCTCTGTGTAATTTGTTCTATCAGGGAAAAAGGGGCGGAGTGATACAGCTTTGTGTGATTCGTCCTGTAAGAGAGAGAGGGATGGAGTGATACAGCTCTGTGTGATTGGTCCTGTCAGAGAAAGAGGTGTGGACTGATAAAGCTTAGGCATAGCCATCAGTGTGGTTGCCATTGATGGCACACAAACCATTGATGGTGAACCATAGATGGTTTGTACCCCTTGATGGCCACCGCTGTGGGGGAAAATGGCAGGCCGCAGTCCAATAAAAAACAGGGGCGGGGCATAGCGGTGTTGGGGGGGCGGGGGTAAAGCTCCAACCCACTCGGGGAGAAAACAAAAAAACATTGGCTCCCACTCGTTCATCTATGGCTAAGAACCATTGGTTGCTGCTACAGGCTCCCTCCTTCCTGTCTTCCCCATCTGTGTCATGCCTGTCTGTCCGCCCCTCCCTTTGAGAATGTAAGCTCTTATGAGCAGGGCCCTCTACCCTCTTGTGCTTCTCCTTACTTTATTTTCATCTACTTCTTACTCACCACTAGGACACCTAACATTGCTTATGCTCTGTTGCTTATTTGGGTGTTATGGCCACATATATATCAATGTATATTATCCATGTCCTTGTCCTGCATTGTATTGTATTATATTGTACTGTAAGTCACTTTTTTGGTTATGTAATTTGTAAGGCGCTGCGGAACACTTGTGGAGCCATATAAATAAATAATAATAATAATAATAATAATAATAACTGCAGAGTGAGAGTGAGAGCTTAGAGAATCTCTGAGTAACACTTGTGGAGTGTAGTAACTGCCTATGAGCTAAGTATACGCCTAGAGCCTGTAAATTATACCTCTTTCACATCGTAATTCGTAATACTGGGTCATACCCGGGATTTTGTACATGGGTCCATCCCAGGCTGAGACCCCTATCAGACTGGTGGCCCGACCCAGTTTATTGCTGGATCGATGACGTCACCGCCATCACGTGCTGAAATCATCTCCAAGCACCGACTCTTCCTATCCTGTGAACAGGACCCCGGTCGCATTGACCCGTTCACACTAGGGATGAGCGGGTTCGGTTCCCTGAGAACCGAACCCACCCGAACTTCGGGGATCCGGGGCGATCCGAGCCCAAGCTCGGATCTCCCTGTCTGCCCCGGATCCCTCTCCCGAGGCAAAACCTCGAGATCTGCTGTCGGATCTCGAGGTTTTGCCTCGAGCGGCCATTTAAAAAAAAATGCCTTTGCCTTTAATGGGCAAAGTGCTGATTGGCTGACAGAGCCGTCTGTCACGGCTCTCAGCCAATCAGCATTATGGTGCTCATTTGCATGTAGCACGGACTCGTGAGATCCGTGCTACATGCATCTGTGTGATTGACAGTGACACAGAGCACAGATGGGTCAGTGAGACCCGTCTGTGCTGCTGTGTATTTCAATGACACAGATGCACGCACGGACCAGGAGATCCGTGCTACTTGCATCTGTGTCATTGACACAGAGCACTAACGGGTCCGTGAGACCCGTCTGTGCTGCTGTGGTAAATAAAAAAAAAAAAACCTGTGTAAAAAGAGAAAAAAATGGCGTCCTCCCCCCCAAAAAAAGAGCAACCAGCCCCGGGCATTAGTGACCCAGTGCTGGGTGTGCTTAAATACAGGGGACAAACGACATAGGGGTCCCCTGTACTTAAACACAACCAGCACCGGGCTAGTCAGAACCAGAGCTGGTTGCCAAAATACGGGGGACAAACGACGTAGGGGTCCCCCGTATTCTGCGCAACCAGCTCTGGGCTCTGATCCGGTCCTGGTTCTGGAAATACAGGGGAAAAAAATGAGTAGGGTTCCCCTGTATGTTCCAGAACCAGCACTGGACTTTTTCTAGCGGGGGGCTGATGCCACAGCCAGGGGAGCCCTTTCACCGGGCCCCCCAGCCGCAGCATCAGCCCTGACCGCTAGTCAGCCCAGGCCGGGGATCCCTGGAGAGCTGGGGACCCCCCCAATAAAGGGGTCACCCTCTCCAGGGCACCCCAGGCCCAGGCTGATAGCCCGGGGCTATCCCCGCCACCCCTGGTGGCGGTGGGTGGCGGGTTGATTGTGTGGTGTGGTGTAAATAAAGAATATCAAACATTGTCTTTACAAGTAGAACTGCAAGTCCCAGCAAGCCTGCCCCGCATGCTGGTACTTGGAGAACCACAAGTACCAGCATGCAGGGCATTAAGGGCCCACTAGTACCTGTAGTTCACCTGTAAAAAAATGTTTAAATAAAACACAGGACACACACCGTGACAGTATAAGTTTATTAAACATACATACACACACACACATGTACACATACTCACCTATGTAACCCTGTAGCATCGGTCCACTTGTCCGGTAAAGTATCCATAGGGGACCTGTGAAAAAAAACATACTCACCATCTCCTATGCGAGGTTCTGTCCTCTTCGTTCCAAAGTAGGCATCCCCGGACTTGGCAAAAAAAAAAAAACGAAAACGCGATCCACGAACTTAGTACCGTTCTATAGAACGGTACTTCCCGAATGAGAGCTTAGCGGCGGGGTATCACCATGGAAACCCCGCTGCTAAGCGTTCATTGGCTGAGAGAGGCCATCTCCCGTCTCTCTCAGCCAATGAACGGCTCCCTCCATTGTAGTCAATGCTGGGAGCCGCAAGGTTATTAAAGTTTACCCTGCGGTTCCCACCATTGACTACAATGGAGGGAGCCGTTCATTGGCTGAGAGACGGGAGATGACCTCTCTCAGCCAATGAACGCTTAGCAGCGGGGTTTCCATGGTGATACCCCGCCGCTAAGCTCTCATTCGGGAAGTACCGTTCTATAGAACAGTACTAAGTTCGTGGATCGCGTTTTCGTTTTTTTTTTTTGCCAAGTCCGGGGATGCCTACTTTGGAACGAAGAGGACAGAACCTCGCATAGGAGATGGTGAGTATGTTTTTTTTCACAGGTCCCCTAGGGATACTTTACCGGACAAGTGGACCGATGCTACAGGTTACATAGGTGAGTATGTGTACATGTGTGTGTGTGTATGTATGTTTAATAAACTTATACTGTCACGGTGTGTGTGTCCTGTGTTTTTTTAAACATTTTTTTTACAGGTGAACTACAGGTACTAGTGGGCCCTTAATGCCCTGCATGCTGGTACTTGTGGTTCTCCAAGTACCAGCATGCGGGGCAGGCTAGCTGGGACTTGCAGTTCTACTTGTAAAGACAATGTTTGATATTCTTTATTTACACCACACCACACAATCAACCCGCCACCCACCGCCACCAGGGGTGGCGGGGATAGCCCCGGGCTATCAGCCTGGGCCTGGGGTGCCCTGGAGAGGGTGACCCCTTTATTGGGGGGTCCCCAGCTCTCCAGGGATCCCCGGCCTGGGCTGACTAGCGGTCAGGGTTGATGCTGCGGCTGGGGGGCCCGGTGAAAGGGCTCCCCTGGCTGTGGCATCAGCCCCCCGCTAGAAAAAGTCCAGTGCTGGTTCTGGAACATACAGGGGAACCCTACTCATTTTTTGTCCCCTATATTTCCAGAACCAGGACCGGATCAGAGCCCAGAGCTGGTTGCGCAGAATACAGGGGACCCCTACGTCGTTTGTCCCCCGTATTTTGGCAACCAGCGCTGGTTCTGACTAGCCCGGTGCTGGTTGTGCTTAAGTACAGGGGACCCCTACGTCGTTTGTCCCCTGTATTTAAGCACACCCAGCACTGGGTTACTAATGCCCGGGGCTGGTTGCTCTTTTTTGGGGGGGTGCACGCCATTTTTTTCTTTTTTTACACAGGTTTTTTTTTTTTTTTTTACCACAGCAGCACAGACGGGTCTCACGGACCTGTCATTGCTCTGTGCCAATCACACAGATGCATGTAGCACGGATCTCCCGGGTTCGTGCTACATGCAAATGGGCACCATAACGCTGATTGGCTTCCTTTCTGCCACTGCAGTGCCACTCCTAGATGGGCCACGTGTTTGTGCCGCCCCCTTGTGTCGCTTAGCATAGTCATCCAGCTTCCTCGGTACAACCTTTTGGCCTAAAAACAATATTGTGAGGTGTGAGGTGTTCAGAATAGAGTGGAAATGAGTGGAAATTAATGTTATTGGGGTTATTAATAGCGTAGGAACAAAAAAAGGCCCATTTATGTGATTTTAGCGGGTTTTTTTTATTTTTTAAGAAAAAATCCAGATCCAAAACACAAAACCCAGAACCCAAAACACGGAAGGGTGGTTTTGGCAAAACCAATCCAGATCCAAAACACGAAGAAAGATCCAGATCCAAAACCAAAACACAAAACACGAAAAGTGTCCGGTGCACACCCCTAGTTCACACCGCACCGCGAGCCGGGTTGAACCTGAGTTCAACACTGCTCGTTACCAGGGTTGAAATGCCGGGTCGCTCAATCTGGCTTATTTCAACCAGGCCCTTTCACACTGCACAGTAACCCGGGTCATTGTAGTCTGAAAGGGATATCAGTGAGAGCCTTATAGAAGGTAGGGAATATGTTTGGAATCACGGCATTACCAAGGAGATGGAAACATTTTCATTGTCGTAACCTGAGTACTGTGAAGGAGGGGAGAAAGCAATGCAGATTCTTTTCCTTGGAACCAATTAATGTGCTGGAGAAGTCATGTAGCAAAAAGAACATAGTAAGAAACAGAGATGGCCTAGCACCGGGATGCAGTCAGGAAGCCGACGGTCGAAATGCCGACCGCCGGCTTCCCGACTGTCTAATACCGGCAGGGGTCTAATGATAGGCATCAAAATCCCGACGCCTATCATTATCCCTATGCCAGGAGACCGACGCCCGTCTTACCAGACGAAAGTAAGCTAGGCGGTGGCCGCGACTGTGTGCGGGGGGGAGGGTTAGGTTAGGGGCTTCCGGTGGGGACTTAGTGCTAGGCACCCCCCGGGAGTGTTAGGCTAGGGGAAGGGGGGTTAGGGTTAGGCACCCCCAGAAGGGTTAGGCTAGGGGAAGGGGGGTTAGGGTTAGGCACCGCCGGGGTGAGGTTAGGGTTAGGCACCCCCTCCGGGAGACTTAGGTTTAGGCTGTGGGGATGGGGGGGTTAGGTTTAGGCACTTAGGGGGGGATAGGGTTAAGCACCCCTAAGGGAGGGTTAGGGTTATGGGGAGGACAGGGTTAGTTGTACTTACCTAAATCACCTGTCGGGATCTTCACTGCTGCCGGTCTTCCGGCGTCGGGAATTGAACCGCCGGTCTTTCCGGCATCGGGATACTGATCCCCTAGCACCCACCTTATTTTATTTGCACTGCACAGCCAGCATGTCCACACCATGATAAAACTTAGCTGTAAATCCTGCATGAGCAGGGATCAGTCACTGATTGCCCCGACCCATAAGCTAACCAGGGTAGACAAATGCATTGGTGACGAGGTGACCTGTCTACTCATGCACCTCATACCAGCTACACAGTGACATAGGGCCTATTATCCCCTATGATTTGCGTTCAAGGACTGCACATGTGCAGATCGTGTCCTGTGTCCTCGCACACAGTGCGACTGCAGATGTCAGGTGAGACAGTCTGCAGCCATTTGAGAGTGGGGAGGGGCGGCGATGGGCTCCATGTCACAAAGCGGGACCATGCCGTCTCCATATTGTGGGAGTGCTGAGGCCAGTGTCTGCTTTTTCCGACTGAGATATACCAGCCTCGGCAGTGGAGTTAAGGCAGCCATTCTGAGTAAGCTTAGGCTCACTCTGATGGGCGATGCTGCAAAAATTGCGACCTAACGGTCGCGTTGGCGATCCAATGCTGCGTCTTCAGATGCTACACTCGGATCTGCAATGCCTGCAGGAGGCGTCTTTAGACATTAGACGCCTCATGCGGCATTAGCATATTTTAACAACGCTATAAGCGTCCTTCTCTGGCCCACCCCCATAATGTCAGCATTTTACATTTTGCACAACATCCCCAGAACATGCAGTTTAAATTTCCCCACCATAAACTGCACTTCCAGGAAGCTGAATCTCAAATGGGAAGAGAAATGTGAGTAGAGACAAGGGAAGAATTTGGAAAAAGAAATGTACAGAAATAGAAATGAGGTTCGGAGCAGCAGACATCGTAGGCTGCATTATATAATTATACAAAAGAAAGAAGGCCATAAAATTATATATAAAGAAAGGAGCTTTTAGAGTTATTTGGGAAGGAATAAGTTATCCAGGGCTGCCAAATCTTTAGAAATGTAACATAGGTATCCGTTAATATGACAGGTTCTTATTTACCATTATCCAGCTCAGACGTCTTTTAATCTCAATGAGAGATGGCATGAGGCTTCCAAGCTTTCACAATTGCTTGGCTGCTAAGAGGATAAATTAGATTACATTCCTGGCAAATATACTAATATTCGTAATAGTTTTGTCCAATTTAGGTTTCATTGGGTTCTTCCTTTGATTTGTAGAATGGAAAAAGTAATTTCATAAACCCAAGAAACATCTACTCCCAGTCCCCACCCACTGTGACTTCTTTTTGGTCAAAGGTTCTAATATTTATCTTAACATGAGTGGACTTAGGGCCTGATTCAGAGCCGGACGCTATTTGCGCTCGCTCGTTCAGAAAAAAGGGGTGGCTATTCAAATGAACCATTCACTCTTTGCGGTCTGTTCACGCCTCTAGGTCTGAATGAGCGTACAAAACATGCGGTCGTTTTTTGGAAAACTACGCCCCCTGGCCGCTCGCATCCTACGTCATGTCCGCTATTTATTAGATTAATCGAGTACATCAACCAGCGTATGAACTACTCGCTATTCTTGTGGTTGGTATTTCCTACCGCAATCTTGCGAGCAGTTCTGACTATAAAATAACCCAGTGACGTGGTCAATGACGCTGCTGTATTAATTATGCACACCCTTAAAACGCCCGTTTTGACCTTTAAGCACGCCTGCGTTCGGATCTCCACTCCCCGTTTTCAAGCACCTTCCCCTGTTACCACCCACATACGCCTCCTCTTGTCACTCAAAATAGCAGGCATTCGCTATTTAGCGAACAAACGATTTTTGGCCGCACTGACTGGTTCGCGCATGCGTATTACAATCCGTATGCATGCGCAGTTGTGCAAACATCGCTCGGAGCGAACGAGCGGCCGCTTACGAGCGGCTCTGAATCAGGCCCTTAGAGCCCCATTTATCAATGAGTTTTATCAGACGCAATGAGTTTTAAAACTTGTTACGTATTATAAATGATGCTGCAGCCAATCAGCTCCCAACTGTGTTATTTCAAACAGATGACAGTTGGGAGCTGACTGGCTGGAGCACCATTATCATATGCAACATGTTTTAAAACTTGTTGTGTAAAACTTGTTGATAAATGTGCCCCATAATTAGCAATTAGAGCCAGGACCACCACCTGTATAAGACTTTGGGCGGAATTCAATTGATTATTCCCTCCTTCGCACCCGACGGAGCTATTCTATTGTTGCTCCTGTCGGGTGCGATCAGCTGCTAGAACTCAATTTCAGCTCGCAGCCCCAGAGGGGTGCGGGCTGAAATCGGCGAAAAGTGTCCTGTTTGGGCACCCAAACGGCACTTTTGCGATCGTGCCCAGCACTTTGGTCGGGGTTAGCCGTTTTACGCGGCTAAACCCGACCACTTTGGGTGCGATCAGCGTGAAACGCTGGCACAATTGAATAGCGGCCCGCGATCTCCTGTCACTTTAGACGGGAGATGCGGGCCACGAAATCAATTGAATTCCGCCCTTTGAGGGGTATATTTACTAAAGTGAGAGTTTTTAGAAGTTGAGTTGTTCCCCATAGCAACCAATCAGAATCTACTTATTTATCTAGCACCCTCTAGAAGATAATAGCTAGAACTTGATTGGTTGCTATGGGCAACAACTCCAATTCTAAAAACTCTCGAACAGAAGAATTAGCCAGCTTTCCATACTGGAACCCATCGCTGGTAGCCTAGAAGTGATCCTGGTCTGTTTTCTGCATCGCAATAGACCAGCTTGACTGAACTAATAAGTAAATTAAAAAGGTTGAACACCCCAAACTATGGTTCATTTAAAACTAACTTTCTCAGAGGGTGTAATTGTTAATAAAGATGCGTGGCTCTTGTTGAAGGGGCAATGTCGCTTCCTTGATGTCACAAAACAACATTTCACAGTTTTGCAGTCTGTAAATGCCCTGCAATTTGTAGCAATGTGTACTTGCCTGGAATGTTCAAAATCAGGATTTATGGTGCCCACACACATACCGACTTGCTCCCAATCAGCCGATGTACACGATTTTCCCTGAACTCTCCCTGAACTCTCCCCAGGCAGTCGTGGTCACGATTTGGAGTTAAAAATGTCCAATCAGACTACAGATCTATCTTGCAGCCAATGCATTGTATCCCAGATTGGCTAATCTGCCCTACAGCATTGCAGTTCTGAAGATACGAGGTACGACGAGCGGGGACGAGCATCGGCATCGTGATCAAGTGTAGAAACTCACGATTTGGCCATTTTTTACATGATCTGTCATCACGATTTGTTGAAATCGGCCAAATTGGATGAAAAGTCGGTATGTGTGTGGGCACCTTTAGTGTTTGGTTTTACTGCTGTGTTTTTCTATGAGCTGTATTAGAAACCTATATATATTTCTTCATTCATCTGTAAATGAGTAAATTAACAGGATAGTTGGGACACTGCTTGGCTACGGGTTATATCTAACCCCTCTAGGCCCCCATTTACTAACGAGTTTTATCATCAAAATGAGTGATAAATTTCACTGTGTATGATAAATGGTTCTCCAGCCAATCAGCTCCTAACTGTCATTTTTCTAACAGATGACAGTTGGGAGCTGATTGGCTGGAGCACCATTTATCATGCACAGTGATATTTATCACTCGTTTTGGTGATAAAACTCGTTAGTAAATGAGGCCCCTAGTCACTTATGCCGCATATCCACTACACGGTATCGCTCCATGGGCCTCATTTACTGCTGAGTTTTATCACCAAAACGAGTGATAAATTTCAATGTGTATGATATATGGTGCTCCAGCCAATCAGCTCCCAACTGTCAACTGTTAGAAAAATGACAGTTGGGAGCTAATTGGATGGAGCACCATTTATCATACACAGTGAAATTTATCACTCGTTTTGATGATAAAACTCGTTAGTAAATGGGGGCCATGAGCGATATCATGTAGTCTGTCCCTGGCAGTAGTGTGCTCAATGTCCTTAATGATATTGAGCACACACACTGAACGATATCATTCACGATAATGCTCAGTGCCAGCACCCTCCCTCATCCTCGAACCTGCACAACCTGACGATATCGTTGACGACATAACCACTTGCCGATATTAAGAACTATATCTTTCATTATGTTGGCTAGTGATTACATGGCTTTACACATAGATGTTACTGAGGGAAAAATGTAATAGAACAGATGCTCACACCGCAGTAAAGTCACGTAAAAGAGACGAAAGCAATTATCCCGCAGTTTTGTTTAAGAAAACTGTACTTAATCCAATAAACTCAGCAAAGCTGTTTCAGACTATTTAACACTCTCCAGATTTTTGTCCCATTAAGTGACAATGGGGTCTATTTATTAAGCTGTGTTAGGAGATAAAGTGAACAGTGATAAGGTACCAGCCAATCAGCTCCTAAATGACATGTCACAGGCTGTGTTTGAAAAATGGCAATTAGGAGCTGATTGGCTGGTACCTTATCACCGTTCACTTTATCTCATAACAGCTTAGTAAATAGACCCCAATATCACTGCTATTTGCAGATGATTTAATGGGGCGACTTACCTTTGACCCAGGCAGAGCTGGGTCAAGAGCGAGCTCTGCACCCAGAGTGGTATGTGACCGCCCCATAAACACACCTTTTGCTGTCGGCATCATCTTTAGTGCGATAGATTTGGAAAGATGGCGCAGCCGCGGGTGACAGTAAAGAGTCTGGAACTATATTGTTTTCCAAAAATAAACTGCGTAATTTTAGGCTTGATAAATAGGCCCAAAAGTGTACAGCAAATATTCCATGGATCATATGCTTTTACTCAATATAACTACTGTATATATAATGTAGTCACCTATAATTAGATAAAACACTAGATACAACATATAATCCATTAATAAAGGGGAAAGTTTGTTATGTATTAAAGGGGAAAGTGAAAGGAAGATGCTATTCTTAATGCTAAACTGCTTCTCCAACAAGTAGATCCATTGTGGTTTATGCCTCTAACCAAAAGGGATGTCAGTGGATCTGAGTAAGAGAAGTCCGCTATTCTGATGTTCACGCAGCTGTGCGACTATCGGGCCACCTGTGCATGTGTCTCAGTCACCCTCGCCTTGTGTCAAGGTACATTACTGTAGTTAGGGGTCGTTTGGGGGAAGTAACGGGAAGTGGTGACAAAAATCACAGGCGCCTCACGGCCGTTTTGTGGGTGTTTCATAGCCTGCGTCTGCAATCCCTTACGCAGATAAAGTGGTTCTGACAACTCATTTCAGGCTGCCCCCCTCCTTCTTACCTCACAGCAGTCCAGCACATGCTGCTGTGTGCTGGGCTTCAGTGGGAGACTGCTCGCTGCTGCTGCAGTCTCCTATGCCTATGGGGGGGAACGATCATACTGATCGCGCCCCCCCCCTGCTTACCACTGGGCTAAGGGGCTCTCAGCGCCCCCCTCGTCCTAAGGGGATGTGGCCACGTCTCCTGCAATTAGCCCACACCCCCTTCGCCCGAGCCCGGCTCTCTGCGCCCCTGATAGCAACCAATCATGCTCTACCTATCATTTTATAAAATGTACCTGATAAATGCTAGCTAGCAGCTGATTGGTTGCTAAGGGCAACTTCTCCACTTCCCCACACTTTAAAAGGTTTGATACCCCCTTATGAACTGCAAATGATAGGACTCCCTGATGAATTAGCTCATTTTCATTTTTAAAAAAATGGGAGATCCAGCCTATCATAAAATAAAATTAAAATACCAGTAAAATCTCAGTATAACAATACTAAAAACATTGTGTATAAAAATACAGGTCATATTATTTTCATCTCTTTATGACGCCTGGTCCCCTTTAAAGCTGATATTTCTGTTGTACAAAATTTCTGATGTAAAAATTTCCTTCTGGATGTGATTAATTTTAATTGTTCCCTGGCAGATACATTTACATTCAATAACAGGTAACTCAATTTGCAGCAGATATTTTATCATTACAGATGGAACACACAGGAGAGGAGATGTTCATTGCGGTGATCGGCCTTCAGCATGAATCACATCACCACGAGTCCAAGTTCTCCTGCAGGTGACTGCCGCTGGAACAAATCTGAACAGGCAGTCGGCAATGTCCTCACAGAATTAAACATGAAGCCATCTTTATTAGCATTACAATCTATTAGTGCGACGGACGAAGGTTATTTCAAAACAGTTATCGATTGCCATCTTCACTTGGCTTGAAATAAATATTGACATGCGGACTAGGCATAAAATTTGCTGCGGTATATCCAATCTCTTCATAAATTTCATATATGAAAACACTGTTCCTGTCCTGATCACATATTATTAGGACTGATGGACCTGTTACAGGCTATATCATTAAGGAGCTCTTTATTTTATTGCTATAGTATATGTCTTAGAACATTTTTTTTTCTTCTACTGAAAAACTTGTGCAACCCTTGAAACATGCTTTGCTCATGTTCGAAAAGAGACCTTAATGCATATACTTATGTTATATTATATTATATATTATAGACCACAGGTTCTCAAACTCGGTCCTCAGGACCCCAAACAGTGCATGTTTTCCATGTCTCCTCACAGAATCACCGGTGAAATAATTAGCTCTACCTGTGGATCTTTTAAAATGTGTCAGTGAGTAATGACTACACCTGTGCACCTGCTGGGTGACCTGGAAAACGTGACCTGTGTGGGGTCCTGAGCAGGTGTGTAGCGAGGGTGTTTCCAGTGGAGCATGAGCTCCGGGCGCCAAAATGGACAGAGGGCGCCATTCAGGGTTCTGGAGTTCATGGGGCGCTGCACAATATGATGGCCACCTCCTAGTTTTAGCTCAGTTTGTTTGTCCTATATCCTAAATAAGTTACAGATCGGAGATCCGTTTGTACATATCATGCTCCCTCAAACTGCTCAGATTGCCTTCCCTTAGGCCCTCCCTCCTCTGTGATCATTTTCTGTCACCTTACCTTTCCTGTCAGATTGATTACATTCACTTCCCTCCTCATAAATTCCCTCCCCTATTTACCCTGTGATCAGCTCTTTGCCCCTGTTCACTCCATTCTTATTGTCTTCTGTCACCACCCCGCTCTGTTCGGCTCTTTGCCCCTCCCCTCTCCTTTTTTTATTGGCTTCTGTCACTGGCCCTCTCTGCTCGGCTTTGCCTTTCCCTTCTCCTTTCTTATTGGCCTCTGTCACCTCCCCTTTACTCTTTGATCTCCTCCCTCCTTCTCTCCTCATTCATTCATTAATTCATTCATTGTGCTTCAATGGACTTAATAGTTACACATCTGAGGTAAAATCCGACACTTCAATTATAAGGTATGAGTTTAAAAAGAGTCACTGCTTTGCTATTTAAAGTAATGGAGGTGTTCCCAGGCATGACCATAAAGTGTTATTTGAAGGTCTATTTGAAAGGAAGATTTTAGGAGACCTGAAATAATAATAATGATGGTAGACAGTACATTGGTTAGTAGTACTCACATTAATATAGGTGCAATGTAAATTTGCAAAGTAGGAGCATAGCTGAGAATGGAGCTTCCCATGGGTTGTCTCACTACAGTGAAAGCTGCTTGGGGCCGTAACTGCAGTAATAAGCTGTGCACCATGTAGAATCTCACTCTAGCACATGTATTCTGTCAATTTAAGTTAAATGATTAGAATATATAATACCATCTCCTCTATTGACTAATAAAGTCAGATCCCAGGTGCTATACATAAATAAAGTAGTGCCAAAGGAGCTACCTCTTAATGTCATAATAGTGCATCACCAAAGCATTCTATTCCCCCAATTGGACCTCAACGGCCAGCGTGATACTGCCACTGTTTGCTGTTTTTCTATTTACTTCAGTATTCCCACATAGGCTGGCCATGCCCCACTTGCACAGTTCAGTACAGGGAAGGGAAGGGGGGCGCTATGGCATGCACTTTCTCTGGACGCCATGTTTCCACGCTACTCTTCTGGTCCTGAGGACCGAGTTTGAGAACCTCTGCTATAGACAATATAGTTCCTCTAAACCAGTGGTTCTCAAGCTCGGTCCTCAGGACCCCACACCGGTCACATTTTCCAGGTCACCCAGCAGGTGCACAGGTGTATTCATTAGTCACTGAAACATTTTATAAGATCCACAGGTGAAGCTAATGATTTCACTTGTGAGTCTGTGATGAGACCTGGAAAACATGCACTGTTTGGGGTCCTGAGGACCGAGTTTGAGAACCTATGCTCTAAATCAGTGGTTCTCAAACTCGGTCCTCAGAACCCCACACAGTTCACATTTTCCAGGTCACGCAGCAGGTGCACAGGTGTAATCATTACTCACTGACACATTTTAAAAGGTCCACAGGTGGAGCTAATTATTTCACTTGATTCAGTGTGGAGACCTGGAAAACATGCACTGTTTGGGGTCCTGGGGACCGAGTTTGAGAACCTGTGCTCTAAACCCCTTATCCCAAACCTACAGTATTAGGAAAGAATATGAGTTTATGGTTCTGCATTTCAGATGTCCAGTAGCACAGACTGCTATAGTGCTGGGAAAATTGGGCCACTTCTGGACCCCCTGGTAAAAAATACAGTAATTTCCTTTCAGGTTGGTATATCGGGCTATCTGGTTGATTCATTATTATAGAAATACATGTTGGTAGCTGCTCAATCACTTTAGTAATATCACTCAGGTGCATGTAAGGGAGAAACAAGAAACAAGAAACAACAAAAAGTAATCCCCCGGCACACTGAATGAAATCAGCAATAAGATTTGAAGAACTACATGGTGGTAGATAATTCAGAGATCTCAGTTGCATATATTTGCAAAGATATGGCTAAGCCTCCGGACCGCGTCACGACGTCTCTGATACCGGAGGTCCCTATCACTTGGTCAGAATCTGGGGTGCAGAACCCCAAAAAAGGTGGCGATAGCCAGCCACCCCAGCGAAGCACACCAGTGAGAGACTAAAGTGTTAGTACGAAATTAAAGCAAAGCCTATGTGTTAATAAGTGAAAGGTGTAATTAAAATGCTAAGAAAAATATATATACACAATATAATACAAAAATATATAATTTGAAGGTGTGAAAGAGCTAAATAAAGTGTTAATGCCAGCTTTTTTGGGGTTCTGCACCCCAGATTCTGACCAAGTGATAGGGACCTCCGGTATCAGAGACACCGTGACGCGGCCCGGAGGCTTAGCCATATCTTTGCAAATATATGCAACTGAGATCTCTGAATTATCTACCACTAAGTAGTTTTTCAAATCTTATTGCTGATTTCATTCAGTGTGCTGGGGGATTGCTTTTTGTTGTTTCTTGTACAGACTAACTGCTCCCTTACATGCACCTGAGTGATATTACTGAAGTGATTGAGCAGTTACCAACATGTATTTCTGTACTGAGAGGAATAGATGGGACCAGCGTTAGGAGGGCATGCTGGTTCTTGTAGTGCCATTAGGAAGACCTAGGGGTGATTCCAAGTTAAGCTGCCTCTCAATTCAGGTATATTTGTATGTGCCATTATCATGTGGCCTTATATTGGGCAATTATTACCCAAATTGGATATAGTTATCATTTTTGGGGATGAGTTTGGGGTGCGGTGCCCCTCGGGGTTGGTGTGGCTGGGCTGCTCTGGAGAGGCACACATTAACACTTTATTAAGCACTTTCACACCTTCTAATTATATTATTTTTCTATTATATTGTGTATATATTAGGGATGAGCGGGTTCGGTTCCCTGAGAACCGAACCCACCCGAACTTCGGGGATCCGGGGCGATCCGAGCCCAAGCTCGGATCTCCCTGTCTGCCCCGGATCCCTCTCCCGAGGCAAAACCTCGAGATCTGCTGTCGGATCTCGAGGTTTTGCCTCGAGCGGCCATTTTAAAAAAAATGCCTTTGCCTTTAATGGGCAAAGTGCTGATTGGCTGACAGAGCCGTCTGTCACGGCTCTCAGCCAATCAGCATTATGGTGCTCATTTGCATGTAGCACGGACTCGTGAGATCCGTGCTACATGCATCTGTGTGATTGACAGTGACACAGAGCACAGATGGGTCAGTGAGACCCGTCTGTGCTGCTGTGTATTTCAATGACACAGATGCACGCACGGACCAGGAGATCCGTGCTACTTGCATCTGTGTCATTGACACAGAGCACTAACGGGTCCGTGAGACCCGTCTGTGCTGCTGTGGTAAAAAAAAAAAAAAAAAACCTGTGTAAAAAGAGAAAAAAATGGCGTGCCCCCCCCCAAAAAAAGAGCAACCAGCCCCGGGCATTAGTGACCCAGTGCTGGGTGTGCTTAAATACAGGGGACAAACGACATAGGGGTCCCCTGTACTTAAACACAACCGGCACTGGGCTAGTCAGAACCAGAGCTGGTTGCCAAAATACGGGGGACAAACGACGTAGGGGTCCCCCGTATTCTGCGCAACCAGCTCTGGGCTCTGATCCGGTCCTGGTTCTGGAAATACAGGGGAAAAAAATGAGTAGGGTTCCCCTGTATGTTCCAGAACCAGCACTGGACTTTTTCTAGCGGGGGGCTGATGCCACAGCCAGGGGAGCCCTTTCACCGGGCCCCCCAGCCGCAGCATCAGCCCTGACCGCTAGTCAGCCCAGGCCGGGGATCCCTGGAGAGCTGGGGACCCCCCCAATAAAGGGGTCACCCTCTCCAGGGCTCCCCAGGCCCATGCTGATAGCCCGGGGCTATCCCCACCACCCCTGGTGGCGGTGGGTGGCGGGTTGATTGTGTGGTGTGGTGTAAATAAAGAATATCAAACATTGTCTTTACAAGTAGAACTGCAAGTCCCAGCAAGCCTGCCCCGCATGCTGGTACTTGGAGAACCACAAGTACCAGCATGCAGGGCATTAAGGGCCCACTAGTACCTGTAGTTCACCTGTAAAAAAATGTTTAAAAAAAACACAGGACACACACACCGTGACAGTATAAGTTTATTAAACATACATACACACACACACACACACATGTACACATACTCACCTATGTAACCCTGTAGCATCGGTCCACTTGTCCGGTAAAGTATCCATAGGGGACCTGTGAAAAAAAACATACTCATCATCTCCTATGCGAGGTTCTGTCCTCTTCGTTCCAAAGTAGGCATCCCCGGACTTGGCAAAAAAAAAAAAACGAAAACGCGATCCACGAACTTAGTACCGTTCTATAGAACGGTACTTCCCGAATGAGAGCTTAGCGGCGGGGTATCACCATGGAAACCCCGCTGCTAAGCGTTCATTGGCTGAGAGAGGCCATCTCCCGTCTCTCTCAGCCAATGAACGGCTCCCTCCATTGTAGTCAATGCTGGGAGCCGCAAGGTTATTAAAGTTTACCCTGCGGTTCCCACCATTGACTACAATGGAGGGAGCCGTTCATTGGCTGAGAGACGGGAGATGACCTCTCTCAGCCAATGAACGCTTAGCAGCGGGGTTTCCATGGTGATACCCCGCCGCTAAGCTCTCATTCGGGAAGTACCGTTCTATAGAACGGTACTAAGTTCGTGGATCGCGTTTTCGTTTTTTTTTTTTGCCAAGTCCGGGGATGCCTACTTTGGAACGAAGAGGACAGAACCTCGCATAGGAGATGGTGAGTATGTTTTTTTTCACAGGTCCCCTAGGGATACTTTACCGGACAAGTGGACCGATGCTGCAGGTTACATAGGTGAGTATGTGTACATGTGTGTGTGTGTATGTATGTTTAATAAACTTATACTGTCACGGTGTGTGTGTCCTGTGTTTTTTTAAACATTTTTTTTACAGGTGAACTACAGGTACTAGTGGGCCCTTAATGCCCTGCATGCTGGTACTTGTGGTTCTCCAAGTACCAGCATGCGGGGCAGGCTAGCTGGGACTTGCAGTTCTACTTGTAAAGACAATGTTTGATATTCTTTATTTACACCACACCACACAATCAACCCGCCACAATCAACCAGGGGTGGCGGGGATAGCCCCGGGCTATCAGCCTGGGCCTGGGGTGCCCTGGAGAGGGTGACCCCTTTATTGGGGGGGTCCCCAGCTCTCCAGGGATCCCCGGCCTGGGCTGACTAGCGGTCAGGGTTGATGCTGCGGCTGGGGGGCCCGGTGATAGGGCTCCCCTGGCTGTGGCATCAGCCCCCCGCTAGAAAAAGTCCAGTGCTGGTTCTGGAACATACAGGGGAACCCTACTCATTTTTTGTCCCCTATATTTCCAGAACCAGGACCGGATCAGAGCCCAGAGCTGGTTGCGCAGAATACAGGGGTCCCCTACGTCGTTTGTCCCCCGTATTTTGGCAACCAGCGCTGGTTCTGACTAGCCCGGTGCTGGTTGTGCTTAAGTACAGGGGACCCCTACGTCGTTTGTCCCCTGTATTTAAGCACACCCAGCACTGGGTTACTAATGCCCGGGGCTGGTTGCTTTTTTTTGGGGGGGTGCACGCCATTTTTTTCTTTTTTTACACAGGTTTTTTTTTTTTTTTTTACCACAGCAGCACAGACGGGTCTCACGGACCTGTCATTGCTCTGTGCCAATCACACAGATGCATGTAGCACGGATCTCCCGGGTTCGTGCTACATGCAAATGGGCACCATAACGCTGATTGGCTTCCTGTCTGCCACTGCAGTGCCACTCCTAGATGGGCCACGTGTTTGTGCCGCCCCCTTGTGTCGCTTAGCATAGTCATCCAGCTTCCTCGGTACAACCTTTTGGCCTAAAAACAATATTGTGTGGTGTGAGGTGTTCAGAATAGAGTGGAAATGAGTGGAAATTAATGTTATTGGGGTTATTAATAGCGTAGGAACAAAAAAAGGCCCATTTATGTGATTTTAGCGTTTTTTTTTATTTTTTAAGAAAAAATCCAGATCCAAAACACAAAACCCAGAACCCAAAACACGGAAGGGTGGTTTTGGCAAAACCAATCCAGATCCAAAACACGAAGAAAGATCCAGATCCAAAACCAAAACACAAAACACGAAAAGTGTCCGGTGCACACCCCTAGTATATATATTTTTCTTAGCAGTTTAATTTAGGGGTGTGCACCGGCCACTTTTTGTGTTTTGTGTTTTGGTTTTGGATCTGGATCTTTCTTCGTGTTTTGGATCTGGATTGGTTTTGGCCAAAACCACCCTTCCGTGTTTTGGGTTCTGGGTTTTGTGTTTTGGATTTGTATTTTTTTTTTAAAAAGCAAAAAAACAGCTAAAATCACAGAATTTGTGGGTTTTTCTGCTCCTATGCTATTATTAACCTCAATAACCTTAATTTCCACTCATTTCCAGTCTATTCTGAACACTGAACACCTCACAATAGTGTTTTTATATCCAAAAGGTTGCACCGAGGTAGCTGGATGACTATGCTAAGAGATACGAGTGGGCGGCACAAACACGTGGTCCATCTAGGAGTGACACTGCAGTGGCAGACAGGATGGCAGTTTGAAAAACTAGGCCCCAAACAGTACATAATTCAAAGATAAAAAAGAGGTGCAAGATGGAATTGTCCTTGGGTCCTCCCACCCACCCTTATGTTATATAAACAGGACATGCACACTTTAACAAACCAAACATTTCAGCGCCTGGGTCTGCCACACGACTGTGGCTGAAATTATTGGTTCGTTTGGGCCCCCACAAAACAAGCTGGCAATTAATCTGTCCCTGCACAAACTGGCTCTACGGAGGCAAGATGTCGTCCTCATCCTCCTCATCCACCGATTCCTCACCCTCTTCAGTGTTGTGTACATCCTCATCCTCACAGAGTATTAATTCGTCCCCGTTGGAATCCACAACCACAGGTCCCTCTGTACGTTCTGGAGGCTGGTCTCCCTGGAAGAGTTGATAATTCATTTTATGAACATCATCTTCTCCACATTTTGTGGAAGCAACCTCCTACGCCTTTCGCTGACAAGGTTCCCGGCTGCACTAAACACTCTTTCAGAGTACACACTGTAGGGGGGGCAACTCAGGTAAAATAGAGCCAGTTTGTACAGGGACCTCCAAATTGCTTCTTTTTCCTGCCAGTACAGGTACGGACTGTCTGAAATGCCTACTTAGATGCTGTCACCGATGTAATCCTTTAACAGAGAGACGCACACTTGTCGCTGCTGCTTTGAGGATGCAAGTGTGGCTACAGCCCACACAATTCACAAAGACAGAAAAAAAAAGAAGAATATTTTAATTGTTTGTGGAGCACACTTTGAGGGTGTCACCACCCTTTAACAGACAGACGCACGCTTGTCGCTGCTGCTTTGAGGACAGTATCATATGCAGTGATAGTAGACTTGTCAGAAATTGTTGGCACGTCCTTCAGTCCGGACCAGATGTCCAAACCGGCCCTTGACTTATGACACAGGCGCACGCTTGGCGCTGCTACTGTGTTGATGCACGTGCGGCTACATCGCACACAAGTCACAAACACATAAAAAAAATAGTTTTTTATTTTTTGGAGCACTTTGAGGGTTACACCACCCTTTAACAGACAGACGCACGCTTGTCGCTGCTGCTTTGAGGATGCAAGTGCGGCTACAGCCCACACAATTCACAAAGACAGAAAAAAAAAGAATATTTTTATTGTTTGTGGAGCGCACTTTGAGGGTTACATCACCCTTTAACAGATAGACGCACGCTTGTCGCTGCTGCTTTAAGGATGCAGGTGCGGCTACAGCCCACATATTTCACAAAGACAGAAAAAAAATTAAGAATATTTTTATTGTTTGTGGAGCGCACTTTGAGGGTTACATCACCCTTTAACAGACAGACGCACGCTTGTCGCTGCTGCTTTAAGGATGCAGGTGCGGCTACATCGCACACATTTCACAAAAAGAAAAAAAAAGAAGAATTTTTTTATTGTTTGTGGAGCGCACTTTGAGGGTTACACCATCCTTTAACAGACAGACGCACGCTTGTCGCTGCTGCTTTGAGGATGCAGGTGGAATCTAGATGGGATTTGGAACCGGGGACACACTACCTCCATCAATTGTCTAAATCCCACTGCACTAATGGCGGATACCGGACGCACGTCTAAGACCAACATAGCAGTCAAGGCCTCAGTTATACGTTTTGCTTCAGGATGACTGCAGTCGAACTTCATTCTCATCGCTAGGGACTGTTGGAGGGTCAATTGATTAGTAAAAGTAGTGGTGTTCCTACTTCCTCTCTGGGATGATGAACAACTCCCAGCAGCAGCAACAGCACTAGGAGGAAGTGGTTCTTGATCTTTCCCTATTTTTTTTTTATCTGAGAAAGTTTGGTCCTCCATTTATGTTATATTGATATATATGTGCAGCTAAGGCGCACACAAACACAGAAAATATTTTTTTATTTTTGCTGGAGAGTAGTGCACTTTGTGGGTTACACCACCCCAGCCGGCTCTTTACTTATGGGACACAGGCGCACGCTTGGCGTTGCTCCTTTGTTGATGCACGTGCAGCCACAGAGCACACAATTCACAAACACAGAAAAATTTTTTTTATTTTGTTTGGAGTGCCCTTTGGGGGTTACAGCACCCTTTAGCGGTCAATCCAGCTGGCCCTTTATTTATGGGACACAGGCGCACGCTTGCCACTACTTTGTTGATGCACGTGCGCCTACTGCGCACACAATTCACAAACACAGAAAATATTTTTTTATTTGGTTTGGAGTGTACTTTGGGGGTTACTGCACCCTTTAACGGTCAAGCCAGCCGGCCCTTTACTTATGACACAGGCGCACGCTTGGCACTACTTTGTTGATGCACGTGCGGCTACTGCGCACACAAATCACAAACACAGAAAATATTTTTTTATTTGGTTTGGAGTGTACTTTGGGGGTTACAGCACCCTTTAACGGTCAAGCCAGCCGGCCCTTTACTTATGACACAGGCGCACGCTTGGCACTACTTTGTTGATGCACGTGCGGCTACTGCGCACACAATTCACAAACACAGAAAATATTTTTTTATTTGGTTTGGAGTGTACTTTGGGGGTTACAGCACCCTTTAATGGTCAAGCCAGCCGGCCATTTACTTATGACACAGGCGCACGCTTGGCACTACTTTGTTGATGCACGTGCGGCTACTATGCACACAATTCACAAACACAGAAAATATTTTTTTATTTGGTTTGGAGTGTACTTTGGGGGTTACAGCACCCTTTAACGGTCAAGCCAGCTGGCCCTTTACTTATGACACAGGCGCACGCTTGGCACTACTTTGTTGATGCACGTGCGGCTACTGCGCACACAATTCACAAACACAGAAAAAAAATATTTTTTTTAGCACTTTGGGGGAGCACCCCTGATGGACAGAGCACCCACTGGATAACACTACAGCACCCCTTTAGGACTGGGACACTGCACAGGACTTTGGAGTGGACACAGCCCCTATGGACAACTGACTGCACAACACAGTCCAGCCAGCCCCTATGGACTTTGAAGTAGTGGACACAGCCTCTATGGACAACAGCAGCACAGCACAACACAGCCAGCACCTATGGACTTTGAAGTAGTGGACACAACCCCTATGGACAACAGCAGCACAGCGCAGCACAGCACAGCACAACACTACTCTGCACTACACTACACTACACTACACAGCCCAGCCAGCCCTAACTCCCACCCACCTTCTTCACTGTCCACAGCCGAGTGAGAATATGGCGCCGACGCGGGTACCTTATATAGGATCCAAAACCTGCGAGACCCGGAAGGCAGGATGATGACGTTTTGCCTCGATTTCAGATCCGAGTCAGGCGGGAAAAGTCGATCCTGACTCGGATCGGCCTCGGATTGGGGGGGCTCGGGGGGGTTCGGATTTCAGAAATCCGAACCCGCTCACCCCTATTTTAATTACACCTTTCACTTATTAACACATAGTTTTTGCTTTAATTTCGTACTAACACTTTAGTCTCTCACTGGTGTGCTTCGCTGGGGTGGCTGGCTATCGCCGGCTTGTTTGGTGTTCTGCACCCCAGATTCTGACCAAGTGATAGGGACCTCCAGTATCAGAGACACCGTGACGCGGCCCGGAGGCTTAGCCATATCTTTGCAAATATATGCAACTGAGATTATCTACCACCATGTAGTTTTTCAAATCTTATTGCTGATTTCATTCAGTGTGCTGGGGGATTACTTTTTGTTGTTTCTTGATTCATTATTATACCTTGGCACTTTCTCACACAGGACTCTATTTACTACAATCCGCATCTTGAATGCAGATTGTAGTGTGATATTACCGACTGAATTCGCATTGCGAATTCAGCCAATATCACAGAGATTTACTAAAAATCCCTTGCAGGGACAGAGCATACGATAAAGTTCTGTCCCTGCGAATCCCCTCCGCACACTTATCACAGTATTCTCACAAAAAATACAGTGACAAGTGCCCACACATGTGCCGACCGGCCGCAGTTAAGCCCCGCCCCTGTCACTAAGCCCCACCCCCTGTGATGTCCTCCGTGGCGCCGGTCAGCTGAAATCCCATCCTGCACTGGGACCCAGTCACCTAATGACCGGGTCCCAGTGCAGGATGGGAGACCAGCTGACCGGAGGAAGGAGATCACCGGAACCCTGATCTCCGATCCCTGGACTCATGTAAGTTATTTTTTTTTTTCACTATTTTTTTTATTTTCACTATTTCATTTTTTATTATTTT
The DNA here is from genome assembly GCA_031769625.1 of Taudactylus pleione. Lineage (NCBI taxonomy): Eukaryota > Metazoa > Chordata > Amphibia > Anura > Myobatrachidae > Taudactylus > Taudactylus pleione. The sequence goes on from JAUIMM010000194.1 coordinate 6,488,945, forward strand.
TTTAAATTTATTTTACAGTGTATCAGCGTGTGGTCTGTTTAGACCACTGGGGCCGGCTCCAGGCTCTGCTCTGCCTGTTACAGCGGAGCAGGAGTCTGGTAACCGGGGGAGACCATGGATCATGCCACCGCCAGGTGACGTTATTAGCACAGGGCTTCCCCCAGTATTCTTTTCACAATTTATTTTTATTAAATCCCATGCAGATCGCATTTCCCATTACAATTATGGGAAACGTGATCTGATTACTAAAAATAAGTGATACTTAGGGGTTGGAGTAAAATTTTACGAATTCTACTCCAATTGCCCTTGTGTAACTTTAGGTGAAACTAAAATAATGTGAAAAGGGTGAGAAAACACCCCTTTTCACTTTATTTTAGTTAAAATAATGATAATAAATAGAGCCCACAGTGACTTATGGGCCTCATTCAGAGTTGTACAGTATTGTACAGATGCAGGGAAGCAGCTGTGCAATATCGTACAACAAATATTCGAATGTAGCCTCCAGACATCATCGCAGATCCGATTGCTGCATCCAAATATGCAGCTTCGGATCTTCTGTGAAGCCATCTGCAATCTGAGTAACCCTGAGGAGTAGCACTCCAAGAATATGGGAATGACACACCCACCCTCTCCCCACCCATAAATGCCTGCAACCAGTCAATCAGGCTTGAGGGAACTGTGAATGATCTTGCAGAGGGAGACCTGCACATGTGCAATACAGATCCTGTGCATGGTCAGATCTCTCACAATGGGGCAGATGTATTAAGCTGTGGAAAGTGATTAAAATGGAGAGTGATAACCTACCAACCAATCAGCTCCTAACTGTCATTTTTCAAACACAGCCTGTAACATGACAGATAGGAGCTGAGTGGCTGGTCACTCTCCACTCTATCACTTTCCAGAGCTTAATACATCTGTCCCAATCAGTGTTGTATGCAAACAAAAAGTAGGCAGGAGTCTTATCAGGAGAGGTGATGGAGATTCCTGTCTGAAGTAGAGCAGGAGTCTTATAAGGAGAGGTTGTGGAGATTCCTGTCTGAAGTAGAGCAGGAGTCTTATAAGGAGAGGTTGTGGAGATTCCTGTCTGAAGTAGAGCAGGAGTCTTATCAGGAGAGGTTGTGGAGATTCCTGTCCGAAGAAGGCAGTAGTTTAGTCTGGAGAGGTGGTGGAGATTTCTGTCCAAAGTAGGCAGTTGTCAGGAGAGAGGGTGGAGATTCCTGTCAGAAGCAGGGATAGAGTCTTGTCAGGAAAGGGGGCAGAGATTCCTGTTAGAAGCAGACAGGAGTCTTGTCCAGAGAGGTAGCAGAGATTCCTGTCAGAAGCAGGGCAGGAGTCTTGTTAGGGCGGGATTTCTGTCAGAAGCAGAGAGTAGGAATCCTGTCAAGTTAGAGAGCTAAATGCAGTGATTAACATTAATGGCATAAGACCAGCGACAGAAAAACCTTGATGATTTGACAGTAGTGTAACTATAAATTTTGCTCCCCCATGCCAAAAAAGTTTCAGGCGCCCCACCCCCCCCAAAGAAAGACAAACACACCCAAAGACGATGTTTAAGGTGTGTGGTTTCATGATACAATAATGTGCCTTACACATTATGACACACTAAGTAATGCCACTTATAACACATTATGCCACACAGCTATGCCCCTTACTCATGCTGCACAATAATGCCACGTATAAGACATAATGACACACAGTAATGCCCTTATACCACATACAACACGATATGCCACACAGTAATGCCCCTTACACATTATGCCCCTTATAATGCATAATGCTACATAGTAATGCTCCTAATAGCACATTGTGCACACAGTAATGCCCAATACACATTATGCCACACAGTAATGCCCATTACATCCCACCCTGACAATCTACTTCACCAACCTTCCTCTCCACTCTTGCCAGTCTGTCACCTCAGCTCAAGACAGGTTGCACAGTTTTTATTTCCGTGTAGAACCAGATTATTGGGAACATAGTTTAGAACCTGTAAACTGCGTGTATAAAGTTAGTGCCGCTTATACAGTGCCCCCTGTAGTTGTGCCCCGTATGCAATGCCCCCTGTAGTAGTGCCCATATGCAGTACCCCTTAAAGTAGTGCCCTTTAAAATAGTGCCCCTGTGGTTGTGCCCCCTGTAGTTGTGCCCCTTCAAGTAGTGCCCACTGTAGTTGTGCCCCTTCAATGAGTACCCCTGTAGTTGTGCCCCCTTCAAGTAGTGCCTCCTGTAGTTGTGCCCCTTCAAGTAGTGCCCCCTGTAGTTGTGTCCCTTCAAGTAGTGCCCCCTGTAGTTGTGCCCCTTCAAGTAGTGCCCCTGTAGTTGTGCCCCTTCAAGTAGTGCCCCTGTAGTTGTGCCCCTTCAAGTAGTGCCCCCTGTACTTGTGCTCCTTCAATGAGTACCCCTGTAGTTGTGCTTCCTTCAAATAGTGCCCCCAGTAGTTGTGCCCCTTCAAGTAGTGTATCCTGTTGTTGTGCCCTCTCCGGTAGTCGTGCCCCCCCAAATCTATCCCCCACCCGTACTTACCTGACTCCGCGCGGCTGTCATCTGGCTGTCTCTCCACCTGCAGTGCTGACTGGATCTAAATTGATCCAGCAGACGCCATCGCTCTGGTCCCTCAGGTCGCGGGTGACGTCAAGACGTCACCCGTGCACTGCATTACTGGGAACGCTGGCCTGTGCAGTGATCGGAGACTTCTTTAGCCTCCGATCACTTCAGAGGCCAGCGCCCACAGTTGCAGTGGCGAAGCTATGGCCCCCAAGCCACCGCGGGGGCTGCGGGGGCAGTAGTTACCCCACTGTGATTTGCACTCATTGATAGCCATCCCTGTTGGGGTGTAGACCGTGGATCAATCAGGTCTGGAGTTTAGTGATGCAGGGTGGAAGTTAGCTCTATACACCCATGCCAGGCAAAAATTTACAAGACCATTGCTGACACAGTCATCAATGACGGAGAACCATCAGATATCCGCCAGCGATGACAAAACCACCTACCATCTGTGGCAAACCATTGATGGTTGTTAGCCATCCACCAGAAAGAGGGGAGATTGTGGGGACGTTACTGTATACATAAAGTGACATGGTGGGGATGTTATACATAAAGTGACATGGTGGGGATGTTATATATAAAGTGACATGGTGGGAATGTTATACATAAAGTGACATGGTGGGGATGTTATATATAAAGTTACATGGTGAGGATGATATACATAAAGTGACACGGTGGGGATGATATACATAAAGTGACACGGTGGGGATGTTATACATAAAGTGACATGGTGGGGATGTTATATATAAAGTGACATTGTGGGGATGATATACATAAAGTGACACGGTGGGGATGTTATATATAAAGTGACGTGGTGGGGATGTTATATATAAAGTGACGTGGTGGGGACGTTTTATATAAAGTGACATGGTGGGGACGTTATATATAAAGTGAGATGGTGGGGACTTTATGTATAAAGTGAAATGGTGGGGACGTTATGTATAAAGTGTGATGGTGGGGATGTTATATGTAAAGTGACATGGTGGGGATGTTATATATAAAGTGACATGGTGGGGATGTTATGTATAAAGTGACATGGTGGGGACGTTATATATAAAGTGACATGGTGGGGATGTTATATATAAAGTGACATGGTGGGGACGTTATGTATAAAGTGACATGGTGGAGACGTTATGTATAAAGTGACATGGTGGGGACGTTATGTATAAAGTGACATGGTGGGGATGTTATATATAAAGTGACATGGTGGGGACGTTATGTATAAAGTGACATGGTGGGGATGTTATATATAAAGTGACATGGAGTGGATGTTATACATAAAGTGACATGGTGGGGACGTTATGTATAAAGTGACATGGTGGGGATGTTATACATAAAGTGACATGGTGGGGATGTTATATATAAAGTGACATGGTGGGGACGTTATATATAAAGTGACATGGTGGGGATGTTATGTATAAAGTGACATGGTGGGGACGTTATATATAAAGTGACATGGTGGGGACGTTATATATAAAGTGAGATGGTGGGGACTTTATGTATAAAGTGAGATGGTGGGGACGTTATGTATAAAGTGTGATGGTGGGGATGTTATATGTAAAGTGACATGGTGGGGATGTTATATATAAGTGACATGGTGGGGACGTTATATATAAAGTGAGATGGTGGGGACTTTATGTATAAAGTGAGATGATGGGGACGTTATGTATAAAGTGTGATGGTGGGGATGTTATATGTAAAGTGACATGGTGGGGATGTTTTATGTAAAGTGACATGGTGGGGATGTTATATATAAAGTGACATGGTGGGGACGTTATATATAAAGTGACATGGTGGGGACTTTATGTATAAAGTGAGATGGTGGGGACGTTATGTATAAAGTGTGATGGTGGGGATGTTATATATAAAGTGACATGGTGGGGATGTTATATATAAAGTGACATGGTGGGGATGTTATATATAAAGTGACATGGTGGGGATGTTATACAGTATATAAACTTATAAAGTGACATGGTGGGGATGTTATATATAAAGTGACATGGTGGGGATGTTATATATAAAGTGACATGGTGGGGACGTTATGTATAAAGTGACATGGTGGAGACGTTATGTATAAAGTGACATGGTGGGGACGTTATGTATAAAGTGACATGGTGGAGACGTTATGTATAAAGTGACATGGTGGAGACGTTATGTATAAAGTGACATGGTGGGGACGTTATGTATAAAGTGACATGGTGGGGACGTTATATATAAAGTGACATGGTGGGGACGTTATATATAAAGTGAGATGGTGGGGACTTTATGTATAAAGTGAGATGGTGGGGACGTTATGTATAAAGTGTGATGGTGGGGATGTTATATGTAAAGTGACATGGTGGGGATGTTATATATAAAGTGACATGGTGGGGATGTTATATATAAAGTGAGATGGTGGGGACTTTATGTATAAAGTGAGATGGTTGGGACGTTATGTATAAAGTGTGATGGTGGGGATGTTATATGTAAAGTGACATGGTGGGGATGTTTTATATAAAGTGACATGGTGGGGATGTTATATATAAAGTGACATGGTGGGGACGTTATATATAAAGTGACATGGTGGGGATGTTATATATAAAGTGACATGGTGGGGATGTTATACAGTATATAAACTTATAAAGTGACATGGTGGGGATGTTATATATAAAGTGACATGGTGGGGACGTTATGTATAAAGTGACATGGTGGAGACGTTATGTATAAAGTGACATGGTGGGGACGTTATGTATAAAGTGACATGGTGGAGACGTTATGTATAAAGTGACATGGTGGGGACGTTATGTATAAAGTGACATGGTGGGGACGTTATGTATAAAGTAACATGGTGGGGACGTTATATATAAAGTGACATGGTTGGGACGTTATGTATAAAGTGACATGGTGGGGATGTTATATATAAAGTGACATGGTGGGGATGTTATACATAAAGTGACACGTTGGGGATGTTATACATAAAGTGACATGGTGGGGATGTTATACATAAAGTGAAATGGTGGGGATGTTAAATGTAAAGTGACATGGTGGGGACGTTATATATAAAGTGACATGGTGGGGACGTTATATATAAAGTGACATGGTGGGGACGTTATATGTAAAGTGACAAAGTGAGGATGTTATATATAAAGTGACATGGTGGGGATGTTATACAGTATATAAAGTGACGTTGTGGGGATGTTATACAGTATATTAAGTGACATGGTGGGGATGTTATATGCCAAAGTGTTCGAGAACCGCTGAGCGACAGTGGAGAAGATCACGCTGTAAGGCAGATTTTCTCCACTTCAAATTTATGCTCTCATCCTACAGTGTTGCCCTTTCCCTGTCTAAACAATCCTATTTCAAGAACCTAATTTCCTCCCAGTCCTCAAATCCCCAGCGTCTCTTCACCACCTTCAACTACCTCCACTGTCCACCCCCTCCCTGCCTCCCCTCTTCACTCACTGCCATTGACTTTACTACCTACTTTACATCCAAAATCGATTCAATATGTCAAGACATCACATCCCACCAGTCCCCCTGCTCTACACCTCCTTCTTTCCCTGATTACCCATCTCCATCCATTTCACTGACTCTGACAGCCTTCTCCCCTGTATCTGGAGAGGAAGTCATGGCTCTCATTCGGTCCTCCCCCCTTTCTACCTCCCCCCTAGACCCTATCCCTTCACGTCTCCTCCGCTACCTCTCTCCTTGTGCCTGTTCCCACCTTGCCCACCTCCTCAATCTCTCCCTATCATCTGGCACTGTCCCTTCTACATCCCATCTCTCTCCTCCCTTTTGCCTCCAAGCTCCTTGAGCGTTTTGTTTACAAACGCGTTACCACCTTTCTTTCCTCCCACTCCCTCTTTGATCCTTTTCAGTCTGGCTTCCATTCTCTCCACTCCACTGAAACTTCCCTCACAAAAGTCAGCAATGACCTCCTTGCTGCCAAATCCAAGGGCCACTACTCTCTGCTTATTCTCCTTGACCTCTCTGCTGCCTTCGACACTGTTGACCACCCTCTCCTGCTGCAAATCCTTCACTCCCTTGGTTTACGTGACACTGCTCTCTCCTGGCTGTCATCCTACCTCTCAGACCGGTCCTTCTCTGTCTCTTCTCATGACTCCTCTTCCCCACCACAGCCTCTTACAGTAGGTGTTCCCCAAGGTTCTGTTCTTGGACCTCTACTATTCTCGCTCTATACGTCCTCTCTAGGTGAACTCATCAGCTCATTTGACCTCCATTATCATCTCTATGCTGCTGATACTCAGATCTACCTTTCCTCCCCTGACCTCTCCCCCTCTCTCCTCACTCGTATCTCCAACTGTCTCTCTGCTATTTCTTCCTGGGTGTCCCAGCGATTTCTTAAACTTAATATGACCAAGACTGAGCTGATAATTTCTCCACCCTCCAACATAACCTCACTTCCCACTATTTCTTTAACAATTGATGGCACAACTATCTCTTCTAGCCCCAAAGTGCACTGTCTTGGAGTGATCCTGGACTCCTCCCTCTAATACAAACCACATATCCAGAGCCTCTCACAGTCCTGTCGCTTCCATCTCAAAAATATTTCCAAGATTAGACCCTTTCTCACCCAGGATGCCACAAAAACCCTCATACACTCACTGGTCATATCCAGTTTGGACTACTGTAACCTTCTCCTATCTGGCCTCCCCAACTCTCATCTCTCTCCTCTCCAGTCTGTCCTCAATGCTGGTGCTCGACTCATCTTCCTCTCCAAATGCTCTACATCTGCCTCCACTCTACCACAAGCCCTCCACTGGTTCCCCTTCCCTTTTAGAACCCAATTCAAGGTTCAAGGTTCTCACACTTACTTACAAAGCCCTCACCCATTCCTCTCCCATTTACATCTCTGACCTCATCTCCCTCCACTCTCCTGGCCGCCCCCTTCGCTCAACCAATGCCTCTCATGCCAACTGATTACTTCCTCCCACTCCCGCATAAAGATTTTGCCTGTGCTGCTCTCGACCTTTGGAACTCTCTCCCTATCAGACTCTCCTCCTCTTTACAATCCTTCAAACGGGCTCTCAAGACCCACTACTTCATCAAAGCCTTCCAGCTCCCATCTTAACTTGCTGCAACATTCCTCCGTTTACCCCATCTGTGTCACACCTGTTTGTCTGCCCCTCCCCTTTAGAATGTAAGCTCTTACGAGCAGGGCCTCTACCCTCTTGTGCTTCTCCTTACTTTACTTTCACCTACTTCTTACCCCCCACCAGGGCACCTAACACTTGGTTGCTTACGCTCTGTTGCATATCTAGGTTTTATGGTCACTTATGTATCAATGTATATTATCCATGTCCTTGTCCTATTTTTTACTGTAAGTCAGTTGTCAAATTATTTGTCTATGTACTTTGTAAGGCGCTGCGGAACACTTGTGGCGCCATATAAATAAAGGATGATAATAATAATAATAATAATAATAATAATAATAATAATAATAAAGTGACATGGTGGGGATGTCATATATAAAGTGATATGGTGGAGCTGTAATATGTAAAGTGACATGGGGCTAAAGGCTTGGTTTAGCCTTTAAAATTATTGCCACTTTAAAAATACAGGAAGACTTGCATAAATCCCCAAGTGGCAGAAGATCACAAGCTACTACATTTAGCCCATGGTGTCTGATAAATACACCCGTTTCTGTTAAGCAGAGAAGTTACTCTTAACTGAACTACACACTGTGCAATAATCGGTCTGATCAGCTACTTCTCGGCTAGTTGGTCTGATTATCGCAGTCTGTAATACTAACACACCTCACCAATCCGATATAGCACACAGTACAACATCCAGTGCAGCACCCGAGGCCAACACTTGTGTGCAAAGCAGCCGGATCCAATGATTGGGTCAGACCTGCTGTGTAACATCTTGAGACAATTGTTGCTTATATTGAGGTGTGTGCCTAGCATTATTCATGACTGCCTCTATATTGGGCACAATTTATTGTATAGCATTTATCATGCATATTTACAATGGGTCATCAGGAGTACTGATAAACATTTAACAAAATAGGCATTTTACACTATGAATTTCCCTCTTATGTTTGTATCAACAGACTTGTTAGATTTTAGGGTATCTCAAGAATCAAGATGCTTCATTATTCTATAGCCAAACACACTTTCTCACTGACTATTAGGTGTTTATGTATATTGCAGCACTTACAGTAAAAGTTGAGTGTAGAAATGACTCCATTGATATGTTCCATATATACTAAACAGTTTCATGAAGCAAACTTGCATTAGCAATATAAAATTACGCTTTTTGCCAGAGACAGAAAATTCCTCAGGCTTCCTGTTGTTGGCGAACTACAACTCCCACAATACTCAGCAAACTGGCGGCAGTGATCTATACCAGTTGTATGGAAGACTGACATTCCCTGCTTTGCACCAAATGCATTTTCCAGTATTTATTTTGCCTGCTTTGTTTTTTCACGTCTCTTCATAAGCGAAAGTGCATGAAATAAAACATTAGCCATGCAAATCTAATTTCATTTGCAGCACCGTTAAATAAAAATCCTTCACGGTTAACAAGAACCGACTTCCGCAGACCTCACCGACAGCGCATAGCAGAGACGTTCTAAGGGTTAAACATCCTGTGTACTGTATGTAGGTAAATACATTGGACGGTAATGGTTTCATAATAGTCATATTAATTCACTCACATAATGTTTAACATAAACACTACATCGGAGATATTTAGAGTAATTTATGCATCCCACTTTTGCAGAATTCCAATTGAATGAATAGGAACATAATCATTTCACACAAATGTTCTCTGAGGAGTGTGTAGAAAAGTATGAAGCAATGCAGAGACTCCCCACTGTTTTATTCATAATGGATCAGCCTATTCATTCCTTATTAATGTAATGGAGTACAACCGAGAAGCCTAGCAGTTCCAGCTTATGAGTTGTTCACAAATGGGGCCTTTTTTTTTTTTGCCCATAATCGCTTAATCCTACTGGCTGGGCTTCATAAATTGAATAAAAGAAGGGAACAAAGTTTTAATTAAGTCCCAGAAATAAGCTTGTCTAAAGGCTAAAGCGTGTTTGTCTTGTACCGTGCTAGAACCAGCATCACCGGTTACATGGATCCATATTAGTTGCTTTGAAGATTTGTTAATGCTTTCTTTTTTTTGTTTTTAATTAAAAATATATTTCCACTATCCTCAGTGCAGCAGGCGAGAAGTCCAGTCTCCTTGGGGTGCGTTGTAGTAACATAATCCCTGGTGTTTATGTTTGTAGTGGAAAGACTGGAGTCATGCAAAGGGTTGTGGTTATTGCAGGTGTCAGGTGGCCCCAAATCCTCAACAGCAATGGACCAGAATAAAAAATAGTACTAGTAACAGGATGCACTGTCTATAAATTAGCAGTATTTCCACTAAATTGATGAGTATCAAATCAACTACCCCACTCCCTAACACCCACCCCAAGCAATATGTATGAAAGTTAAAGGACAAGTCTAACGTGTACTATATTTTCTATTTTTTTATCCTCTGAAATATTTTCCCCATGTAAGACAGTTATCTAGCATTGGCATTGGTTAGATGGGCTCTCTAACAGACTGTACCAATATTTTCCCCATGTAAGACAGTTATCTAGCATTGGCATTGGTTAGATGCGCTCTCTAATAGACTGTACCAATATTTTCCCCATGTAAGACAGTTATCTAGCATTGGCATTGGTTAGATGCGCTCTTTAACAGACTGTATCAATATTTCCCCCATGTAAGACAGTTATCTAGCATTGGCATTGGTTAGATGCGCTCTCTAACAGACTGTACCAATATTTCCCCGTGTAAGACAGTTATCTAGCATTGGCATTGGTTAGATACGCTCTCTAACAGACTGTACCAATATTTTCCCCATGTAAGACAGTTATCTAGCATTGGCATTGGTTAGATGCGCTCTCTAATAGACTGTACCAATATTTTCCCCATGTAAGACAGTTATCTAGCATTGGCATTGGTTAGATGCGCTCTCTAACAGACTGTACCAATATTTTCCCCATGTAAGACAGTTATCTAGCATTGGCATTGGATAGATGCGCTCTCTAATAGACTGTACCAATATTTTCCCCATGTAAGACAGTTATCTAGCATTGGCTAGATGCGCTCTCTAACAGACTGTACCAATATTTCCCCATGTAAGACAGTTATCTAGCATTGGCATTGGTTAGATGCGCTCTCTAACAGACTGTACCAATATTTTCCCCATGTAAGACAGTTATCTAGCTTTGGCATTGGTTAGATGTGCTCTCTAACAGACTGTACCAATATTTTGACCATGTAAGACAGTTATCTAGCATTGGCATTCATTAGATGTGCTCTCTAATAGACTGTACCAATATTTTCCCCATGTAAGACAGTTATCTAGCATTGGCATTGGTTAGATGCGCTCTCTAATAGACTGTACCAATATTTTCCCCATGTAAGACAGTTATCTAGCATTGGCATTGGTTAGATGGGCTCTCTAACAGACTGTACCAATATTTTCCCCATGTAAGACAGTTATCTAGCATTGGCATTGGTTAAAGGCGCTCTCTAATAGACTGTACCAATATTTTCCCCATGTAAGACAGTTATCTAGCATTGGCTAGATGCGCTCTCTAACAAACTGTACCAATATTTTCCCCATGTAAGACAGTTATCTAGCATTGGCATTGGTTAGATGCGCTCTCTAACAGACTGTACCAATATTTTCCCCATGTAAGACAGTTATCTAGCATTGGCATTGGTTAGATGGGCTCTCTAACAGACTGTACCAATATTTTGACCATGTAAGACAGTTATCTAGCATTGGCAATCATTAGATGTGCTCTCTAATAGACTGTACCAATATTTTCCCCATGTAAGACAGTTATCTAGCATTGGCATTGGTTAGATGCGCTCTCTAATAGACTGTACCAATATTTTCCCCATGTAAGACAGTTATCTAGCATTGGCATTGGTTAGATGGGCTCTCTAACAGACTGTACCAATATTTTCCCCATGTAAGACAGTTATCTAGCATTGGCATTGGTTAGATGCGCTTTCTAATAGACTGTACCAATATTTTCCCCATGTAAGACAGTTATCTAGCATTGGCATTGGTTAGATGCGCTCTCTAACAGACTGTACCAATATTTCCCCCATGTAAGACAGTTATCTAGCATTGGCATTGGTTAGATGCGTTCTCTAACAGACTGTACCAATATTTCCCTGTGTAAGACAGTTATCTAGCATTGGCATTGGTTAGATGCGCTCTCTATTAGACTGTACCAATATTTTCCCCATGTAAGACAGTTATCTAGCATTGGCATTGGTTAGATGCGCTCTCTAACAGACTGTACCAATATTTTCCCCATGTAAGACAGTTATCTAGCATTGGCTAGATGCGCTCTCTAACAGACTGTACCAATATTTCCCCATGTAAGACAGTTGTCTAGCATTGGCATTGGTTAGATGCGCTCTCTAACAGACTGTACCAATATTTTCCCCATGTAAGACAGTTATCTAGCATTGGCATTGGTTAGATGTGCTCTCTAACAGACTGTACCAATATTTTGCCCATGTAAGACAGTTATCTAGCATTGGCATTAATTAGATGCGCTCTCTAATAGACTGTACCAATATTTTCCCCATGTAAGACAGTTATCTAGCATTGGCATTGGTTAGATGCGCTCTCTAATAGACTGTACCAATATTTTCCCCATGTAAGACAGTTATCTAGCATTGGCATTGGTTAGATGCGCTCTCTAACAGACTGTACCAATTTTTCCCCATGTAAGACAGTTATCTAGCATTGGCATTCGTTAGATGCGCTCTCTAACAGACTGTACCAATATTTTCCCCAAGTAAGACAGTTATCTAGCATTGGCATTGGTTAGATGCGCTCTCTAACAGACTGTACCAATATTTCCCTGTGTAAGACAGTTATCTAGCATTGGCATTGGTTAGATGGGCTCTCTAACAGACTGTACCAATATTTCCCCCATGTAAGACAGTTATCTAGCATTGGCATTGGTTAGATGCGCTCCTTAACAGACTGTACCAATATTTTCCCCATGTAAGACAGTTATCTAGCATTGGCATTGGTTAGATGCGCTCTCTAACAGACTGTACCAATATTTTCCCCATGTTAGACAGTTATCTAGCATTGGCATTGGTCAGATGCGCTCTCTAACAGACTGTACCAATATTTCCTCCATGTAAGACAGTTATCTAGCATTGACATTGGCTAGATGCGCTCCCTAACATACTGTACCAATATTTTCCCCATGTAAGACAGTTATCTAGCATTGGCATTGGTTAGATGCGCTCTCTAATAGACTGTACAAATATTTCCCTGTGTAAGACAGTTATCTAGCATTGGCATTGGTTAGATGCGCTCTCTAACATACTGTACCAATATTTCCCTGTGTAAGACAGTTATCTAGCATTGGCATTGGTTAGATGGGCTCTCTAACAGACTGTACCAATATTTTCCCCATGTAAGACAGTTATCTAGCATTGGCTAGATGCGCTCTCTAACAGACTGTACCAATATTTCCCCATTAAGACAGTTATCTAGCATTGGCATTGGTTAGATGCACTCTCTAACAGACTGTACCAATATTTCCCTGTGTAAGACAGTTATCTAGCATTGGCATTGGTTAGATGGGCTCTCTAACAGACTGTACCAATATTTCCCCCATGTTAGACAGTTATCTAGCATTGGCATTGGTTAGATGCGCTCCTTAACAGACTGTACCAATATTTTCCCCATGTAAGACAGTTATCTAGCATTGGCATTGGTTAGATGCGCTCTCTAACAGACTGTACCAATATTTTCCCCATGTTAGACAGTTATCTAGCATTGGCATTGGTTAGATGCGCTCTCTAACAGACTGTACCAATATTTCCTCCATGTAAGACAGTTATCTAGCATTGACATTGGCTAGATGCGCTCCCTAACATACTGTACCAATATTTTCCCCATGTAAGACAGTTATCTAGCATTGGCATTGGTTAGATGCGCTCTCTAATAGACTGTACCAATATTTCCCTGTGTAAGACAGTTATCTAGCATTGGCATTGGTTAGATGCGCTCTCTAACATACTGTACCAATATTTCCCTGTGTAAGACAGTTATCTAGCATTGGCATTGGTTAGATGGGCTCTCTAACAGACTGTACCAATATTTTCCCCATGTAAGACAGTTATCTAGCATTGGCTAGATGCACTCTCTAACAGACTGTACCAATATTTCCCCATTAAGACAGTTATCTAGCATTGGCATTGGTTAGATGCGCTCTCTAATAGACTATACCAATATTTCCCCATGTAAGACATTTATCTAGCATTAGCATTGGTTAGATGCGCTCTCTAACAGACTGTACCAATATTTCCCTGTGTAAGAGAGTTATCTAGCATTGGCATTGGTTAGATGGGCTCTCTAACAGACTGTACCAATATTTTCCCCATGTAAGACAGTTATCTAGCATTGGCATTGGTTAGATGCGCTCTCTAACAGACTGTACCAAAATTTCCCCATGTAAGACAGTTATCTAGCATTGGTATTGGTTAGATGCGCTCTCTAACAGACTGTACCAATATTTTCCCCATGTAAGACAGTTATCTAGCATTGGTATTGGTTAGATGCGCTCTCTAACAGACTGTACCAATATTTTCCCCATGTAAGACAGTTATCTAGCATTGGCATTGGTTAGATGTGCTCTCTAACAGACTGCACCAATATTTTTCCCATGTAAGACCGTTATCTAGCATTGGCATTGGTTAGATGCGCTCTCTAACAGACTGTACCAATATTTCCCTGTGTAAGACAGTTATCTAGCATTGGCATTGGTTAGAGGCGCTCTCTAACAGACTGTACCAATATTTCCCTGTGTAAGACAGTTATCTAGCATTGGCATTGGTTAGATGCGCTCTCTAGCAGACTGTACCAATATTTTCCCCATGTAAGACAGTTATCTAGCATTGACTAGATGCGCTCTCTAACAGACTGTACCAATATTTTCCCCATGTAAGACAGTTATCTAGCATTGGCATTGGTTAGATGCACTCTCTAACAGACTGTACCTAATGATACCGTATTTTGCAGAAGCCAAAGAGCTCTCTGGGCCTGAAGTAGTGAACGCAAATGGGATTCCAGACGTATATCAAGCGATTGTTTGCCATCACGCATGCATAAAAGACGCATTGTGATTATGGCCACACAGAGGAATCCATTGTGAAGTGAGTGACAGGCTGTCAGCGTTTCGGTGTGGTGATGGGAGGGGGGGGCAGCAAAACACACTAAAAACACAAAGAGGCAACGCTGGTGAATCAGTACATTAATAAGATATTAATCTATACATAAAATAAAACACAAATACAATGTAAAAAAGCACCAAATAAAATCACCGGCCGGAGCCAAGAATATAATATTACGTGTGATAGGATAACCAGTATACCCAGTGGCGGAACTCCCGGAGACAATGGAGTCATTTGCCGCCGGGCGTCAGCCCTGAAGGGGGCACCTGGCTCCATTGTCCCCGGGAGCTGCATGGAGAAGGAGCGCTGCTGATCGGCGCTCCACCTCCATTGGCGTAACTACGGAGGGTGCAAGGGGTGCGGTCACAGGACGGCAGCAGCACTGGAGCGGGGATAAAGGTAAGTGTTTGTTTGTTTTTTTGTGTGTGTGCGCGCGCGGTGGGGGCCATCACTACTGGGGGCAACTACAGGTGCCTACTACTGGGGGCAACTACAGGGGCTCACTACTGGGGGCAACTACAGGGGCCTACTACTGGGGGCAACTACAGGGGCTCACTACTGGGGGCAACTACAGGGGCCTACTACTGGGGGCAACTACAGGGGCTCACTACTGGGGGCAACTACAGGGGCCTCACTACTGGGGGTAACTACAGGGGACTCACTACTGGGGGCAACTACAGGGGCCTCACTACTGGGGGTAACTACAGGGGACTCACTACTGGGGGCAACTACAGGGGCCTACTACTGGGGGCAACTACAGGGGCTCACTACTGGGGGCAACTACAGGGGCCTCACTACTGGGGGTAACTACAGGGGACTCACTACTGGGGGCAACTACAGGGGCCTCACTACTGGGGGTAACTACAGGGGACTCACTACTGGGGGCAACTACAGGGGCCTACTACTGGGGGCAACTACAGGGGCTCACTACTGGGGGCAACTACAGGGGCCTCACTACTGGGGGTAACTACAGGGGACTCACTACTGGGGGCAACTACAGGGGCCTCACTACTGGGGGTAACTACAGGGGGCTCACTACTGGGGGCAACTACAAGGGGCCTCACTACTGGGGGCAACTACCGGGGGCTCACTACTGGGGGCAACTACAAGGGGCCTCACTACTGGGGGCAACTACCGGGGGCTCACTACTGGATGTACTGCATAGGGGGACCATTACTGGGGAGCACTACATAGGCGGACCACTACTGGGGGTATTATATAAAAGGAACTGCCTAAGGGGGGGCGGCGGCAGCTGGGGCTGGCACAGGTGCTGGGGGATGGTACATTTTAGTTTGGGGGGGCACCAACATTTATCTTGCCTCCGGGCACCTGGGATGAAGTTACGCCACTGAGTATACCCTAATTCGTAATGGACTTTTGGATGTCACTTGCTTCTTATATCTTATAAGCAGAGATTAAACAGTGATTCAGATTCCCAAACTGTGTTACTATTGTAATCATTTGTTACAATTCTGTCTCCAATCAGGTGGAATTTAAATTAGTATACAATTCCAATTATGTATACTATATGCAGAGATTAATTAGCAATTCAAATTCCTAGGCTGTATCACCCGTTCACACATTATTGTAATTCTGTCTCCGGTCAGGTGATGTCTAAACAGTCTTAGTAGTTAGTAAGAGATTCCTCTGCTGTATGCAATTTTAGGGCCTGATTCTGCAAGGATCGTAATTGCAAAGTTAAAGGCAGGATATAGATATATGATGTATGCACCAGGGGCGGATCTAGACTGTTGTATTAGGGGGGGGGCGAGTTAATGATTGATTCCGCCCCCCCCTCGTGGCAACCCCCCCTCCCCCCCGTGAACCCCCTTCGCGGCAAAGCCCCTCCCCCCCCTCGCGGCAACCCCCCTCCCCCCCGCGACCCCCACTCGTGGCAACCCCCCCTCCCCCCCTTTAATTTCACTTACCTCCACTGCTCCGGTGATGTTCTCCCTCCAGGCTCCGGTCAGCTGCTCTCCCATTCTGCACTGTGACAAGGTCAGCTGTTTAATGCAGCAGCTGACCAGGGTCACAGTGCAGGAGCCGGGAGACCAGCTGAGTGGAGGGAGGACATCACCGGAGCCCGATCTTCGGTCCCTGGACAGAGGTAAGTTTTTTTTTTATTTTATTTTAGCAGTGATCAGCATGTGGTCTATTTAGACCACACAGCTGATCACAGGGTGTGAGGAGCTGGCTGTGATCACTTCCTCCCCGGCTCCCCGGTCAGGTGACTGCCTGTCACTGACACATCCCCCTAACTGGGAGACGGGAGCTCCGATCACAGCACTGCCCAGCCATTATCATATCTCTCCTCTGAACTTAATGATGCAGAGGAGAGAGATGATAATGGTCGGACAAACTGTGCTAGGGGGGGGCGATCGCTGCAATCGCCCCCCTCCTGGATCCGCCACTGGTATGCACGCAGGCTATAGATATGATGTATGCACGCATTACTTATCTGAGCTGCGTTGTCCAATGCAGCATTGGATAATCTGCGTACAATCGATCGGCTGCGCTGACATATGGGGTCCCACAGCCGGCTACCACAGTTTATAGGAAGAGGCCAGGAAATCTCCATCAGGTGATGGAGATCCTGGCTTCTTCCCTCCCCAGCAATGGCAGCGACACGCCTCCATTTCGGGAAATGGAGGGAAATCGCCACCCCCTCCCTATCCCTAAATGGCAGCACATTGCCAATCACTGCCAGTCTGCGAGCATGTTAGCAAACATCGGGACTCTGCGTTCACTGCTGGATCAGGCCCTTAGTTAGTACATGCAGTTAATGTATTATACCAGCTGCAATTTTTGTCTCCTATGATGTTAGAAACTCTTTGTTAGTGACTTTAGTCTGTATTAAACTGCAACACTGTATTGTTAGTACAGTTAATTGTTACAACATTGGGGCTAATTCTCGATTATCGGGAATATGCGCATGCGCAGGACCCATTATGTGAGTGTGCACAATGGGTCCTGCTAACACGCACGCTAGCCCTTGAATGCCTCTGCCTGTCCATTTTCTGGGAGTGGCCAGCCCAGAGACTGCATGGATGTACGCAGTCTGCAGGACTTGCTCAGCTGGCCGGCGTCATCCACCATTGCGACCATCGACCTCCAATTGTCGCGATGGTGATCCCAGCACTGCGACCTCCACTATATCTGGAGTACCACGCCAAAGATGTCCAAATAATTTCCACTGGGGTAATCAGTCACAAAGACACCGGTGTCGGTAAAAACAATTCTTAACGCGTTTCCCCGCCTCTGTAAGTTGTGAGCGGCTTCTTTAGAAATTGTCAGCAAAACACAGGCATGCCTGTCCGTTTCATGGGCGTGTCTGTCCCTGTCATGGGCGTGCCTGTCCGTTTCATGGGCGTGCCTGTCCGTTTCAAGAGCGTGTCTGTCCCTTTCATGGGCGTGCAAAGATTAGCCACTGTGTTTGCATACGCAGCATGAGAGCTCTGTGCGTGCGGGGAGACTTGCAGTGTCTGCGGCTGGGCAGACCAAATGCTGCGTGACTGCCCAAAGTGCATCGATGGCACCGATGTTTATGCAGAACAGGAAAATTGGAGGGATGTGAGAAAGCAGCAGTGGGCGTCCATATGCCGGCTGAGCTTTGGCAAGTATTAGCATATTTTCGCAGTTGCGTTACGTACGAAATCGCGGCTACGATCGCATTTCAGTGCGCTGCTGAATCAGGCCCTCTGTGCTCATAGGATGACCATTGTCCTTAATTCATAGCTCACCCCATCACCATCACCCCATCATAGTGAAGTGGACAGGATGGGCAGAATTTTCTCGGGGAACTGCAGTCCATCATAGGGGGCGGAGCTTAATGACACGAGTCTTTAAGAATGCCTTAATGCCGTAAACTGTCTGGTCCCGCCCCCATCACCTCCCAACTGCTTCTCCTCTCCTCTTACTGTTTGTTTAATATATTTGTATTTTCACTTTTCCATCCTATACATGCAGCCGCAGCTGCTCTTACCTAACTTACTTTACACTTCACCTTTCTCATTGGAGCGATGCCCGGGGGTGGCTCAGCTGAGCTGGTTTGGGGGTGTCCTGCACTCTGGATTTGAACCCTAGTATGTTAGGGACCTACCGTACAGAGGTTACCTGGATATGGTGGGTAGGCCCATAACCTTGGCCATGATTATGCTAAAACCTCTATTTATTGCAAAATGTTATTGCAAAATGTATTATATATAGTCATTTGGAGTTGTGCACTTGTGATTTGCCTTTTTCTGTGCCTGCATTAAGAGAAAGTAGGTAAGTATGGATAGAGGTTATACAGCAATTTTGGCAAAATAGGCCACATAGGGGCTGATTTAGTAGGGGCTGATTTAGACTTGTACATAAACCAGATGGTTTACACACAACTCCGATGATTTCCGATCGGCGCATGCACAGGATCTGTACTGCGCATGTGCTGATCTGAGTCTGACAAGCGCGGGCATTTCGGGACAGAGCAGGGGCGGCGACGGTGAGCGTTTTACAAAAGAGGGGGCATGTCGCTCCCGTTTTATAGGCGTGCCAAGGCAAGGATCTGTGTTTTCAGGGCCTCGGCAGAGGAGTTTTGGCAGCCTTTCTGAGTAAGTTTATGATTACTCAGATGGGCGACGGTAATCCGATGATGCGTCTTCAGATGCAACATTCGGATCTGCACTGCCAGTAGTGGGCGTCTGCTGTCTTCAGCTGCCTCTCGCAGCATTACTATATTTTCCAGGCAGCGATGCAAACAGCGTAAAGCTCTGAATCAGGCCTATAGGTCTATAACATCTTAATGAGAAAATACCCACAGAGATGCTCGTTTTCTATCAATTGTAAATATTCCTGTCCCTCTTCATAACTACTGTAGGATGGTCTTTTGTTTGCTACGTCTATTTATCTTCTGCCAGGCCACATTCTCATAAAGCCATTGTGGGGAGAGCACAGAGAAGCAAAATAAAGTTTAAATACTTTTATTTCTATGGAGTATATTTACTACAGTGCGGGTTTATAGTAGAGATGAGCGGGTTTTCCCACCTGACTCGGATCTGAAAACGAGGCAAAACGTCATCATCCCTCTGTCGGATTCTCGCGGGTTTTGGATTCTATAATGGTCCTGCGATCATCGCCATTTTTCATTCCTGCCATGAAGAGTGAAGAGGGAGGGAGCTGGGAGCTGTGCTGCGCTGCTGTTGTGCATAATTGTGATTTGTTAGGTTGTGATGGGAGCTGTGCTGCGCTGCTGTTGTGCATAATAGGTTGTCCTGTCCATAGGGGCTGACTGACTGTTGTCCATAGGGGCTGGCTGGCTGTTGTCCTGTCCATAGGGGCTGGCTGGCTGTTGTCCATAGGGGCTGGCTGGCTGTTGTCCATATTAATCCATAGGGGCTGGCTGTTGTCCTGTACATAGGGGCTGGCTGTTTGATGTTGTCCTGTCCATAGGGGATGGCTGGCTGTTGTCCATATTAATCCATATAGGGGCTGGCTGTTGTCCTGTCCATAGGGGCTGGCTGGTTGTTCTGCTGTGTTGTCCAGGGGGTGCTCTGTCCATCAGGGGTGCTCTTCTTCACCCCCAGTGTAAAAATAATAAAAAAATATTTGTGTGTGCATGTTAGCCACACCACCAGTGAAAAAATAAATAAAATTTTGTGTGTGTGCATGTTGCATGGCATCACAAAACGCCTCTGCTGAGATTTGCATAAACATTTTCAAAGATGAAATTAGAGGATATTGTTTAAAAAATGGAAAAAAGCTGCTACAGTAACACTGCGTTCTCTGATTATAGTGTCCCTACTCCCAGTCTCTACCCACAGTCCCTCTACCTGAATTTCAGCGAGGCAACTCCATCCAACCATATCCCAGAGTGCAGCTGCTCCTCCTGTAGCCCAGGCAGGGCCGGATTAACAATGGGGCGGGTGGAGCTACAGCTCCAGGCCTCCCCATGAAAATAGGCCCTCAGCATCCTCTGTAGAGCAGGCAGTGATGACAGGCAATTTTTTTTCTTCCTGTCACTACTCCGATCATTAGCCTCCTGGAGTCCTGGCTACCCTACCCTGGAGTCCCCGGCCACCTGAAACCTCGCCTACCCTCGGGCCCACTGAAGCTCCGCCCCCGGACCGTTCGAAGCTCCGCCCCCGGATCGTCCGAAGCTCCGCCCCCGGACCGGCCGAAGCTCCGCCCCCCAGGTCATCAATGGAGCAAAGCATAGTGTTGTTACTCGGTGCAGACGGGACCCTGCAGTGACACATCTATGGCAGCCAGGCAATGAATGGGATAGGGAGGAGTCGTCGAGCATTGAGAAGTGCAGGAGGGATAGGAGCAGACGAACTGGCTTGTAAGAAGAGTTCCAGGGACCCTCTGTAGGAGAGTGTGTGCATGAAGTGGAAACCCAAGAGAAGAGGTGAGCAGAAACAGTGCCTGCTAGTTTGCCCAGTGCTGGGGGTGCAGGGAGAAGTGGGACCTGCACTGGGGAAGAATCAAGTGAGTCCCTTTTATCTATATAAAAAAAATAAAATACAGGTACTGCCCATTTAAGCCTCATTCCTGCCTTGTGAGTGTGATGCTGGTACACACTATGCCATATGCCGTTCGTGCAGCCAGCAAATAACATATAGCAAAGTGCATTTGCGGGTCTGTACAGACGATATGTCTGTGAACGACGTTGTTCACAGACATATCAGGTCGGCCCTGCAACACAGACAATGCCGATATATCCTGCATATATATTGGTATCTCTGCCTGTGTGTACAGGTGACCCACTGACAACCCACGCACTAGCCGTAGGAACCACCCATACTGACATCACAACAGTGGCGGATCGGGCGGGGGGGTGTGGGGGTGAGAAGTGCGAACGCCCCTCGTAACAAACAGCCTCAACCCCACCCACCTGCTGATCCTGCAGGCAGCAGTGCAGCTCCAGGCAGGGCAGACGGAGACGGCCGGGGTGAGCTGTGGAGGCACCCGTGGTTGCCACTTCAAGCCCTTCTTCCCACATCACTGAGTGATCCACCTGCCTCTCTGTCTAACAGCCTGCCACTGAGGCTGCTCAGAGGAGGAGAGGACTAAGGGGGCAGGCACAGGCATCAGCTGCGGCCCACACACAGTCTGCTCTGACTCACTGTCCCAAGATTGAGCTTCAATGTGGCGCTTTCTTGAGTGGAGGAAGGCGGAGGCTGCGCTGTGGCAGTGAATGCATTGCAGTACATTCAAGGAACCATTCAGGGATTCCTGGCACTGACTGCTTAGTGCCAGGAGAGGACTGCTCAGAGGAGAGGACTGTCACTGCTCCCCCTGAGTCTGCACTAGCCACCAATGCCAAGCAGCTACATTAAGGATGCCACAGCAGCCCACCACAAGCTCACAGAATCAGGCTGACAGTAAGTGTGATGGATATTGATCGAAATTTTTTATTTAATTTTTTATGGGTTTTTTCTCATGTGGTAGCGAATATGTTTGTTGTTTTTTTTTTCATGCTGGGGCCTATGTGTTTTTTTCTTTCTTTTATGCAAAGCCCTTATGTTTGGTATTTTCATGTGGGGGGCCTTCTTACTGCAGCCATGCACACAGCATACATGTCACATAATAACAAAGGAGCAGAGTGTAAAATTGAAAATGAAAGGGGAAAAAAAGGAAAGAAGAAGCAAAAAGATAAATAGATGGAGACAGGAATGGATACACAAAGCGATGACGTAAGGTTATTGCCTGAAAATGGGAGGAACCCCCCCCCCTAAAAGAAAAGTCTAGATCCGCCCCTACATCACAACTGGGCGGGCAAATTTAAATGCCCGCCAAGTTGTGTTGTTTTTTCAGACATCGAGCGGTCCTTTGGTAAGTATGTATCACTTACCAAATTGGCCACTTGGTCAGCCGGCTGCCGTTCAGCCACTCAGTTGCTTTAGTGGATACCTAGCTTAAGGCATCATATTTCATGTGGATGTGCCCTAGAGTTAGCCATAAATATACCCACACCCCCTTGCATGGTGGTCATGCCCACTTTAGTGGTGTGACGTGGAAACCCCCCCTTTAGAGATCCTGCATTTGCCCCTGTATACGTATATAGAACTGCCAGCAGCTTGTTGTATGATTTATCCCAATGGAGGAGCCATGGTGTGCAGCTGTGTATTAGCAGTCACTTGGATGCTTGGTGTATTATTTGGCGGTCACTGTAATGCTGTCTGTATTATATGGCGGTCACTATGATGCTTTCTGTATTATATAACAGTCACTACAATGCTCTCTGTATTATATGGCGGACACTGAGATGCTTTCTGTATTACAGATATGTCCACATTCATCTAGCCTCTTTGAGCGTTAAACAGCACTTGATAGTGCCGAGCATCTTTTGCATGCAACTTTTTTCCCTTTAAAATGCATCTTAGTCACAAAGCAATGCAAATAGGATGCACAAACAGCTTATGCTGATTAAAATGATATGCTGCATGCCTATATTCTATGTGAGACTGCGGGTGCATCTGCATGCAAAATGTAGACTACTATAAGATTCACGTTCTGTAGCTTGGTAAATCCGACAGTGCTGGTCACACCCCTTGCAGCAGCACACAATAGGCCCTTCATAAATTTCAGCTCCAGGCCCTTGTCAACATTAATCTGGCACTGAGCCCAGGTCAGAAGATGTGTAGGGGGTGTGGTGATGATATGGACTAATGGAGCTCACATCCACTAAAGTGGACAATGAATCCCCAATCTAACAGGGAGCACAGCTGTAATATATACACAACACAGGATGGGATGACGATATAGGCTTGGGTGATAGTATAATCTGGGGTGATGTATACATCATCCTCTTCACACAATATTAATTTGTCCCCACTGGAATCCACAATTACAGGTCTCTCTGTAATTTTTGCACGTAATTGACGGTAAAGGTCTTTCTCATAGAATTTGGAGTTAATTTTGATAGGCATCATCTTTTCCACATTTTGGGGAAGTAGTCTCAGACCGATCACTGACGAGGTTCCCGGCCGTGCTGAAAACTTTTTCTGAGTACACACTGGAAGGTGGGCAGCTCAAGTAAAGCAAAGGCAGTTTTGTGTAAGGGCCTCCAAATTGCCTCTTTTTCCTGTCAGTAGTTATTTAAATCTCTTCAGATCTGTGTCCGTTGGGATGAAAAAACAATGGGCCTGATTCAGAGCCACTCGTAAGCGGCAGCTCGTTCGCTCCGAGCGATGTTTGCCCAACTGCACATGCATACGGATCGTTATACGCATGCGCGAACCAGTCAGTGCGGTCGAAATTCATGTGCTCGCAAAATAGCGAATGCCTGCTAATTTGAGTGACAGAATGAGGCGTTTATGGGTGGTAACAGGGGAAGGTGCTTGAAAACGGGGAGTGGAAATCCGATCGCAGGCGTGCTTAAAGGTCAAAACGGGCATTTTAAGGGAGTGCATAATTAATCCAGCAGCATCATTGACCACGTCACTTGGTTTTTTTAAACTCAGACCTGCTTGCAAAATAGTGGTTGAAAAAACCAACCACAAGAATAACGAGCAGATCATACGCTGGTCGATGTACTCGATTAATCTAATAAATAGCGGACATGACGTATGGTGCGAGCGGCCAGGGGGCGTATTTTTCAAATTTCCGTTCGCATGTTTTGCTCGCTCGTTCAGACTTAGAGGCATGAACAGACCGCAAAGTGCGAACGGTTCATTTGAATAGCCACCCCTTTTTAGTAAACGAACGACCGCAAATAGCGAGCAGCTCTGAATGAGGGCCTACGTCTTTATCCCTTGTGGGATGAAAATCCACTCCCAGCAGCAGGCATGGTGCTCAAGACACATTTTAAGACTTAAACCCTAAATCTTAAATGTTGCATTTGCTACTCTGCTCCGCTTGAATGCAATATCTGCTCCGGTTAAGTGGACAGTGGGTGCAACGGCAATTCGAACTGAAGGCCACTAACTATGTTTTTTTTAATATCCCTGTACAGGTTGGGAAATGCTTTTTCGGAAGGTTTGCAAAGGATTATTTTACAGTCAATTGTTTTGGAAAGCAATCTACCTGGTCCCCTTCTAGGATGAAAATCCACTCCTAGCCGCAGAAGCAGGAGCAGGATTCTCAAGAAAGACACAACGCAAGACCTTAAATCAGGGGTAGCCAACCTTGGTCCTCGAGAGCTACTAACAGTTCATGTTTTCCAGACCACCTAGCTGGTGCACAGGTGTATTCATTGAAAAGAATTCAAATTATTACACTTGTGATTCTGTGAGCAGACCTGAAAACCATGCACTGTTGGTAATTCTCGAGGACCAGGGTTGGCTACCCCTGCCTTAAATCATAGATCTTACGCTTGTCAACATATCTGTGCTGGTTAAGTGGCACTTTGAGGCCACTAACTAAATATGTTTTTTTTTTATGTCCCTGTACAGGTTGGGAAATGCTTTTTCATGTGGAAAGCACTACTAAAAGTCTTCCTGGTCCTCTTCTGGGATGAGAAAATCCACTCCCAGCAGCAGCAGGCATGGCCCTCAAAGATTCTTCTGGGGCAAGGACTGATGTGAATGTGTCAAATGTTTTTTGTAAATGCCTCCTCCCCTCCCCTTCTCCCTCATAAATTTTCTTCGGAATCAAAAAATGAAATTAAATTTACTACCAATCAACCCTTCCTGTCCCTGCCCTGCCTTCAACTACATACATACTCCAACTCCCTTAGGCCTCTCTTGAATAATAAAAAAAAAAAGGCTTCCTGATCTGCCATGTTGGAAGTTGGACTGCCACATGTTTGTGCCGCCCACTGCTGCCGCTTAGCTTAGTCAGTCAGCTAGCTTGGTGCAAATTTTGGGCCTAAACTGGATGAAAACAATATAGTGAACAGTGAGCTGTGAGGTGGTCAAAATTGACTGGAAACAAGTGGAATTTTTTTTATTGAGGTTAATAATACTGTAGGAACAAAAACAGGCTCATTTTATGTGATTTCAGCTGTTTTTATGAATTTTTAAGAAAAAATCCAGATCCAAAACCAAAATCGAAAAACAAAACACGGAGGTGAGGTTTTGGCAAAACCAATCCAGATCCAAATCCAGGGGAGATCCATATCCAAAACCAAAACACGGGGGTCGGCACACATCTATAGATTATAGAAGTGGAGATGTTGCCCATAGCAACCAATCAGATTCTAGCTATTATCTTCTAGAAGGTGCTAGGTAAATGATAAGTACAATCTGTTTGGTTGCTATGGGCAACAACTCCACTTCTAAAATCCCGCACTTTAGTAAATATATCTCTATGTGTTTACCTTGCATATTGACATATTTTCAATAAGACTTTCTATGAATTAAAGACCAGGGACTTTTTCACTTCTACAGGTTAGTAAGTCTTAAGGTGCCTACACACTTGGCGATGTACTCACCATCCGACATTGTGTCCGATTTCCCCTTGAACTCTCCCCAGCAGCTCCCCGGCAGGCGTGGGCACGATTTGGTGTTAAAAACTGTCCAATGTGACAAACGATCTATTGTGCCTCCTAACTATCCAGTGTATCGAGACTGTCACATCTGCCCTGCAGCACGGCAGATCTGAAGATGCGATGTACGACCTGCGAGAACGCGCATCGGCATCGTGATCGTGAGTGGACTCTCACGATTTGGGCATATTTTACATGACTTGTCATCATGATTGGTTTGTAACCGGGCAAATTGTGTAAAATATTACTAAGTGTGTAGGCACCTTTAAACCCACAACAGAGAAAGGTGTTGTTCGGTTCTGCCTAATAGTGTAAAATGCGCCCCAGTCGCCAAAGGAAGTAATGCGTCTGAAGTTTTTGATTTTCATGCGCAGTAGAAAAAAAAAATGCAAGATGCTTGGAAAAAAGTGTGTACGGAAATACTAGTTTGCGGGAGCCGCCATGTCTACCATGCTGTCCATTTCTCCGTTTTAAAAATTAAAAAATAAGATACGTTTTTTAATTCCGTTTAATCTCAACTTGGTAAAACTGGTTAAAAACCACACAGTAAACTGGTTGCTGAAAACATGCAATATGGCTCATGAAAAATATTCCACTTATCTTGTTGTGACTCTGCCATGTGATATAAATCACACAACAGTAAATGAACATACAGTATTCCTAAGGTTGAGTTTTGCCTAATGAGGATTAAGAAGTAGCGACAAATGATTACAAAATCCAGTTTGTGTAATTCTAAATCTGTTTACCAGTTTTTCTTCCACTTCTATGCAATCATTTGAAGCTAATTTACGCTAAAAGACCTCCTTTTTCAGTTTAATATCGCCACAGTGTACAATTACATTTTATCAGAGCGTCAGCAAAATACTGTAATGAAACAGTTGCTGGCTGATTAAAGTACATTCTGTACATGGGAAGATGCATCGGACAAAGATGTTACCATCTAATTTTTCATTACATGTGTAAGGTGCCTGAAAACCTATCTCGATTAAATAGAGAATACCCCATAGACTGATGTTATAATGAATTTTTTATTGATATATTCATATGTATGTGGTGTAACTACACGGAGAGACAAGGTTCGGCTTCTACCTGAAGAACTGTATATTTAACGGTGACCTGAATCCTGGGTACACCAAGGTGATGTAAATTACAGCACTTGAAGATAACTGTCTTATTTTAGCCCACTTCAGCAGGAATAAAACAGATGGGTCCTTTGAAGCAAATCATCTGTAGATAGAAGTGCATAGAAGAAAGCAGGGTCCCAGTCATTAAGGCATTAATTTATAATGAATAAAAAAGAGCAGAGGACAAACATGGGCTTATTTCTATGTAACCCTTCCATGAACACAAGGGAGAAGTTTGATCCCCTACCAAACAGAGAAAGTTTTAAAGGAAACTACCATGAACATAGATATATATAATTTTAAAAACTTTGCATGACATCAAAATAGGCTTCTACTTAACATAATAATTGATCTTGAATAACACCTTCGCTCTCCTTCCCAAACAGGCCCAGCAATGTGTGGCACTGGATTAGAAGTTGTTTAGTGGGCGCTGCCATATTTTGTGGAATATGTGATTCAAATCCAGAGTTACTGACTTGAATTAAGAAACTGGTTGACGCCGCCCACCTGTACTGCTGGATATGCCAGCAGTGTTTTGTGATAGGACAAGTAAGAAAATGCATAAATTTGGCAGATGGATACAGTCGTCTGTAAAGACACAGAAAATAGAGATATGTGGCAAAGCTCAAGACTACATTTTATTATTATTATTATTATTATTATAATTAATTCATAATAATAATGAATAATATTATTGACAAATTTAGAGATCTACGCTCGATTAATGACTTTTATTAAAGTGCCATTAATGGATCAGAGGTTAAAATTAAGAAATACATTGTTTTACAACGATAAATATGTGAACATTAAACATAATAAATATTGAGATAAACAGATAACAGATAAATATCAAGAGTTTATGCAATTGCTTATAAAGAGTAAAGCTGGCCACACACTAGACCAACTTTCATCCAACCAACCAACTAGCTGATTGGTTGGAATGAAAATCTGGTAACGTATGGGAGTAAATGATGATCAGTAATTGTTCCTAAATGCCAGAAAACAGATGAAAATGGACGTCAGACAAGTTTGTTAAATGTTTAATCAAAACAATTTGTTCAAACAACAGTTTTTAGTCCATTTTCCGGCGTTTGGGAGCATGTTGCTGATTGTCATTTGCTTTCATACCTTACCAGATTTTTGTTCCAACCAATCAACTAGTGGATTGGTTGGATGTAAGTTGGTCTACTGTATGACCAGCTTTAGGGCCTAAATCTGAGGCAGACGAAGTTGCAGTCGTGTTTTTTCGTCTTACTAATGTCGCCTTTGATTTGAAAGGAACTGAGACACATGCTTGCAACGTCACACCATCGAAACTTACTCCAGCCCTAAGGCAGGTGCAGTTTCCCGGTCTACTGAGTATGCAGTTGTGCGTCTTTAAATTAGAGATGTGCGCGACTCGGATTTACCCGGATTCACGAAATTCGGGTGGATTCAGATTTCTGGAGAACCGAATCGGTTCTTCGGAAATCCGAATCCACCCGAATTTCGTGAATCCGGGTAAATCCGGGTCGCGGTTCTGATCTTTTTGCGGTTCGGAATTCGCATTTTAAATCCGAATTTCGGGTTTTGGATTGCATAAATTACATGATTTTAGCTGTGTTTAAAACTTTTTTTTTTTTTAAATCCAGATCCAAAACCTTGAAGGAGATACAGATCCAAAACCAAAACACGGGGGTTGGCGCACATCCCTATTTTAAATGCAGCCGCTTTCAGCAACACGCCATCCCGTGCCAGTCTTCTCCACCCCTCTGTTCCCTCCCATGAATGCCAACTAAAATTCCCTGTGTCCGATTCTGTACTGCGCCTCTGTGCACAGACAATTGAGATGCGCGCGTGATGCAACTTGTACTCATGAATAGTACAAGAGACGTTGTCAACTGCACACACATTGGCACCACGCCCACCACTGATCAGGCCCTAAGTTACAAATAAGTCATGTGTTTTACTATGTGTTATATGCATAGATGCCGACCTTCAGTTGCCAGGTCAGCACTGTGGGGGGGGGGGAGGCGGGGGGAGGTGGAGGCTCTGGGTGCAATGATGGGCGGAGCTCAGACAGCAGTGGGAGGGTCTGGGGGGCGTGATGATGCAATTGCATCATTGCAGCGCCGTCCCCCACTATGCAGTGCAGAGATTACCACCATTGTGGAGGCGGGGGGGGGGGGAGGGCAGACCAACGATGGTGTGATTCAACATGAAGTGCTTCATTGTCCGTCTGTGCCCCCCTCTTTACTGGGGAAGCAATCGGCCCAGCCATGAGGTCCCCCAGCCCCCAGGAGACTTGTCCACCTTTCCGAGTGACAGGGAGTGCCACCTGATTTTCGGGAGCCTCCCGCCATTCTGGGAGGGTAGGCAAGTATGGTTGTATGTGTATAATCAGGCATTGTCAATGAGAATACCATATGTCAGTTCGTCAGTTTCATCCATTATATATAATACTGTACAACTGTAATAATCCATGTTATTTTTCCTAGAACCATTAGTTTACTAGAAATGTAGATTGCTTTAAAAAAGTACAAAACTTCCACTGAAGAGAACAATGAGAACTGAATGACAGTAACATACATGATATACCAGTGGGCAGATAAAATATGACAGTCACCGAGTTCCCCACTCAAACACAGGCTCAATTTATCAAAGCAGCAACAGATCTGAAGAATTTATGTCTGAGGCAAGCAAGGCTCGGACATTTAACCTCACCGGAGCAATGTATCAATACAGAGAATTAAGCTCAGACAATGAATGATAAAACAGGTTTTTATTTTTCTGCTGTGTCAAATCCACTAAGAATATTATAAAACTTTCTTCAGACAGTAGACTAGGAATTTCAAGTTATGGCCTTGTGCTCTATCATCATCATCATCTATATTTCATATAAATCAGAGGTCATTAACCTTGTTGGCTAAATAATTTATAATGTATACCAACGAATAGGTACATGGGATCCAGCATAACAAAAGTCATATAATTAACTTGTAGCACTGTGACACACAGGAAAAAAATAAAAAATAGAGTCACATATCCGTAAATTAACTTCCAGAAATAATCCGGTTGGCTGTTTAATATGTATTGCATACTGTAGGTAACCACGAGAATCTCCAAACTACCTACTGGGTCCAACCAAAGTCATCAACTCAATACTGTAGGAGCTATCTTTCATAAATTATTGGGGGTGCTGTCACCTGTTCCATATGGCTGAAATATATCATGCATAGGGGATGTAGTCGGCATCCCGGCGTGCGGGATGCCAATGGTTTGAATGCCGGCGCCAAAATCCGACAGGCCGGGATCCCGGCACCAGTATGCCGACTGTCGGGATCCCGAAGGTAAGTATTGGGGTGTTAGGGTGAGGTTAGGGTGCTGCGTTAAGGTTAGGCACTAGGGGGAGGGTTAGGCATCGGGGTGGGAGGGTTAGGATTAGGGTGCGGGGAAGGGGAGATTAGGTTTAGGCACTAGGGGGTGAGGTTAGGTTTAGGCAATGGGGAGGGGGTGTTAGGTTTAGGGTACAGGGAAGGGGGAGGTTAGGCTTAAGCACTAGGGGGGGAGGTTAGGGTTAGGCACTGGTGAGGGAAGTTTAGGGTAGGGATTAGGTAGAGAGAGTAATAGATGTGAGACAGGTGGAAGGGGAGAGGTCAGGGGAGAAGTAGATTTGTGTATCATCAGCATAAAGTTGATAGTGGAGGCACTAAGGAGGTGTAGAGGGAGAAAAGAATTAGACATTGTGGAACACCAGCAGGTAGAGGAAGGGAAGAGGAGGTTGAGCTGGAGGGAGTGACAGAGAAGGAATAGTTACGCAAGTAGGAGGACAGCCCTGAGAGGACAGTGTCATAGAGCCCAAGAGAGTGGAGGGTTTGAATAAGGAAAGGGTGATCAACTGGGTCAAAGGCAGCTGACAAGTCAAGATAGATAAGAATGGAAAAATTACCCTAAGATTTAGCAGCAAGAATTTTATTAGTGATCTTATTTCTGTGGAGTTAAGGAAGCAAAAGAAAGACTGAAGTGGGTGGAGAAGGGAGTGGAAATAAAGGAAGGTGGGTAAGTGTTGGAAGATGTCATTCTAAGAGATTAACAAGAGTTACAAGGAAGACAGAGAGTGGACAGCCATGAGACATATAGTAGGGAGGATCCTGCCTGTGAGGGCAATGAGAGATAGTGGAACAAGCAAATGGGACATAAGAGGATGTGGTGGGCATGGAGGATGTTACAGGAGTGGACATCTTGTGTAATAGGGGGTTGGGTAGGAAAGAATGAAACATTGTTTTTTGAAAGATAATTTGAAGGGATACATTTTGGGTGACAATATGTTAAGGCAAGGAAAGAGGTTCTAGATGTGGGGTGCAGCCCAAGATAAGTTTTGGAGACAGGAGTGAGAATAGGTTAAAAGAGGCAAGAGAGAGTCAAAGGAGACTGAAATGTTTCTTGTGAGAAGGTCAGAGATTTACGGAGGGGAAGTGTTAGCGAATGCTTTGTAAATGAGGCTGAGTAGCTTGAAGTGAATTGTGGAGGGAATGTGGTTCAGAAGGGATTTACATAGGAACTGGGGTTTAGGAATGGTAGCAGGAATTGATTAGTCTAGAACATTGGAGTGCATGATGTTGTCAACTGAGATTGTGATGTGGGAAGAAGGGGGGTGACAGTAGCAAGGGCAGGGCTGTAACTAAGGGTGTGCGACCTGTGCCGTCACACAGAGCACTGGGGGCGGCACCATTACTGCCCCAAAGCACCTGCATGTGGCTTCCGGATGTCTGGAACAGCACCCTGCAGCCCGTAGAGCTGCCTGTAACCAGGGGCTGGCTGACAACTTTTAGCCTGGGGGGCAAATGCATGCAGGCGGCCTTGGCAGAGGAGTAGCGTGTAGCCAGGGTGCCCGAAAGAACGTGCGTGCTACGGCGCCCCCCCTCAGGAGAGGACACCCTTATGCAGGCCTCGAGTAGTGCCCCCAGTAGTGATCCCCCCTATGCAGTGCCCCTTGTGCCCCCAGTAGTAATCCCCTTATATAGTGCCCCCAGTAGTGGTAACCCTTATGCAGTGCCCCTTAAATAGTGGCCCCAGTTGTAGTCTTCCTCCTATGCAGTACCCCAACTATTGCCCTTTATATAGAGCCCCCAGCAATGGTCCTTCGATGCAGTGCCCCCAGTGGTAGTCCCCTCCCCCTATGTAGTGCCCCTAGTAGTAGTCCCCTCCCACCTATGGAATGCCCCTAGTAGTAGTCCCCTTGTAGTGCCCCTAGTAGTAGTCCCCCCCAGTAGTAGTACCCCCCTTGTAGTGCCCCCAGTAGTAGTCCCCCCTTGTAGTGCTCCCAGTAGTAGTAGTCCCCCCAGTAGTAGTAGTCCCCCCCTTGTAGTGCCCCCAGTAGTAGTAGTAGTAGTAGTCCCCCACTTGTAGTGCCCCCAGTAGTAGTAGTCCCCCCCCTAGTAGTGCCCCCAGTAGTAGTAGTCCCCCCCCCCTTGTAGCGCCCCCAGTAGTAGTGGTCCCCCCCTTTGTAGTGCCCCCAGTAGTGGTCTCCTCCTTATAGTGCCAGACCCCCCGCAGTAGACACACATAATATAAAAAATAAAAAAAACACTTACCTGACACCCGCTCCTGCTCCTGGTCCCGCCGCCGAGATCAGCTCCTCCGTCTGCCGCTTTGCATTATGGGAGTGACGCGTCATGGGAGTGACGCGTCACTCCCATTACCCACTGCGGGAGCCGGAAGATGTCCGGCTCTGGCAGACTCTCATCAGCTGCTAAAGCAAACACACAGCTGCCGGCTCCGGTGGCTGCGTGTTTGTGCTGTGTAGCGCTGACCAAACTCCGTGCCTGATTTAGAGCCGCTCGTAAGCAGCCGCTCGTTCGCTCCGAGCATGCGTATGGGTCGTAATGCGCATGCGTCAACCAGTCATTGCGGTCGGAAATTGTGCTCTCGCAAAATAGCGAGTGCTTGCTAATTTGAGTGACATGATGAGGCGTTTGTGGGTGGTAACAGGGGAAGGTGCTTGAAAACGGGGAGTGGAGATCCGAACACAGGTGTGCCAAACGGTCAAAACGGGCGTCTTAAGGGTGTGCATAATTAACAAAGCAGCATCATCGGCCACGTCACTTGGTTGTCTCTTAGCCTGAACTGTTCGCATGATTGCGGTAGGAAAATCCAACCACAAGCACTGCGAGCAGTTCAGACGCCTTTCGATGTACTCGATTAATCTAATAAATAGCGGAGATGATGAATGATGCGAGCGGCCAGGGGGCGTCTTTACAAAATAGCGAGTGCATGTTTCGTTCGCTCGCTCAGACATAGAGGCGTCAACAGACCGCAAAGCGCGATCGCTCAATTTAAATAGCCGGCCCCTTTTTCTGAACCATCGTTCGCAAATAGCGTCCGGCTCTGAATCAGGCCCTCCGTCTGGTCAGCGCTACACACACGGTGCAGTCTGTGTCACAGTGACACAGACTGCCCGCAGCCCGCATGACGCTGCAGCCCGGGGGCACATGGCACCCTGCCCCCCGGCCCAGCCCGCCACTGCCTGTAACGTCCTTAGGATGCTCTGGGCAGTACTCTACTTCCCAGAGCCAATGACCTGCCTCCTAGGTGTGACAACATAATGTCACGGTTTAGGGGGCGGGGCTGGCACACGGTGCACTGCTGCCCTGTTACGGTGCTGAGCAAGGGTAAAGATAATGAGCTCAGATTTGGACATTTTATATTTGATAAAGTATTGGGGCATCCAGGTGAAGACAGAAGTGAGGCACTTGGACACATGGGATAGGAAAGAGAGAGATCAGAGGAGGAAAACCATATCTGCTGTAAAGATCCTTCCTAGGTACTATAAGCAAGATTCTTTTTTAGTGATGAGCCCATTTTTCATTTTATACAAACTAGTTCCATGCCTGGTCACCTACAGGTAGCCTTGTTCCCACAAAGTAAACTTCAGATTATATTTGAGTCTTTGTACATGACACTTTCATATTGCTTGGAATACTCACAGCAAGACCAATAAGTGTAACAGACTATTGTATTATTATTACTGCTATAGTTTATTATATAGTGCCACCATATTAGGCATCCATGCACAGTGAATATTAAATCATTCACATCAGTCCATGCCCCATTGGAGCTCACAGTGTAATTTACCTAATAAACAATTTTTGGCAGCAGTCAATTAACCAACTAACTTATTAGCCAATGAACCCTTTTGAAGTGTGGATGAAAACTGGAGAACCCCGAGGAAACCACGCAAACACAAGGAGAACATACAACAACTGTGCCAATAGGCTCATGTTAAAATCGAAACCTTGAGCTCAATGCTGCAATGTGGCAATATTAACCACTGCACCACCATGCTATCCCCAAGTGTTTTGTTGGGGGGAGATCGGGCTTCTACAGTATTTCAATAGTCCCATCATTCCCTATTAGAACTGGTTTATCCATTGCAAATACATAGGGCCTGATTCAGTAGCGATCGCTAAAGCAATCGCAGCTGCGATTTCGCATGGAACGCTACTGCTAAAATATGCTACTGCCTGCCTAAGCACAGCCGGCACAAAGACGCCTACTGCTGCCTTCACGTATGCGTCCTATCTCACTCTTCTGCATAAACATCGGTACCATCGACGTACATCGACCAGTCACGCAGCATTTACACCAGGTCTGACCAGCTGCAGATATTGCAAGTCTCGTCACACATAGAGAGCTTTGTATGCAATCGCAGTGGCTAGTTTATGCACGCCCATGAATTGGCGTTCAAATGGACAGGCTTGCCTGACTTTTCCAACCACTCCCCCGTCACCACCCCCAAACAGTCACAGCCTGTCCTTTGTGCTGGATTTCTCAGTCCGTCCGTAATCGCAGTACGATCGCGGTGCAAAGCACTGGGCGGTGCATATGCATGCGTAGTGGCTAACAATCGATCAATCTGGTACATAATTGCAGTTGTGTACGCTGCTGAATCAAGCCCATTTTATTTGCCCTTAAAGTTAAACACATCTTATTTGCCCACTTTCAAAAGTTGAGAATTAGTGGTTTATTATATTCTCTAAATTTTAGGTGTGAAAGGCACATAAGTGCATTGGGCTTGTGGATGATGGATAGTTTGGTGGATATAAGTCATTTTTTGATTGTCAGGATGTTATTACAAGGCAGCCTATCAGAATAGTGGGGGAGGTATTAGTGGGGCTAGTATAGTCAGCACAGTAGCTAGGAATTGGAGCTGCCTCTTTCCTAGGAATGGCCATCATTGGGTCACCATCAATGGTACCATCAGTGGCTATAATTGATGGTATACAACCATTCAAAGGGAAACCATCTATGGTTTCAACCACCGATGGTCATTCCTACTCTATAACAGGGATGAAGTCAGCATCCCGGCGTGCAGGATGGCGACGGTCTGAATACCGGCGCCGAAATCCTGACAGGTCAGGATCCCGGCACCAGTATCCCAACTGCCTGCATCCCAAAGGTAAGTAGCAGAGTGTTAGGGGGAGGGTTAGGTAGCGGGGGTTAGGGTTAGGTATTAGGGGGAGGGTTAGGCACCGGGGAGGGAGAGTTAGGATTAGGGTGCGGGGAGGGGGTTGTTAGGTGTAGGCACCAGGGAGGGGGTGTTAGGTTTAGGGAGGGGAATGGGGAGGTTAGGAGGGAGGGTTAGGGTAGGGATTAGGAAAATACTTACATTTGTTCCTATGGGTGTCGGGATTCTGACTCTCGGGATGCCGCCATCGGTATTCTGACCAGCGGCATCCCGTCAGCCGGGATTTCATACCCAACCCCTATAACATACTGGACTACTGGCCAATGAAACCGAGGGGCAGGGTTAATGGGTGCATCGGTGGCAGAGCTAGGCTCTGTGTCCAGGCATTAAGTTAAAAAATAAAGCATTGATGGTCGATGGCCATCCCTACTCCTTCCCTTGTTTATTTGCTTGGTGTGCCTGTGTTGTTTGTTTGCTTGGTGTGCCTGTGTTGCTTGTTTGCTTGGTGTGCCTGTGTTGTTTGTTTGCTTGGTGTGCCTGTGTAGTTTGTTTGCTTGGAGTACCTGTGTTTGTTTGCTTGGTGTGCCTGTGTTGTTTGTTTGCTTGGTGTGCCTGTGTTGTTTGTTTGCTTGGTGTGCCTGTGTTGTTTGTTTGCCTGGTGTGTCTGTGTTGTTTGTTTGCTTGGAGTACCTGTGTTTATTTGCTTGGTGTGCCTGTGTTGCTTGTTTGCTTGGTGTGCCTGTGTTGTTTGTTTGCTTGGTGTGCCTGTGTTGTTGGTTTGCTTGGTGTGCCTGTGTTGTTTGTTTGCTTGGTGTGCCTGTATTGTTTGTTTGCTTGGTGTGCCTGTGTTGCTTGTTTGTGCGATGCTGGTTTTGTGTTTGTGGAAAAGCTTTGCTCGTCAGTGGCAGTAGTATGATTGCAGTCCTGGAATCATATAATGTGAGAACATTATAGTAGGGGGAGAGATCCTGCTCTTGTGAGTGGGCCTGGACGTTTCCACACAGAGAATTCAACTGGCCCAGTAGGGGTGGTGGCCTTTCTAACAAGTCAGTACGTGGTGGGGGGCATAAATGTGCCCCCTGTTGTCATCTCCCTGCACTTGTTCAATAATAAATTGTCATTTAATAAATTAAATTACATTTTACCGCCTATCGGTGTATTGTGTTGTTATTTTAGTGGTATTAAGA
The DNA here is from genome assembly GCA_031769625.1 of Taudactylus pleione. Taxonomy (NCBI): domain Eukaryota; kingdom Metazoa; phylum Chordata; class Amphibia; order Anura; family Myobatrachidae; genus Taudactylus; species Taudactylus pleione. The sequence continues at coordinate 6,525,882 of JAUIMM010000194.1, forward strand.
AAGGGAACGTCATCTGGTATTATTTGATTTAGATCAAGCTATTCCGAAGTCATCTGCCCACATGCAGCTTATGTTATGGCATACATGCCTACCCTCCCGGTTTTCACGGGAGACTCCCGATTTTTCGGGTAACCCCCCACACCCCCGGAAGGGTAGACACTTCTCCCACATTCTGCCCACTTCCTAGTGAAGTGGGCGGAATGGGGAGAATTTCCGCGGCGATCGGGGGTCCCCGTGTAGGGGGCTGGGCTTAATTACGCAATTCTTCATGAATCGTGCAATTTAGCCCCGTCTCCTATGTAAATGTGCACCAACAGTGGCTATTTAACGAGAAGGGGGCAGGGCTTAATGAAGTGACCCGTCAGGCCCCTCCCCGTCACAACTCATTTGCTTCTCCTCCCTGGATATCTCCCGGGGAGGGGAAATTAAAGGTAGGCAACTATGTTAAGGTGATCATGCATCCTCTGAACCCGGCCACACTACCAAAGCATTTGATTACTAAATATGTTACTAAACTGACAAGTGGGGAGAGTGATATGATCAGCCAGTGTGTGGCTGTGTCTCTATTCCACTGCTGAGACTCAGAGCAATTCTCCTACAGTAAGGGGTTAAATATCAACATAGCTCTCTCCCACCCCAGCAGTAGTAATAACTTGTGAGGATGTAAATGATGAAACAATAATTTGTCTCAATGTGTGAATTATTCATTAGAAAGCAAAACAAAGGTGGGCTGCTTGATTAAGGACAATGCAGACTGCTGATAACATACCGAGATGTAATTTGGTTGCTATATAATGCAGATGAAGCAACAGGAAATGATTTAACATCACTGTAATCAATAACATCACAGCTGCAGGCCAGGTTCTTAATGCACTTTAATAAGAAGTGCTGCTAAGTAGTGACAAAATCTTTGCATTGGATCAAATTTAGGCAAATGTTATGGAGAAATCTGCATATGAAGCAGAAATCACATCTCCCACACTCATCCAATCTTCTAACCACTTCCCTGCTGAGTGTTTTCCCTGTTGCCGTATCCTTATGACCATGGTCACCTGCTGAAAAGTGCCTGCTTCCGTTACTGGGTTAGAATGTTTCTTGTTGGTCTCCCTGTGACAGCTTTGTGCCTGGTGCTGACTGGAATATATGCCTGTTTGCGGAGGTCATCTTGCGTCACGTGTTTCCACACTGCACAGGCTCGGGAACCAAGCGTTCACAAGTACAGTCGATGCTGAGTCATATACACTTCAGTCGCAGCTACACCTATGACTGAGGAGGCGTAACTGGGCTGTAAGCGGGCAGCCTCTCGTAGGCAAAGTTCAGAGAGAGCGCATTGACGCAACTGTGGCGATACAGAGTTGGATGGAAGCATAAATAGTACTAGTGTTTCCAGGCGCATCATGTGCACCAAATGTAGGCTAGTGTAAGTGCACACTGATCTGATGGTGATGATGGAAGGGTGCCAACAGGGGGGGGGAGTGGGTACTATTTACCCAGGCCCTTATTTGCATGAGGGGCCTAATGGGGGCTCGGCGAGCTTTGGAGAAGAAGGTTTAACCCTCTCCACTGCGCACATTACTGCTTCGCAACAGCACAAATAGTAGTTTCCTATTTTTTTTGTAATGGGGACGTGTCCACACCTCCCAGATTGGCTATGCCCTCTGTATCATCTGGGCCCAAGGTTTGTCTTGACAGCCCTGTGATGATGAGTATTAGGCCAAGCCTATGAATACAACGCTACATGCTAGCAATGATATGCATACATTTCAATACACGTCAGGCAAGAGCAAATCTAGGAACGATTTGCGGTCAATGTAGCATCAGTCCCTTACTGTATGTCACATATTTTTGCCACCTCTTGTTTGTTGCTATTAAACTTATTGTAGTCCTTCATATAGCTAGGGATTTTCAGCTAGTTATAAGAAAAACAAAAGGTCTCTGTGGCTGCCAGGCCAGCTCACCGTGTTGTTTTACACCAGGGATGGGGAACCTCCTGCCCGGGGCCATATACGGCCCTCGGAATCATTTGGTCTGGACCTCTGAGCTTTATTCTACTAGCCTTTATCCAGCTAGCAGGGTGCCTAGAATGGCACCCTGCAGCCAGAATCTATGCAGCAGTGCCACCTGGAGCGTCCTTAGGATGCTTCAGATGGTCACTCCGCTGCCCTTACAGCTCCCCAGAGCATCCCCAGGATGCTCTGGGCATTGCTGTAATCACCGGCGATTGTGGCCCCACCCCCGTGTGACGTCACATGGAGGGGGCATGGCCTGGACCAGGCCCTCAAATAATGTTATATATATCAAAATGGCCCACGGGAGAAAAAAGGTTCCCCACCCCTGTTTTACACCTACAGCGTTAAGAGCAGTGTTGCCACAATAAAAAAAAAAAACATTTCACTTTTGCCTACAATAACCAACAAGTGGCGGAAGTGCTTAGGGCTCTATTTATTAACATTATTTTTACTAAAATGAAGTGAAAACTGAAAAGGGGCGTGGAATAACCTTTTCATGATATTTTAATTTCACATAAATTTACTACTCCAAACCCTGAATATCACGAGGAGGGAAGGGGGGGGGGGGGGTTCTGGCACATGTGCAGACAGTCTCCATGTATTTTTTTCCGAAAAATACAGGGAGAGGTGTGCAAAGGGGGTTCGCTGCCAGGGATTTAGTCAGAAATATCACACTACAACCGCATCTTAAATGCGGATTTGAGTAAATAGAGCCCTAAATCTTGCAGGAACCTCCAGCTTTTTCATGATTTAGGGCCCTATTTATTACAATATACATTTTAATACAGATGTGATAAAATATTTTTACCTGTATTTGCATAGCAAAAATTCATATTTTTGTTGGAATTTAGCAAGAAGCTCTTAGCAGGGCTCGTCATCACTTTGCTTGCGGGATCGGCGCTTGTACTCAGCGTGAGCGGCAGTTACCTGGCTTATGCGATAGTGGAGGCCAACGAACAGGGATCCTAAGATTTCTATTAGCAGAGTATTAGTAGGTGTATGGGGATCCATAACCTATTAGCAGAACTGTGTGACAGTGCAGTACGCATCAGTGGTGCTGGATTTAGTAGTCCCCCAGACAATTTACCCTCCAGGAGGGAATACACTTGGCCAAAGTATATCTGATGTTGAGTGTGTAGCGCAGTATGTTTGTGCTGGTGGCGGTTTGTCCATACATGGTGCAGCTTAACCAGTTCTTAGGTTTATTGAACGAGGTAGAACAACAAGTACCATAAGACACAGGGATATGAGAGATACAAAGCTGGGTACACACTTATACAATCCTTCGGCCCAATGACCCGATATCAGGTGATTAAGCTGACGATGTGAATGCCATAATATTGCAGGGCGTTAGCCGATTAACGGCTTAACGCTCCTGCAACAGTTGAGATTGTGAGGTCGCATCTTATGTGCTGTTTAATATTAGTTGGCCTGATTACCTGATCCCATAGAAGCCTGTACACACTGAGCTATGCAATGCTCGCAGGCTGATAGGGTGTCATGCTGGGGACACATTGCACAGCTGATTGGGAACGTTTAACCCGATCAGCAGCTGATCAATAAGGTGTGTACCCAGTTTAGGTTTAGCGTATTCAAGCAGCCAGGAGATTTAGAGTATCGCTGGGCATTGTAGTGTGCCGGACGTCTGAGCGGTAAATGCACTGGCAGATGTGCCCACACACAAAAGCGGTGGTGATATAATGTGGTCAGGAACCGTGGCAGATATAGGGTGTTTTCAGGCAGTGGCGTCGCTAACCTCCGATGCGCGCAAGGGGGTGTGGCCACATGCCGCAAACCCACGCCACCTTATGTGTGCCAATATTGGGGACGTGACCCCCAAGATTACCCGCCGGGTAAATCTCGGCACACAATGGGCTTACCCGGTGCCCCGGCAGCTGCTGAGCGCAGCCCGCTGCCTCTCCCCTGCCTCTCTGTGAAGTGTGGCTGCTCGGTGACACCATCCGAGGGGGTTACACCAAAATAGCAGCGCAGCTATGCTATTTTGTGTCACCCCCCTCGGATGGTGCGGCCCACCCCAGTGTTTTCAGGGACTATCCCGCAAATATTCTTTAAAAAATATACCCCTTAGTGCTTGTTGCCTTTAATAAATAGATTAAAAATCTTATTTTCTACCTTTTTCTTAGCTCTATATATAACTAAACATAAACCAGAGCAAAATGAAGTATTAATGAAAACAAAAAGAACTTTAAAAATACATACAGTTAATTCTAACATTTCTCGCTTTCCTTGAACATGAAATTATACCCAGGCATAAAGAACACAGCATTATGCTTTATCCGAACAGTAAACAAACCCTAACTCATCTTAAGTGTTATTATAAGAAATAGAATTTACTGGCGTGAGCCCATATTCAATATGGCTCCTTCCCTTTTTAATGAAATGTCATTATTCCAATACAAATCCTTTAACTTTTACAGTCTTGCTCCACGTTCATATTCTTATATTTCATTTCCTGCCGTTGCATGGTATTATTGTCTTTTTTTTCCAGAGCTATTGATTTAGGTGCGTATGGTTATTACAATGCAAAATAAAACAGTCCCCTCATCCATTCTACCTTGTACCGTTGAACATTAACTTAATTTGTTTCAAATCTGCATTCGATTTGGCAAAAAAAACATTTATCTTTATGAAGAAGGCGCTCATAAAATACGGACTTTAAGGGATCACTGCTCTAAAAAATTTAATAGCCTTGTGTCTTATACACTAGGAAAATGAATTAAATCTTCAAATATTAGATGTCTCAATATAACCTTTTTGCATTTCATACTATGTTTAATTTATTGTTTTCTAGATGCAAAAAAAAAAAAAAAGAGGGGGGAAAAATCTTTTATATTCAGGATGAGTGTCGCTGCATTAAATTCAATCCATGAATAAACAGTGTAATATCAAAGCGGATCGCTAAAGGAATGGAGAGACACAGGGACACAGTCTACAGAGGATTTACTGATCCAGCGTTGGCACAGGGAAGCCCTGTCTTACATGATCATATATTGGTCTATTGAATGCTAAGCTTGGACATATGAACATTTATGAATGAAGTATTATGTGCATTGTATACATTATATTTTCTTGTTTGGACATGCTTTCTAAATCATTTTATTCAATATAAGGAATGCCATATGTCAGAGGTTCCCAAACGCGGTGCTCAAGGCTCCCCAACTGTTCAGATTTAGAGATATACATGGTTGAGCACAGGTGGTTAAATCAAATTGACTGAGGCACAAAGGGGCCTATTCATCATCACTAATATGGAGACAGAATTCATCAAGCTCTGAAAATACTATATTTTCGGAGCTTGATTGCGGGAGCATTCGCCATCTTCAGTCCTGGGTTGCGATGACGAATCCTTTCGGATATCTCCGCCCCTGTCCAGCTCCTTCAGCCGCACATTGGGGCTCCTGCGCACATGCGTGATCTGTAGGTCACGCATGCACACCACCGTCACTGCTCTGAAAAGTGAAGCCACTCGCGGAGACAGTTGATTTTCGGATCAGCTGTTTCTGCGCTGGAGCAAGGATGAATTGCTCCGTCATCCGAGGCGAGTTAGAATGTTAATTATCGGGGTCCGCTCGGACCTCGATAATTAACATTATGAATACACCTCCATTTAAGTCACCTGTGGTCAAGCATGGATATCCGCAAAACGTGGACTGTTAGGGTGGCTTAAGGACCGAGTTTGGGAACCTCTGCCATATATGTTATATGTGAAACAGCTGACTAGGAACCACTGCTTCATGATTATTGGTCATTTCTTAATAAAATTGCTGCCACTGGTTTCCTGTGAATCGATTCACTGCATTTTCATGGGTTTTTCTTATCCGCAATGTCTGGGAGTCTCCCGGCTGATGGAGTCTCTTGGTGTGTTCTCCAGCAGCACCATCCTTCTGGATCCCAACCACTTAAGGGCCATATTCAATATGGGGTGAAAACTCCGTTAATAGCGATAATTTATCACCAATGACGTCATTTTCGCCTATTTCCAATTTCCCCATATTCAATTACACTGACTTTTCACCAGTGCGAAAAGTCAATTTAAAAAACGGGGATAATTTTTCGGCAGCCTTTTGCTGGCAAAAAAAAGTGAAGAATTGGGGTTTAGGGGTGCAGGCTTAAAAAAAATAGCCTGCACCCTTGGGAATGCCCCCTTAAAATGATCTGTGTTAAATAAATAAAAAATAAAAAAATAGGGACACCCCAAAAAATTAATACAAATTTTGGAGTTTAAAAAAAAAAAATAGGGAACACAATTCGAAATTAGCGGAATTGAGTCCAGAGTGGTTCCCTTATATGCGGCAGGTGTTTTCTTTTCTACGGGAGTAGCGGCAGGTGCATTTTTGGTGCAAAATCATTTCAGGGACTTAAAAATATGCTTACACCCATTTTCATGTACCCCAAAGTTGATGGCCATAATTATTTTTCCCAAAACCTTCTAAATTCTCTTCTGCATCACCTTCTTCAAAGCCGCATTTATGCACCTGTCGCGGCTATTTTAAAACCCGACTTTCTGAAGCAGCCCTGATGGGGTTAGCGCCCACCTCTCTATCAGGCCCTGTGTGTGGGGAACAGGGGTATAGGTGTATGGGCAAATGGAATAATATGGTTAGATAATAAGTGGGGTGTCCAAATGGATGTGTGTGTGTATTTCAGTAATGTACGAATTAAATAGTGCCGTGAGTACCGTATATGTAGAGGTTAATGTGGAAGGGGGTAGAAATATCCATCCATCTATCTATCCATCTATCTATCCATCTATCTATCTATATATAAAATCGGTCATTTGTATGTTTGTTCGCGATAAATTTGAGAACTACTGATCCGAAGGGAATCGGTATGAATTCCGGCAGCGCCTGGCCGACAAAAGCAGAGTTCCCGGCAGCGGAAGCCCGACATCGCTGGAAATCCCGATCGTCCCTAAGGTAAGTATAAACTAACCTAACCTAACCCCCTAACCCTCCTTAGGGGTGCCTAACGCTAACCTTCCCCCCAAGTGCCTAACCCTAATCCCCCCTCTAAGTGCCTAACCCTAACCCCCCCCTTCCCCACTGCCTAAACCTAAGTCCCCCGGGGGGGTGCCTAACCCTAAGTCCCCCCGGGGGTGCCTAACCCTAACCCACCCTCCACCCTAGCCTAACCCTAAACCACCCGGGGGGGTGCCTAACCCTAAGTAGACGCCCGGCATTTCACCCTCGCCGGGACATAACAGTCGGGAAGCCTGCTGTCGGTATTAAGGCAGCCGTTTTCCCAATTGTATACCTTTAGAAGCTCCTCGTGTAATCTGGGGGGGGGGGGTAGGAACTTGTGACTGACAGTACAGTCTCCAGTGGAACCCAGTGCAGGACAGGACTGAGGGAGAGGGAAGGGGGCCTGGCCACCACACTGACTGCGCTGCTCTATGCAGGAAGACTGACTGGTCTCACCAACAGCCAGGTGAGAGAGCCCCCATCCACATAATACTTTAATCGTCCATTCAGTATCATTGAATAGCATTACTAATCACTCAGCATCATTGATTAAAATGAATAATCACTCGGCAACGACGGATAGGCACTGTTAGTAATAAATATATGTGATTAGACAGATCTTTTTTGATTAGCGGCATAGAATAAATGATAGTGTAACTGAAAGGTGGTGAATAATCAATTCTGAGTGCCGTTTATGGATGGAAATGATATGAGTAGAGAAAATAAATGAACAAACGTAAAAAAAGGAATATACAAAAGAAATATTATATGAAAATGAATGAATAATGATGATTAATTCACAGACCTATTCGCCGATGCACTCACGATATATAGTTTGCCAATATATCGTCAAGCGTGTACCCAGCATAACAGTGCACTTGCACTAACCTTGTCCAGCGTGCGAACATCCATTTGCCACCTGGCTACACCTACCAAGCTGCAGATGGAGTTGCGACTGAAATGCGTATATAGTTGCTCAAGGCTGCAGGCTCCAGTGCATTCACAGTTGCTAAAAATTGCATGGCCCGTCCACAGAACACACTTACATATAACTATGCATAAGGCCCTGAATCCATACTGTCAGAAAGAGCCAGCTATAATATTTGCATCAGGAAAACTGATGATAAATATGGGTGTGCATTATATATTACTTCCAAACGTCCCCATGCAATAAATGTATAAAGAATGTACGCAGTCAGTAATAATGGGACATTCGAAGTGTAATTGTAGAACGTATCGAATAGCAGTGAATTAGGTTATTCTCCAAATAGATTAAGTGGTATTTTGGACAATATCCACAAGAGTATTTCAATTATCACAGAAAGGGAAGCCAGACAGAAAAATGAGATGTAGTTGGAGAAGTTATGCAACCAATTTCAGTCCCTCAGGAATGAAAGATAATAATAGAGAAATACGGGTCAGAGGTAAATAAATAACTGGGATAGACGTACAGTATAATCAGTCATAAATGTGCAGCCTACTTATATAGACTCCTTTTTATTATACAAATTGTTTAATGTACTGTGATCATCTTAAGAATATTAGTAAGTCTATTGGTCAGTGACTAAGGGGCCTATGTACTAAGCCTTGGAGAGAGATTAAGTGGACGGAGATTAAGTACCAACCAATCAGCTCCTAACCGTCATTTTTCAAACACAGCTGGTAACATGACAGTTAGGTGATGATTTGATGGCACTTTACCTGCATCCACTTTATCTCCCTCCAAGGCTTAGTACATAGATCACTAACTCATGAACAGCATTGAAAGACGCAGGTGCACAGCAGTGAAGGAGGCAGTTGCACAGCAGTGTAGGAGGCAGTTGCACAGCAGTGAAGGAGGCAGTTGCACAGCAGTGAAGGAGGCAGTTGCTCAGCAGTGAAGGAGGCAGTTGCTTAGCAGTGAAGGAGGCAGTTGCACAGCAGTAAAGGACGCAGTTGTACAGCAGTAAAGGAGGCAGTTGCTCAGCAGTGAAGGAGGCAGCTGCACAGCAGTGAAGGAGGAAGCTGCATAGCAGTGAAAGGAGGCAGTTGCACAGCAGTGAAGGAGGAAGCTGCATAGCAGTGAAAGGAGGCAGTTGCACAGCAGTGAAAGGAGACAGTTGCACAGCAGTGAAGGATGCAGTTGCACAGCAGTGAAGGAGGCAGTTGCACAGCAGTGAAGGAGGCAGTTGCACAGCAGTGAAGGAGGCAGTTGGTCAGCAGTGAAGGACGCAGCTGCACAGCAGTGAATGATGCTGTTGCACAGCAGTGAAGGACGCAGCTGCCGTGTGTACACATGCTAATGCTGTAGGAGGAGTCTTGTGTTAAATGATGCCTCCTGCATGCATGTGTGATCCGATGCTGCATCTGAGGACACAGCATTGGATCACTTCCGGGAAATGTGGCCACCTGCGTAGTCCTCGGGTTACGCAGAAAGACTGTCTCACATCCATAGCCAAGGCCAGTAAATCTGCCTCAGAAGGCATTCCCAAGAACTGGAGACGACACAGCCAGGTTTTCAGGAACGCTGCCCGCCACCACCACTTCCCTGACCCCCAACGGCCACAACCTGTCAACTGTCAATCAGGCTGTGTGCGTGTCAGCGTAGGAGCCATTCTGCACATGCGCAGTACCCCCTCCATCTGAGTTGGGCACAAACCATCGGGCAGACCCATGGGTCACTGGTTATCTTGTTAGGTTTTTTCTTTTTGTACACAAACTACAGTACATACTTGTGTAATATTACATCATACATGCCTACTTTCCCGGAACCTACGGGAGGCTCACGATTTTTCGGGTAGCCCCCCCCTCACCCCCGGAAGAGTAGGCACTGCTCCCGCATCCCGCCCACTTCCAAGTGAAGTGGGCAGAATGGGGAGAATCTTTCCAGGAACCTGTGGATCCGTGAGGAGGGCCTAATGATGTGATACTATGATAAGTGCGCTATTTGGCACTACCCCCTATTTAAATATACACAATTTGCATAATTTTCCCATGAGGGGGCAGGGTGTAATGATGCGGATAGTCTGGCCCCACCACCATCACCGCCCACCTGCGTCTCCTCTCCGGACTGTTCCTGGAGAAGAAATGAATAAGGTCGGTAAATAAGTATTACATTTGAAATGTTGATGATTTATAGAATACTAGTACAATCAACTCAGTAACATCAGTTCTTATACACTTCTAATAATCCACACATGATGCGACAGGGGACAAAATAGGGATTATTGATCACATAACACAACTGAGGTAGAAATAGATATCACTGGTAGCAGTGGCGGAACTCCCGGAGACAATGGAGTCAGTTGCCGCCGGGCTCCAGGCCTGAAGGGGGCATCTGGCTCCATTGTCTCCAGGGTCCCGGACGTTCCACCTGACCTACACCTATAGTACCGCCAGCTTTGTTCACTTCTACTGTAAAAAGAAATCCAGAGGAGCCGCTGAGCTGAGCGCCAATCAGCATGAGCGGCGCTCCTCCTCCGGCTCCACTACACTCTTTGGTCTCGACGGGTCGCGGACGTCACGTATCATGTGACCGCCTGCGACCTCACCCTGTGCCTGCCCCTTCTGTCTGAGGAGCCTCCGACAGTGCACCTGCGGCTGGCAGTGGCACTGAGCTTGAACTTTGGTGGAGAGTGGCCGGGACCCAGGAGACAGGGCACGTGGTGTCAGCAGCCAGTCCCCGGGGGTCGGTGCAGTCTCCCAGCTGCTGCCCTGCACTCACTTCTCAGCAGGAAGATGTAGCCAGCGTCGGGGTATTTAGTCTAAAAGGGCTGGGTGGTAGCAACACTACCCCTATAGTAGGGACCCGCACCAGTCATTGGTAAGCAGAATAACCCTTTTGAATACAGAGAATATTTTATATTTATGTTAATGTATATATAGATAACAGGATGTTATAGGAAATGTGTATATTTTGTACAGGGTGGTAAAAGTCATTGTTGGAGCACAAACACTCAGGGCAAAGGTTAGTGCCATAGGAAAGGAGCGGGTCATGTGATGACCAGAGGGATACAGGAAGTGACAGCGGCGGTTGGGTCAGTTGGTGGTTCCCCCCTCCAGAGCTGTACAAAAGACTTACCAGCGCTGCGATGAGAGAAAAACCTAGCGGCAGCCAGTATTCGGATAGTGACAGGCCAGTGTGGGGCTTTCTGGTATTTCTGGTACCTTCAGCGGCAGCTGCCGAACTGCAGTCACTGGACTTTGTGGTGGAGGAGAAGTAAGAGGCTCCAAGCAGGCACTTGATGGTGGGGGCCTGCAGTTGTTAAGGTAGCCTGAGATCTCCAGGGTGCGTGGTTTCCAGGGCAGGCAGCCGCGTCAGAGAGGACTCCAGGCTGGGGGAGTGAATGAAGTAGACGGACGGCTGGCCAGACAGTTAAGTAAGCCGGTGAAGTGCAAGCCGAAGCAGTCAGTTTAATGTAGGAGCCGGAGGGGCCGTAAAGGCTGCATGGGACCTGGATAGGTATAGCAACCTTGCTTTACCAATTGAGGGTACCAACATATATAAACCACTTTGCTTATACAGAAGCCGAGTAAGCTTCGCTAATACAGAACAGAGGGATCAGCCTAAGGCTAGGACCATTAAAGAGGAGCAAGTTAACAGCCCAGAATATATAGAGACATAGGGGAAGTCCTCATTTGTCTCAGCTAGGATATTGATAGTGACTTATACTTCAAACAGTATTGTTGCCCACTCTCTTTGAGCATCTATATACCACCTATTGCCAACATATGTAAACTGATACAGTATATATATATATATATATATATATATTTATACAAAAAATATATATATATATATATATATATATATATATATATATATATATATATATATATATATATATGTATTTAGCTATCACTGAGGAGCGGAAAGTAGGGTGAGTTAAGGTTCCTAATGAAATAAGACTATCTAATGCAGCTGAATATAACTTGTTACAGAGTCACTTATTCAGTCTACAGAGGATTCAAGGCTGCAACATTGTAACAATTACATCTTTCATGGACATCAGACCCAGAGAGAGAGGATCATCTAGTAAGGAATTAGTTTTAAAGAAATCTGGGGATATTGTAAATATTTCACCTATAAACTCTCACTTTGACTTTTGCCCCTCTATCGGAGCCTCTATATTTGTGCTGTTTAATAAGAGTGTAACTGATACCGTAAGCTGAGAACAGGGTTCACCTTTAAGCGGAGATATTATTTGGTCCGTAAAAGAGGACCGACGGAAACTACCTATTCTGCCAGGAGGCTATATTCAAGACTTTGACTTATAGTAAGTGACTAGAACAAAAAGAAACCAGAACTGTGGGAAGGACATTTTAAGTTATAGGGAATCCCGAGAGTTTATCCAATCCATTGTATATTTATATGTGTATTGTTATATTATCAAAATACTGCTTGATGTTATAATAGTATAATTATATTGGTAGGAGTGTTATAATTGAAACTAAATAGCATAGGTTACTTTTGCAACTATATGTGATTTTCTTTGATAAAAGAATAACTAAAATAAATATATATTGCATGATTTACTTACCTGAAGCAGTGTAGAGAAACTGTTGAGGAGCCAGAACCTGAAAGAACCTGCTTCCCACAACTCCTCCCATCCTGCCCCCTGCAGTGCTTCCCACAACTCCTCCTATCCTGCCCCCTGCAGTGCTTCCCACTACTCCTCCCATCCTGCCCCCTGCAGTGCTTCCCACAACTCCTCCTATCCTGCCCCCTGCAGTGCTTCCCACAACTCCTCCCATCCTGCCCCCTGCAGTGCTTCCCACTACTCCTCCTATCCTGCCCCCTGCAGTGCTTCCCACTACTCCTATCCTGCCCCCTGCAGTGCTTCCCACTACTCCTCCTATCCTGCCCCCTGCAGTGCTTCCCATTACTCCTCCTATCCTGCCCCCTGCAGTGCTTCCCACTACTCCTCCCATCCTGCCCCCTGCAGTGCTTCCCACTACTCCTCCCATCCTGCCCCCTGCAGTGCTTCCCACTACTCCTCCCATCCTGCCCCCTGCAGTGCTTCCCACTACTCCTCCTATTTTTCACCAGTAGCATTTTGTAGGTTTTTTTTGGGGGGGGGGCACCAACACTTATCTTGCCTCCGGGCAACTGGGACGAAGTTACGCCACTGACTGGTAGACGATAGAATGGTGGAAAAACTAATGTTTATTATCATTGATTTGTAAAGGCTTCACAATACTCTGCAGCACAGGGCAGCGTGAATACAGGGACATATAAGGTAGATTACATAAATGCAAATGTAAAAACAATGGCTAGGTAGGTCTTGCTTGTGAGAAAGCTTACAATCTAGTAGGCAATGGGCAGATCTGAGTGAGAAGAGTGAATGTGGCTTGTGGAGTTTGGGACAGTAGCGAGGATGTACCAGTGTTAGCAGTATTGGTGGAGTATGGTAGTCTCTGGTAAAGAGATGGGTGTTCAGAGAGCATTGAAGGCTGAGCGAGAGTCTTATCAGGCATGATAGAGAATTCTAGGTGTGGTATGATGAGTCAACATTGTGAATGTCAATAGGTTCTGAATGTCGATAGTCAGAATGTCAACATGGTCATTAGGTTGACAACCAATATGCTGCTACACAATCAGGTCGACATGGTTAAAATGTTGACACATTCAGACTGTCAACATTTAACATGTTGACAACAGAATTTCGACATATGGCTTTTTGCCTTATTTAGCCTAACTAACCCTAAACCTAAGCCTAACAAAAAAAAGAGGTCTACATGTTAAATTTCAGCATTCTGAATGTGTTGACATTTTAGCAATGTCAGCCTAATTGTATGTCGAAATATTGGTTGTCGGCATAACGATCATGGCGATTTTCTGAATGTAGACATTTATATCCTGTCAACATTATGGCACTGACATTCTGGAAGTTGACCTTCTGAATGTGGACTAGCTGACAGAGAATGCCATAGGTGGGTCGTAGCACAGGAGAAGTCTTGTACAGTAGGTGGGAGGTAGAGGTGGTTGGCATAGATTTAGGCGAGGGGCAGGTCAGTGGCAGATCGGTTAGAAGGTGTACATGATTTTAATTCAATATGCAGTTTGAGTGGTTTGAAAGAGTGGCATTGTTGAGGGGTTTGTGGGTGAAGGTCCGTAAATCCGCTAATGACATACTGTAATATGAGGAAGTGAAGACAAACACTGGCCACATGAAGCTACTGAAGAAATAGGCATTACTGATCATCACATAAAGGGCTCTATTTATTAACATTGTTTTTACTAAAATAAAGTGAAAAATTGTGTTTTCACACCCTTTTCACATTATTTTAGTTTCACATAAATTTACTAAAGGCCAATTGGAGAAGAATTCGTAAAATTGTACTCCAAACCCTAATGATCACATATTTTTAGTAAGCAGATCGCATTTCCTATACTTGTAATAGGAAATGTGATCTGGCCAGATTTACCAAAAAAAAATTGTGAAAAAATACCGGTGGAGCCTGACTCCTGCTCTGTTCTAAAAAGACCACAAGCTGATCACGGCAAAAAAAAAAAATAGTTTTAAAAAAAAAACTTACCTGCATCCAGGTACCGGAGATCGGTGCTCCGGTGATGTCCTCTGGGGCTCCGTTCAGCTTGTCTTCCGGCTCCAGCACTGTGACCCTGGTCAGCTGCTGCATAGAATAGCTCACGGGTGTCACAGTGCAGAATGGGAGACCAGCTGACCGGAGCCCCAGGGGACATCACTGGAACACCGATCACCAGAGGTAAGTGTAATCTGAGTGGGGGGTGCACGAGGAGTCGCACGTGGGGGGGCGGCGGGCGCATTTACAGACCGACACACTGAGAAGTGTGCAGGGACAGAGCTTTATCGCAAGCTCTGTCCCTGCAAGGGATTTTTGATAAATCCCTGTGACATTTCCTAAATTCGCAATGTGAATTTAGGCCCTCATTCAGAGCCGTACGCTCTGAGCAGAGCGCACGCTCTGAATGAGGGCCGGCCTCCATGAAAATGGAGCGTCCTCCTGGAGGCTCGTATAGCTGTGGGTCACCACCCACAGGCTATACGAGCGTGCATTTTGATGGCCGCGATGGTCGTGACCATCGCGACCATCGAAATTGCGAGCCGGAGCCTGCGGTTGAGGTTTTCAACCGCAAGCTCTGGAGTGATTTTGGCTCTATCAGAGCCAAAATCACTCCCACTGACATCACTAGTGATGTCAGTGGGCCGGCTTCTGACGGGAGGCGTTCCCGTGGGAACGCCCCCGTCAGGGAGGCACCCCCCCGGCACGCCTACCAAAGGGGGCGTGCTGTCAATCAACATCGACAGCACGCCCCCTTTGATCAGACACAACGAGCGAAGGACTTTCCTTCGCTCGTCGCGTCTGGCGCATGCGCACGACGGAGCTCCCTCCGTCGTGCGCATGCTCAGTCCATAACATCGACCCACTTGCGAGCGGACAGCCGCTCGCGAGTGGGTCTGAATCAGGCCCTTAGTTGGAAATATTACACTACAACTGCATTTTAAATGTGGATTGTAGTAAATAGAACCCAAAGTGATGGCAAGAAAAAGGTGATAACTGATTACTTGAAGCGACTAAAGGCCCCCATACATCAGCAGTCTGAAAACCACGATTGGACAATTTGAAGATTTATTGCCTGATCTAAGGATTTCCCAATCTAGCAATCTGCACCCATACATTACAGATCTTTTTCAGTGATTTGCAGATCGATTTCAGCAAATACAGATCTGCCAATAATGAAAGGCTCATCCTTTTACTAGGTCTACAAATCTGCTGATTGTCACCTTAAGGTGTATATCCACTGTAGAACGACTGTACAATTACAACTACGTAATCGTTCAATCGTTCATCATCCTGTGCAGTGGATAATGTGCCTCCACTGAACTATATCTCGTTCATTGCAGACACCCTCCCTCATCCCTGAACATGCACAACCTGTCGATATCGGCAGGTTGGCCTGCATGTTCAGGCGATGACAGATGCCAGCAACGAACAGCGGGAGCTCGCATTACTGGTCGTTGCTGGCATGTTCACTGCACGATTAATGAACGATTGAACAATGTCGTAAGCATTTTTATCGTGTAGTGGATATGCACCTATACACTAGCAATCTACAGCCCCAATTGATCTGTGAAATCCAACATGTTGGAGCACCTGATTTAACAATTCCAATCAATTTTTGGTTGAAATCTGCGATCTGTGAAGCCCATACATTGCACATTTTTTTGCTAATGAAAACAAAATAATGATCACTGAAAACATGAAGCAGCTGGTTAAGAGAGGTGGATTACCAATATGCCATGCTTCTCTATTACCACTTTTACACTGCTGCAAAAACCCAAGTCGCAGCTCAGTGTAAAAGGGTTCCTGAAAAATAACCCAGGTCAAGTGTCTCGACAATCCAATCCAGGTAGCTACCAGGGTCTGACCCAGGATGGACCCGGGTAATGGTGCAGTGTAACGGCGTGACTCAGACCTGGGTCATGCCTAAAATGAGCTGATTGGTGGTTGTAGAGCAGTCACCTCCCACTTTTTATGACCTCACAGGTTTAGCAGGGCAGACCTGGGTTCATTGTGAACAGGGCTGACCTGGGAGTAACCCAGATCGAAGGTGCAGTGTAAACGGGGTCTGACCTGGGTTGGAACCATGTCAAAAACACAGGTCGGACCCGGGTTTTTGGTGGAAAAGAGGTATATGTGTGCCATGTTGTCCATCTAGCACATTTCACAGAACAACCCCCCCCCTTCCGATCAGTGTCCCCCAAAGCTGCCCTTGGCTCCCTTCTCTTCTTCTTCACCAGCTGTCTCTGTGCCTGTGCCCACTCCTTCAGCATTCAATATCTGTACGCCAATGGCACCCAAATCTACCTATTTTCCCTTGACTTGTCCCCTTATGTCCTCTCGCTTGTTACCTCCTGTCCGATGACTATCTCCTCCTGGATGTCCCAACACTTCCTAAAACTCACCATCTCAATAATAGGAGTCATCCCTCTCTAATGAGAGTACCTCCCTCTCTGCCACAAGTCCACTATCTGGGTGTCATCCACTCATTCTCTCCCCACATTCAGTCCCTCTCACAATCCTGCCCTTTATCACCCTGGAATCCATTAAGACTCTCATCCAAACCCTCTTCATCTCTCATGTACACCATTGTACTCTACACCTCCTAATTTTACCGATCTCCCACCTTGCCCCCCTTCACCCTATCGTCAGCTTTGATGTCCACTTCATTTTCCCCTGTGTCCCCACACAACTATCGATATGTGGTCTCCTCCCTATCGATATCGTCAGGTTGCCCTGCAAGGACAGCTGATGACAGATGCCGTCAAAGACTGTCGAGAGCGCGCATCGCTGGTCGTTGACGGAATACACATTGGCCAGTATACTAAATGATAACGATATCATTATTGTTTAATCGTTCAAAATATCTGCAAGTGTGTACGCGGCTTAAATCTCCAGTATGTGCACTCCCCAACTTTGTTCCCCTTGCGTCCTATGTGTCTCATCATAACCTCTCTAGAATCTCAGGTCTTGCATGGTCCACTCTATTTTTGTGGTCCAAAAAATTGGGTGGCTAGGAAAGATAGTTTTACCTTAAGTACAATATATCAGCCCCAAAGGAGAAAGATGGACAAAGGAAATCATTAGAATTCAAAATGATCACACACTGCAGTGTTTCCTGACCTCAGCCCTGAAGGCACACTGACAGTACAGTTTTTAAGGATAGCCATACTTGAGATGAGGTGACTTAATTAGTACCTCAGTTATTTTGATTTAACTATCTGTGCTCAAGCATTAATATCCTCACAACCTTGACTGTCAGTGTTACTTGAGGACCAAGGTTGGGAAACACTGACCCCCAACCATCCAGAATTACAATCGATACAAAGGGTTGGGCTTGGAAATCTGGGAACATGAGCTTTGTTAAATGGAATGTGGATGGTGGATTAATAGCATGGACCTGGAGTTCTCAGCTCCAGTCCTCAAGTACCACCAACAGGTCATGTTTTCTGGATTTATTTAATCATGCATAGGTGAGTTAATCTATTTTGCTGGGTTAGTAATTATTCCACCTGTTTCCACAGACAGAAATCCTCAAAACATGAACTGATGGGGAATTCTGAGGGTTGAGGTTGAGAACCACTGACATGGACTATGTTTAATCCATTACTCGATAGATAGATAGATAGATAGATAGATAGATAGATAGATAGATAGAGAAAAAAAACTATTTATTATATATATATTATATTTTGTATATATGAAGAAAAAAATGTATACTCTCTTGATTACATATGGACTTGAATATGTTAAGATGGGTACACAATTAACGATGTGTACCCAGCTGACCTATTGTGCGATGGGACCCATCGGGCATCAGTAAGTGCATACACACATTCAGCAGCAAGGCCCTCGCTGACGATGTACGCAGGTCTGATGGGCGATACCACTGAGGATGCGCGGGAACTTATATCGTTAATGACATAGAGGGTACACACTAGATGATCAGCCCGATATGTCATCCGGCCGGATGGGACAGCATATCGTCTAGTGTGTACCCGGCATCAGTGTTCAGTATAGGGCTGAACAGGAGTTTATTCAGACAGCTATCTGCAAACACACTCAGATAATTTGGTATGCCGGCTAACTTATCCATTTAGAATCTGATCGATAGGGTAATTACTATCTGTTGAGTCTACCAGTGTCCATTTAGTGAGAGGTGTCACGGAGATGACCCTTCTCTAAGCATTTCCTGTGACTAAATCTCCTGTTTTCATTTCATGAAAGACATTCCGTATCATTTTGAGAGATTAGTTAAATAGGTTGTAGTGGAGGTAGTGCAGTGAGACCTGCAGAACCTGACTGGCAATCAGCTGTAACCTGATTTTATAACACAGGGATTATCTAGATAAACAGTCAGTGCCTGCTCCTGCAAGGAAATGTGTTGCAATCAGATTAACTGCTTCGCTGCCACAATGTGCACGAAAAGCATGACTCTTTTCTCATACAAAAATAACGCACCTTTGTGCATTAAAAGTTCAACTCTCGGAAAACCCCTATTAAAGCGAACGGGATATTTAAACAAATCTACATAGCTTTGCGCCTGGAGGCATCAGCAAACCCATACGAACATGCCCAGAGTAGCAGGTTTATGGTTTACCACATGTTAACAGCATATTAAACACATAACTGTTTTATATCAATAGGACATACGGTTTGCAAACATAGAGCAATTTGCACCTTGAGAAAACCATTCTGCACTGCAGGTGGAGCAGAATTAAAATGTACACAGAAACTTGGAAGGGGTGTGTCCTAGCTCAAGTCTAAATGTACAGTATATCTGAAAACAGAGCTGCCCAGACATCGTCCACTACTGTACATGCAAAAGCAGGCGGTATTTTCCCTGCATGCAAAAAATAATAATAAATGCATTTGCACCCCTATTTGGTTTGTTTCAGGAGCAAATTGCTAAATTTTTGCCCCTTTCTTTGATTTGCTTCTACCAGGGCCGTAACTAGCTATGGGCGAATGGTGTCGTTGAACAAAGTGCAGAGGCTCTGTGGGAAATACCGTCACCCCCAGGCACTTGCTCCTTGCTAGCAGCCAGGATTGCTGCAGCTCCAGACGGGCACAGTATATACAGCCGATCGGGCGTCCTGAGGACGTCCGGTCTGCACTGCACTTACCGGAGCAGCCGGTTACGCCCCCCCTTCTGCGCGACATCATGATGTCACGCGCTAAGTGGGCGCAACCGTGCCCTGTTACGGTCCAGGCTCCTACCTCTAAATCAGGCCCTGTATGTACTTTTATTTACCAAGCAACAGTATAGAAGCATCTGTCAGACATGGGAGAACCCATAGTATATTTTTCATGAAGTTCTATCATTTCAAAATATGATCAAGTAATCTCCACATTCTTAGTGACCAGAAAATAACAGTCATTATTATAAAACTCCTCAATGCAGCGTTAAGTCTCAAAGCAAGAAGTTACATTTTAAGAAGCTTTGGGAGGAAAAAAATCCTTTTCGTATAAGGATCTATAAACAAGATACGTCTCCGTGGCTTTGGAACTTTACATTTCAAATACTGTGCTCTGTGCGTCGGGCAATCTGTACAATATTGTAAGAAAACTACATATGCACAAACCTTTTTATGTCAAAGCCAACGAAAAACAACATTGAGATGCAAAATATGACTTAGAAACCGGGAAACCTAAACCGTTTTTAGAAAACATATCATAATGTCTTTTTTTCCCTAAAAGATTATGAAAATAAAGATTATTACTGGAAACCAGACTGAAAAAGTAGTATGAATGCTTCAAACTGTTGAATATACATTGCATAGAATTCAACTTATTCCCCTTTCAAGGTGGGATATGGTTTTAGAAAGATTTATCCCTTAAACATATTCATGTTATGCATAAGATGCCAGGCGCAGTCATACGTCCTGTAAAGGAAAGGATTCATTAAGATATTATTTCATATCTCCCAATATATGCAACAGAACAATAATAAAGAATGAAAACAAATTATTCAATTGAGAATGTAGCTACCGATATCCATTGGCCACACCCTCAGCGGCACTTCAATCTACAGTGACTGCACCCTATAAAATCCACACTTACCGGGAAGCCAGGTCAACTTCCTCATTACACAGCAGGGGGGGCGTGGCATGGTTATAGGTACAGGCGCTGTAAAGCGGGGTGAGAGCTATGAGGACACGTAGCCTCAGTAAGTTGATGGTCCTGGGGCGAGGGGGATGGGGTGCTGGAACGTGCTGGCCGGCTTCGGGAGACTTGCCTACTCTTCCAGGCAGGCGGGAGCATAGGTAGTTTTTACCTAGTGCTAGGTGCGTAAGAGTAAGGGGCCCATTAACATTCCTTAAAGTAGGTGAAAAGATTATTATTATTATTATTATTATTATTATTATTATTATTATTATGATTATTATTCCCCTACTTTGTTGGAATGAGGAAATATAGGTAATACAGGAGATATCAGTGATATCATCTTTCCCCTCACTAGAAAAAGTCCGGTGCTGGTTCTGGAAAATACAGGGAAACCGTACTAATTTTTTCCCCCTGTATTTCCAGAACCAGGACCAGATCAGAGCCCAGTTCTGGTTGTGCAGAATACGGAGGACCTCTACATCATTTGTCCCCCGTATTTGTATTTTGGCAACCCAGGGCTGGTTCTGACTAGCCCGCTCCTAGTTGCGCTTACATATGGGAGACCCCTACGCCATTTGTCCCCCATGTGTGACCCACCCAGCACTGGGTCCCTAATAGCCCGGGGCTGATTGCTCTTTTGGTGGGTGGGGGGGTGCACGCCTTATTTTTTTTTAAACACTTTTTTTGGTTTTCTCACTGAACCATCCCTGCATCTGTGTTTATTTTATTAAATACTCTGAAAAATAACTTCCATTGGCCTCGGCCAATGTGCAGCAAGTGATTCCTTTGTGGGGCACTCGTTTATAGAAGATTAATTGCTATCAGAAAATATACAGAATTACAATATAACTTTTAATCGGTTTCCTCTTTAAAGAGATTGGGGATTATTTGGACTCTGAGTGTGAAAATATGACAGAGTCACCGATCAATAAACAGCCATATATACCATATAGTTGATATCAGAAAATGAACATACTTAAAACATAACTTTTAATCGGATCCTTCTTTAAAAGAAATTGGGCATTATTATGACTCTGATTATGAATATAAGATAGTCACCCATCAATAAGCACACATACATATCATACCCATCAATAAGCACACATACATATCATACCCATCAATAAGCGCACATAAATATCATATCCATCAATAAGCACACATACATATCATATCCATTAATAAGCACACATACATATCATATCCATTAATAAGCACACATACATATCATATCCATCAATAAGCACACATACATATCATACCCATCAATAAGCGCACATAAATATCATATCCATCAATAAGCACACATACATATCATATCCATTAATAAGCACACATACATATCATATCCATTAATAAGCACACATACATATCATATCCATCAATAAGCACACATACATATCATACCCATCAATAAGCGCACATAAATATCATATCCATCAATAAGCACACATACATATCATATCCATTAATAAGCACACATACATATCATATCCATTAATAAGCACACATACATACCATATCCATCAATAAGCGCACATACATATCATACCCATCAATAAGCACACATACATATCATATCCATCAATAAGCACACATACATATCATATCCATTAATAAGCACACATACATATCATATCCATCAATAAGCACACACACATATCATATCCATCAATAAGCACACATACACATCATATCCATCAATAAGCACACATACATATCATACCCATTAATAAGCACACATACATATCATATCCATCAATAAGCACACACACATATCATACCCATCAATAAGCACACACACATATCATATCCATCAATAAGCACACATAAATATATTAGACATTCTGTAATTGTGTATGAAATAATTGCCTTGTGGTGATCATAATGAATCATTAACAATATATCCCCTAATGGGTAAAATAGGCAGGTTTAGCAGTTAGTACATTCACTCCCTTTCTTCATTAATTAATTTATGTATTAGCACTATATGCAACCAACATACACATAAATTAGAATTTAAACACTATAATGCTTCTAAAAACGGATTTGATAAATGTTGCAGATATAGTATATACATACAGGACAGATATATCTCGATATACTTTTGTTATATGAGAGATAGTTTGTTTTATCTCTGTCTTTCTCTCAACCATAAATATAGAAAAAACTGACCACGGCGCTAGTTATACTCCTTTGGATCTCTCCAATCAATAATATATCAAAATATAGAGAACCTAATTATCTCTTAATGAATATCTAATTCTACAGCTGCATGTCCATACTTTTTAGGCGTGTGAGCACCTAAATAGAAATACAATAGAAAACAAAACCAATAGTACTGCGCTCTAAAACATCCAAATTGTGAGATGGCAGAAATGATATATAGCTGTCAGGATTTATCAAAAACCTTAGGTTTTAATCACATGAAAAATAATGTGCATATACATTTAAAACAACAATACACAATATGCTAATAAAAATTGCTAATAAATGCACTACTGATAAATGGACCTATATGTATATCTCAATCCAGATTATCACCAGTTGTTCAATAAAATATTGTCCCGCAAGAACATATACTCTGAAGATATATATTGAATCTCCTTAATGTACATAAAAGTCCTTGATTTGATGTAAAAAACCTTCAATTGTAAGGGTATAAATTAAAAGAGATCTGTGATGAATGGTGTGCACACACATAATCAAAGACTTTTATGTAGATGTCCGCATTTCCCCGACGCCAGGATAAGACAGTCGAAAAGCCGGCTGCCGGTATTTAGGCAGTCGGCTTCCCAATTGCTTCCCGTGTACAAACACCTCCCATAATAGGCTACATAGTGTTTTGAATGTTGTTGTACAATGTATTGTACATGTAACTAGGTTTTCATATAAAACCCTAAAAAAATGTTTATGCTTTATGTGTTGCTGGCAAGAAAGCAGTTAAGTGCTGCACCGCCTGTGAGTGTGATGGACATTATCCAGAGCTTGAAACTACTGGTTCCAAGGCTGGCACAATAAACATTAAAGTTAATTTGTGGTGCTCTTTACTTGATGAGTGGTGTGTGCATGGCTGATTCACATCTTGTGCAGTAACCAGACCTCTCACTGTATATAATTTATAATGTTTACATGCTTCCAGAAGACTTTTGATTTGCTGCGTCTGTCCCAGATTCTGTGGTTTCTATATTATTTCCCAGATTTCAGCACCATCATTACCATTTCAAAAAAATTATTTTGAATCAACCAAATGCACAAGATGGGGATCATTTAAATGACAACAGCCAGGAGCAGTGCAAAATGTGCCTCTATTTGAGCTCTCTTTTAGCTGTTTGTGTGCTATATGCAGGCATATCTCTCACTGTCAGCATAGAGACATGTATAATCTAACAGCCAGTAAAGGATCAAAGGGCCTGATTCAGACCTGGTCGCAAGCGCTGAGTGCTCGCAACCGGGTCAATGGTGGCCCACAGCGCATGTGCACGACGGAGCTGGCTCCGTCGTGCGCATGCGCGAGACCCGGTTAGCGACGGGCACTCCGTCGCTCCGGGTCTCGCAACAAAGGGGGCGAGCTGTCACTCAACATCGACAGTTGCGAGCACTCAGCGCTTGCGACCAGGTCTGAATCAGGCCCTTTGATCCTTTACTGGCTGTTAGATTATACATGTCTCTATGCTGACAGTGAGAGATATGCCTGCATATAGCACACAAACAGCTAAAAGAGAGCACAAATAGAGGCACATTTTGCACTGCTCTTGGCTGTTGTCATTTAAATGATCCCCATCTTGTGCATTTGGTTGATTCAAAATAATTTTTTTGAAATGGTAATGATGGTGCTGAAATCTGGGAAATAATATAGAAACCACAGAATCTGGGACAGACGCAGCAAATCAAAAGTCTTCTGGAAGCATGTAAACATTATAAATTATATACAGTGAGAGGTGGGCGGGCCGGGGGGATGGCTGCCCAAACGAAGGCATTCCCATGAGAACGCCTGTCGTTTGGGGGCGGCCCCACTGACATCACGAGAGATTCCGGCTCTGTTGACCATTGCGACCATCATCATGGCAGCTCGCTGTAGCTGTGGGTGGTCAGTATATATATATATATATATATATATATGTATATATATACACAGTATATATATATATATATATATAATTTATATTCAGTAGTTAACTCACTGTGTGTAGACCGTGCAGGAGATAGCTGGCAGTTGAAAATGGATGTTCGTTGAGCCTGACTACCTCACACGGATACAAACAAGCAGAGTTTACCAACTAACATCTTTTTACAGAACATAGTGACTGGGGCATGCCCGCAACGTGCTGAAAATGGATGGCCTTCTAATAGCCATGGGGCCAAATCAGACACGGCCTGTAATCTATAATGCCTAGTGCTTTGTTTGTGCCTTTACCTATGCACCTGAAATCCAAGTTTACTCTATCTTATTGTATCTGATGCTCATATACACTCATATTCATTTACGCCATGGTTTTATTCATTCCAGTATTTTAAAGGACCACCGGACCCCAAAAATGAAAATGATTGCAAAGAGCCATGAAGGTAAAGTACATTACAGTGATGGACAATAGACATTCAGACCCGCTCGCAAGCGCTGAGCGCTCGCAAGCGTGTCGATGTTGAGGCCCTGCGCATGCGCAGCTGCCGCACTGCATATGCGTAAGCCCCGTAGCAAGAGAAGAATTCTCTCGCTCCGGGGCTCACTACAAAAGGGTGGTGATCGACAGCTCGCACCATTTTGTAGGCGGGGTGGCTGGCCAAACGGAGGCGTTCCCGAAGGAACACCTGCCGTTTGGGGGCGGCCTCACTGACTTCACTCGTGATGTCAGATGTCTCACTGACTTCACTCGTGATGTCAATGGTGAGCTTCCGGCTCTATTAGAGCTCACTGGGGCTTGCAGCAGTCGAGACCCTACCACAAGAGTCTCATCGCAAGCCCCGATGGTCGCGATGGTCTTGACCATCGCGACCATCAACCTGGCCGCTCACTAAAGCTGTGGGTGGTCACCCACAGCTAAGCGAGCGGCCAGGAGGCCGGCTCTTTACAGAGAAGCGGCCGCCCCTCATTCAGAGTGAGCGCTCGCATTTTGCGAGCGGCTCTGAATGAGTTCTAAGGTCCACATGTGCATACAGAGCCTTCACCTGCTGATACCAACTCCTTCCTGCTTTATTATCACTTTTGTTTGTTATACTGTATTCTGCATTAGAGCTGTGCAGTTCGGTTATCCAGAAATCCAAATCCAACTGAATTTCATGAATCCAGACAGATCTGAGTCGCGATTCTAATCTCCTGAGAAGATCTGTATAAATCCAAGTCGTGCTTCTGATCTTCTTGCAGTCGGAATGCAGATTTTAAATGCAAATTCCTGTTTTTAAATTGCAAAAATTACATGATTTTAGCTGTTTTTAAATAACTTTTTTATTATTTTTCTTTTTTTTAAATCCCCAAACTAAAAATACTTAAGGGTGGTTTTATAAAACCAAAACACAAACATGAATCCAAAACACTGGGGTCCAACGTACATCTCTAGTGATGGACTGATCCATGATTGGAGTTTTTGTCACCAGGACAGGAGTAAAGCTACTGATGTTGAACTTATCTGTAACCACACCAAGTGACCGTACCAGAAATAATGAGAGTGGCAAAGGAGGGACTGTTACCGTTACTATGCAGTTTTATTACAAGAATGGAGCTTTTTTTTAAAACCAGCCAAGAAATGATTTTTTACACTTTTACAAAAGATTAGCTGAAGGGGTGACAGGGGTTGGGAGGGACCCCCACACACCGTAGCTTACCCTGAAATCAAAACAGACCAGGCTACTTTGTTTGCAGTAATTTATTTTTTTTACACAAAAACTGACAATTATTTTCACACACTAGGAGGAACAGGTCTCCTGTGTGACAATTATTTTGGGGTGCAGATGATGGGTGATATCCCCACACACCATCGCTTACGCTGGATAGAAAACGCTTTATGCAAAAAAATGTTGCACTAATTTTTGGGGTTTTTTGGTACACAAACAACACTGGCAATTATTTTCAAGCACTAGGAAGAACAGGCCATTTTGAGAATAGTTTTGGGGTGCAGATTATGGGGGGCCAAAAAAAAACAATCAAAATGTGCAAAAAGTCCTGGAAACCGCTTCGGCACATGCGTATCCCTGAGCGTATGGAATCGTTCCTATCTGAGCTGGCAGTGGAAAGCCATGGACATTCCTGGGAGGTGACTGGGAAGCGGCTTGAAGTGATTGCAAAGAAGGACGTCTCATGGGAGTGTCATGGGCATGTCATTGGAGTGTCATGGGAGTGTCATGGGCGTGTTATGGGAGTGTCATGGGTGTGTCATGGGAGTGTTATGGGAGTGTTATCGGTGTGTTATGGGAGTGTCATGGGAGTGTTATGGGTGTCATGGGCATGTCATTGGAGTGTCATGGGAGTGTCATGGGCGTGTTATGGGAGTGTCATGGGTGTGTCATGGGAGTGTCATGGGAGTGTTATGGGTGTCATGGGCATGTCATTGGAGTGTCATGGGAGTGTCATGGGCGTGTTATGGGAGTGTCATGGGTGTGTCATGGGAGGGTTATGGGAGTGTTATGGGTGTGTTATGGGAGTGTCATGGGCATGTTATGGGAGTGTCAAGGGCGTGTTATGGGAGTGTCATGGGCGTGTTATGGGTGTGTTATGGGAGTGTCATGGGCGTGTTATGGGAGTGATATGGGTGTGTTATGGGGGTGTCATGGGCGTGTTATGGGAGTGTCATTGGAGTGTCATGGGTGTGTCATGGGCGTGTTATGGGAGTGTCATGGGAGTGTCATGGGAGAGTTATGGGTGTCATGGGCATGTCATTGGAGTGTCATGGGAGTGTCATGGGCGTGTTATGGGAGTGTCATGGGTGTGTCATGGGAGGGTTATGGGAGTGTTATGGGTGTGTTATGGGAGTGTCATGGGCATGTTATGGGAGTGTCATGGGCGTGTTATGGGAGTGTCATGGGCGTGTTATGGGTGTGTTATGGGTGTGTTATGGGAGTGTCATGGGCGTGTTATGGGAGTGTTATGGGTGTGTTATGGGGGTGTCATGGGCGTGTTATGGGAGTGTCATTGGAGTGTCATGGGAGTGTCATGGGCGTGTTATGGGAGTGTCATGGTGTGTCATGGGAGTGTCATGGGAGTGTTATGGGTGTCATCGGCATGTCATTGGAGTGTCATGGGAGTGTCATGGGCGTGTTATGGGAGTGTCATGGGTGTGTCATGGGAGTGTTATGGGAGTGTTATAGGTGTGTTATGGGAGTGTCATGAGCATGTTATGGGAGTGTCATGGGCGTGTTATGGGAGTGTCATGGGCGTGTTATGGGTGTGTTATGGGTGTGTTATGGGAGTGTCATGGGCGTGTTATGGGAGTGTTATGGGTGTGTTATGGGAGTGTCATGGGCATGTTATGGGAGTGTCATGGGCGTGTTATGGGTGTGTTATGGGTGTGTTATGGGAGTGTCATGGGCGTGTTATGGGAGTGTTATGGGAGTGTTATGGGCGTGTTATGGGAGTGTTATGGGAGTGTCATGGGTGTGTTATGGGAGTGTCATGGGCATGTTATGGGCGTGTTATGGGTGTGTTATGGGAGTGTCATGGGCATGTTATGGGAGTGTTATGGGAGTGTTATGGGCGTGTTATGGGAGTGTCATGGGCGTGTTATGGGCGTGTTAAGGGAGTGCTATGGGAGTGTTATGGGTGTGTTATGGGAGTGTCATGAGCGTGTTATGGGAGTGTTATGGGAGTGTTATGGGCGTGTTATGGGAGTGTCATGGGCATGTTATGGAAGTGTTATGGGAGTGTCATGGGCGTGTTATGGGCGTGTTATGGGAGTGTTATGGGAGTGTCATGGGTGTGGTATGGGAATGTCATGGGCGTGTTATGGAAGTGTTATGGGAGTGTCATGGGCGTGTTATGGGCGTGTTATGGGAGTGTTATGGGAGTGTCATGGGTGTGGTATGGGAGTGTCATGGGCATGTTATGGGAGTGTCATGGGCGTGTTATGGGAGTGTTATGGGAGTGTCATGGGCGTGTTATGGAAGTGTTATGGGAGTGTCATGGGCGTGTAATGGAAGTGTTATGGGAGTGTCATGGGCGTGTTATGGAAGTGTTATGGGAGTGTTATGGGTGTGTTATGGGAGTGTCATGGGTGTGTTATGGGAGTGTTATGGGAGTGTCACGGGCGTGTTATGGGAGTGTCATGGGCGTGTTATCGGAGTGTTATGGGTGTGTTATGGGAGTGTCATGGGTGTGTTATGGGAGTGTCATTGGCGTGTTATGGGAGTGTCATGGGCGTGTTATGGGAGTGTCTTGGGTGTGTTATGGGCGTGTCAGTGAATTCGGCTGCGTTCCCAAATGCAGAGACACAGAAGCCATGTACAGATATAGTAATGAAGGACACACTGCGTCAGCTATAGGGCGTCATAAGTGTTGATGGTGATCACGATGGTGCTCCAACTGTGGGGTGTTTGAGTCCACTGGTGGATTTGCAATGTCCACAGACACAGAGTGAGCGTCTCAGGGCTTCCAATGTCTGTCACTCGCATGTACACAAGGGGAAGGGGGAGACTGGTATTTACATATAATCACAGCATCAAATCTGAAATAAATGTCAGCTGCACATGCACTAGTGTCCATCTCTGAATAAGGCACACAGTATCTCATCTGTCATGCTATAATATATATACTCTGGTCAAAGCAGCCCACAAATACAGTCTATTTGATATACTGAATCCCGGAGTTCCGCTGCGTTTTTTCTACATTTATGCATCACACCCACTGAGGGCACCCGGGTTCTATATTTCTACGGGTTGGAGGAATGCCGGGCTATGGGCTATACATCTTTTATATATATATATATATATATATAAATATATACAGGGCTATTTTTCTGGAAAAATAGGTTTAGGAACTGTTGGTGGAGCTACTGGGGATGGAGCTATAGGAAAACAATTATATATATATTGTATATACTTATATATATGCTTGTTCCTGCTAAAAAAATAAAACTGTATATATATATATATATATATATATATTCAACAAAAAAGACAGCGGCACTGAGGGTCTTAGAGAAATAATGTATATTGCTCCAACGTTTCAGGGCTATGTCGCTCTTTTATCAAGGTTTTATATACAACATACGTTAATGTCTTACCTTAATTAAAACCTCACCGCTAAGTGTGTTCAACAGCCCTCCTGGACATCCACGTCTGCATGCTGCAGGGTGCGTCTCACCGTGATGATGTGTTGGTGCATCGTGTGGTCCTCCTTCCATGGTAACAGGACGCACTCCAAGCGCCCACTACTTTGTGATAGACAAAAGTAATACATAGTGACAACAACACCATCACCATTAAAAAGAGATCTGATACGAATAATTATTTGACTACTGTCATAGTCAAATAATTGGATATGATCGCTTTACAATTATTATCTGACGATATAGTCGTCTATGGTCAGATGACATGTTACTAGGACGCTACTTTGCATCGGTGCAATGCAATGTGCACAAATGCGAATCCACAATGCACATAAACGGACGCACATAACGCACACACACATATATATATATAAATATATATATATATACACATAGACGTTCGTATATATATTCATATGCGTACACATAGATGCTCATATGCGTATTCACATACATACAGACACATATTTGCTATTTCAATACACAGACGCACATATGCGAATGCACACATATAAAATGGTTCCCACACATTATAGTTAATAACCAGAGCTATTAAAGATATTATTATGTAATAATTATGATGTGAGATGTACTTAAAAGAGATCTAAGGGTCAGAATACAGTGGACATGTCATGTTTGGTATCATACTAAATCCCTGTTTATTTGCAGATATCCGTTTCTATCGCAAAGAAGTCGCATCATGCGTCCGCTAGTTATGGATGGTAGGGAGTTATTGAATAGAATGCTTTTACTTGTATGCAGTGTTGTAGCCAGCATTAACCAGTTGTTCGGCAGGAAGCTACACAATGTGACTGTTGGAAGAATGAGCCATACCCCTGATGACACCGTATGAACTGACCAATGACCAGATTGACCAGAAGCAAGAACCATTGAGAACCTGTCAATTTGTCCCTTTGTTAACTCTGAACCCTGTAAGGTATATAGGCTGTGTCCTGACCTCAGTGTATACACATCTTCTTGCGACCGCAGACTTCTAGATTGATGACTGTATACTGGGACCAGTGCGCACGTGTTTGTATCGGGCTGTACTATTTTCATTGCTTTTTACTCTAATTGTTAAATCTTACATCGTGTTATCCCTTTTTACATAAATAACTTTTTGTGCTTTGGAACCACACGATTGGACTGGAAAGCAATTCTTTCTTAAGCGACTTGCAGCGCTAAATAGCAACTTATAGGAATCAATTATATATATATGTATATATATATACATATATATATATATATATATATATATATAAACTCCACAAGGTGCAGCACTCCAGTTTCAAATAAGCTCTCTCACAGCAAAGGGTAAATGGCAATGTTTCAGTGCCTATATATTTTGTGGCACTTTCATCAGGACAAAGATACAAGTGAATGTCTTACCTTAAATATACAGCATGTAACACCCAGTGCTCAAAGCGCTTCCGGAAGCAGGATACACAACCCGGTCCGGCGGCGCAGAATGTGTGACATCATGACTGATGATTCACAGCTGTGATCCCATCACCATGGCTACATAACAAGCTAGAAGACAAAAATATATATATAACAATTCAACGCACATGAATAATGAATTATAGCACTACTGTGCACACAATATATATGTCTGGCTAAACTATGCTAAAAAATAAATACAAATGCAAGTAGTTATGACCTAGATATATAACAGCAGTATAAACTAAATATTCAGTAGTTATAAACAAAGCTGGACATGCTCTAATTACATGCGATAATGTAACATTTTCACACACGTTTGTAAAAATAAGTGTCAGGGCCATTCATCAAGTTCCGAAAAAGCATTTTTTCGGAACTTGATGGTGTTACTGAACGCCATCCTGAGATGGCATTCAGCTCCCGGTAATCTTCACAGGCTACAGTTTACATGGCAGTCTTTGAAGATTTACATGCCAGCCGCAACAGAGGGATCTATTAAGAACCTTCCCTGTCTGCACTGCAAAGCCGGAATGCTGCAGTGGGGGGGTATCGGACACCCCGGGGGGGATGGTGACCCTCGGGGGTGGAGGGCCAGACAGTACACTCGTGGGTAGTTGGGGGAGGGGGGATTGGACACCCGTGGGGGGAGGGGGGGCTGAATCGGACACCGGAGGACATGCACCAGTGTAGATACCTTAGCTGCATGGGGAAAAGTATCACTTTTACAAAAAAGCTGACTCCGCAAAAGAAGAGCAGTTTTTTCGGAAGTTGCACTTTTATTAATGAGGCATAATGAATGCCTCCAAAACAATTTTTAAACTCGCACGGTGTTTAAAACATAATTATCACTACTGATAAATATTTTATGATGAATAGGCCCCTTAATGTTTTAGACCCTCGTGTTGGTGCCACCATACTTTCTATCATTTAAGATTTTTTATATATTTTTAATAAACAGCTAACAAATTATTCTGCCAAATTTATGTCTCCGAGTCTTTATTTATATGGTTACTTTTGAATGCTTTAGGGTCATTCCATGGTAACTCTCGTCACAAAGTGGCTTAGCAAGTTATTTCCATAGCTATCAACAGCAAATGGAATTTATCTGAAATTAATTTTATTTATTGAGAAAATAATAAGACAGGTCATTCTTTAAAAAAACAGCATACAGGAATTACTAATTGTTTGCTATGTCACTTTGTAATGCGAGTTACCATGGAGTGACCCTTTCTAATTATATGGAGTATGTACGGGACACCCCTCAGATGATTGAAGGTTTAAAAGAATTCAGGTGGCAATACATATGAGAAGACACTTCAAGAACACTTCATTACACCACATTGTCTATCTCGCCATAATGCTGGGATGGCCAACCCGGAGATCCTGTATCCACATTCTGGAGTCATTAGAGATCGACAATATCATGGGAATAATATTTATATTTTTTTATACCATGATATTTATGGAGCTCATACAGTTGCAATCAAAACCAGCTCCGAGAGTTTGGGCTGCTGCTCTGAGATTCTCTGCGAGACTGAGAGATCCTGTCAGAAGACACCAAAAAGTGTCTTTTGGTAGACTCTCAAATACCCCTTTCAGACATACGGAGATTTGGCCTGCCTCGGCCAAAATTTCCGGGTCTCGTGTATGTCTGAAAGGCACCAATCAGGGAGTACGTTCCTGTGTTGCAAGTTTGAATGGTGCAACCCGGGATTTTACTCTCGGGCTGCACCTAGCAGCTTCTGATTGGCCGGCTACGGCTGCCTGCTGCATGATGATGACATCATCAGCAACAGCCAGTGAGGCAGAGAGACACTGCACATGCCACGCGATTGGTAAAATAACAGACTTTGGGGTATTGTCCAATACATCCCGCTCACTGCACCTCTTCAAAAACCTCAACATATGGATCACATTTCTCATAAAAACTTTGGATATCTCACAATTTGGAAGTGGACATATATGGCTGTGAGAGAGTTCCAGCCATCGGCATTGCTTATAGTATGTATGATTATAGGTGAAGCAACACTGACCCAGTGTAATAGCAAAAATAAAGATGAGCTGCTAATATTGCATATCTAGACCTTGGTTTCTATACTTTCCTCCACCTTTGCATGACCTTATTATTGTGTGCCAGCACAACCCTGCTTATGTCTGAAAGGGGTCAACCCGGGAATTTTTCGGGTCTTAGGTGTAGTGTGAAAGGGGGTATCGGCCAAAAACCCGGGATTTTGCACAGGAGAAATTCCCGGGTCTGAGCAGGGAATTCCCGGGTCGTATGTGTGAAAGTGGTATAAGGCTCTCAGAGACGCTCAGGACAGTGTAATACGGATGCAAAAGAGAGATCAGATGAGATAAGCAGGTGGGCAGATGAGGAACATAGATCATTGCTGCAGAATCAATCCACGCGATATATATCATGTGAGTTATACCAACTACAATATCGCAGCATAGCGGGTCAAAATATTGCTAAGTGTAAAATATCGGCTAAGGATGCTCATCCCTACTATAGTGAAGATTGTATAGCATAGTCCTGTCTTAGGCTGGGATGTACTAAAGGAAAAAAGCAGTAAAAACCCCGTTTTCAGGGCTTTTACCGCATTTCCATATATACTAAGCCCCGGCTGTCCATTTTTCGGTGTGGAGGGTAATGCCAGAAAAACCTGGCATTACCCTATTGAAGCCTACGGGCTTCTTACCTCACCCTGCTTCACCGCCCTGCCGTCGCCCAGCGCTGGCCCCCACTCACCTGCTCTCAATGGTTGCCGTCCGGTGCTCCTGCTGGCTCCTCCGCCTCCTCATCCTCCTAATCTTCTTCCAGGTGCAGGGAGGAGGAGCCCGTGGCTTCCTGCACAGGTGACCAGCGGGAAGCTCCCGGGGCTCGGAGGGGGCGGGGTCCCACGGAGACTCCATCACCCGGCGGCGACTGCTTCCTAAAGGGCAGCTCTTATCGCAAGAGCTGACCTTTGCGATACTAATCGCATATGTTAGTACATATGCGATTAGTAAGGTTGCGGTGACTGGCAGAAGGGTCACCACAACCTTAGTACATACCGGCCTTAGTGGGTAATTCAATTCAGTGTGATATGTGCAGAATGCCTTCGGAACAGTCAGGTGAAGGTACTCCGCAACCGTTATGTTTGGTCATTGCTCCCTGCACCCCATATAGATGTGAAAGAAAATGAGCAATGATTCCTTCCTGTAGTAAGATGTAATGTGCACAGGCAGACACTGCAGTGATGTCTGGCAGCACATAGCACTGAATTGGAATGCCCACTTAGAAAGCAGAATAGCTTAGTACATTTACACATAATATCCCTATCAGATTACAAAATGGCTTCCTGACCATATCAGATGAAGCAGCCATATTCTCTACCTCAACTAACCATGGTCTCAGCATATCAGACCACATCTCAGTACATTATAAATGAATTTGTAACAGGGGCACTATTATATTTTTTTATGTTACCTCAACAATCCTCTGTCTTATTCCAAACAGTTAATTTGACAATCCTTAGAGATTCACTAATGATTCTCGTTGTGTGAGCCTCCATTCATAATGTTGGTTCAGTAATACATTTTCAGGGCACATCCCCAGACATATTATGATGAGTGGAAGTGATCTTGACAAGTAACAGAAGATTGTCTTTCTCCTCACAGACGGCCCCAGAGTGTTCACTCCATGCGACCTCCTCAGACCTTGGAGTTACATTAGACATATTGTCCTGTGAGAAGATTCAGTTACGGCACCCAATTCATTTCATATAGTGCTCTATACGTTATGCTTGTTGGCAGCAAACTTGTAAAATTTTATTACGAGTCCATTTTTTTTGTTTCCTTGATGGAAAACAATTATTCTATCATCAGCTGTACACACAGCTGCATTGCTTGATATATGAATTGCTTATTTTCTCTTCCTATATAACCAATTAGTCAAAGAACAGTAGACAGGTATGTTCACTACCCTCTGTGTTTGTCCACGAACCAACGACATTACCGCCCAGCCTAAGCAGGACACAACAAACGCTGGTTTGTCAACATTATGGACTTAATCCTAATCTTGAGTCTTAATCAATGATCAATTTATAAGCAAATGAAATGGTCCATGCATTTCTGATGTGTACAATCTACAGGAACTGACTGAATTATTTTGGAGTTTTGCATTATAAAACTTAAAGGC
The DNA here is from genome assembly GCA_031769625.1 of Taudactylus pleione. Lineage (NCBI taxonomy): Eukaryota > Metazoa > Chordata > Amphibia > Anura > Myobatrachidae > Taudactylus > Taudactylus pleione. The sequence goes on from JAUIMM010000194.1 coordinate 6,561,379, forward strand.
AATAAAATAGCAATAGCTGCAATAAATACCTAAAGCATGTACTGGCATCTTTAATATAGGAATCGATCTTTCTTCCAGCATAAATATTATTTGCAGTAGTAGATTAAGAAATGACAATCTGCACCGGGATGTGAATTTGTACAATTAAAATATACATTGTTTATACACTATCCACAGTCAGGGGCATAGGGAGGGCGATTCCACCGGAGCACGAGCTCCAGGTGCTGAAGTTGCCAGAGGGCGCCCTGAAGTCGGACTCCGGAAGCAGCTGTGAAATAGCTGACAGCCTGCCGGGTCCATGTCCAGCCTGCAAGGTGCTCTAGTGAGTTTCCGTGGTCAGAGGAACTTGTGCTGAGCCCTGATTGGTGGAGCTCAGCACATGTTCATCTGACCCCAGCAGAGGGCGATGGGGAACTATCCTGTAACATGGAGGAAGAAGCTGCCGGGTCCACAAAAAGGTGAGAGAGGTACCCCAGTTATTTCTATGACCCTCCCTGCCTGTATGTGTGACCCTTCCTGCCGTGTGACCCTGCCTGTATGTATGTATATATGTATGTACGTACGTACGTACGTACGTACGTGTGTGTGACCCTGCCGGTATGTATGTAATGTATGTGTGACCCTGCCTTTATGTATGTATGTATGTACGTACGTACGTACTTACGTGTGTGTGACCCTGCCGGTATGTATGTATGTATGTATGTATACAACAAAAAACAAATTACATCCATCTATGGCGCACAACAGAAAAGCAGCAGAATTCTTCTCACAAACTCGTCACCCAAACTAGCCCAAAACATTTATATACAAACAAAGGGAATTTCTTGCACTAATCTCTGTTCCAAAGGATCATGTCTGAGATAATGTCCAAATGATTCCGGTGGACCAGATTCTTCAAATGCAAATGCAAGTCCTCGACGAGTTGTATATGTAACCAAAAAACATAAGAACACTTTTAATGGAAAGTAATCCAGAAATTACTTGACATATGTTCTAAGACTGCATCTAATCACTATATAGGCCACGTGGACCTATTTTCAAGTATATAATTAAAAAAAAGACCAAGTTGCTCACGTAATTAAGGATAGATAGAAGGTAATGCTCACACTGTGTCTTACATAAGCAATATTCAAATAGGCTTAGAAAGATTTCTTTAACCGCCGAGTGCCCTTGCACCTTTAATCAGATTTTACATAAAAACCTCTAAGGTAGACTTCTCAAGGTTTGTTTAATGTCCTCATAGATAGGATGGCTTTCTCCAATGCTCATATAAAAAGGAAAACACTTTTCATAGTGTAGGATATCCAATAATAAAAAAAATATTTAAAACATATATATTAAAAATGTGGGTATTTCATATCCGTACCAGATATCATACAGTAAGATCACATGGATATATTCAGCCGATAGATGGAACCCGGGAATTCAAGACTGACAACGATCCCTCTGGACTCACACGGTGACTGCTGGAATTGGAAAGATATTCACCCTGTTCACTCCTCCAACTAGTTTTGACACTACACAGGTGTCTTTCTCAAGGTGGGCGCCCACATCCCATTCCCTCTATGGATTAGAACTTATAGTTGGTCACTGAAGATGCGCAAAGTGCAACTGGGAGAATATTTCTGGGTAAGGTGAGAAATAATGGGACATTGGAGGGATTGGAAGTGTATGGGGAGCCACTGTACAATAGAGAATGGCAGAGAGGAGTTGAAGTATATGGGGGTGACCCTTGCAGGAGCAATCATTATAGGTTCCAGGGGTGATGGCCCACAACACCATGTCCCTGACATCCCTGTATCAAACACATTGTAACTATATCTTCCTGCATTGATCATTTGGAGCTCCATTGAAAATGGGCAGAATACTTGGATAGAGGCAGCTCCTATATATCCATTTCCCCGATGTCCAACTACTGTAGCTTCCCAGGGAAACCATAGAAGTTAGCAAGAAGTATATTTGGTGCAAGTGGCTGGATCACTGTCCAATTGGCCGCACACTGGATGACAGAACTCCAATTTCCTTTGTTCATGACTGGGGCCTGTTAGTGCAGTTGGTAGATGGGCAAACACACAGGCCTGTAACTGTCATCTGGAGTCATCTTCCAGCAATATTGGGGGTCAATACGGACAACTATTGTTATTCATTTCAATTGGATTATGGCATTGCTCTCATTTTCAGGCTGCGCATAATGGCAATATTAGGCCAGTTGGCAATTAATGGCTGCAATATTTCAGAATCTGTGGCCAACATTACCATAATAAATAGCAGGTAATTCATTAATCTGTGCCTGTAGTTCCATACTAGTGGCAAATGCAGGTTTTCTAGAGGGGGGTTTCCAAATGCTTGATATTAGAATGAGTGTGGCATAATTACCACTTATCCAGCTTTAGTATGTGTCATACAAAGTGTATTGTGTGTCACAATTCTAGCATATACAGGACCAGCGAACACAGTAAGCCATTAGATGTGGCAGTAGGGCCATCCTGCCTGAGCTGAATGTTTCTATTGCAGATGTGGCCACCATTCCAGAGCATTGCAGCAAGTTCGGGAATCTAGGGGAGCGGCAGAATAACCTAGTTCTGCACTGGACTTATATGTACATATTGGTCTGTTTATGCACTGGATAGTGTATTATTTATTTTACAGCAATTAACCCTAATGATAGTTTATAGCGGTGCACCCCTAACAGTGCATGTTTTCCAGATCTCCTAGTTGGTGCACAAGGGTATTTATTACTGGCTGACACATGTTTAAAGATCCACAAGTGGTGCTAACTATTTCATTTGTGATACTGAGAAGAACATGCAACACTAGTAAAATTCTATTATATTACTATTTAAATTGTGGGCTGGGGAGGGGTTTTTCCAGGCAACTGGAACCCCCCCATGCACGCGTTTGCCTATGCATACAACTCTGAATTGCCTGTAATTGCTTTAAGATGAGTATGCATACCATGATGCTAAGAAAACGCAAAGTCCATATGCAGTCAGAATGGCGTGCAACTCAGAAGCCCTGCATTTGCGGATGAAAATAATTTCTCGATATCATGAAATTGTGGGGTGCTGTGTGCACCAGGGGATTCGATTGAGCAATGTGGTTGGTTTGCGCTAATAAAGACATTTGGGTTCTACATTTCAAAGCCCACCACCAAATTAATTAAATATTAACTCCTGCCTCAGGTGTCCTGGTATGAACATACGGTAATTACAAAAAATATGATCAAATTACATTGTACTTCACATTGCCCTGCCCATAACAGTATATTAATGTAACCATAAACCAGATTTTAAGATTTTTTTAATTAAAAAAATATGTATATAAAATCCAGTTTCTTGATTTTAAGCATCAATGGGTTTTTTGACAAATAACATAGGGAGTTTAGTAAGTCAGAGAAGTTAATTACAAGTACATGGAATGTATATTAATAGTTAATTGACTTAGTCCCACATGGATGCGATTGGGTACCTATGTTATCCACACTGTCAAGTCTAATGTGAGCTGGAATCTTACAGAACTCTGTAGGGGGCTTAGTCTGTCATCCTAAATCAGCGATACCGTCCAGGCGACATTTGCAGCAATACAAGCAGGTACATAGGCAGTCATTATGCCTGGGAACAGAGATGTCACATCTGCAGGCAGTGACACACTGAGAGCCGTGGAGCTGGCAGCATGATTAGCACATTAGGGTATGGGGACCAGCTGCACGCTGCGTCTCTTACAGGTACTCAGGATAACAACCTATAACCTTGTACCACCTAGAATCTGCAGAATACCCATTTATCTTCCAGGAGCAAGCACAGAGGCCGGATTTCCACTCCTGTACTGTCTCTAAAATTGTTATATTCTCTGTATGCATACAGAGAATATAACAATATTTTCTAATGAGAAAAACGCAGCGTTCAGTCTCTGCCATACAATGCATCCAAGAGCTCGGCAGGTGTGTTTTTATATTATACTAACATATACAAAAGCTAAAATAATGATAAAGTCTAGTGTCTCACAATCATTAATTTGGCACTTATAAATGCAATGTATTTATATCTGATTTATGATACATTTTTACTGGCCTCTTATTGTTTGTTACTGACAGATGGATATTTTGCATCATTTTTATTGACTGTCAGTAAATTTAGTGATAGCTGGTCACCATGCCAGTAATACACAATCCTGAATGCACCTGGGGAAGCTAGGCACGGCCTAAACTCCAAACGCTGCTCATACACTTGGTTTTCAGAGGTGCAGCTACAATATGTCATGTTTGCTGTCTGCAAGATAATAAGGACTATACTACCAACTGGGAAGTTGTCAATCAGAACCATAGCCTATGGCAGTTGGTAAGAGGTGAGGCCTCTACTAGTCCCATAAATAGCCAAGTTTTAGGAGCCATCTTCCTCTTTCCAGTTTTCAACCCCACCCACCCATCTGACTGTTGGATTGTGCAATTTTCGTGTTTTCCTTCCAACAGGTACAGGTTAAGGCTGGAGGGAAGCAGTGCTCCTGGGTGGCCGATTATGGCATAAGAGTGCCTGGGTGGCATTTTCCTTTTGATAGCGGCAGGCTGGTCATCTCCTTCAGGGGGGACCCAACCTTCATCTTCGGGAGGGGTCAAGGCTGTGCCAATTAAGGGGGAATGGAAAGTTTGCGTTGGGAGGGGATCCGCCCTCTTTATTTAGTCAAATACAATTGTTGGGCTGTGGCCTCGGAGCACTGCTTTCTTACTGCCACCCATCTTTCAATTCCAATTCCAATCTGTTAATAAATTCTGGCTGTGTCCTCTTTAATTCCACACCAGTCTCCGAGTGGTTATTTCTAGTTAGTGATTAAGTTACATAGCAAAATGTAAGGTTAAAACAATGGGAGACTTAGAGGACTTACATAGCTTTCAGTATATGTTGTCTTTCAAGTGTGTTATGTAAACAAACAAAGACCAGTTTGCTGCAACCTACAGTACATTGCTGCCAACCAATGATGGCATTTATTGATTTAAATACAGAAGTATATTGCCGATGAGGGTGAAAAAAAAAAAAAGAAAAAAAAAAAGTCGGTCATTCTGAATTTTAGTTGTGTTGATTCAGAGGAAGGAAAAAGAAAATACCCCTCAGTGAGATGGCTGCTAATGCAATCTCACAAGGAGAAAAAATCTTTCCTAACGGCATACAGGACCATCAGATTAATTCCATGGATCAATCACCCTAACTGCGTAATTCACCACTTAGAACTGCTGATACCAGTTCTTGTAAGAAAGGCATCCACTTCATTCTTAAATCCATTTAGCGAGCCTGTCATCACCACCTCACTTGGCAGAGAATTCCACAGCCAGACTACCCTTGCAGTCAGTCTAATTACATACATATAAAACATGAACAGTAGAAATATATTGGAAACTGGTAAAATAATAAAAAAATTCCCAGTGGGATAAGTGTACGTAAATTGGTAATTTACCTTCCAAAATCCCTTACAAGTGACTAAATAGCCTTTCAGTTCTAATTATTTCAAGGGACAAAATATCTAGATTATTTAGTTTTGTAACATAACTATATATATATATATATATATATATATATATATATATTATATACGTATACATATATATCAGAGAATAAACGTTCGGTTTTGGCTCTTTCGCGGTCATCTCGGCACAGATGTCCGTAAAATATGATGTTTTGTCCGTGAATCATGACATTTTGACTCACTCTGAGATCCGAACTTGTCGGCGAAGATCCGCGCTAAAGCTGATATATATATATTTATATATGTATCCATCAGAGATCAGCGGCTTTGGCGCAGATCTATGTAATTAGTGTAATTGATGGCAGCGACTAGCGTGTTTCAGACAGACCAGATAGTGTGTAAATCATATATATGTGCGAACGGTGCAATATCCAGTGAATTATCAATAAATTATAATAGAATACAATAATTTGAGGTAAAAAATATGCAATTTATTTCTAAGATAATAACAACTGTCCCCTAACAAATGCAAATTTTTATATATATGTACAAAAGGTGCAATAAATAGTGCAATATCAATAAATTACTATAGGACACAATAACTTAAGGATGAATAATTAATTTCTATGAATAGCAGCTATGCACAAAATATTGCCACAGATATAATTTATCTTAAAAAACACCAACAATAAATAAGATTAAATAATTAAAAACGAGTGCTTAGCTGGACAGAATGCAAATAGTGCATGAGGCAAGAAAGACTGTTTCTCAACGCGTTTCATCCACTCTGGACTTCATCAAGGTGGTGTATAATATATATATATATATATATATATATATATATACACACACACAAAAAAAATTTAAATGGTGTGCACTCACCAGTCTTCAAAGAATCACTTTTATGAAATCAAAATATGGCAGGGTTACAGCATATCTACGTTTTGGTCCCAACCATGGACCATAATTAAATATTATTACATTTTATTAAATATCAATTTCCAGCTACCTCAAAGGCATCTTCTAGGAAATACATGGAAAGTGTTCTTGTAGAAGGGAAATACAGATGTACTGTCTTGTATGACACAATTACAGTACTGATACGAGTAATTTAATCTAATAATATCATAAACATGACAATTTTCTCTTATTTTATTTTATCTACAAGACATACAGGCTTCTTCCTATCAGTGGGATGATTTGATATGGAGTTTTAACTAATAGAAAAATATCTGACAGCCTGTCTGTAGTAAGTGAGAAGTCACTATGTGGCACTTCAGAGCGGTACACGGTGTTTGTCAGTGTAATAAATTGCAATTAACCTGTGCATCTCAATGTGAAGATGAATCATTTTAATGAAGCAAGACACATAGCTTAATTTCAAGTGGGTAATATCTGGCTCTGCACAGCTCGTTGGAACCATCCAGCTCACGCTATCTTAAGTGCCTTTTAAAGCCCAGTAGATTTGACATGAGAATGTGACATCAAAATAATGCATTCTAAGAAATACAATGCTTCTGACATTGAGGCAATGATTTTATGGAAAGACATTAGTGGGGTAACGAAAAGCGTGCTAGATCGTTTATTTTTCATAGACTTATCTTCCTTACCGAGTCACTGCTCCTTATACTCAACTGTGTAAATGTCCTCTGCAAATAACCCATTAAACCCTATGTGCTTCAAAAATAGGCTACCTAATTATATATATATATATATATATATATATATATAATTTTTTTTATTTTTATTATTATTAATAATCTGGACTCACTACATTCTCATTTGTCGACTGAAAAGTATTAATGTAAATGGAATAGCACTTTTAACTAAAGAAAACTAGGGAGGGAAGCAATTGTTTTAGGCTATATATCCCTTACACATAGCAGAGACAGTCATCAAGTCACTAAGACCTAGTGATATCACTGAGGCATTAAACGTAGTGCCTCATGTCTCAGTAGTGTCACTAATCTGGACTGGATTTGATGGATGCCTCTTCTGTGTGTAAGTGACAGGTACACTTTTGTATTACCAAACAATTGCGATTATTTTTAAAAGCACCAGCTGATATTTTTGTCCCTGTCTTGCACGTGGAGCTGGTGATCATTGCTGTGTCTAGGTTGCAAAATTATTAATGACAAATTTGCCTTCAGGTGCACATATATCCAGCCTAAATTGTCTTATTAAGTAAGAAACCCCCAAGGTGTTTACTGAAGGCCGTTTGAGGATACAGTCTCCTATAGCATTGTTAGCTGCACGATTCCTATGTAAGGTGCTCCTTGTTTTAAATGATTTCTATATATATATATTCAGGGTTTAAAATAAATTGAGAAAATTGCAGTTTATATGAAGTGTTTCTGCTCTAGTTTATCTCATTATAAAATGAATTTGTAGGTCAAGTCAAAGGGGTGATTAGACAGCTAGTAGGATTTGGTCACCTAAAAATAAAATAGCTAATGAAATGAGGGAACATCAGATTGTGCTTTTGTCTATGGCAGGGGACCCCAAATTCTGTCCTCAAGCCACCCTAACAGTTCAAGTTTAAGTAGTATCCATGCTTTTGCATAGATGGTATGATCAAACTGACTGAGGTATTAAATATGTCACCTGTGCTTAAGCATGGATGTTCTGCCCCTCACTAAGTGTCTGACAAATTTGTAACAGACAGCATAACCAATACTCTATCTTCCAATAATCCAGTCAGATGTGGTCTGAAGAACAGAATTTATTATTCAATAGAGGAACTTGTATGAATGTACACAGGTAAATGCATATAAGCGAGTGTAAATGTAAACAATAAAAGGCAATTACAATATGCACATGGAAATGCAAGGCAAACATATACATAACATGGAATATGCAAACAGCATGAAGTATGCAAGGTATATGCTGCAGTGTGACAGTACAGCTAACATACATAACTGGCTAAGCAGATCTATGATGGTACAGTTGAAGCTTAGAAACTCACCATCGGATGCTATACCAGGTTGAGTACATGAGGTGATACCTGCCTGGGACCATGTGAGAATTGGAAATGGCTGCTTACAGCTCCTTTAGCCCAGAATGCATTGCTAGACTGCTAAGGCATCTTAGGAAGGACAACATAGATCAGATTTAAGATGCTACTCTCCTGACCACTACGTGGGGCTGCTAAAATGAATTAGTGTAACAGAAGTGAGATGGATCAACAAACCCTATGCTGCGGGCATGATACTCCCCGTCTGGTATCACTAATAATATACCACAAATTGAAACTCTAAGTAGGTAACAGTAAGAACAGTTCAGACACTGGTCTGAGAGACAACTTAGTCTCTCCTTGCTTACAGATCTTGACCTCGACCTTACGAACTTTCCCATCCTTGCTTGGGAACGTCTTGGTGACGAGACTTAAAGGCCACTCATTACGTTGTGACTGGCAATCTATGACAAGCACAATGTCACCAGGTTTTAGGTTGGGTTTGGTAACTTGCCACTTGGTTCTTGGCTGCAGGGTAGAGATATATTGTCTTTTCCACCTGTCCCAAAAGGTGTTTGCTAGACTTTGAACTTGTATCCATTGTCGTTTGAATAAGTCTTTGTTGGTGAACTCGCCAGAAGGAGCATAGATAGTCCCGGTCTTCTGAGTAAGAAGAATAGCAGGAGTAAGCAGAATCGGATCTTTTGGGTCAATAGAAACTGAAGTCAAAGGTCTGGCATTGACGATAGCTGAGACTTCAGCCATGAAAGTTGTTAAACTCTCGTAAGTCTTGCAGTACCTACTTGTAGGAATATGGAATCAAGGATTCTGCGTATGATGCCAATCATCCTTTCCCATTTACCTCCCTTATGAGAAGAATGAGGCGGGTTGAAAGTCCATGTACAACTTTGCTCACTGAGGTATATCTCTACACCTTTAGTGTTGATGTTTGAGTGAAGTTGTAATTCTTTGGTTGCTCCAACAAAGTTAGTACCTCTGTCAGAGCGGATGTGTTTTACAGGGCTAAAGATTGCAATGAAGCGTCTAAGGGCATTGATGAAGTTTGAAGTGTCCATCGATTCTATAACCTCAATGTGAACAGCTCTGATGCCCATACAAGTGAATACAACTGCCCAGCACTTGCTGTTTGCACTTGCTCCTCTAGTGTGTCAGGGGGGTGTTGTTTTGTTATTTCAAATATGTGTGTGCTGTGTCTGTATGTGTGTGTCTATCTGTCTGTGTTGCATGTGTGTGTGTCTGTCTGTGTTGCATGTATGTGTGTCTGTGTTGCATGTGTGTGTCTGTCTGTATGTATCCATCTGTCTGTGTTGCATGTATGTGTCCATCTGTCTGTGTTGCATGTATGTGTGTGTCTGTGTTGCATGTATGTATTTATGTGTGTGTCTCTTGGTCTTTGTCTGTCTGTGTGTGTATATATATATATATATATATATATATATATTATAGTCTCAGCTTCCACACACTTATTACACAGACTGCAGGGCTGAGGTTAAGGGCAGAGGTGCTGCCCCGCTGGAATAACTTCCCACTGGCAGCAATGCTGGCTTGTGGATCCCTGCTGTGTCGTCTGTAACCCCACCCCGGCAAAGCGGATTTGTGGAGTCTTGCTGTGCCGCCTACCCCCAGCAATACTGATGCTCCGAGTCCGAAGCCTTCCTGTGATGTCGCCCACCCGCAGCAAGGCTGACATGCAGAGCCCTACAGTGCCGCCTGCACCAAGCAAAGCAGGTGCTGGAGCTTCTTCCTGCTGGCAAGGTCTCTTAGTTACTGACCCGCCCCCCCCCTCCCGTCCTCCTCTCTGCTGCCACACTGCTCCCTGCTCATCATGCCTCAAGATCCCACTCCACCCAATCACTATAATCGTCTCAGTCAGATTGATGCAACTTGTGAGTAATATCATCAGTTATTATAACTGTACACCCCACCACCCCTATGTACCCCACCACCCATGCCGTTTGGGCACTTTATCCACAGACTTGTGTCTCCCACAGCTTATGGGCGCTTGACGGAGCAGCAATTGAATTGCTCCATCATCTGCCCATTAGCTTTGACGCCAGACAGAAGAAATGAATTCCCCCTATGTGTTTTATTTATTTTCTATGGGGGGTCTATGTGATTTTTTTCCTATCGTTGCCAATGTGTATTTTTTTTCTAAACAAAGCCTATGTATGTTTCTTTTATTTTCTGTGGGGGCCTATGTGTTTTTATCTTTTATTTTCTGTGGGGGCCAATGTGTATTTTTTTTTTTAAACAAAGCCTATGTGTTTTTCTCTTATTTCCTGTTGGTGCCTATGTATTTTTATTTTATTTTCTGTGGGGTCTATGTGATTTTCTTTTATTTCCTATGGGGGCCTATGTGTTTTTTTTTTATTTCCTGTGAGGGCCTATGTGGTTTTTTTTTTATTTCCTGTGGGGGCCTGTGTGGTTTTTTTTTTTTATTTCCTGTGGGGGCCTATGTGTTTTTTTTTTTATTTCCTGTGGGGGCCTATGTGTTTTTTGTTATCGTTGCCAATGTGTATTTTTTTTTTGTACAAAGCCTATGTGTTTTTATTTTATTTCCTGTGGGGGCCTATGTGTATGTATTTTATATTTTTATACAAAGACCATGTGATTTTTATTTCCTGTGGGGACAATGTGTGTGGTTGGAGTGACAGGGCAGGTGGCAGGAAGCTGGAAAGACAAGGGGCAGTAGGCTGGTGGGGATACAGGGTGCAGGAGGTGACACTGGGCACGAGTCTGGTTGAACCTTTATTGTATGATGATGACATTGGTTATAACTTATATATTCCTACACAAACAGGGATCTTTTACACCATGTGATCTCCTACATGAATAGTGAATACCGACTGAAGACACTATCTACCCAGGGTGGATCAGTGTCTTCAGATAATCCCCGTTGCCGAGAAACCACCAATTTGGTAAGGTGTATTTGTAATGGAATGTACAGGAATGCTCCCAGAGTGACAAGAAACGGGTGGTGTATCATGCTGACACGCCTCTTGTGACGCATGACCAAGCACACTTATATTGCGACTGGCACGTTTTTACTACTTACACCGCTGCCACCACTTCTAAATTATCCATACCCCCACTTCAAAATTCCCACTTCGACCACTGCATATATATGTATATGTGTGTGTACCCACTGTCCATTTTGTTGATTGTGAAATCACCCTGCTTGTTTTGTAATAGATGATTTGCACCCCGCCTTTTCCACAGCAGACACACACAACGCAAAAAGGGGAGGTGGAACAAAGGGCCGGGCGTAACTACTCAACCCAGCCCCTGGGAGGCACACGCAATAGAAGGTGGAACCCAGGGCTCCCACTACATGCCTCCAGCAGCCCAATCCACACAAGCTGGAGAGGGACACCCAGACGTACAACTTACCTCTGTGACTGCGAAATACCAGAGTCGGGACAGCAGATGATTTTATCTGAAGGATATGGAGCAAACTGAATGCTTTGGGCCAGTATCCGCCGGACAGGCATTATTAGATGCTACAGACACAAGCTGCTGCTCATTTTATATTTGTTAGTGAGAGGCTTGAACAGAGGCTAGGGCAGAACGGTGGGTTGACACAGGTAGACGGTAGTGGCCACAGCTGGATAGCACTTTACCATGAAGAGGCTCTTATTTCCACTGTGACCCAAGCACAGTGTAAACTTTTTTTTTAAAGAAAAAATCTGGCCACCATAATAAACAGCCTTAAATTGGCCCTGATGTTCATGTCTGTGCACACACCTGGCTGACAGGTCGACCTATCTAACGACTGGTAAGTGAATAGAACCTTACCAATCGTTCAGGCCGATGTGTCTGCACTGACATCACAACTGGTTGGGCATTTAAATTTGCCCACCCAATTGAGATATCAATCACTGGCAGACCCCTGCAGCAAGGGTAAGGGCGGTCGGCAGGTCACCTGTACACATGTAAATAACTCTGCAAGATATAGCGGCATCAACTGTGCTGCAGGGCAGATGCGATATGCCTGTGAATGACATATCATTTTTACACACTCACCGATCATGCTCTACAAATATATTGCCTGTTAAATAGAACAGGCAATATATCTGTCAGTGTACACCCAGCATTAGTCATATGGGGCTGGTATATGATATATTTGATTATACTATAGCTCTTTCTCATAAAAAATTTCAGATTTAATTTGCTATTTAAACCATACCCACATTACACAAACCACACCCCCAACATTATTGTCATGCCCATTTTTAAAATTTTATTCACTGGTAAAAAAACTGCGCCACTTGTGTTACGTTCTGGGTTATTTGTGGACCCGGGGTGGTAGCAGGAGCGATCACAGAAGCTGATTTGTAAATAAAACTAGGATTTTTAATAAGTGCTCGAGTGGACATATAATGTGGCAGTAAATAAAAGTCCAGGAAAATATAAATGTGCACAAGAGTTCTGTGGTGGGAGCAAAAGGGTTAATGTCCAGGTAGAAACAATTAGAGCAGTCCAGGTGTGCAGGTAGTGAAACTGAAAATAAACAAGCCAGGTTTGCAGATAGTGAAACTGAAAATAAACAAGCCAGGTTTTCAGATAGTGAACTGAAGTGCAGGATGTCAGCAGGCTCAGGCACTCAGGTATGGGCAAGGGTGATGGAGGTAGCGGGGTAGTCCAGTGGGAACTAGGAGCTGACAGGCAGACTGGCAGACAGCGGATTCACAGGAACAGGAAAGCACAGAGAACTCCCTCTCAGCTAGGCTGAGATACACGTTGCACTGGCCAAGAAGGAAGGCACTGACCCTTCCTAAATACCCCATGCCGTGCTGTTACTGGCTGGAGGGAACATGTGACTCACCAGGATTGGCCAGCCGCATCACATGGCCAGAAGGCAAGATGGCAGCGCCCATGCCAAACGGAATGGAGACGCCGCCAGGCCTTACCAGCGCAGAGTGACAACAGGCCCGCACAACAATGCGTGCAGCCAAAGCCCCCCGCCAGACACCAGCTCCGTCACCAGACAGCCCGCGCCACAATGACCTCACAGGTAACACTCGCCTAGCGCCATGCTGAAATACCCTGGCCGTGACAGTACCCCCCCCTTTTGGGGTGGCCTCTGGACACTCACCAGGCTTCTCCGGATGGGCAGAATGGAATCTCCTGATGAGCGTGGGAGCGTGGACATCACGAGCATCGGTCCAGCAACGTTCCTCTGGACCGTAACCTTTCCAGTCCAGCAAATACTGTAGATGACCTCTGCGTAGACGAGAGTCCAAGATCTGGGCGACCTCAAACTCAACTCCTCTCTCCATCTGGACTCGAGGAGAAGCAGGTAGAGCACTATGGAATTTATTCAGGACCAGGGGCTTCAATAAGGAAATATGGAAGGTATTAGGGATTTTTAGGTATGGGGGTAACTGTAGACGATAGGCCACTGGATTAATGACTTCTGTTATGGAGAAGGGACCGATGAAGCGTGGTGCAAATTTCATAGAAGGAACCCTCAGACGAAGATTCCGGGTGGATAACCAGACCTGGCTTCCAACTTGCATGCGTGGAACTATTCTACGCTTCTTATCGGCCTGGGTCTTATAGCGAGAGGATGCCTTCAACAAATCAGACCGTACTTGAGTCCAGATGGCAGCAAAATTCCGCACCGTGTCCTCCACAGCCGGAACATCGAAAACAGGCAGGCTTCGGAATTCGGGAACACGAGGATGAAGGCCATATACAACCTGAAATGGTGTTTGGTTAGTTGACGAGTGGTAGGAAGCATTATGTGCAAACTCAGCCCACGGCAGCAAGGCAACCCAATTGTCCTGGGAAGATGACATAAAAATTCTTAAGAAAGTCTCTAGATCTTGATTAACTCTCTCGGTGGAGCCGTTGCTTTGCGGATGGTAGGCCGTGGAAAAGTTTAACTTCACTTGAAGAACAGAACACAAAGCCCTCCAGAATTTTGCAGTAAACTGCACACCATGGTCAGAGACAATTTCAGCAGGAAGGCCGTGTAGACGAAATATGTGTTGGACAAACAACTGTGCCAGGTCAGGGGCAGAAGGTAACTTCTTCAACGGTATATAGTGGACCATCTTAGAAAATCGGTCTATTACAACCCAGATAGTGTTGAAACCTTGAGAGACTGGCAGGTCTGTGACGAAATCCATGGAGAGATGCGTCCATGGATGTGATGGAGTAGGTAATGGAAGCAATTCCCCAGCTGGAGCTTGTCGTGATGATTTATGCTGGGCACAGGAAGAGCAGGAAGAGATAAACTCCATTATGTCTGCCTTCATAGAAGGCCACCAATAGTGTCTTTTCAGGAACTCCAAGGTCTTCCGAGTGCCTGAGTGCCCTGCGAAGCGAGAGGAATGTGCCCAAGTGAGAAGCTGCTTCCTTAATTCCGGGGACACAAATGATTTTCCCGTAGGAGGCTGAAGTTGTAATGCGGCGAAAACTCTTGATTCCAAGACAGGGGTATTGCTTTGATTTTCAGATTGATCATCACAGAGGAGAGATCTCGATAGGGCATCAGCCTTCTGATTAAGTGCTCCAGACCGAAAGGTCAGGGTGAACTGAAACCTGACAAAGAATATTGCCCAGCGGGCCAAACGAGGACTCACACATTGGAGGTTTTTGAGAAATAGGAGATTTCTATGGTCCGTAAATACAGTAAATGGAAACTTGGCGCCTTCTAGCAAATATCTCCATTCTTTCAACGCCAACTTTACAGCTAGTAGTTCTTGCTCACCTATGGCGTAGTTCCTTTCGGCAGGAGAGAATTTTCTAGAAAAGAACCCACACGGATGGACTCGGTTGTCCTCATAACGTTGAGACAAGACTGCTCCCACAGCTTCAGATGATGCATCTACTTCCAACAAAAAAGGCCTGTCCAGATCTGGTTGTCGAAGGACTGGTGCTGAGATGAAGGCCTGTTTTAGAAGATGAAAGGCAGACTCTGCCTCAGGTGACCATTGGGCAGGATTAGCATCTTTGCGGGTCAAGGCTGTAATGGGAGCCAGCAGTGTAGAAAATCCCTTAATGAAGCGTCTATAATAATTGGCGAAGCCCAACAATCTCTGGATGGCCTTCAGTGTCTGAGGTCGGGTCCAATCCAGAATTGCTTGTACCTTCTTGGGGTCCATTTCTAAACTGGAGCCAGATATTACATAGCCGAGAAAAGGTACACTGGGCACTCCAAAGACGCACTTCTCCAGTTTGCAGTAAAGGTGGTTTTCTCTCAAACTGGTCAGGACCTCCTTAACATGTTCTTGATGTTTAGCCACAGAGGGTGAAAAAATCAGTATGTCATCCAGATAGACAACAACCGAAACATATAACAGATCCCGGAAAATCTCATTAACGAAACTTTGAAAGACACACAGGGGCGTTACATAATCCAAAAGGCATTACCAAATACTCGAAATGTCCATCTCTGGTATTAAAAGCGGTCTTCCATTCATCACCAGCTCGGATACGAATGAGGTTGTAAGCACCTCTTAGATCTAATTTAGAAAAAATGACAGAGCCCTTGACCCTATCAAACAACTCAGTAATCAGGGGAAGAGGGTATCGATTTTTTACAGTAATGTCATTAAGGCCTCGATAATCGATACATGGTCTTAGACCACCGTCCTTCTTGCCAACGAAGAAAAACCCAGCTCCGGCAGGTGAAGTAGAGGGGCGGATGAACCCCTTTGCCAGATTGTCCCGGATGTACTCGGTCATGGCTTGAGTCTCAGGCAAGGACAGCGGATAGGTATGACCACGAGGTGGCATCTTATCAGGTATCAATTTAATTGGACAGTCCCACTCCCTATGAGGGGGTAAGATATTTGCTTGTTGTTCAGAAAAAACGTTGGCAAACATCTGATATTCCTTGGGAATGGCAGAAGAAACTAATGAAACTGTCTTTCTCACAGGTCGAATTTTTGGAAGACAAGATTTCTGACAGTCCATACCCCATGACAGAATCTGCATAGAACTCCAATCAATCCTGGGATTATGTTTACGTAACCAGGGTAGACCAAGAACAATTTCTTGAGAGGCCTCTGATATCACCAGGAATTTTAAGGACTCAGAATGAAGTGCCCCAATTCGGACCAATACAGGTTGAGTCTCTTTGGTAACTATCCCGTTAGTCAGAGGGCGTCCGTCTATCGAGGTCAGAGAGATAGCATGGTTGAGAGTCAAACAAGGTATCTGAAATTTATCAATGAAACTAGACGTTATGAAATTTCCGGCTGCTCCTGAGTCGATTAGAGCTGTAGCAAAGACAGGTTTGGGTTTAAGATCCAAGGCTAGGGTAATCGTGAAATCTTTAATTTTTGGAGACGGGTTCATAACTCCTAACTTGATGTCTCCAGGGTCAGTTAGGATTTGGCATTTCCCGGTTTACGGGGACAGGAGATCAGCAGGTGACCAGACTCTCCGCAGTACAGACAGAGGTTCTTTTGCATTCTTCTCTGCCGTTCTTCTTTGGAGAGGTGTGTATGATTCACCTGCATAGGCTCCTCTTCAGTGGGAGAAGGAATGGGACCGGTAGAAATGGAGGGGGTAAATGACCTTTGCCGGTCAGTTCTGTTTTTTTCAGCCTGACGTTCCCTGAAGCGTAGGTCAACTTTGATACACAATGAAATCATGTCGTTCAGATTAGTAGGAAGCTCTCGAGTGACTAGATCATCCTTTAGTCGATCTGACAACCCATGCCAGAAGGCCGAGGTGAGGGCTTCCTCATTCCATTTGAGCTCTGATGCTAAAATTTGAAATTGTACGGCATATTGACTGACAGGACGGACCCCTTGCCTCAGTGTCATGATGTTTGATGATGCTGATACAGTACGCCCAGGTTCATCGAAAATCCTCCTGAAGGATGACACAAAGCCTGCGTAATTATCCAGCAGTGGATCTGAGCGCTCCCAGAGTGGGGAAGCCCATTCCAAGGCCTGGCCGGATAACAGAGAGACTATATAAGCCACTTTAGTTCTTGCAGTTGGAAAGTTGTCAGGCTGCAGGGTAAAATGTATGTCACACTGATTTAGGAATCCTCGGCAGAGTTTAGGATTGCCGTCAAATTTATTTGGTAAAGGAAGACGTAAGCGGGGAGATGATCTGCCTCCTCTATTCTATGTGTATGATTCCCAGACGCTGATGCGGAAGGTCAACTTTCCTCGGCAGAGTTTAGGATTGCCGTCAAATTTATTTGGTAAAGGAAGACGTAAGCGGGGAGATGATCTGCCTCCTCTATTCTATGTGTATGATTCCCAGACGCTGATGCGGATGTAGTTGCTGGTATTTCAGGGGTAGAAAAGGAAGTTTGCAAACTATCCTGTCACTTGGACATCTCTTGCAGAAATTTAGCCATCTGATGCTGCATGATTTCCAGATTTTCTAATCGACCAGAAATGCACCTGAACAAATCCACTCCTGACTCCTGATCCGTGGCCGGCTCCATGGGGCCAGTGCAAACTGTTACGTTCTGGGTTATTTGTGGACCCGGGGTGGTAGCAGGAGCGATCACAGAAGCAGATTTGTAAATAAAACTAGGATTTTTAATAAGTGCTTGAGTGGACATATAATGTGGCAGTAAATAAAAGTCCAGGAAAATATAAATGTGCACAAGAGTTCTGTGGTGGGAGCAAAAGGGTTAATGTCCAGGTAGAAACAATTAGAGCAGTCCAGGTGTGCAGGTAGTGAAACTGAAAATAAACAAGCCAGGTTTGCAGATAGTGAAACTGAAAATAAACAAGCCAGGTTTTCAGATAGTGAACTGAAGTGCAGGATGTCAGCAGGCTCAGGCACTCAGGTATGGGCAAGGGTGATGGAGGTAGCGGGGTAGTCCAGTGGGAACTAGGAGCTGACAGGCAGACTGGCAGACAGCGGATTCACAGGAACAGGAAAGCACAGAGAACTCCCTCTCAGCTAGGCTGAGATACACGTTGCACTGGCCAAGAAGGAAGGCACTGACCCTTCCTAAATACCCCAAGCCGTGCTGTTACTGGCTGGAGGGAACATGTGACTCACCAGGATTGGCCAGCCGCATCACATGGCCAGAAGGCAAGATGGCAGCGCCCATGCCAAACGGAATGGAGACGCCGCCAGGCCTTACCAGCGCAGAGTGACAACAGGCCCGCACAACAACGCGTGCAGCCAAAGCCCCCCGCCAGACACCAGCTCCGCCACCAGACAGCCCGCGCCACAATGACCTCACAAGTAACACTCGCCTAGCGCCATGCTGAAATACCCTGGCCGTGACAACTTGCTCTTGTTTGCCCCCTAGGCTGAAAGTTGCCAGCCAGCCCCTGGTAGTGCCCCTAGTAGTAGTAGTCCCCCCTTGTAATAGTAGTCACCCCCTTGTAGTGCCCCCAGTAGTAGTCCCCCCCTTGAAGTGCCCCCAGTTATAATCCCCAGTAGTGGTCCCCCCTTGTAGTGCCCCCAGTAGTGATCTCCTCCTTGTAGTACCCCCAGTAGTGGTCTCCCTTTTGTAGTGCCCCCAGTAGTAGTCCCTCCCTCTTGTAGTGCCCCCAGTCCAGTAGTGGTTCCCCCTTTGTAGTGCCACCAGTAGTCCCCCCCCTTGTAGTGCCCCCAGTAGTAGTAGTCCCCCCCTTGTATTGCCCCCATTAGTAGTAGTCCCCCCCTTGCAGTGCCTCCAGTAGTGATTCCCCCCTTGTGGTGCCCCCAGTAGTGGTCTCCCCATTGTAGTGCCAGCCTCCCCCCCAGTAGACACACGTAGTAAAAAAAAAAAAAAACACTTACCTGAATCCCCGCTCCCGCCGTCGCCATCCGCTCCTCCGTCTGTCCTCGCGGGCCGGGCCGCTCTGCATTATGGGAGAGACGTCATGACATCATGACGCTTTTCCCATTGCCCACTGCGGGAACCGGAAGATGGAGCGGCTCCAGCAGTGGGCGCAGCAGCAGCTAATGAGAGTCTGACAGACTCTCATTGGCTGCTGCTTACAACAAACACACAGCTGCCGGAGCCAGCTCCGTCCGGTCAGCACTACACACGCGGTGCAGTCTGTGTCACAGTGACACAGACTGCCCGCGGGCCGCATGACGCTGCGGCATGGGGGGCACATAGCACCCTGCCCCCCCGGCCTAGCCCGCCACTGGAAAGGAGGGTCTGTACTAAGTCTGTCTACTGGAAGATTAGCCATCTTCTGAGTTTGAAAAGTACCACAAAGTCTGCGATAGGTAATACATTTGAAAATTGTGTTACTTACACACCTTTTCGCTCCAATACACCAGAACCCAGCTGATCGTAGATCTTCAGTAAACAGTCATCCCTGGTGTCTGACTTCATTGTGATAGTGCTGCACAATTAAAGAAGTAGCGTGGTGACTTCCAAGCGTTATTAACGGATTTTTCTCATTTGATATTAAATTACTTTTGACAACTTAAAAAGTGGGAGGCACATATAGAAACCATTGTAATTCCTACACCGTTCACCTGATTTGGATGTAATTACCCTCAAATTAAATCTGAAAGTTTGCAGTTAAAGCACATCTTGTTTGTTTCATTTCAAAGCCATTGTGGTGGTGAATAGAGGCCAAAATAGGAAAATTCTGTCAATGTCCCAATATTTATGCACCTGACTGTAGATTTTAAACAGTCATCTACATAGAAATCTTTTTCCACAAGTAGTCTAACATCAGAACCATACCCTAGATCGCCCTCTTGAGCTGAGCGTCTGAGTCCGTAGATGGCAACTGCAGGGGAAGGGCTGTTACCAAAGATGTGTACCCTCATGCGGTACTCTGCAATATCTTTAGAGGGGTCGTTGTCTCTGAACCAAAGGAATCTTAGGAAATTCCTGTCACTTTCCCTCATGAGGAAGCAATGAAACATTTGTTGAATGTAGAGGTGAGCGGGTTCGGATTTCTGAAATCCGAACCCCCCCGAGCCCCCCCCGATCCGAGTCCGATCCGAGTCAGGCTCGACTTTTCCCGCCTGACTCGGATCTGAAATCGAGGCAAAACGTCATCATCCCGCCTTCCGAGTCTCGCGGGTTTTGGATCCTATATAAGGTACCCGCGTCGGCGCCATTTTCTCACTCGACTGTGGACAGTGAAGAGGGAGGGTGGGAGTTAGGGCTGTGTAGTCTAGTGTAGTGTAGTGCTGCTGTTGTCCACTACTTCAAAGTCCATAGGGGCTGGCTGTGTTATGCTGTGCTGCTGATGTTAATAGGGGCTGTGTCCACTACTTCAAAGTCCATAGGGGCTGGCTGGACTGTGTTGTGCAGTCAGTTCTCCATAGGGGCTGTGTCCACTCCAAAGTCCTGTGCAGTGTCCCAGTCCTAAAGGGGTGCTGTAGTGTTGTCCAGGGGGTGCTCTGTCCATCAGGGGTGCTCCCCCCAAGTGCTAAAAAAATAATATATTTTCTGTGTTTGTGAATTGTGTGCGCAGTAGCCGCACGTGCATCAACAAAGTAGTGCCAAGCATGCGCCTGTGTCATAAGTAAAGGGCCGGCTGGCTTGACCGTTAAAGGGTGCTGTAACCCCCGAAAGTACACTCCAGTCCAAACCAAAAAAAAAATTATTTTCTGTGTTTGTGAATTGTGTGCGCAGTAGCCGCACGTGCATCAACAAAGTAGTGCCAAGCGTGCGCCTGTGTCATAAGTAAAGAGCCGGCTGGCTTGACCATTAAAGGGTGCTGTAAACCCCAAAAGTACACTCCAGTCCAAACCCCCCCCAAAAATATTTTCTGTGTTTGTGAATTGTGTGCGCAGTAGCCGCACGTGCATCAACAAAGTAGTGCCAAGCGTGCGCCTGTGTCATAAGTAAAGGGCCGGCTGGCTTGACCGTTAAAGGGTGCTGTAACCCCCGAAAGTACACTCCAGTCCAAACCAAAAAAAAAATTATTTTCTGTGTTTGTGAATTGTGTGCGCAGTTGCCGCACGTGCATCAACAAAGTAGTGCCAAGCGAGCGCCTGTGTCATAAGTAAAGGGCCGGCTGGCTTGACCGTTAAAGGGTGCTGTAACCCCCGAAAGTACACTCCAGTCCAAACCAAAAAAAAAATTATTTTATGTGTTTGTGAATTGTGTGCGCAGTAGCCGCAAGTGCATCAACAAAGTAGTGCCAAGCGTGCGCCTGTGTCATAAGTAAAGGGCCGGCTGGCTTGACCGTTAAAGGGTGCTGTAACCCCCAAAGTACACTCCAGTCCAAACCAAAAAAAAAATTATTTTCTGTGTTTGTGAATTGTGTGCACAGTAGCCGCACGTGCATCAACAAAGTAGTGCCAAGCGTGCGCCTGTGTCATAAGTAAAGGGCCGGCTGGCTTGACCGTTAAAGGGTGCTGTAACCCCCGAAAGTACACTCCAGTCCAAACCCCCCAAAAAAATATTTTCTGTGTTTGTGAATTGTGTGCGCAGTAGCCGAACGTGCATCAACAAAGTAGTGCCAAGCGTGCGCCTGTGTCATAAGTAAAGGGCCAGCTGGCTTGACCATTAAAGGGTGCTGTAACCCCCGAAAGTACACTCCAGTCCAAACCAAAAAAAAATTATTTTCTGTGTTTGTGAATTGTGTGCGCAGTAGCCGCACGTGCATCAACAAAGTAGTGCCAAGCGAGCGCCTGTGTCATAAGTAAAGGGCCGGCTGGCTTGACCGTTAAAGGGTGCTGTAACCCCCAAAAGTACACTCCAGTCCAAACCAAAAAAAAAATTATTTTCTGTGTTTGTGAATTGTGTGCGCAGTAGCCGCAAGTGCATCAACAAAGTAGTGCCAAGCGTGCGCCTGTGTCATAAGTAAAGGGCCGGCTGGCTTGACCGTTAAAGGGTGCTGTAACCCCCAAAGTACACTCCAGTCCAAACCAAAAAAAAAATTATTTTCTGTGTTTGTGAATTGTGTGCACAGTAGCCGCACGTGCATCAACAAAGTAGTGCCAAGCGTGCGCCTGTGTCATAAGTAAAGGGCCGGCTGGCTTGACCGTTAAAGGGTGCTGTAACCCCCAAAGTACACTCCAAACCAAAAAAAAAATTATTTTCTGTGTTTGTGAATTGTTTGCGCAGTAGCCGCACGTGCATCAACAAAGTAGTGCCAAGCGTGCGCCTGTGTCATAAGTAAAGGGCCAGCTGGCTTGACGGTTAAAGGGTGCTGTAACCCCCAAAAGTACACTCCAGTCCAAACCAAAAAAAAAATTATTTTCTGTGTTTGTGAATTGTGTGCGCAGTAGCCGCACGTGCATCAACAAAATAGAGCCAAGCGTGCACCTGTGTCATAAGTAAAGGGCCGGCTGGCTTGACCGTTAAAGGGTGCTGTAACCCCCGAAAGTACACTCCAGTCCAAACCAAAAAAAAATATATTTTCTGTGTTTGTGAATTGTGTGCGCAGTAGCCGCACGTGCATCAACAAAGTAGTGCCAAGCGTGCGCCTGTGTCATAAGTAAAGGGCCGGCTGGCTTGACCGTTAAAGGGTGCTGTAACCCCCGAAAGTACCCTCCAGTCCAAACCAAAAAAAAAATTATTTTCTGTGTTTGTGAATTGTGTGCGCAGTAGCCGCACGTGCATCAACAAAGCAGTGCCAAGCGTGCGCCTGTGTCATAAGTAAAGGGCCGGCTGGCTTGACCGTTAAAGGGTGCTGTATCCCCCAAAAGTACACTCCAGTCCAAACCAAAAAAAAAAATTATTTTCTGTGTTTGTGAATTGTGTGCGCAGTAGCCGCACGTGCATCAACAAAGTAGTGCCAAGCGTGCGCCTGTGTCATAAGTAAAGGGCCGGCTGGCTTGACCGTTAAAGGCTGCTGTAACCCCCGAAAGTACACTCCAGTCCAAACCAAAAAAAAAATTATTTTCTGTGTTTGTGAATTGTGTGCGCAGTAGCCGCACGTGCATCAACAAAGTAGTGCCAAGCGTGCGCCTGTGTCATAAGTAAAGGGCCGGCTGGCTTGACCGTTAAAGGGTGCTGTAAACCCCAAAAGTACACTCCAGTCCAAACCCCAAAAAAAAATATTTTCTGTGTTTGTGAATTGTGTGCGCAGTAGCCGCACGTGCATCAACAAAGTAGTGCCAAGCGTGCGCCTGTGTCATAAGTAAAGGGCCGGCTGGCTTGACCGTTAAAGGGTGCTGTAACCCCCGAAAGTACACTCCAGTTCAAACCAAAAAAAAAATTATTTTCTGTGTTTGTGAATTGTGTGCGCAGTAGCCGCACGTGCATCAACAAAGTAGTGCCAAGCGAGCGCCTGTGTCATAAGTAAAGGGCCGGCTGGCTTGACCGTTAAAGGGTGCTGTATCCCCCGAAAGTACACTCCAGTCCAAACCAAAAAAAAAAATATTTTCTGTGTTTGTGAATTGTGTGCGCAGTAGCCGCAAGTGCATCAACAAAGTAGTGCCAAGCGTGCACCTGTGTCATAAGTAAAGGGCCGGCTGGCTTGACCGTTAAAGGGTGCTGTAACCCCCAAAGTACACTCCAAACCAAAAAAAAAATAATTTTCTGTGTTTGTGAATTGTGTGCGCAGGAGCCGCACGTGCATCAACAAAGTAGTGCCAAGCGAGCGCCTGTGTCATAAGTAAAGGGCCGGCTGGCTTGACCGTTAAAGGGTGCTGTAACCCCCGAAAGTACACTCCAGTCCAAACCAAAAAAATATATATTTTCTGTGTTTGTGAATTGTGTGCGCAGTAGCCGCAAGTGCATCAACAAAGTAGTGCCAAGCGTGCGCCTGTGTCATAAGTAAAGGGCCGGCTGGCTTGACCGTTAAAGGGTGCTGTAACCCCCAAAGTACACTCCAAACCAAAAAAAAAATTATTTTCTGTGTTTGTGAATTGTGTGCGCAGTAGCCGCACGTGCATCAACAAAGTAGTGCCAAGCGTGCGCCTGTGTCATAAGTAAAGGGCCAGCTGGCTTGACCATTAAAGGGTGCTGTAACCCCCAAAAGTACACTCCAGTCCAAACCAAAAAAAAAATTATTTTCTGTGTTTGTGAATTGTGTGCGCAGTAGCCGCACGTGCATCAACAAAGTAGAGCCAAGCGTGCGCCTGTGTCCTAAGTAAAGGGCCGGCTGGCTTGACCGTTAAAGGGTGCTGTAACTCCCAAAAGTACACTCCAGTCATAACCAAAAAAAAAATTATTTTCTGTGTTTGTGAATTGTGTGCGCAGTAGCCGCACGTGCATCAACAAAGTAGTGCCAAGCGTGCGCCTGTGTCATAAGTAAAGGGCCGGCTGGCTTGACCATTAAAGGGTGCTGTAACCCCCGAAAGTACACTCTAGTCCAAACCAAAAAAAAAATTATTTTCTGTGTTTGTGAATTGTGTGCGCAGTAGCTGCACGTGCATCAACAAAGTAGTGCCAAGCGTGCGCCTGTGTCATAAGTAAAGGGCCGGCTGGCTTGACCGTTAAAGGGTGCTGTAACCCCCGAAAGTACACTCCAGTCCAAACCAAAAAAAAAAATATTTTCTGTGTTTGTGAATTGTGTGCGCAGTAGCCGCACGTGCATCAACAAAGTAGTGCCAAGCGTGCGCCTGTGTCATAAGTAAAGGGCCGGCTGGCTTGACCGTTAAAGGGTGCTGTAACCCCCAAAAGTACACTCCAGTCCAAACCAGAAAAAAAAATTATTTTCTGTGTTTGTGAATTGTGTGCGCAGTAGCCGCACGTGCATCAACAAAGTAGTGCCAAGCGTGTGCCTGTGTCATAAGTAAAGGGCCGGCTGGCTTGACCGTTAAAGGGTGCTGTAACCCCCAAAGTACACTCCAAACCAAAAAAAAAATTATTTTCTGTGTTTGTGAATTGTGTGCGCAGTAGCCGCACGTGCATCAACAAAGTAGTGCCAAGCGTGCGCCTGTGTCATAAGTAAAGGGCCGGCTGGCTTGACCGTTAAAGTGTGCTGTAACCCCCAAAGTACCCTCAAAACCGAAAAAAAAAAAAATTTCTGTGTTGGTGAATTGTGTGCGCAGTAGCCGCACGTGCATCAACAAAGGAGCAGCGCCAAGCGTGCGCCTGTGTCCCATAAGTAAAGAGCCGGCTGGCTCATTTCTTAAAGGCTGGTGTAACCCACAAAGTGCACTACTCTCCAGCAAAAATAAAAAAATATTTTCTGTGTTTAGCCGCACGTATATATCAAATCGATATAACATAAATGGAGGACCAAACTTTCTCCGATAAAAATAAAATAGAGAAAGATCAAGAACCACTTCCTCCTAGTGCTGAAGCTGCTGCCACTAGTCATGACATAGACGATAACATGCCATCAACGTCGTCTGCCAAGGCCGATGCCCAATGTCATAGTAGAGGGCACATACAATCCCAAATGACAAAGTTCAGGAAAATGACCTTGAAAAAAACATTTAAATCATCTGAAGAGAAACGTAAACTTGCCAATATGCCATTTACGACACGGAGTGGCAAGGAACGGCTAAGGTCGATCCCTAGTATGTTCATGACTAGTGGTTCAGCTTCACATGACGATGGAAGCCCTCCTCCCACTAAAAAAATCAAAAGAGTTAAGCTGGCAAAAGCACAGCGAAGATCTGTGCTTTCTAAGAAGATATCACAAATCCCCAAGGAGAGTCCAAGTGTGGTGGTGGTTGCGATGCCTGACCTTCCCAGCACTGGACGGGAAGAGGTGGCTCTTTCCACCATTTGCACGCCCCCTGCAAGTGCTGAAAGGAGCACCCACAGTCCACTTGCTGATATGCAAATTGAAGATGTCACTGTTGAAGTACAACAGGATGAGGATACTGGTGTAGCTGGCGCTGAGGAGGAAGTTGGCGAGGAGGATTCTGATGGTGATGTGGTTTGTTTAAATCAGGCTCCGGGGGAGACAGTTGTTGTCCGTGGGATGAAAAAGCCCATCACGGTCATGCCTGGGCAGAAGACCAAACATTCCACCTCTTTGGTCTGGCAATATTTCTATCCAAATCCGGACAACAACTGTCTTGCCATATGTACCATATGTAAAGGTGAAATAAGTAGGGGTAGGGACGTCAACCACCTAGGAACATCCTCCCTTATATGGCACCTGCAGCGCGTTCATAAAAAGTTACTGTCAAGTTCAGAAACTTTGGCTAAGACCGTAAGCAGTCCAGGGACACCTAAATCCCGTTGTCCTGTTGTATCCAAGCACCTGCAAACCACACCGTCAACTCCCTCCTCATCAATTTCCTCCTTAGTCAGGATCGGAAGTAGTCCTGCAGGCCATGTCACTGGCATGACTGACTCTCCTATCCGGGATTCCTCCGGAGGATCCTGCATTGCTACGCCTACTGCTGCCGCTGCTGCTGCTGGGAGTCGTTCATCATCCCAGAGAGGAAGTAGGAACACCACTACTTTTACTAAACAATTGACGCTCCAACAGTCCTTAGCGATGAGGATAAAGTACGACAGCAGTCATCCTGAAGCAAAACGTATAACTGAGGCCTTGACTGCTATGTTGGTGTTAGACGTGCGTCCGGTATCCGCCATTAGTGCAGTGGGATTTAGACAATTGATGGAGGTAGTGTGTCCCCGGTTCCAAATCCCGTCTAGATTCCACTTCACTAGGCAGGCGATACCGAGACTGTACAGAAACGTCAGAAAAAGTGTCCTCAGTGTCCTGAAAAATGCCGTTGTACACAATGTCCACTTAACCACGGACATGTGGACAAGTGGAACAGGGCAGACTAAGGACTATATGACTGTGACAGCCCACTGGGTAGATGTATCACCTTACGCAGCAACAGCAGCAGCGTCACCAGTAGCAGCATCTCAGAAACGCCAGCTCGTTACAAGGCAGGCTACGCTGTGTATCACCGGTTTCAGTAAGAGGCACACCGCCGACAACCTCTTAGAGAAACTGAGGGAAATCATCGCCCAGTGGCTTACCCCACTTAGACTCTCCTGGGGATTTGTGATTTTTGACAACGCCACCAATATTGTGCGGGCATTACATCTGGGCAAATTCCAGCACGTCCCATGTTTTGCTCACACAATAAACTTGGTGGTGCAGAATTTTCAGAAAAGCGACAGGGGCGTGCAGGAGACGCTTTGGGTGGCCAGAAAAATTTCTGGCCACTTTCGCCATTCAGCGACTGCGTGCCGAAGACTGGAGCGCCAGCAAACACTCTTGAACCTGCCCCGCCATCACCTGAAGCAAGAGGTTGTGACGCGGTGGAACTCAACCCTCTATATGCTTCAGAGGATGGAGGAGCAGCAAAAGGCCATACAAGCCTATACATCCACCTATGACATAGGCAAAGGAGGGGGTATGCACCTGACTCAAGCGCAGTGGAGAATGATTTCCGTGTTGTGCAAGGTTCTCCAGCCCTTCGAACTTGCCACACGTGAAGTCAGTTCAGACACTGCCAGCTTGAGTCAGGTCATTCCCCTCATCAGGCTTTTGCAGAAGCAGCTGGAGAAAGTGAAGGAGGAGCTAAGACGGAGCGATTCCGCTCGGCATGTGGGACTTGTGGATGAAGCCCTTCATTCGCTTTGCCAGGATTCCAGGGTGGTCAATCTGTTGAAATCAGACCACTACATTTTGGCCACCGTGCTCGATCCTAGGTTTAAAGCCTATGTGGTGTCTCTCTTTCCGGCCGACACAAGCCTGCAGAGGTGCAAAGACCTGCTGGTGAACACACTGTCAGCTGAAGCGGAACGTGACACGTCAACGGCTCCTTCTTCATTTTCTCCCACAACTGGGGCTGCCAGGAAAAAACTTAGGTATCCTAAGCAACCCGCTGGCGGTGATGCAGGGCAGGCAGGACCAAGTTTGGACATCTGGTCTGGACTGAAGGACCTGGCAACAATTTCTGACATGTCTACTGTCACTACATATGATACTGTCACCATTGACAGAATGGTGGAGGATTACATCGGTGACAGCATCCAAGTAGGCATGTCAGACAGTCCATACCTGTACTGGCAGGAAAAAGAGGCAATTTGGAGGCCCCTGTACAAACTGGCTCTATTTTACCTGAGTTGCCCCCCCTCCAGTGTGTACTCCGAAAGAGTGTTTAGTGCAGCCGGGAACCTTGTCAGCGAAAGGCGTAGGAGGTTGCTTCCACAGAATGTGGAGAAGATGATGTTCATCAAAATGAATTATCAGCTCTTCCAGGGAGACCAGCCTCCAGAAGGTACAGAGGGACCTGTGGTGGTGGATTCAAGTGGGGACGAGTTAATACTTTGTGAGGATGAGGATGTACACACTGAAGAGGGTGAGGAATCGGTGGATGAGGAGGATGAGGATGACATCTTGCCTCCGTAGAGCCAGTTTGTGCAGGGACACATTAATTGCCAGCTTGTTTTGTGGGGGCCCAAACGAACCAATCATTTCAGCCACAGTTGTGTGGCAGACCCTGGCGCTGAAATGATTGGTTTGTTAAAGTGTGCATGTCCTGTTTATACAACATAAGGGTGGGTGGGAGGGCCCAAGGACAATTCCATCTTGCACCTCTTTTTTTTCTTTGCATTATGTACAGTTTGGGGCCTAGTTTTTCAAACTGCGATCCTGTCTGCCACTGCAGTTTCACGCCTAGATGGGTCACGTGTTTGTGCCGCCCACTTGTGTCGCTTAGCATAGTCATCCAGCTACCTCGGTGCAACCTTTTGGACATAAAAACACTATTGTGAGGTGTGAGGTGTTCAGAATAGACTGGAAATGAGTGGAAATTAAGGTTATTGAGGTTAATAATAGCATAGGAGCAGAAAAACCTACAAATTCTGTGATTTTAGCTGTTTTTATGCTTTTTTAAAAAAAAATACAGATCCAAAACACAAAACCCAGAACCCAAAACACGGAAGGGTGGTTTTGGCAAAACCAATCCAGATCCAAAACACGAAGAAAGATCCAGATCCAAAACCAAAACACAAAACACGAAAAGTGGCCGGTGCACACCCCTAGTTGAATGTCAGCTGTGAAGGCAATAGAGTCCTTACGGAAACGTATGAGTACTCCAAGGAGTTTGTTGTTAAGGTCTGGTCCTGTCAGGAGAACATAATTTAAGGAGATGCCTTTGAATTTGATGCTGGAATCAAACACGACTGATCTGACCTGGTTTCTTTGGGTGGTATACTCCAAACATTGGTAAGTACCAGCATTCGTCTGTATCTAAGAATGGGAGCTATCTCAGCATGACCATTCTCAAATATGTTGTCCATGAAAGAGAAGAAGTGATCTTTCATTTCTGGTTTCCTGTGGAAGTTGCGTTTTAGTGAAGAGAAGCATTTAAATACTTGTTCTCTATTGTTAGGTAGGCGCTGTCTGTGTGTTTGAAAGGGTAGAGGTGCAACCCAGCTGTTGGCATCATCTTTGACTAGTCCCTTTTTCTTTATTTCCAGGAATAGATTGTCCTCTATGGACATTGCGACTTGGTCATCCCTTTTTGTTCTTTGGAAGACTGTGCACCCCAAATGTTCTTGGTAGCTGTCACAGATGTGGTTGTCACTAGGAGAGTCTATGACAGTGCAGTGTGGTAATTCCTTTATGAGGAAGTGGTTGTGACATGGTTGAAATAGAGAAGGGCACCCATTTTCTAAAGTACAGGTAAGCATGCTATTGACAGTAGCTGGTTTATGCACATTTCCAAGACATACTTCTCCTATTATGACCCATCCTAGGTCTAATCTTTGAGCATAAGGAGCATTGTGTGGACCATTAATCTGACTTCTGGCTTTGTGGACTCGTAAGATATCTCTCCCAATGAGTAGAATTATCTGGGCTAGTGGGTCCAGTTCTGGTATCAGATGTGCAATACGTTTCAAATGTGCATGATGGATAGATGCGTCTGGTGTAGGGATTTCAGGGCCTGATTCAGAGCCGGACGCTATTTGCGGTCATTCGTTCTGAAAAAAGGGGTGGCTATTCAAATGAACCGTTCGCTCTTTGCGGTCTGTTCACGCCTCTATGTCTGAATGAGCGAACAAAACTTGCGGTAATTTTTTTGGAAACTACGCCCCCTGGCCGCACGCATCCTACGTCATGTCCGCTATTTATTAGATTAATCGAGTACATCGACCAGCGTATGAACTGCTCGCTATTCTTGTGGTTGGTTTTTCCTACCGCAATCATGCGAGCAGTTCTGACTATAAAATAACCCAGTGACGTGGTCAATGATGCTGCTGTATTAATTATGCGCACCCATAAAACGCCCGTTTTGACCTTTAAGCACGCCTGCGTTCTGATCTCCACTCCTCGTTTTCACCTTCCCCTGTTACCACCCACATACGCCTCCTCCTGTCACTCAAATTAGCAGGCATTCGCTATTTAGAGAACAAACAATTTTCGGCCGCACTGACTGGTTCGCGCATGCGTATTACGATCCGTACGCATGCGCAGTTGGGCAAACATCGCTCGGAAGGAACGAGCGGCCGCTTACGAGCGGCTCTGAATCAGGCCCACAGACCTATTATCAGGGATCTCATTGTATTCAGTTATAGTGGGTAAGGGAAGGCATGTCTTTCCGTCTATGGACTCGACTTGATAGCTGATTGCTCTTCTCCCCACCGGCTGCCTGTCACAGCTACTAGTGCGGCCCACGGCTGTTATCGCGGGAAGAGGAGAGGCTCCAAGTCCCACCCAGCCGAAAAAGAACAATGTGCACTACAAACGTCGGCCAGTGACATCACGCTACACGGAGGCAGCCGCAGAGCGGGTCCAGGACCGGCAGGAAAGGTCAGGCACATCTTTCTGATAAACTAGGCACAGAGCAATCACATCATTCACAGGGGAGACAGCAGTGCTGATGATGGTCGCTCACCATCTCTGCACTTCATTGGGCCCCAACCTGCTGCCTGCCAGCCGGACTGTACAGAGGACTCATAGGGGACATGAGTGGAGAAAGTTGGGGGTGGCCAGGAGACTCAGACAGGGCAAGAGTCACTGAGTGACTCTGTTTGCAATTTGCAGGCCAGTGCTGTCATTGACACCTGCTGTGGCCAGCCTGTCAGTCCTGCTTGCAGGACATTTTATTTGGAAGACTGACAGGCTGCCTGCAGAGCTGCACTGGCTAATGGATTTCTGTCTGGGGAGCTAGTCTGTACTAAGAGGGAAATAAATGATGGTCTGTTTGGGGGGAGGGGGGTTATTCTGTTCCAGGGCAAATGATCTGTCTGGGGGGGAGTGGGGTTATTTAGTGCTGAGGGGAGATGATTTATCTGGGGACTGGGCTATTATGTGCTAACGCAGGATGATGGCGCTGGGGAGACGCAGGATATTGGCGCTGGGGAGACGCAGGATGATGGCGCTGGGGAGATGCAGGATGATGGCGCTTGGGAGGCGCAGGATGATGGCGCTGGAGAGGCGCAGGATAATGGCGCTGGGGAGATGCAGGGAGATGGTGTTGAAGACAGCGGGAAAGCACTGAAGAGACACATAAGGGGGGATGGGCTGGAGACACCAAGGCGATTGTGCAGGAGACACACATAGAGGACGGTAGGATTGCTGGTATTATTAGAAGAAGAGACTGGGGGACAGTAATCTTCAGTAAGACAACAATTCAAATGAAACCATGTTACTGATGCAAATGCTACCAGATGAGCAAATATATTTTATTAATATAAATTTGTTTGATAAGGAAAACTCACAGTTGTCCTGCCCAAAAACTTTTGTTACTATGGGGCCTACTCATTATGTTAATTATCAGGGTCCGAACGGACCCTGATAATTATCATTCCATCTCGCTGTGAGTGGGAGAGCAAGTCATCATTGCTCCGGCACGGAGACAGCTGATCCAAAAATCGAATGTCTCCTCAAAGTGTTTCACTGCTCCTTTCGGAGCAGTGAGACAAGTGCACATGAGTGAGCTACATGTCACGCATGCGCACAAGAGCCCTGACGTCCGGCAGAAGGAGCCGGACAGGGGCAGAGGGATCCAAAAGGATCCCTCATCACAACCCGGACTTGTTTCCCTGCAGTCAAGCTCCGAAATTATTGTATTTTTGGAGCTTGATAAATTCTGTCGCCATACTAGTGTATGGGGTCAGCGGGCCATTCCGCAAGTGGAAGGTAAGTAGGAGATATCTGTGATACTAGTGTATGGGGACAGTGGGCCTAATTCAGACCCGCTTGCAAGCGCTGAGCGCTCGCAAGCGGGTCGATGTTGGCCCAGTGCGTATGCACATGAGTGAGCCGGCTCCGTCGTGCGCATGTGCGAGACCCGGATAGCGACAGGCAAGCCGTTGCTATGGGTCTCGCTACAAAGGGGGCGTGCTGTCGATGGTGAGTGACAGCATGCCCCCTTTGGTGGGCGTGCCAGGGGCATGGCTGCCCAGACGGAGGCGTTCCCATGGGAACGCCTACCGTCTGGGGACGGCCCCACTGACATCACAAGTGATGTCAGTGGGAGTGCTTTCGGCTCTGATAGAGCCAAAAGCACTCCAGGGCTTGTGGTAGGGTCTTGTCGCCCACAGCTATACGAGCAGCCAGGAGGCCGCTCTAAAAACTAAAAGGGACGGCCCTGATTCAGAGCGAGTGCTCTGTCAGAGCATCCGGCTCTGAATCAGGGCCAGTGGGCCATTCCGCCAGAGGAGGGTAAGCAGGAGATATCTGTGATACTAGTGTATGGGGACAGTGGGCCATTCCATCAGAGGAAGGTAAGCAGGAGATATCTGTGATACTAGTGTATGGGGACAGCGGGCCATTCTGCAAGAGGAAGGTAAGTAGGAGAGATCTGTGATACTAGTGTATGGGGTCAGCGGGCCATTCTGCAAGAGGAAGGTAAGTAGGAGAGATCTGTGATACTAGTGTATGGGTTCAGCGGGCGATTCCGCAAGAGGAAGGTAAGTAGGAGATATCTGTGATACTAGTGTATGGGGACAGCGGGCCATTCCGCCAGACGAAGGTAAGTAGGAGATATCTGTGATACTAGTGTATGGGGACAGCGGGCCATTCCACAAGACGAAGGTAAGTAGGTGATATCTGTGATATCTCCTGCTTTACCTTCTTGATGAATGGCCTGTTAATTTTCACTTGCTTTTGTAGAAATTAAGTGAAGATGAATAGGCCCTTAAGTATTATCTAATTGAACTACTGCTGCATGATAGTGACATTGGCTTTATTGCTACTCAAACAGGTGGTTTCCAGACCATGTGATCTCCTGCATGAATAGTGACTACCAACTTAAGACACTGCCTGTCCAGGATCAATGTCTTCAGAGGTTCCCCGTTGCAGAGAAATCATATAGGTAAGATGATACTCATTCACATGTTGTGTTTATTCACTTGAGAGTGGGACTGTGGACCTCATTCAGAGCCGGTCGCACAGAGCGTGCGGTCGGTCTGAATGAGGGGAGGACGTCTTGAATTTTCAAGATGTCCTCCTTTGCGGTGGTAAGGCTGTGGGTTAACACCCACCTGCTTACGACCGCCTAAGGTGATGGTCGCGATGGTCAAGACCATCGCGACCATCGGGGCTTACGACGAGACCCTAGGGTAGGGTCTCCCTTGTCGTAAGCCCCGGAGAGCTTCTGGCTCTGTCTGAGCCGGAAGCTCTCCACTGACATCACTAGTGATGTCAGTGGGGCCGCCCCCAAATGGTAGGCGTTCCCATGGGAATGCCCCCGTTTGGGCTGCCACCCCCCCGGCCCGCCTTCCAAATGGGGCGAGCTGTCAATCAACATCGACAGCTCGCCCCCTTTGGATCGAGACCCGATACGACCGGCGCTGTCAGTCGTAGCGGGTCTCACGCATGCGCACGACGGCGCCGGCGCCGTCGTGCGCATGCTCTGTGGGGGGCCATCGACCCGGTACGAGCGCATCGGCACTAACGACCGGGTCTGAATGACCCCGTGTGTCCCTGATTCAGAGCCGGACACTCTGACAGAGCACTCGCTCTGAATCAGGGCATCTTTTTTTTTTTATGGAGCGGCCTCCTGGCCGCTCACATTGCTGTGGGTTGCCACCTACAGCTAATGCGAGCGGCCAGGATGATGGTCGCGATGGTCAAGACCATCGTGACCATCGGGCTTGCGATGAGACCCTTGTGGTAGGGTCTCATGGCCGCAAGCCCCATAGAGCTTTCGGCTCAAACAGAGCTGAAAGCTCTCCCAATGACATCACTTGTGATGTCAGTAGGGCCTCCCCCAAATGGTAGGCGTTCTCATGGGAACGCCTCCGTCTGGGCAGCCACCCCCCTGGCCCGCCCACCTTTGGTCCGAGACCCGGAGCGACGGATTTCCCGTCGATATCCGGGTCTCGCGCATGCACACGATGGATCCGGCTCCATCATGCGCATGTGCTCTGGGCCACCATCGACCCGGTTGCGAGCGTTCAGCGCTTGCGACCGGGTCTGAATCAGGCCCTATGTGCATGCACATCAGCTCCTTGAGTGGTGAGCATGCCCCCTGCATGATGAAAATGGCAGGGAATGGCTTGCGGGCATGGCATTTCACGTGAGACCACACCCCTTGCCATGAGAACACGCCCATTTTTTTGGCGCGCGCACACGGGGCCTCTTTTTGAGATATTTTCCAGGGCCACTTTAAATTCCGAATCCGCCCCTGCCCCCCAGGGTGTCTAAACCTAACCCCCCCTGCGGCTAACAGCTAATGGCACCCACTGTGTTTACGATAGGGATCCTGGCACGGCATCGTCACTCAAGTCAGGATTCCGGCGCCGGTCTTCTGTCCGCGGTCTTATTGACATAGTTTAATAACTTTTTAAATTAACAAAAGATTTGAAGGGGGGGTGCTCCAACATTTCTCGTACAGGGTGCTGGAACACCTGGATCCGGCCCTGATAGTGTGCAATACCATCAGCCACATTACACCCCTTCTCTTGCAAGAGAAGAAGCGCACTGTATCATGCTTGGTTCCTGGGCATATGCACTACTAAGATACACAATACATAGGGTATCCAATGATGTAACTACCATAGGTGCAGGGGCCTACAGCTGGGGGGGTCCACCTCTCCTGTTAAAGTTCCCTGTGTTATATAGATTTTTCATCATTGGGTGGGACCAGTGCTTAAAGTGGCCCTATACACCTTACACCACATAGTAGTGTCTCTTATTCATGTTATGACACACAGTAGTGTCCCTTATACAAAATGCCCACAGTAGTAGTGCCCCTAATACACATAATCCCAACAGCAGCAGTGCCCCTTATACAATTCCCACAGCAGTAATGCCCCTTATGCAATGTCCACTGTAGTGGTGCCCTTTATGCAGTGCCCCCAGTGGTGGTAGTGCCCCTTATGCAGTGCCCCCAGTAGTGGCAGTGCCCCTTATGCAGTGCCCACAGTAGTGGCAGTGCCCCTTATGCAGTGCCCACAGTGGTAGTGTCCCTTAGGCAGAGCCCACAGTAGAGATACCCCTTATTCAGTGCCCCCAGGAGTGGTGCCTCTTATACAGTACCCCCAATAGTAGTGCCCCTTATACAGTGCTCCCAGTAGTAGTGCCCCTTATGCAGTGCCCACAGTGGTAGTGCCCCTTATGCAGGGCCCCTAGGAGTCATAGGCAAATGCAGGGGTTTTTTCGTCTGCCTGGAAACCCCCCTCCCCAGCCCACACCATGACCGCAATAGAAAAAGTAATATAATAGATTGTTACTAGTGCTGCATGTTCTTCTCAGTATCACAAATGAAATAATTGGCACCACCTGTGGATCTTCTGCTCCTCCAGACTCCCGGACTTGCTCCAATAGTCTGGAATGGTGCCCACATCTAAAATAAATACATTCAGCTCAGGCAAGATGGCCTACTGAAGCATCTAATGGCTTACTGTGATCACTGGTCCTGTATATGCTGGAATTATTACACACAATACACTTTGTATGATGCTTATTAAAGCTGGTTAAGTACAAATTCTGCCCTCTTCATTGACAGGCCACACTGGCTCTAAAATTAAACATTTGGAAACCCCCCTCTGGAAATCCTGCGTTTGCCAATGCAGGAGTGGTGCACCTTATACAGTACCCCCAGTAGTAGTGCCCCTTATACAGTGCCCCCGGTAGTAGTGCCCCTTATGCAGTGCCCACAGTGGTAGTGCCCCTTATGCAGAGCCCACAGTAGTGGTGCCCCTTATGCAGTGCCCCCTGTAGTAATGCCAAAAGTAGTAATGCCCCGTGTAGTAGTGCCCCCAGTAGTAATGCCCCCAATAGTAATGCTCTCGGTAGTAGTGCCCCCAATGGTTATGCCCCCAACAGAATTGCTCCCTGTAGTAGTGCCCCCAATAGTAATGCCCTCAGTAGTAATGCCCCCAATAGTAATGCTCCCTATAGTAGTGCCCCCAATGGTAATGTCGTAATGCTGCTTAAACAAAAAAAACAATACTTACCTTAAGCCCCGTTCCTGCGTCCGCGGCCGTTCGACAGGCTGCTCCTCGGAACTATGGGAGATACGTCATGACGTCTCTTCCATAGTGGTCACAGCAGGAGCCCGGAACCCCACGCTCATGAGTGACCTTCAGACTACGGCTACCACTGGTGCTGTGGGGAAGGAGCAATTGGAGCCTCCCTGCGGTGCAGGACTGAGCTGGGCCGGAGGAGGCGGAACTGGTTCCGTCTCCAAATAGAAGTTTGACCCTTGGGTGTGACATAAGGGACCTTACAAACAGTTGCTATGGAGCCCACAAATATCTATTTATTTACACCCCTGGGTGTATCTACAATGGGTGCTGGGTCCATGGGGGGCCCAGATCACACACCCTGCACCCATAGACTATACTTACCTCTCCACCGCTGCCACAGAAATCATCAGGAAAATGGCGACGGAGCCATTTTCTCAAAGAAAGTAGGGAAACCACAGTGACAATGGCACCAGCACCATTTTCCCGTGGATCTGCGTGTGCGCAGTAGATTTTGGCACAGTACCAGAGTCTACTTGACACATGCACCAGCAATAGAGGGTTCCAGCACACAGACTACACAGGCCCCCCTCCTCTCATAATCTGCCTGTGACGCAAGATACTCTATGCTCTGCAAACATGCAGATCTGAAACTCAATATCAGGCCCTAAGTAGCTAATAAAAGTTAGGATATAAATAAATGGCACCCCTATGTAAAATCGCTACGCTGCTAATAACACAAGCTGAAAGTATGGTATACAAACTGCGAGCTATAAGCAACAAGTTGCTGGTATGTAATCTGAAGACTAGATGTCATGACTACAAGCAGGGCGGGTGTAAAAAAGTGTGGGGCCCGGGACTAACATAATAGGCAGCCCCCCCCCCTCCCGTGTTTCTACAACTCCAACCCCACAATGTCTCCCCAGCAAGCACCCTTTCTATCTCTCTAGACAGCACCCCTTCTGTCTCTCTTGACAGCACCCCTTCTACTCCAGACAGCCCCTGCATCCAGCCCACAGACACTTACCTTCTCCTGTGTCTTCTGGCTGCTCTTCTTCACACTGCGGCTGGTTCCTGTCAGGGGTGCGGAGTCTCAGTGCCTGTCAGGGGTGCCTGGTTCCTGTCAGGGGTGCCTTGTCTCAGTGAGAAATAAAATTACTTTATTGCACCAGGCAGCTGCAATCCCCCCCACACACATTTCTCTCTGTGATTTCCACACATTCTCCTCTCTCTCAGCGATCCCCTCACATTCCCCCCTGTCTCACACTGAATAAGGTGTGGTATCTATATGGCATGAGAGCCCAGCTCCATATAATTTAAATGTTTGGATTGTTACAGTGTTACACAAAAGACCATTACAATTTTAAAAGTCTAATGAGAATTCCACAAGCTGAGGCATCTTCTCTCCCAGGGATCCATTCATTATGTTAATTATCGTGGGCTGGGTGGCCTCGATAATTAAGCATCCAACTCGTTGCAAGTAGCAGCGGTGGATACAAAATCACCGGAGTAATTCAACATTGCTCCGGAGCGGAGACAGCTGACTCCACAATCATCAGTTGTCTCCACGATCACCTTCACTGCTTTCACAGTGCAAGTTAGCACTGCCTAATCTGACCATTCAGTGGTGGGAGACGGCTGGGGGCAGCCCAGCTGCTGACGGAATGCTGGGCTTACCCCCAGTCTGACGTGAAAGTGGAGGCGGCAATAAGGACATGCCCCCAAATAAAGTCATCTAGGAGGTGTGGTCTATGTAAATTAGCCCACACCCCCTTTTCAGACACACGCGACTTAGCTGCGTGTGAGGAGTAACAGGTGTAGTCCCGTTGTTGCACAGGGTGTGGCTCCTCCTAGAGTCTGCCCTGGGTAAGCAGGAGATATCAGTGATATCTCCTGCATTACCTTTATAATGAATGGCCCAAACCTCAATTGCTACAAAAGTATGCGAAAATGCTAATTTTCACCTGCTTTTGTAGAAATTAAGTGATGATGAATAGACCCCCAGGAAGGAGATATACGCTGGAGACCACCTATGGGGTTAGGAAGAAGATCTTTCCCTTCTTTTAGAAAAAAAAGAGGAAATTGTAACCTTACTTCTAAGATAAAACACACAGCAAAAACAAAAAAGCTTTTTGGCTCATGCCCCAGTCATATGCATTTTATAAATTCAATATCTTTACATAAGCTCCTTCCACCTGGGAAAACGGATGCCCATGAAACATTGCTGTTAAAATTGGATTTTTGTTTTCTCACAAAGGGCTCTATTTATTAACATTATTTTTACTAAAATAAAGTGAAAAAGGGTATTTTCACACCCTTTTCACATTATTTTAGTTTCACCTGTATTTATTACAGGGCAATTGGAGTAGAATTCGTAAAATTCTACTCCAACCCCCAGTATCACTTATTTTTAGTAAAGCAGATCGCATTTCCCATAATTGTAATGGGAAATGTGATCTGTGTGCAAGTTACTAAAAATAAATTGTAAAAAAATACCGGGGGAAGCCCTGTGATAATAACGCCACCTGGAGGTGGCGTTATCCAGGGTCTCCCCCGGTTACCGGGCTCCCACTCTGCTCTAACGGGGAGAGCAGAGGCGGGAGCCGGTACCAGTAATCAGCTATGTGGTCTAAAGAGACCACAAGCTGATTGCTGTAAAAAAAAGAAAAAAAAAATTAAACAATTTTTTTTTCACTTACCTGAATCCAGGGACCGGTGATCGGGCCTCCGGTGATGGCTCCTCTCCGGTCAGCTGGTCTCCCATAGCACACTGGGGCCCGGTCATCAGGTGATCGGGCCCCAGTGCAGTATGGGAGATCACCTGATCGGGAAGCCCGGAGAAGACCACCGGAGGCCATGAGGATGCAGGTAAGTGTAATGAAGGGAGGGGGGGTCGCGGGGGGGGGGGGAGGGGGGGTAGCGGGGGTCCGCGATCACGGGGGCGGGGCTTAGTGCCGGGGGCGGGGCTTACCATCGGTGGGGGGGTAGTAGCGGTGGTCGGTCGGCGCATGCGCGTGCTCTTAGTCGCGGTATTTTTTCAGAAAATACCGCGACTAGAGTGCGGATGGGATCCGCAGGGACAGAGCTTTATCGCAAGCTCTGTCCCTGCAAGGGATTTATAGTAAATCCCTGTGATATTACCTGAATTCGCAATGCGAATTCACTCGGTAATATCACACTACAATCCGCATTCAATATGCGGATTGTAGTAAATAGAGCCCAAAATGATGTAATTTTTATACTTTTACATATTTAGGGAGATATTGGGGCTGCTGGTGTAGGGGGTGTACACTCCCACATGGCACTGGCCACACCCACACAGCACTGGCCACACCTCCTTTGCTTCTCACAATAGACCCTTGAACATTTTCAGCCCGAGACCCATGTGACTATTAATCTGGTCCGGGCTCCTCCCCTGCTTTCATTATAATATGCGAGACTGTAAATTCGCAGATACTAATTGCCAGTACCAACTCTGTAATCAGCTCTGCCTCTGCACTACTGTATGTAAGGCTGCTGGTACTAATCGGACAATTTCTTTTTCAGCACAGAAACTGTTAAAGTTAATGCAAGCTTATTATATCTTCGGCAGCAATTAGCATGCATCATATATTAGGACTAGGTAGGCCTTGCATGTCATCTTGAATTATCTTGCCAAAGGCTGAAGCCAAAGAATAACATTCTCAGCAGAAGTATCACATGAGATTTTTGCATCTCCTTAAGACTTGAAACTTTGCTTTCTGATTGGGCATGAAGCCTGCATTCCATATTTAAAGAAATTGTGCAGAAAGCACAAGTGCCTCAGTTTGTCATACTGGTAAAGAGAGAATGAGATGCAATGTGATATTTGTTTAAGTCTATTAATATCATACTTGCCTACTTTTGAAAAATACTTTGAGGGAGATTGCAGCAGAATGCACTGCGCACCGTTGAGGGGGCGTGGCCTGCCCCAAAGGGCGTGTCTAGCTCCACCTATGGGTGTATATATTCCTATAAACTGAGGGCCTGATTCAGAGCCGGACGCTATTTGCGCTCGCTCGTTCAGAAAAAAGGGGTGGCTATTCAAATGAACCGTTTGCTCTTTGCGGTCTGTTCACGCCTCTATGTCTGAACGAGCGAACAAAACTTGCGGTCGTTTTTTGGGAAACTACACCCCCTGGCCGCTCACATCCTACGTCATGTCCGCTATTTATTAGATTAATCGAGTACATCGACCAGCGTATGAACTGCTCGCTATTCTTGTGGTTGGTTTTTCCTACCGCAATCTTGCGAGCAGTTCTGACAATAAAATAACCCAGTGGCGTGGTCAATGACGCTGCTGTATTAATTATGCACACCCATAAAACGCCCGTTTTGACCTTTAAGCACGCCTGCGTTCGGATCTCCACTCCCCGTTTTCAAGCACCTTCCCCTGTTACCACCCACATACGCCTCCTCCTGTCACTCAAAATAGCAGGCTTTCGCTATTTAGCGAACAAACGATTTTCGGCCGCACTGACTGGTTCGCGCATGCGTATTACGATCCGTACGCATGCGCAGTTGTGCAAACATCGCTCGGAACGAACGAGCGGCTGCTTATGAGCGGCTCTGAATCAGGTCCTGAGACCCTAGCTCCCCCACTGACATTAATATATCTCTGCCCTACCAGATTCACATTACTAGATGCCCTACACACACATGCATACACACATTCACACACTCACACATACATTCACACACGTTAGTGCACTCACCTTGGGACCGGGTACTTCTCCAGCCTCTCCACCGAACAGCGCTGTCTCCGCCAGACCAGAGCTTCTCTCTGCAACTCCAACAGGACTCCTCCACCATGTCTCAGTCACCGCGGCTCCCATGTGCAGGTAGGAGAGGGGGAGAGATCTGCTGCTACGACCACTGCCGCTGGAGCCAGACACTGGTGTGTCATCTGAGTCTCCATGCGGCTGCTCACAGATGCCCGACACCTGCGCTGCTACAAGACTCCGCCCGCCACCGCAGTCGCGCCCAAGCACACTCTGTGTGCGCACTGCTCACTAGCGCCGGCCACCGCTACCCACAACCCCGCGGTGGCCGGCCTTTAAATAAAATGTTGCGCCGTCATGACGTCCCCCCACGGGCCCCGCCCCCAAATCGGGAGTTGAAGTACACTTTGCAGGGGAGCGACAGGCTTCATTAAAAACCGGGAGCCTCCCGCTAAAATCGGGAGGGTAGGCAACTATGGTGCAGGGTGCGGTCACTACAGGGCCTGTGGTATGCAGGGCATGGAAATGATGCCCCCTCTGAGCACTTTTCAACAAACAATAATCATTGGATACTATTGTTTGAAAACATTTTATGGTTAATATCAGGATTGCCTAACCTCCCAGTATTAGCAGGAGGCTCCTGAAAGTACAGCTTCCAGTTTAAAAAATATATAAATCATATATTGACTTGTTAACCATTAAATGTCCTCAGACAATAGTTGCCAATGATTAGGAGCAGCTGTATTTTTAGTTCCATTATTTATTGTGATATATCCAGATTCCTGTCACACATTGAAAGGGCACTCACTGACAGCCATCCATTTATTGACTGTCAGTGAGTGCCCTTTCAATGTGCAGTTAATGCCTGTGATACTCAGCACCCAGCACCCATATATATTAGGGGTGTGTACCGGCCACTTTTCGTGTTTTGGATCTGGATCTTTCTTCATGTTTTGGATCTGGATTGGTTTTGCCAAAACCACCCTTCCGTGTTTTGGGTTCTGGGTTCTGTGTTTTGGATCTGTATTTTTTTGAAAAAAAGCATAAAAACAGCTAAAATCACAGAATTTGTGGGTTTTTCTGCTCCCATGCTATTATTAACCTCAATAACCTTAATTTCCACTCATTTCCAGTCTATTCTGAACACCTCACAATAGTGTTTTTATGTCCAAAAGGTTGCACCAAGGTAGCTGGATGACTATGCTAATCGACACAAGTGGGTGGCACAAACACGTGGCCCATCTAGGAGTGACACTGCAATGACATACAGGATGGCAGTTTGAAAAACTCGGCCCCAAACAGTACATAATGCAAAGAAAAAAAGAGGTGCAAGATGGAATTGTCCTTGGGCCCTCCCACCCACCCTTATGTTGTATAAACAGGACATGCACACTTTAACAAACCAATCATTTCAGCGCCAGGGTCTGCCACACGACTGTGGCTGAAATGATTGGTTCGTTTGGGCCCCCACAAAACAAGCTGGCAATTAATCTGTCCCTGCACAAACAGGCTCTACGGAGGCAAGATGTCGTCCTCATCCACCGATTCTTCACCCTCCTCAGTGTTGTGTACATCCCCATCCTCACAGAATATTAATTTGTCCCCACTGGAATCCACCACCACAAGTCCCTCTGTACCTTCTGGAGGCTGGTCTCCCTGGAAGAGTTGATAATTCATTTTTATGAACATCATCTTCTCCACATTTTGTGGAAGCAACCTCCTATGCCTTTCGCTGACAAGGTTCCCGGCTGCACTAAACACTCTTTCGGAGTACACACTGGAGGGGGGGCAACTCAGGTAAAATAGAGCCAGTTTGTACAGGGGCCTCCAAATTGCCTCTTTTTCCTGCCAGTGCAGGTATGGACTGTCTGACATACCTACTTGGATGCTGTCA
Organism: Taudactylus pleione; assembly: GCA_031769625.1. Lineage (NCBI taxonomy): Eukaryota > Metazoa > Chordata > Amphibia > Anura > Myobatrachidae > Taudactylus > Taudactylus pleione. The sequence goes on from JAUIMM010000194.1 coordinate 6,604,587, forward strand.
CCAATGTAATCCTCTACCATTCTGTCAATGGTGACAGTATCATATGCAGTGACAGTAGGCATGTCACAACATGCCAGAAGGTTGCTTAGGATATTTAAGTTGTTTCCTGACAGCCCCAGTTGCGGGAGAAAATCAAGAAAGAACTGTTGACGTGTCACATTCTACTTCAGCTGACAGTGTTTTCACCAGCAGGTCTTTGCACCTCTGCAGGCTTGTGTCGGCCGGAAAGAGAGACACCACATAGGCTTTAAACCTAGGATCGAGCACGGTGGCCAAAATGTAGTGGTCTGATTTCAACAGATTGACCACCCTGGAATCCTGGCAAAGCGAATGAAGGGCTTCATCCACAAGTCCCACATGCCGAGCGGAATCGCTCCGTCTTAGCTCCTCCTTCACTTTCTCCAGCTGCTTCTGCAAAAGCCTGATGAGGGGAATGACCTGACTCAAGCTGACAGTGTCTGAACTGACTTCACGTGTGGCAAGTTCGAAGGGCTGGAGAACCTTGCACAACACGGAAATCATTCTCCACTGCGCTTGAGTCAGGTGCATACCCCCTCCTTTGCCTATGTCATAGGTGGATGTATAGGCTTGTATGGCCTTTTGCTGCTCCTCCATCCTCTGAAGCATATAGAGGGTTGAGTTCCACCGCGTCACAACCTCTTGCTTCAGGTGATGGCGGGGCAGGTTCAAGAGTGTTTGCTGGCGCTCCAGTCTTCGGCACGCAGTCGCTGAATGGCGAAAGTGCCCAGAAATTTTTCTGGCCACCCAAAGCGTCTCCTGCACGCCCCTGTCGCTTTTCAGAAAATTCTGCACCACCAAGTTTATTGTGTGAGCACAACATGGGACGTGCTGGAATTTGCCCAGATGTAATGCCCGCACAATATTGGTGGCGTTGTCAGATATCACAAATCCCCAGGAGAGTCTAAGTGGGGTAAGCCACTGGGCGATGATTTCCCTCAGTTTCTCTAAGAGGTTGTCGGCGGTGTGCCTCTTACTGAAACCGGTGATATACAGCGTAGCCTGCCTTGGAACGAGCTGGCGTTTCTGAGATGCTGCTACTGGTGACGCTGCTGCTGTTGCTGCGTAAGGCGATACATCTACCCAGTGGGCTGTCACAGTCATATAGTCCTTAGTCTGCCCTGTTCCACTTGTCCACATGTCCGTGGTTAAGTGGACATTGTGTACAACAGCATTTTTCAGGACACTGAGGACACTTTTTCTGACGTTTCTGTACAGTCTCGGTATCGCCTGCCTAGTGAAGTGGAATCTAGACGGGATTTGGAACCGGGGACACACTACCTCCATCAGTTGTCTAAATCCCACTGCACTAATGGCGGATACCGGATGCACGTCTAACACCAACATAGCTGTCAAGACCTCAGTTATCCGCTTTGCAACAGGATGACTGCTGTCATACTTCATTCTCCTCGCTAAGGACTGTTGGAGGGTCAATTGCTTAGTAAAAGAAGCAGTGGTGTACCAACTTCCTCTCTGGGATGATGAACGACTCACAGCAGCAGCGGCAGCAGTAGGCGTAGCAATGCAGGATCCTCCGGAGGAATCCCGGATAGGAGAGGAGTCAGTGATGCCAGTGACATGGCCTGCAGGACTACTTCCAATCCTGACTGAGGAGGAAATTGATGAGGAGGGAGTTGACGGTGTGGTTTGCAGGTGCTTGGATACAACAGGACAAAGGGATCTAGGTGTCCCTGGAGTGCTTATGGTCTTAGCCACAGTTTCTGAACTTGGCAGTAACTTTTCATTAATGCGCTGCTGGTGACATATAAGGGAGGATGTTCCTAGGTGGTTAACGTCCTTACCCCTACTTATTATACCTTTACATACGCAACATATGGCAAGACAGTAGTTGTCCGGATTTGGACTGAAATATTTCCAGACCAAAGAGGTGGAATGTTTGGTCTTCTGCCAAGGTATGACCGTGATGGGCTTTTTCTTCCCACAGATAACAACTGTCTCCCCCTGTGCCTGATTTAAACAAACCACATCACCATCAGAATCCTCCTCAGCACCAGCTACACCAATATCCTCATCCTTTTGTACTTCAACAGTGACATCTTCACTTTAAATATCAACAACTGGACTGTGGGTGCTCCTTCCAGCACTTGCAGAGTGCGTGCAAATGGTGGAAGGAGCCACCTCTTCCCGTCCAGTGTTGGGAAGGTCAGGCATCGCAACTGCCACCACACTTGAACTCTCCTTGGGGATTTGTGATATCTTCTTAGAACGCACAGTTCTTTGCTGTGCTTTTGCCAGTTTAACTCGTTTCATTTTTCTAGCTTGAGGAGGAGGGCTTCCATCGTCATTTGAAGCAATAGTCATGAACATAGGGAAGGACCTTAGCCATTCCTTGCCACTCCGTGTCGTAAATGGCATATTGGCAAGTTTTCATTTCTCCTCAGACGATTTAAATTTATTTTTTAAGGTAATTTTACTGAACTTTGGCTTTTTGGATTTTACATGCCCTCTACTATGACATTGGGCGTCGGCCTTGGCAGACAACGTTGATGGCATTTCATCATCATGACTAGTGGCAGCAGCTTCAGCACTAGGAGGAAGTGGTTCTTGATCTTCCCCTATTTTATCCTCCATTATTTTTATGGAGTGAATAACCCCAGTAAAAAGTTGTTTTTTTTTGAAGGGCAGTGTACCCCTGCACCACACAGGACAGCACCTGTACAAAATTAAAGAAGGGCAGCGGCTTACACCACAACACACAGGACAGCCCCTGTAAAAGGTTTTTTTTTTTGAGGCGCAGCGTACCCCTGCACCACACAGGACAGCACCTGTACAAAATTGAAGAAGGGAGGTGGCCTACACCACACCACACAGGACAGCCCCTGTAAAAATGATTTGTATTTTTGGGCAATAGCCCCTTGATAGGAGCACAGCACACCTGCACACCTATGCTGATGACAGGTGAGGATGGCTAACACGGCACGCACACAGAAAATATATATATATTTTTTTTAACACTGGTGGTGGTAGGTGACGAGAGCACCCCTGAAGGACGAGCACCCCCTGAACACAGCAGTACAGCCAGCCAGCCCCTATGGACAGGACAACAGCCAGCCCCTATTTATATGGACAACAGTAGCCAGCCAGCCCCTATGTATATGGACAACAGTAGCCAGCCAGCCCCTATGTATATGGACAACAGTAGCCAGCCAGCCAGTGTCAGCAACAGCTCCCAGCTCCCTCCCTCTTCACTGTAGCCAGCCAGCCCAGTATTGTAATGTATATAACTATATAAGTAGAGTACTACTAAGTTTATTATATTTATTTATTATCACAACAGTACAGTAGCCAACAGCTCCCGGCTCCCTCCCTCTGCCAGCCCCTATGGACAGGACAACAGCCAGCCCCTATATGGACAACAGTAGCCAGCCAGCCTCTATGTATGGACAACAGTAGCCAGCCAGCCTCTTCACAGTAGCCAGGCAGCCCAGTATGTATCACACAACAGTATCACACAACACTAGCTACCAGCTCCCTCCCTCTGCACGCACGCTCCACAGCCGGAATGAAAAATAACGGCGATTGCGGGACATTTTATAGAATCCAAAACCCATGAAAATCCGACAGCAGGATGATGACGTTTTGCCTCGATTTCAGTTCCGAGCCAGGCGGGAAAACCTGAGCCTGACTCAGTTTCTGGCTCGGATCAGGGGGGGGGGCCACGGAGGGGTTCGGATTTTGGAATTTCGAAGCCGCTCATCCCTAGTTTATAGCACATTTTTGCTCGCACCCTTGTGATCGTGCAAACAGAAAAGCTGGTGCCGACGGCTATCGTGCCCTAATGGAGCAACAATTAAATTGCTCTGTTGGGCGCCCCCCAAAAATAGCCACCAACAAGCGATTAAATCACCCCCAGTGGGTCCCAGCGTTGGGACTGCTATCAAAATACTACCCCTTGGTGTGAAAGGGTAAACCCGGGTTGTGTGTCACAGGTCATTGACTCTGGTCATGATCAGAGATATTCCCGGGGCTGACCTGGATATACTGCGATGTGAAAGTGGTGACCCGGGTTATTCTAGCTAGAATATGTTTACAAGGTGCTCAGGTTAAAGTATAAAAGATAGTAATAAGATCGACAATGTCTAGATTAGGGGTGTGCACTGGCCACTTTTCGTGTTTTGTGTTTTGGTTTTGGATCTGGATCTTTCTTCGTGTTTTGGATCTGGATTGGTTTTGCCAAAACCACCCTTCCGTGTTTTGGGTTCTGGGTTTTGTGTTTTGGATCTGTATTTTTTTAAAAAAAAGCATAAAAACAGCTAAAATCACAGAATTTGTAGGTTTTTCTGCTCCTATGCTATTATTAACCTCAATAACCTTAATTTCCACTCATTTCCAGTCTATTCTGAACACCTCACACCTCACAATAGTGTTTTTATGTCCAAAAGGTTGCACCGAGGTAGCTGGATGACTATGCTAAGCGACACGAGTGGGCGGCACAAACACGTGACCCATCTAGGCGTGATACTGCAGTGGCAGACAGGATGGCAGTTTGAAAAACTAGGCCCCAAACTGTACATAATGCAAAGAAAAAAAAGAGGTGCAAGATGGAATTGTCCTTGAGCCCTCCCACCCACCCTTATGTTGTATAAACAGGACATGCACACTTTAACAAACCAATCATTTCAGCGCCAGGGTCTGCCACACAACTGTGGCTGAAATGATTGGTTCGTTTGGGCCCCCACAAAACAAGCTGGCAATTAATCTGTCCCTGCACAAACTGGCTCTACGGAGGCAAGATGTCATCCTCATCCTCCTCATCCACCGATTCCTCACCCTCTTCAGTGTGTACATCCTCATACTCACAGAGTATTAACTCGTCCCCACTGGAATCCACCACCACAGGTCCCTCTGTACGTTCTGGAGGCTGGTCTCCCTGGAAGAGCTGATAATTCATTTCGATGAACATCATCTTCTCCACATTCTGTGGAAGCAACCTCCTACGCCTTTCGCTGACAAGGTTCCCGGCTGCACTAAACACTCTTTCGGAGTACACACTGGAGGGGGGGCAACTCAGGTAAAATAGAGCCAGTTTGTACAGGGGCCTCCAAATTGCCTCTTTTTCCTGCCAGTACAGGTATGGACTGTCTGACATGCCTACTTTGATGCTGTCACCGATGTAATCCTCCACCATTCTGTCAATGGTGACAGTATCATATGCAGTGACAGTAGACATGTCAGAAATTGTTGCCAGGTCCTTCAGTCCGGACCAGATGTCCAAACTTGGTCCTGCCTGCCCTGCATCACCGCCAGCGGGTTGCTTAGGATACCTAAGTTTTTTCCTGGCAGCCCCAGTTGCGGGAGAAAATGAAGAAGGAGCTGTTGACGTGTCACGTTCCGCTTCAGCTGACAGTGTGTTCACCAGCAGGTCTTTGCACCTCTGCAGGCTTGTGTCGGCCGGAAAGAGAGACACCACATAGGCTTTAAACCTAGGATCAAGCACGGTGGCCAAAATGTAGTGGTCTGATTTCAACAGATTGACCACCCTGGAATCCTGGCAAAGCGAATGAAGGGCTTCATCCACAAGTCCCACATGCCGAGCGGAATCGCTCCGTCTTAGCTCCTCCTTCACTTTCTCCAGCTGCTTCTGCAAAAGCCTGATGAGGGGAATGACCTGACTCAAGCTGGCAGTGTCTGAACTGACTTCACGTGTGGCAAGTTCGAAGGGCTGGAGAACCTTGCACAACACGGAAATCATTCTCCACTGCGCTTGAGTCAGGTGCATACCCCCTCCTTTGCCTATGTCATAGGTGGATGTATAGGCTTGTATGGCCTTTTGCTGCTCCTCCATCCTCTGAAGCATATAGAGGGTTGAGTTCCACCGCGTCACAACCTCTTGCTTCAGGTGATGGCGGGGCAGGTTCAAGAGTGTTTGCTGGTGCTCCAGTCTTCGGCACGCAGTCGCTGAATGGCGAAAGTGGCCAGAAATTTTTCGGGCCACCCAAAGCGTCTCCTGCACGCCCCTGTCGCTTTTCAGAAAATTCTGCACCACCAAGTTTATTGTGTGAGCACAACATGGGACGTGCTGGAATTTGCCCAGATGTAATGCCCGCACAATATTGGTGGCGTTGTCAGATATCACAAATCCCCAGGAGAGTCTAAGTGGGGTAAGCCACTGGGCGATGATTTCCCTCAGTTTCTCTAAGAGGTTGTCGGCGGTGTGCCTCTTACTGAAACCGGTGATATACAGCGTAGCCTGCCTTGGAACGAGCTGGCGTTTCTGAGATGCTGCTACTGGTGACGCTGCTGCTGTTGCTGCGTAAGGTGATACATCTACCCAGTGGGCTGTCACAGTCATATAGTCCTTAGTCTGCCCTGTTCCACTTGTCCACATGTCCGTGGTTAAGTGGACATTGTGTACAACAGCATTTTTCAGGACACTGAGGACACTTTTTCTGATGTTTCTGTACAGTCTCGGTATCGCCTGCCTAGTGAAGTGGAATCTAGACGGGATTTGGAACCGGGGACACACTACCTCCATCAATTGTCTAAATCCCACTGCACTAATGGCGGATACCGAACGCACGTCTAACACCAACATAGCAGTCAAGGCCTCAGTTATACGTTTTGCTTCAGGATGACTGCTGTCGTACTTCATCCTCCTCGCTAAGGACTGTTGGAGGGTCAATTGTTTAGTAAAAGTAGTGGTGTTCCTACTTCCTCTCTGGGATGATGAACGACTCCCAGCAGCTGCAACAGCAGCAGCGGCAGCAGTAGGCGTAGCAATGCAGGATCCTCCGGAGGAATCCCGGATATGAGAGTCAGTCATGCCAGTGATATGGCCTGCAGGACTACTTCCAATCCTGACTAAGGAGGAAATTGATGAGGAGGGAGTTGACGGTGTTGTATGCAGGCGCTTGGATACAACAGGACAACGGGATTTAGGTGTCCCTGGACTGCTTACGGTCTTAGCCAAAGTTTCTGAACTTGACAGTAACTTTTTATGAACGCGCTGAAGGTGCCGTGTAAGGGAGGATGTTCCTAGGTGGTTGACGTCCCTACCCCTACTTATTTCACCTTTTCATATGGTACATATGGCAAGACAGTTGTTGTCCGGATTTGGATAGAAATATTGCCAGACCAAAGAGGTGGAATGTTTGGTCTTCTGCCAAGGCATGACCGTGATGGGCTTTTTCATCCCACGGACAACAACTGTCTCCCCCGGAGCCTGATTTAAACAAACCACATCACCATCAGAATCCTCCTCGCCAACTTCCTCCTCAGCGCCAGCTACACCAGTATCTTCATCCTGTTGTACTTCAACAGTGACATCTTCAATTTGCATATCAGCAAGTGGACTGTGGGTGCTCCTTTCAGCACTTGCAGGGGGCGTGCAAATGGTGGAAAGAGCCACCTCTTCCCGTCCAGTGCTGGGAAGGTCAGGCATCGCAACCACCACCACACTTGGACTCTCCTTGGGGATTTGTGATATCTTCTTAGAAAGCACAGTTCTTCGCTGTGCTTTTGCCAGCTTAACTCTTTTGATTTTTTTAGTGGGAGGAGGGCTTCCATCGTCATGTGAAGCTGAACCACTAGTCATGAACATACTAGGGATCGACCTTAGCCGTTCCTTGCCACTCCGTGTCGTAAATGGCATATTTGCAAGTTTACGTTTCTCTTCAGTTGATTTAAATGTTTTTTTCAAGGTCATTTTCCTGAACTTTGTCATTTGGGATTGTATGTGCCCTCTATTATGACATTGGGCATCGGCCTTGGCAGACGATGTTGATGGCATGTTATCGTCTATGTCATGACTAGTGGCAGCAGCTTCAGCACTAGGAGGAAGTGGTTCTTGATCTTTCTCTATTTTATTTTAATCGGAGAAAGTTTGGTCCTCCTTTTATGTTATATCGATTTGATATATACGTGCGGCTAAACACAGAAAATATTTTTTTATTTTTGCTGGAGAGTAGTGCACTTTGTGGGTTACACCACCCTTTAAGAAATGAGCCAGCCGGGCTCTTTACTTATGGGACACAGGAGCACGCTTGGCGCTGCTCCTTTGTTGATGCACGTGCGGCTACTGCGCACACAATTCACAAACACAGAAAATATATATTTTTTTGGTTTGGAGTGTACTTTGGGGGTTACAGCACCCTTTAATGGTCAAGCCAGCCGGCCCTTTACTTATGACACAGGCGCACGCTTGGCACTACTTTGTTGATGCACGTGCGGCTACTGCGCACACAATTCACAAACACAGAAAATATTTTTTTTTTTGGTTTGGAGTGTACTTTGGGGATTACAGCACCCTTTAACGGTCAAGCCAGCCGGCCCTTTACTTATGACACAGGCGCACGCTTGGCACTACTTTGTTGATGCACGTGCGGCTACTGCGCACACAATTCACAAACACAGAAAATATTATTTTTTGGGGTTTGGAGTGTACTTTGGGGGTTACAGCACCCTTTAACGGTCAAGCCAGCCGGCCCTTTACTTATGACACAGGCGCACGCTTGGCACTACTTTGTTGATGCACGTGCGGCTACTGCGCACTCAATTCACAAATACAGAAAAAATATTTTGTTACTTGGTTTGGAGTGTTCTTTGGGGGTTACAGCACCCTTTAACGGTCAAGCCAGCCGGCCCTTTACTTATGACACAGGCGCACGCTTGGCACTACTTTGTTGATGCACGTGCGGCTTCTGCGCACACAATTCACAAACACAGAAAATATATATTTTTTTGGTTTGGAGTGTACTTTGGGGGTTACAGCACCCTTTAACGGTCAAGCCAGCCGACCCTTTACTTATGACACAGGCGCACGCTTGGCACTACTTTGTTGATGCACGTGCGGCTACTGCGCACACAATTCACAAACACAGAAAATAATTTTTTTTTTGGTTTGGAGTGTACTTTGGGGGTTACAGCACCCTTTAACGGTCATGCCAGCTGGCCTTTTCTTATGACACAGGCGCACGCTTGTGCGCTTGGCACTACTTTGTTGATGCACATGCGGCTACTGCGCACACAATTCACAAACACAGAAAATATATATTTTTTTGGTTTGGAGTGTACTTTGGGGGTTACAGCACCCTTTAACGGTCAAGCCAGCCGGCCCTTTACTTATGACACAGGCGCACACTTGGCACTACTTTGTGGATGCACGTGCGGCTACTGCGCACACAATTCACAAACACAGAAAATATATATTTTTTTAGTTTGGACTGGAGTGTACTTTGGGGGTTACAGCACCCTTTAACGGTCAAGCCAGCCGGCCCTTTACTTATGACACCGGCGCACGCTTGGCACTACTTTGTTGATGCACGTGCGGCTACTGCGCACACAATTCACAAACACAGAAAAAATATTTTGTTATTTGGTTTGGAGTGTACTTTGGGGGTTACAGCACCCTTTAACGGTCAAGCCAGCCGGCCCTTTACTTATGACACAGGCGCACGCTTGGCACTACTTTGTTGATGCACGTGCGGCTACTGCGCACACAATTCACAAACACAGAAAATATATATTTTTTTGGTTTGGAGTGTACTTTGGGGGTTACAGCACCCTTTAACGTTCAAGCCAGCTGGCCCTTTACTTATGACACAGGCGCACGCTTGGCACTACTTTGTTGATGCACGTGCGGCTACTGCGCACACAATTCACAAACACAGAAAATATATATTTTTTTGTTTTGGACTGGAGTGTACTTTGGGGGTTACAGCACCCTTTAACGGTCAAGCCAGCCGGCCCTTTACTTATGACACAGGCGCACGCTTGGCACTACTTTGTTGATGCACGTGCGGCTACTGCACACACAATTCACAAACTCACAAAAAATATTATTTTTTTAGCACTTGGGGGGAGCACCCCTGATGGACAGAGCACCTCCTGGACAACACTACTGCACCCCTTTAGGACTGGGACACTGCACAGGACTTTGGAGTGGACACAGCCCCTATGGAGAACTGACTGCACAACACAGTCCAGCCAGCCCCTATGGACTTTGAAGTAGTGGACACAGCCCCTATTAACAACAGCAGCACAGCACAACACAGCCAGCCCCTATGGACTTTGAAGTAGTGGACAACAGCTGCACAGTGCAGCACAGCACAGCACAGCACAACACTACTCTGCACTACACTACACTACACAGCCCAGCCAGCCCTAACTCCCACCCTCCCTCTTCACTGTCCACAGCCGATTGAGAAAATGGCGCCGACGCGGGTACCTTATATAGGATCCAAAACCCGCGAGACTCGGAAGGCGGGATGATGACGTTTTGCCTCGATTTCAGATCCGAGTCAGGTGGGAAAAGTCGAGCCTGACTCGGATCGGCCTCGGATCGGGGGGGCTTGGGGGGGTTCGGATTTCAGAAATCCGAACCCGCTCACCCCTAGTCTAGATATGCATCAGATGTTAGACATGCAATAGGTCGACAGGGACAAAAGGTCGACAGGTACAAAGGTCGGCACAGTAAAGGTCGACATGAAAGATCAACAGGTACAGATGGTCGACAGTGTCATAAGGACAACACGGAAATGGTCGACACATAAATGGTTGACACATTATTTTTTCTAACCCTAATATTCACTCTAACCATCCCCTTGGTGCGTAACCCTCCCTCCTAGGTGCCTGACCCAAACCATCCCTTTTAGTGCCTAACCCTAAACCCTCCGGTAAGTGCCTATCCATAACCCTCCCTCCTGGTGCCTAACCCTAATCATTGGGGTAAGTGCCTAACCGGCTGGGTAAGTGCCTAACCCTAACCCTAAAAAAGTACCGGCCATTTGTATGTAAAACATTTTTGTGTTTACCTTCTGATCTTGTTGACCTTTTGTACCTGTCAACCTTCTTCTATGTTGACCTTTACTATGTGACCTTTTGTCCCTGTTGACCTATTGCCTGTCTAACATCTGGTGTCTATCTAGAGATTGTTGACTTTTTTACTGTCTAGACCGGATACCAGGTGCTCATTGGCGGATTGAAAGCACCCACTTTTCATGACTAATTTTTCTTAGCTTATAACGTCCACTTTTAATGACTCTATTAATTTTGCAGGGCAGACACAGGTGCAGTGTGAAAGGGGATGACCCGGATATAACCCGGGTCCAATGTGCAGTGTTAAAAGGGTTTGAGAGCTATGACACTGCTTGAAACTATGGGGCTAATTCAGTAGAGGATGGAATTTCAAATCTGCACGCAGGCAGCTTTGCAGTTCCATCCTTGCAAATATGCAAATGCCGCAGGAAGTATATGACACCTCATGCTGCATCTGCGATTCCAGCACTGCGACCGAGGTCATAGGCTGGGATAACCATAGCAGCCATTGGTCGTGATGGTGGACGGCCTCGGCCAGTTGAATGAGCCTCAGTTTACTCAGGCTTGCTGCCTTGCTAGGCCAGGAAACTGCGTCCGTGGCCACAGCCCCTGGCCTTTCCACTCCCGGAAGATGAGGCCGACACGCACCCGTTTCCAGGAATGCCAGATTGAAGCATGCTTGCCTACTCTTTCTGGGAACATCTGGATGTCTCCCAAAGTTTTCGGGAGTCCCAAGGACTCACATAGTAGTTTGGAATTATGCCATGGGGGGGCAGGGCCTAATGACAAGAAAAGGCCAGCAATGCACCCTCAGGATCAGCTGCATGTCCTCTCCTGTAACTCTTCCAGAGGGCAATATTTCATGTTAACATGTATAATTGGAAGTGATGACATAAAACTCTCCAATTACCAGCAATGACATCAGATTTGACTCTTTATAACTGCATGATATTATTAAAGATGTTGAGGTTCAGTTCCCGGAGAACCACCAACAACCGAATTTAGGGGTTCCGAGTCAAACCGAGTCTGAGTTCAGAATCACTTTGGGGTACAGAGTCAAACCGAGTCCCGGTTTGGATCTTCCCGCGGTTCGGAACCCGGATTTTGGATTGCATTTAAACAAGTCAAAATTACATAATTTTAGCTGGGTTTTTTTTTCTTAAATACATAACCAAAACCAAAACACTTGAGGGTGGTTTTGCTAAACCAAAACACAAAGATCAATCCGGATCCAAAATCAAAACACGGGGGTCCGCGCACATCTCTAGATATTATTTACAGGAGTTTATACATACAATATAACATCACTTGTGTATTCTATACATGATATTCTTACAAAAGTTTGATCTACCAAACAACGTGCTGCATTTCAAGTGGATCCTGCGCTTGGTGAGTGCAGAGAAAGCGTTTACTCTAGAGAGCAATGATCACTATAACAGCAGATGTTCCAGTCTTGCCCACCAAAGCTAACTGCTAACTGCACTGGATATAAAGCGTATTCTTTGGCCTAGTGTGTCTGTAGCCAGGGATCAACAAGAACAAAGATAAAACAAAGTAACCTGGATAAGGAAACGCTCCAGCAGCTGACAGCTTGCAGAGATTGTGCGCAGCAAGATTTTATTAATCTGTATTGTACACAATGACATCGGAACTAACTACATTCTTCACACATTATACACACGCGTCCAGCTGTCTCCTTCTTACTATATCTGTGCACAGGTGCTAATGTCAATGAGTTCTACCATGCAGAATACTGCTCTGACATAAATCTTTCATCCTGCATAATAAAGATAATTTTTCCAATTCCTAAATAACATACTTCCCGTACACTTGTATTTCTAATAATATGCCAGTGTTTCCTTATAGAAGATCATTACTGCTTACGGTACAGTATGTGGGGGGTATGTATCAAACCTTGGAGAGAGATAAAGTGGAGAAAGATAATTTTGGGGAGATTTATCAAAGCTTGGAGACAGATAAAGTACCAACCAATCAGATGCTAAGGGGTTATATTTACTAAATTGAGAGTTTTTACATGTAGAGATGTTGCCCATAGCAACTAATCAGATTCTACTTAACATTTAACTAGCACCTTCCAGAAGATAATAGCTAGAATCTGATTGGTTGCTATGGGCAACATCTCCACTTCGAAAAACTCTCACTTTAGTAAATTTACCCCTAACTGTCATTTTCAAACACAGGCCCCCATTTATCAATGAATTTTTGTCTATAAAACTTGTTTTCTGTGATAAATAACAGAATCCTGTATATATTATTGCTGATAGCTGTTTTTAAGCAGCGCTATTAGCACTTCGCTCCCTCATTGCAGATGGCTGGAGAATGTATTTGTCAAATTGCGCTCGTTTTCCTTATTTTACTTCATCACCTCATTGGCGCTGATAAACAGCGTGCCGGCGGTGTGTGTCCAGCGCTCTCCTCTCCGGCACCCGGAGGTATGCCCAGCATGCAGTGCGGCTCCCGGGTTTCTATGGAAACACCCAGGGCTGTGTATTGCATTCTGTTAAGAAACCCACAGATAATAGCCATCAACCCCTCCACTCCGCACCACACATAAATAGTAGCCATCAGTGCCCCCCCTCAACCCCCCCAATCTGCTGTGCTGTCACAGCAGGTACAATGAGAACAAGGTTAGATAAAACTGTATGCTGGCGTCCGGAAGTATGGACTGAGCACGTGCTGGTCCAAAGGTCCCGACTGCACATACACAGGGGCCTATTCATTAAACATTAAAATTCTCTCGAGATAATTAGCTTTAGAACTCTCATTGAGTTCTAGCTAATTATAGGTGGAATTCATCATTCCACCTCTCCATAAGTATCTATTCCGAAAAGCTGTCATTTTTGCGGTGACAGCTTTTCAGGAAATAGATACTTTTCATCTGGAAACAGTGCTGCGCATGCGCTGTTACATCTGTAAAACCAGCGCATGCGCAGCACTGCCTACAGATGCGTTAAGTTTCGTACCCCCCCGATCCCCCCCCACCCCCCTCCCCCATCCGCTCACCTTCCCCCACCCGACTTACCTGTCCGCGCAGCAGCCTCCGGCTCCGTCCTGCTGGTCTGTCATGTGGTTTCCCAGCAGACCACATGACAGAAAAGAAAAATGAAAAAAAAAATTTTCTTTTTCTAAACTTTCTTGTGCTCTGCTGGGGAGCACACATGACAGACCAGCCTCCGGAGCCTGAGGACGGAGCAGAGCGCAGGAGGGACTCGTCGGGGGACCTGCACACGCTGATACAGGTAAGTGGATTCTGCTATTCGCCACCTCACAGTGGCGAATAGTAACTGCATCAAATTCCGAAAATTTATAATTTTCGGAATTTGATGAATGCCACAATTTCCACATCCCCATACTAATGTATGGGGAGTGTGGAAATTAACGCAGGGGAACTTAGCAAGGAGATACCTGTGATATCTCCTGTGTTAAGTCTGTTCATGAATACCAAAATAACGTTATTTAAGGAAAATGTCCTTAAAAACGTTATATTAGTGTTGATGAATAGGCCCCACAGTCTGACAACACTCTGAGCTTTACATCTCGTCAGCGCTGCTTCAGCGTTAAAAGCAGCGCTAACTAGGCAAATATCGATACCGCTCGCCAAGTCATTTCTCCTTGTTATATACAAGGAACATATGGTAAAAAAAAAGTGAGAGAAAACATTAATTATCACTTCACTGCAAGTGTTTTGATAAATGGGGGAAACAGCCTGTAAAGTAACATTTAGAATCTGATTGGTTAGTACTTTATCTCTCTCCAAACTTTGATAAATCTCTCACAAATTACCAAAAAATTACACTTAAAAGCTGATTGGTTGGTACTTTATCTCTCTCCAAGGTTGCTAATTCACCAGGGGAGGGGGTGCGGTTCGGGACTGTCAATTTTATGTTTTTTATCATTATCACTTGTAGCTTCCTCTTCTGGATCAGATCTTTTATCCCCAGCAGCTCCTGGCCTCCCCTAGCTCTTTCAAAGAGAAAAGTAGAGTCTTTGCTGCAGTGCACTATTACGTAAGTCTGCGTTATTCACTTGATTCAACAGTTAAAACATATTAGTCTTTATTAGTTTTTAATAAAAATTTTGTCATTTAGGGGTTACCAATCTGGCGAAATATTTAAAATACAATCAAGATTCAAGCATAATAAAAAGATGTGTATGAAATAAAGAAATTTAGTGTATTAAAACTTATATAATACCACTGGTTATATATCTTTATACCTTTGTGGGATTGGTTTGCAGTGTATTATGATTTGCATTGTCCTCATAATATCACTGTTACAATATATGTGTATGTGTATATAGGCTTATCAGTCTATGGGGTCTATTTACTAAGCAGTGTAAGGAGACAGAGTGAAAAGTGATAAGAAAGTGATAAGGTGCCAGCCAATCAGCTCCCAACTGTCATTTTTCAACACAGCCTGTGAGATGACAGTTGGGAGCTGATTGGCTGGCACCTTATCACTTCCTTATCACTTTTCACTCTGTCTCCTAACACTGCTTAGTAAATAGACCCCTATATCCATTATCCTATGTTAGTGATATTAATTTAAAGAGTGTTTAGCTGCAGCAGCTGTAATGTGACAAATTATGTTACAATTAGATCGCAATGTATCAGTTTAAGAAAAACAGTCTTAGAGTAGTTACTTTAGTAACAGTTCCTATTTATCTGCTCAATTGCATTTTATTCATGATTCAATAGTGAATAGAAACGCCAATGAGCGTTTCGCCTGGCTGCGTTTCTATTCACAATAACGCTGGTTACACTCGAATGTTATAGGGATGGATTAATATGATGAAACATGTTTTATACCTGTTTATATCATGTTTAACATGATATACTATCCATCATAAAACCCTTTATTTACTGTGTCAGCACCAAACATTATAATACGAGCCATTAATAACTATATTACTAGTGCGGGATCATAAACCTTCTCTTGTACTCCCTTATCTCTTTTTCTCGGGCGTGTCTTATGTCCCTATTTGAAAAATGATGGGGACGGGGGCCCAATGCTCTTACTGGCACAGGGCACCCAAAAGTCTAGTTACGGCTCTGTCCCCTAGCCTCTCAGTATTTGGAGCTTCAATAAAAAAAAGTTGTTCAATGGACCAATTTGAATTTAAGTTGGTATTGCCTTGCACCTCACACCACAGAGGCCTATGGGCGTCATTCAACTTGAACCACAAGGAAGTCCGGGGCGCCCTTAGAGTTAGCCACGGGGGGGAGGGTTAAGTTTAGGGAGCGTAGCGGGTTTAGGTTTTGGGGGGGGGAGGTTAGGGTTAGGCACCCCTAGGGGGATCGATAGGCACCACTGGGGGGGTTAGGTTTAGGCACGAAGGGGGGAGGGTTAGGTTTAGGCACTAACAGGGAGGGTTAGGGTGCGGGGTGGGGAAGGTTAGGTTTAGGCTACAAGAAGGGAGGATTAGGGTTAGGGGGGAGGGTAAGTATACTTGGGATGCCGCTGTCGGTATTGTGACAGGAGGCATCCCAACAGCCGGCATTAAAGTACCCATTCCCATGTTTTCCTGTTTGACAAAGGTGATAGGGAAAGAGGGGTCTTATGCCAAAAAGAGAGAAAGAATGTTCCCAAGCGCCCCTAATGGGAATGATGGACAGTTTTTCAGAGCAAAATGTACCAAATATTTTCTGAGTCAGTGATCTGTGTGTGATGTTATTACACCACCAAAACAGTCCCAGTGCAATACTTCTGCATCAATGTCACTGTGCCAGAAAAGTTCAAATAAGTCACCGTAACTTCAGTAATATCAAGTCGTCACTTCAAGCTTTGATTAAATTCCTTCATCCAAGGCAAAACCACGTCATTATCTTCAGCAAGAGACAGCAATGGCCGCTCTCTGCCTCTTCCTGCTCCCACTGTCATCCGGAATGGAGGGGTCTTACTCCGGCTCTGCTCCGGCCTCGTCACTTTCTCATGCGTATGACAGAGACATGTTTATTCTAACAGGAAATAAAATGAAGCTTTGGGATGTGAGAAGCATATAAGGATGAATGATCAGGGCTTCATGCACGCAAACTAAAGGTTATGCAAAATATAAAAGCATCTTCTAATTTGCAACTATTATAAAAGAAATAATACTATTACATTTATTACAGCAAACAAAATTATTTATTAATTTATGGGGGAAGGGTGTGTATTATGAATTGTATTAAATACACTGTTTTAGATATATTTAGTATATAAAAAATGGGAAATAAACATTTAGTAAGCTATTGCTACTGTACTTTTTTTGTTTTGTTACGGTGGCACAGTGGTTAGCATTGACAACACACAACGCAGGGCCATGGTGTGATTGCGGGCAGGACTATCCATGCTCAGTTTATATGTTCTCCTGGGATTTCCCAGGTGCACCAGTTTTCTCACACTTTCCAACACATGATAGAAGGTTAATGCGCTTCTAACAAAGTGGACCCTAGTGTTTTGAGTGCTTGTGTAATACTCAATTTATACTGTAAGCGCCAATGGGGCAGGGACTCATGTGAATATTCTCTGTACAGCGCTGGGAAACATGTTAGCGCTAAACAAATGAACGTTAACTAAATAAATGCTTGTTCAGGAACACAGAGAGAACGTAAAGAATGACTGCATGTGAGACTGTTTTGTGGGGAGATAGTTGAAATCCCAGCTGCCTGGATGCTGGTGCTCAGAATTCCTGCTGCCTGATCGCTGACATCCCAACAGTAAATAATGGGGTTAGGAGAAGGGTTAGGCACTAGGGAAGGGTTAGGGTTAGGCACTAGGGGGAGGGTTAGGGATAGGCACTAGGGGGAGGGTTAGGGTTAGGCACTAGGGGGAGGGTTAGGGGTTAGGCACTAGGGGGATGGTTAGCGTTAGGCACTAAGGGGAGGGTCAGGCACTAGGGAGGGTTAGGCACTAGGGGGAGGGTTAGGGTTAGGTACTAGGGGGAGGGTTGGGGTTAAGCACTAGGAGGAGGGTTAGGGTTAGGCACTGGGGGGAGGGTTAGGGTTAGGCACTAGGAGAGGGTTAGCGTTAGGCACTAGGGGGAGGGTTAGGGTTAGGCACTAGGGGGAGGGTTAGGGGTTAGGCACTAGGGGGATGGTTAGGGTTAGGCACTAGGGGGAGGGTCAGGCACTAGGGAGGGTTAGGCACTAGGGGGTGGGTTAGGGGTTAGGCACTAGGGGGAGGGTTAGGGTTAGGCACTAGGGGGAGGGTTGGGGTTAGGCACTAGGAGGAGGGTTAGGGTTAGGCACTGGGGGGAGGGTTAGGGTTAGGCACTAGGGGGAGGGTTAGGCACTAGGGGGAGAGTTAGGGTCAGGCACTAGGGGGAGAGTTAGGGGTTAGGCACTAGGGGGTGGGTTAGGCACTAGGGGGAAGGTTAGGGTTAGGCACTGGGGGGAGGGTTAGGGTTAGGCACTGGGGGCAGGGTAAGGGTTAGGCACTAGGGGAAGGGTTAGGGCTAGGCACTGGGGGGAGGGTTAGAGTTAGGCACTAGGGGAAGGGTTAGGGTTAGGCACTAGGGGGAAGGTTAGGATGCGGTAGTAGTAGGTTAGGGTTAGACTTCCAAAGGGGATGGTTAGGGTTAAACTACCAAAAAATACAGTTAAGGTTAGGCTGCAGGAGGGATGGGTTAGGGTTAATGATAGAATATTCACTAAAATTCATCTGGATTTTGACCGTCGAGATTCCATTGCCAGTATTGTGACTTCGGGATGGTCACCGCTGGGATATCGTACCCAACCCATTTCTTGATAGATAGATAGATAGATAGATAGATAGATAGATAGATAGATGTTTGTATACAATATAATTTTACTCACTGAAAGAAAGAGGTCTTGAAACTAATGCTGGGTACACACTGAGAGATACATTGGCCGATCAATTGATCAGCCAATGTATCTTCTGCCCGTCGGCCTGTGTGTACCTGAAATATGTCGGTGAATGTCGCCATTCACCGACATATCGCATTGGCTGTGCTACACAGCCGATGGACAGATATGTCTGCACACATATCTGTCCATCTGCAAGTATGTACGGGCGGTCTGCAGATCGCCCGTACACACACAGCGGCAGCCACGAGGAGGGGGGCGGGATGCGCTCCTGACACACCCACTGGCCGCCGGGTCCCGCCTCCCAGGCCGACAGGACCTGAGGGCACAAGCAGATGATTGCCGTTCAGTGTGTATGAACGACCATCATCTGCAGATATATCTGCAGATCGCTCGATCTGCAGATATATCAGTCAGGTGTGTACCCACCTTAAGATAATCAATCTTATTTAGCGATCAATGGTAAATGCAAGGTGTAACAGTATGTCAAACAATACTTCAGATTCAAATTAGGACTCGCTGTACTGTGGAAGGAGTGGGAGACACCTGGGTCCTTTCACCCCCTGATATGTTTCAACTAAAGAAAGGCTTTTACCAAAAGGCACATTGCTATTTTCTTTCTCTGCTTGGTATGCCTGAAAATGATAGAAACACCTATTCACATTTCTGGTATGAGATGAAAACCTGGCTGATTCGATAGTTTAGTAATTAATCATTATCAGTAGACCTAATGATGGACATTGATGAGAAATGGTGCACAGGTAATTGGTACACAATTGAGGGAATTCAATTAGGCGCAGGCTTTGCTGCACAGGTTTCTTACCCAGGGCTATTCAATTTATCAGCATTTTCAACCACGTGGTAAACCAAGGGTTAACGCGTGCTCACCCATAGATTACGCGCAAAGTGCAATGTGCAGTGCAACAAAACATGAGAAAGCTGGGTGATATAGCCTAGTGAAATGCGTTGAGCCTTCTGTATGGCTTCCTCACATTATAATTAGGGGTGTGCACCGGCCACTTTTCGTATTTTGTGTTTTGGTTTTGGATCTGGATCTTTCTTCGTGTTTTGGATCTGGATTGGTTTTGCCAAAACCACCCTTCCGTGTTTTGGGTTCTGGGTTTTGTGTTTTGGATCTGTATTTTTTTTTAAAAAAGCATAAAAACAGCTAAAATCACAGAATTTGTAGGTTTTTCTGCTCCTATGCTATTATTAACCTCAATAACCTTAATTTCCACTCATTTCCAGTCTATTCTGAACACCTCACACCTCACAATAGTGTTTTTATGTCCAAAAGGTTGCACCGAGGTAGCTGGATGACAATGCTAAGCGACACGAGTGGGCGGCACAAACACGTGACCCATCTAGGAGAGACACTGCAGTGGCAGACAGGATGGCAGTTAGAAAAACTAGGCCCCAAACTGTACATAATGCAAAGAAAAAAAAGAAGTGCAAGATGGAATTGTCCTTGGGCCCTCCCACCCACCCTTATGTTGTATAAACAGGACATGCACACTTTAACAAATCAATCATTTCAGCGCCAGGGTCTGCCACACAACTGTGGCTGAAATGATTGGTTCGTTTGGGCCCTCACAAAACAAGCTGGCAATTAATGTGTCCCTGCACAAACTGGCTCTACGGAGGCAAGATGTCATCCTCACCCTCCTCATCCACCGATTCCTCACCCTCTTCAGTGTGTACATCCTCATCCTCACAAAGTATTAACTCGTCCCCACTTGAATCCACCACCACAGGTCCCTCTGTACATTCTGGAGGCTGGTCTCCCTGGAAGAGCTGATAATGCATTTTGATGAACATCATCTTCTCCACATTCTGTGGAAGCAACCTCCTACGCCTTTCGCTGACAAGGTTCCCGGCTGCACTAAACACTCTTTCGGAGTACACACTGGAGGGGGGGCAACTCAGGTAAAATAGAGCCAGTTTGTACAGGGGCCTCCAAATTGCCTCTTTTTCCTGCCAGTACAGGTATGGACTGTCTGACATGCCTACTTTGATGCTGTCACCGATGTAATCCTCCACCATTCTGTCAATGGTGACAGTATCATATGCAGTGACAGTAGACATGTCAGAAATTGTTGCCAGGTCCTTCAGTCCGGACCAGATGTCCAAACTTGGTCCTGCCTGCCCTGCATCACCGCCAGCGGGTTGCTTAGGATACCTAAGTTTTTTCCTGGCAGCCCCAGTTGCGGGAGAAAATGAAGAAGGAGCCGTTGACGTGTCACGTTCCGCTTCAGCTGACAGTGTGTTCACCAGCAGGTCTTTGCACCTCTGCAGGCTTGTGTCGGCCGGAAAGAGAGACACCACATAGGCTTTAAACCTAGGATCGAGCACGGTGGCCAAAATGTAGTGGTCTGATTTCAACAGATTGACCACCCTGGAATCCTGGCAAAGCGAATGAAGGGCTTCATCCACAAGTCCCACATGCCGAGCGGAATCGCTCCGTCTTAGCTCCTCCTTCACTTTCTCCAGCTGCTTCTGCAAAAGCCTGATGAGGGGAATGACTTGACTCAAGCTGACAGTGTCTGAACTGACTTCACGTGTGGCAAGTTCGAAGGGCTGGAGAACCTTGCACAACACGGAAATCATTCTCCACTGCGCTTGAGTCAGGTGCATACCCCCTCCTTTGCCTATGTCATAGGTGGATGTATAGGCTTGTATGGCCTTTTGCTGCTCCTCCATCCTCTGAAGCATATAGAGGGTTGAGTTCCACCGCGTCACAACCTCTTGCTTCAGGTGATGGCGGGGCAGGTTCAAGAGTGTTTGCTGGCGCTCCAGTCTTCGGCACGCAGTCGCTGAATGGCGAAAATGCCCAGAAATTTTTCGGGCCACCCAAAGCGTCTCCTGCACGCCCCTGTCGCTTTTCAGAAAATTCTGCACCACCAAGTTTATTGTGTGAGCAAAACATGGGACATGCTGGAATTTGCCTAGATGTAATGCCCGCACAATATTGGTGGCGTTGTCAGATATCACAAATCCCCAGGAGAGTCTAAGTGGGGTAAGCCACTGGGCGATGATTTCCCTCAGTTTCTCTAAGAGGTTGTCGGCGGTGTGCCTCTTACTGAAACCGGTGATACACAGCGTAGCCTGCCTTGTAACGAGCTGGCGTTTCTGAGATGCTGCTACTGGTGACCCTGCTGCTGTTGCTGCGTAAGGTGATACATCTACCCAGTGGGCTGTCACAGTCATATAGTCCTTAGTCTGCCCTGTTCCACTTGTCCACATGTCCGTGGTTAAGTGGACATTGTGTACAACAGCATTTTTCAGGACACTGAGGACACTTTTTCTGACGTTTCTGTACAGTCTCGGTATCGCCTGCCTAGTGAAGTGGAATCTAGACGGGATTTGGAACCGGGGACACACTACCTCCATCAATTGTCTAAATCCCACTGCACTAATGGCGGATACCGGATGCACGTCTAACACCAACATAGCAGTCAAGGCCTCAGTTATACGTTTTGCTTCAGGATGACTGCTGTCGTACTTCATCCTCCTCGCTAAGGACTGTTGGAGGGTCAATTGTTTAGTAAAAGTAGTGGTGTTCCTACTTCCTCTCTGGGATGATGAACGACTCCCAGCAGCAGCAACAGCAGCAGCGGCAGCAGTAGGCGTAGCAATGCAGGATCCTCCGGAGGAATCCCGGATAGGAGAGTCAGTCATGCCAGTGACATGGCCTGCAGGACTACTTCCGATCCTGACTAAGGAGGAAATTGACGAGGAGGGAGTTGACGGTGTGGTTTGCAGGCGCTTGGATACAACAGGACAACGGGATTTAGGTGTCCCTGGACTGCTTACGGTCTTAGCCAAAGTTTCTGAACTTGACAGTAACTTTTTATGAACGCACTGCAGGTGCCGTATAAGGGAGGATGTTCCTAGGTGGATGACGTCCCTACCCCTACTTATTTCACCTTTACATATGGTACATATGGCAAGACAGTTGTTGTCCGGATTTGGATAGAAATATTGCCAGACCAAAGAGGTGGAATGTTTGGTCTTCTGCCAAGGCATGACCGTGATGGGCTTTTTCATCCCACGGACAACAACTGTCTCCCCCGGAGCCTGATTTAAACAAACCACATCACCATCAGAATCCTCCTCGCCAACTTCCTCCTCAGCGCCAGCTACACCAGTATCCTCATCCTGTTGTACTTCAACAGTGACATCTTCAATTTGCATATCAGCAAGTGGACTGTGGGTGCTCCTTTCAGCACTTGCAGGGGGCGTGCAAATGGTGGAAAGAGCCACCTCTTCCCGTCCAGTGCTGGGAAGGTCAGGCATCGCAACCACCACCACACTTGGATTCTCCTTGGGGATTTCTGATATCTTCTTAGAAAGCACAGTTCTTCGCTGTGCTTTTGCCAGCTTAACTCTTTTGATTTTTTTAGTGGGAGGAGGGCTTCCATCGTCATGTGAAGCTGAACCACTAGTCATGAACATACTAGGGATCGACCTTAGCCGTTCCTTGCCACTCCGTGTCGTAAATGGCATATTGGCAAGTTTACGTTTCTCTTCAGCTGATTTAAATGTCTTTTTCAAGGTCATTTTCCTGAACTTTGCCATTTGGGATTGTATGTGCCCTCTACTATGACATTGGGCATCGGCCTTGGCAGACGACGTTGATGGCATGTTATCGTCTATGTCATGACTAGTGGCAGCAGCTTCAGCACTAGGAGGAAGTGGTTCTTGATCTTTCTCTATTTTATTTTTATCGGAGAAAGTTTGGTCCTCCATTTATGTTATATCGATTTGATATATACGTGCGGCTAAACACAGAAAATAATTTTTTTTTGGTTTGGACTGGAGTGTACTTTGGGGGTTACAGCACCCTTTAACGGTCAAGCCAGCCGGCCCTTTACTTATGACACAGGCGCACGCTTGCCACTACTTTGTTGATGCACGTGCGGCTACTGCGCACACAATTCACAAACACAGAAAATAATTTTTTTTTGGTTTGGACTGGAGTGTACTTTCGGGGGTTACAGCACCCTTAACGGTCAAGCCAGCCGGCCCTTTACTTATGACACAGGCGCACGCTTGGCACTACTTTGTTGATGCACGTGCGGCTACTGCGCACACAATTCACAAACACAGAAAATATATTATTTTTTTAGCACTTGGGGGGAGCACCCCTGATGGACATAGCACCCCCTGGACAACACTACAGCACCCCTTTAGGACTGGGACACTGCACAGGACTTTGGAGTGGACACAGCCCCTATGGAGAACTGACTGCACAACACAGTCCAGCCAGCCCCTATGTACTTTGAAGTAGTGGACACAGCCCCTATTAACAACAGCAGCACAGCACAACACAGCCAGCCCCTATGGACTTTGAAGTAGTGGACAACAGCAGCACTACACTACACTACACAGCCCTAACTCCCACCCTCCCTCTTCACTGTCCACAGCCGAGTGAGAAAATGGCGCCGACGCGGGTACCTTATATAGGATCCAAAACCCGCGAGACTCGGAAGGCGGGATGATGACGTTTTGCCTCGATTTCAGATCCGAGTCAGGCGGGAAAAGTCGAGCCTGACTCGGATCGGACTCGGATCGGGGGGGCTCGGCTTGGTTCGGATTTCAGAAATCCGAACCCGCTCACCCCTAATTATAATAGACCTTATTGGACTCTGTGTTCTGCCTGGACTAATATGCGGCATTTTGGACACCTGGTGTACCCATCCAGCCCATCCACCTGCACCACCGGCTGCTTTGGACACCTGGTGTACCCATTCAGCTCATCCACCTGCACCACCGGCTGCTTTGGACACCTGGTGTACCCATTCAGCTCATCCACCTGCACCACCGGCTGCTTTGGACACCTGGTGTACCCATTCAGCTCATCCACCTGCACCACCGGCTGCTTTGGACACCTGGTGTACCCATTCAGCTCATCCACCTGCACCACCGGCTGCTTTGGACACCTGGTGTACCCATCCAGTCCATCCACCTGCACCGCCGGCTGCTTTAGACACCTGGTGTACTCATCCAGCCCATCCACATGCACCACCGGCTGCTTTGGACACCTGGTGTACTCATCCAGCCCATCCACCTGCACCACCGGCTGCTTTGGACACCTGGTGTACTCATCCAGCCCATCCACTTGCACCACCGGCTGCTTTGGAAACCTGGTGTAACCATCCATCTGCACCACTAGCTGCCAAGGACTGTTTGGACACAGAACTTCACCTAATGGTAATATCCTGCTGCTTAATGGGATCGTATATGGACATAGGAGAGAAAGTCCTAATATAAACTTTGGTCGATACAGGAGCCAGTTTTTCTATAAATGTTTTATTTTCTTTTAAACCTATTAGTGGCCCCATTAGTGGTTATGCCTTATAATGTTATGTACTTGTTGAATTTTATTCTGACTTTTAATAAATGTTTATTTTTATATGGTAAACCGTCATTGGTTTTATAATTGTTTACAGTAGCACTGGTTTCCTATTTATTTTTATGTAGTTTAACACTTTATTGAACGTTCACCCCCGATTTGTACATAAGTTCCAAACTTATTGAGATTTGCACAGGTGGAATGATCTATGTATACAGATATCAGGAAACTCACCTGTCACTCTCGACAGGTTGGGTTGCACAGAACCAAAGGATATACATTATAAACAGTAAAAGTAATTCCCCTTTTACTACTGTTTACACTGCTATCCTCAGTTGCCGAGTCTGTCAGTCAAAAATCACAGAAATCAATATACTTTTTTTGTGTTTGTGTTTTATTACATACTGCCTTGAACTCCTGACTTGTAAATACTTACAAACACTTAAAACCCGCTTTCTCCAGTGATGGAGGCAACTTTAAAAGCCCTTACTGAGAAATACGCGCCGAGTATGTGAGAGTGACCTAAGACATCAATGTATTGCTGGAGAAGGCGCGCATACAACGACTACCAATATTGATGTTTCTGTCTAGCATTGCAACTCTTATGGGATTTAACAGTTTCAATTCATCCAGTGTTAAGCACGCCGATATAATCTATGGCTGTGCATGCCAGGAACAGGTGCATTGCACTGCATACAGCATGAAGGGGAAAGTCGACTCAAGCATTTCACGGGTTAAATCTTGTGCACAAAGATATCCTCAATACAGACAAACTGTGCTACGTTTGAGAAAATAATGCAGCTGCTGGTAATTAATCATTAGAAAGAAACTCATTGTTTGGCTCATAGGTCTGATGTTCTAGTTTCAGCCAGTAATGAATTATAGGGCTGGCTGTATCTCGCCTCGATGACAGGTCACGGCTACCTAATCGCCACCTTACTGTACTTAAGGAATCAATATAAACCGAGCATATAAAAATGGTGACCATCAATATCAGTGTTATGGCTTTATGATCGCCGGCAGTTGTCACTGACAACTGGTCATCCACTTTGTTCAGATAAAAATGAGTTTGGGAACTGTTGTTCTTAAATAACAATAGATATTGTGTCACTTCCACCTGCCTGGAAGCTGGAATCATGGCATCATACAGGGGCTTGTCCCTTCCATTCGCTGTGAGGAATACCCCGGTGTACATGACACAGATAGACGTTTAGGATAAATCAATGCCATAATAATTAACAGTGAGAACTGAGCCCTGAGAAGTCATGTGAGAGCAGGTTAATCATACAATGTTATTTTTAGCGTAGCAGAGTACTCCCCGGCTTTGTGCTAACAAGATATTGGTGCGTACAGAGTATGGTCTCGGAGTGATCATGCACAATCCAGATAATGCAGTATTTTCAAATATACAAAGTAATGGTATAAAGACAGCAATTATCAGGAGAGCAAACACGTTACTTACAATTATGAACAGTGAACTATCCCGTTGGTTTATACTGTTAACAAGACAAGGCTGCAAAACTTTGATAATTTTTACTGACTATTTAAAATTTACTGACAGACACTACTGCTTGCTTACTGATGACCTAATAGAGAGCTGCAAGCAGTGTGTGGTGTGGGGCCCCCTGTACCCAAGTGCCCGTGTTCACAGCACACCCGGCAGTGGGCACCCATTATAAATGCGCCTATGATTGTGGTCTGCTTTGAATACAGGTGGATATTTGCCGGACTGAGCGCAGATATGAATTAGGCCCATGTTGTTTATGCTATGTGATTATTTATTAGAAATATCAAATACTGAGATATCCTGAGCAAAGCAGGGCATGTAAGCTAGAAATAAGAGGTTCATTACCTTACTCAGACCCAAACCGTGTGGGTGATATGGGATCTGGTCAATATCTCGGCACATGGCCTGCCGGTGCTTAGAATTCCGGCACCGGAATCCCTACACCTGTCAAGTTCCCAGCACCAGCATCCCGCAGTTAGGAAGCAGGTTAGGGGGAGGGTTAGGTTTAATGTGCGGGGAGGGGGGTTAGGTTCAGGCGCTAGGGGGGGAAGTTAGGTTTAGGCACCAGGGAAGGAGGGGTAGGGGTAGAAGAAGGGTTAGGATACTTACCGACAGGCCCAGAAAACAGTTGCTACTTGCCAGAATTACCTCCCACAAAGTTACCTGACTGTCAATCACATTGCGAGTAAAAAGTCGCTGCGGCGTGACTACAGTAATGCACCTTGATGCATGCACAGTGTGACTTGGACACAAGCACAGTTTACTGTACATTAAGATAACGGGCGGGATGTAATAAGGCCAAAAATGTGGTAATACCCCTGAAAATGCAGTTTTTGGGAGTTTTAGCGCATTCCCCAAACTTTGTCCCGATGGGTAATGCCACCTTCAGGTGGTGTTACCCAATAGGAGCCTATGGGCTTCTTATAGGAACTCTGGACCTCATTCAGAGTCGGTAGTTGCGGCCGCACGGTCGTAAGGTAAAAGGGTCCGGATATGCAAATGAAGCGCTCGCAAGTTGCGTCGTTAAGATGGGAAGGTTAGCTGAACGAGCGAGGGGAGGATGCGGCCGTAAGACTAAAAATACGCCCCCTTTTCGTTCGCATTACACATCATCTCCGGACATATAAGGATTAATCGAGACCATCGGGAACCATCGGAGCTGGTCGTAGAGCTTAAGGCTGACCATACCCTCTCTTAAGCACTACGATCAAGTCAGTGTAAAAACCTCTCATGTCACATGTGCCATGACACTACTTAGTTAATTATGCACTCCCATAAAACGCCGTTTGCATAGTCAGGCACGCCTGCGTTCGGATCGCCACTCCCCCGTTCACAAGCACCTTCCCCTGTTACCACCCACAAACGCCTCATCCTGTCACTCAAACTAACGACCTGGCCAAGTTGAAGGAGAGAGCAATTTCTGATCGTAATAGCTAGCGAATTTTACGCATGCGCAGTTTAGCGAACATCGGTGGTGTACGACCGTGCGGCCGCAACGACCAACTCTGAATGAGGTCCTCTGCCCCTTGGGAGGGATCTGAAGTAATGTGGATAGAAAATCATCAGTGTTTCTGATATGAACAAAATGGCTGATTCAGTAACAGTTCCCTCCCCTGGGTTAGAATTTGTTTAGCCAACCAAAGGAACGGTGGCTCGTACATATATACCCCTTGTTCTGCTGGCTTTATCCTTAGGTGGAATCGGTATGTAAAGACGGCTGTCGGGACGCCTCCTGTCATAATACCAACAGCGGCATCCTGATGCTTTGTATCCCGACAGAGGTTGGGGAAGTATGCTTACCCTTCCCCCTTCTCCTCCTAACCCCCCCATTTTTGTAGCCTAACCATCCCCACCCCGCTCCCTAACCCTTTCTTGTTAGTGCCTAAACCCTAGTCTCCTCCCTTTGTGCCTAAACCTAACCCCCTCCCCAATGGTGCCTAACCCTCCCCCCTAGTGGTACCTAACCCCCTGCCTAAACCTAACACTCCCCCCCCCGCGGCGAACGCCAAGGACGCCCCAGCTTTCCTAGTTCGGGCTAGCGTCCTTCTGGATTCCGGCATCAGGATTAAGATAGGCATTGGTATTTCAACGCCTATCTTAAATCCTGTATCGGACTTTCAGAGTTGGGATTCAGACTGACGGCATGACGTCCGCTGGTCTGATAACTACATCCCCTTAGGTTCAGTAATGGTTTATCTATAGATGTGACAGCCAATGGGATCCCTGCTTCTGAGCCATTCTTTTCACTTCTCTATCCACGTGGTAGGGACTGAAAATATAGACCACCAGCTTTTAGCTGGAACACACAACAGTTTGTGGATGTTTCACGATGAACTTGCAATCGAACCTTCATCAACCAGAGCTGTGACCATGCGTCAGCACTGTCCAGAAGACAGACCCATTCTGACACGAGTCTGTGGGGGGAGATGTACTAAACTTTGGAGAGAGATAAAGTAGATGGAGACAAAGTACCAAACAATCAGCTCATAACTGTTACAGGCTGTGTTTGAAAAATTACAGTTAGGAGTTGATTGTTTGGTACTTTATCTCTCCCCACTTTATCTCTCTCCAAGGCTTAGTACAGCTACCCGTGTCTTTTTGAACCCCATTCTCATGGGCATCAAAGTACAAGCTCTCCAGTCCAATGCTTCACCATGGGTGCAAAGTACTTACAGCTAACACAAATAAACCTAGACCTGTGTTACCATGTGTTGTAATAGTTAACAAGCATTGCCTGCGCCATTCCAAACATCGCACATAACTCTCACTTTCTTCAATGTCATTTTAATAATGAAGAGGCAAAAGGTGAACAAGATGTGAGCATCCCTAACATATTCCAGGAAGTCCCACTGTGTTCTCCCCTCCAAAATACAAGTCTCTTTTCTTCCCTGCAACTGCATAGAACCTATAACAAGAGGCAGGCGCTGACCTTCATTACCATAGAACCAGTCCCCCTTCCCCGTAACTCGGAAGTGCCACATTAAATTATTAAAATGCAAAGTGATGAACAAGAGGTATAGGGGAAAGCAATCATTGTAACAGCGGTGTTAGTAACAACTGTTAGTCTAAATTCCCACGGCTGTCACAGTCTGTGGCCACCATTTGTCACACCTGCTTTTGTTTTCAGAATGTTGTATGCCCAGAGAAAACCTCCTGGGGGGACGATTTCACAGTGACCTCCAGCAAGTGCAGGTATAGCGCCTGTATAACACATTTCAATGGATGATACTATGTAACTATATCATTTATAACATTGTGAAAGAAGAGAAGAGACAGGCCATTACTGCTGACCTTAATATATAAATCTACAACATATTTCTCTGCACTGAATTAAGTGGGAGACAATATAACACATACAAGGAAATAATCCTGCTTGGTAGACCGCTAGAAAGATAGATGATATCTAGGCTTATTTGATGAGATGGGATGTAGTCGTCATCCCGGCGATCGGGATGCCGGCGGTCAGAATCCCGGCGCTGGAAACCTGCTGAGATTGGCCGTACATGGGATGACATTGAGAGAATCGGTGGGCAATATGGACCCATGTGTAAGTGGCCAAACAACACAAGACAATGAATGGCTGTGGCATATTAGTGTCATTGAACTGTACACAGAGACCTGCTGCAATCATTATCTTCTGACATTGACCAACATACCTGAAAATTATCCACTACTATTGGTCATGGCGATTATTTTCTAATCAGTCGTGCTGTTACATTGGGCTGTATGACTGATATTAGCTCCAATTGTGTGTGATTAGCATACAGCATGCCAAAAGGACAAGACACAGAACGCACTATCAATATTCAATTTTTGACCAGTTCTAGAGATTACTGGGTTTGTACTGGTGGAGAAGACAGACAAGAAGGAAAATACAGTAAACACAACAGAACATAGTAAGACGTTCCCCGGCATCTGATCTCGGAGACAATTACTGTATGCTGGCTATTTAGTACTGTAACCCCATTGCTGTAATTCCCAGTGGCTGCCCCCCCCCCCCTCCTAGATTGGCAGTCTGTCCGTCCCCTTCTTTCCACACCCTTTCACTAAATGTGGTGGTGGGAGGTAACACAATGTCATGTTTTTACTCTTGATTAAAACCGGGAGCTATTCATATATTGTGGGGTTGACAGTACTGTAAATGTATTGTAGGGGCAATTAATGCAATGAAGGTTTCTCTATAACATATTGTAGTTATTAATTTAGTGTTGAGACTCATTGATGGATGTAAGCCAATTTATTAAATTTTTAATTAATTAATATAATACATTAACTATATTACATTAATGTCAGAGCTGCTTCATTCATTGCCCAGCTTTCCTGGGGAAGAATAGATCCAGTTAAGCAATAGCTGAGCCTGGAAGCCAGGAGCAGGTAGCTAAAGCTGGAAGAACCTGTAGGAGAGAGTAGCATAGAGTGACAACTTCTGAATCAGCCGGGAAGCCACATCTTGTGGATCTGTGAAGAATTATGTTTCGCATCCCACTGCTCTGCACAGAAAGGGGGGACCGCACTTTACATAGTACTGCTCATACCATAGGGGTACTTCTCCTGCACCCTTATTATAGTGCTCTGAGCTTCTCCAGTGAGGACTCTGACAGTCTTTTGATCCTCAGCTTCAATTGACCAAGGTTCAGTGACTCGGAGGACCAGATTCAGGGGTGCAGGCAATACAAACCCAATGCCGATGTTCATGTACTTGAGCGATTATTTGCCGCTGCGCAGGCTCAAACAGTCCTGAAAACCCCTATGATGCATGCGTTACACAGAGTGTACGCACAAAGAAGCTGTTGCGATTGGGACAGACGGCACCAGACATGGGGCGGCAAAGAGATGGGCGTTCCTTAGTGGTGGCACCAAAAAGTACCATCTCATGGGCATGTTATGGGATTGTCACGGGCATTGCACTCCCTATTGCCCCTGTATGGTCGCTTAGCTGGAATCGGCCTTGTGCCAGCCCTGATGGCTTCTGCCAGAAAAAATAACTTTAGTGTGTGTCCATGAGATATAGATTTTTAACTCCACTAGGGCATGGACTGAGGTGAATGAGTAACATTTCTCTATAAAGCACTACGGAATATGTGTGCGCTGTCTAACTGAATAATTACAATAAATATATGATTAGCAAAGGGGAGATTTAATATAGCTTGGAGAGAGATAAAATTGGAGATAAATAGCACCAACCAATCAGCTGTTAACTGTCACTTTACAGGCTGTGTTTAAAAAATGACAGTTAAGAGCTGATTGGCTGGTGCTATTTATCTCCAATTTTATCTCTATCCAAGCTTTATTAACTCTCCCCCAAAGTATTCAGTGTGGAGCCAGTAGAGAGTTTACTTCAGCTTCACCTTTTAGACAGAAAAGATTCCTTTAGAATGGAAGCTATCACGAGCAGGGCCCTCTGCTTCTCTTTTCCCTTACTAATACAATTACTGTACATATTCCTTACGACACCTAACCCTTGGTTGTTACCGTCTCCACTGCTTATTTGAGTGTTATGAGTGTGGATGCCGCAATGTTTATAAACCATGTCCTTGTCCTGCATTATTTTGTACTATAAGTCACTGTTTTCTTTTTTTGTTCATTTGTAAGGAGCTTCAGAACCCTTGTGGTGCCATAAAAATAAAGTATAATAATAATACTACTACAGCAACTGTATACTTTTTGAACAGACCCCAATAACTACAGAAAACTGTGAATTGACCCCTATGGTAATTGCATTGTAAATGTTTCCCTGATCAGCAAAAAGCGTTCGCCGATGCGTGGTTTTCGCCACATTCCCGCATAACGTCCTATTCAATTCCAGGATGTTTCCGCATGTGCGAAATCTCCATAGGCAAAAACAGGCGAAAAAGTTTCTCCACCCAAAGGCAGGAGAAAAGATGTGCAAAATCCCTATTTTTGACTAAAAATGTGGGGATTTGGTTCAGAACCTTTTGGACACTCCCCCTAATGACTAATTAGGCCAAAAAATTATTTATCTTGATTCCCCCTAAAAAAGTAATGTAATTATTGGGATGAGAATGTAAAAAGTGTTTGAAAATGGGTATAACGTACTGGGATAGGTATTTTGGGGTGCTGTATGTATGGGACAGGTGTTTTTAGGATTGCAGGAGGTGTTTTTTGAGAGCCAAAAATATCCTAGCACCAATTTAAATGTACCCCCAATTTAACTACAGCAATTAATTTTCACAAAAGAAATTGCTTTAGAACATTTTTCCACACTTATGCAAATAACAGCCCTTTGACTCAATTTTAGTACCCTAAATACTTGTATTAGGGCTATTAATACACTTCTATATTGATTTCCAGAGTCAGTTAGGCTTTTTATGGGGTACAGACTGATTTCCCCAAAGTAAGCAGTCCTTTTTGCTAATTTCGCCCATTCCTGTTTTGGAATTGAATAGGGTGAAAAGCGGGAGCGCGCATTGTGAAAGAACACAAAAACTTTGCGTCCATGCAATGAAGGCAAAAAGATTGCAGCGGCAAATGCATTTCACCGGCTGCGACTTTTCGCCTCTAATTGAATCCGCCCCCAAGATACAAAAGTACACTTGTGGCATCTTAGTGGCTCCAAGCGTCAAGACGCCAGATGTATGAGGACACATCTGTATATAGATTATCACAAATAAAGTCATTGTGTTGATTTTAAAGATAAATTTGCATACCGTCAATGATACAGAAGAATGCCTTAACACTTCGATCTCCCTTCCCCAGAAATCAGGACTTTTTACAATATAAAAGTAATAAATATGATTTTTACAGTAATACATCCTTTTACCCACATATTTCCTATTTTTTCTTTTTAACACCTTTATGTTTCCTTCCTTATTTGGAAGGCCTCACACTCCAAATGGCATGACCTCACCTACAAAGCTCACACTTGTCTCACGTGTTTAGTAAATCCTGAACCAGCCTCAAGGATAATAACTCACCCTGCCTTTTAGATTGGATCAAAGTCCCCCTGAATATTTACACGGCTACGCATAAGTCTGCAGATCTTTTTCAATCAACTCAGCTGGCAGTCATTTAATTATATGGATGTTATATCCTGCCATAAAAAATGTCCTGTGCAAATCCATTTTAAAATACAGAAATAAGAAATCCTCCCATAAAACATAAAAGGCCCATATAAATTAGGAGGTTTCTTGTATATAAAGGGAATTTGTTCCACAGCATTTACCAGGAATTCTGCATAGTTACACGATTTGGTGCCAGCTACAATAACCGATGTACTGTGTATCCCATTTTAAGCTCCTTAAAGAAGATGGTCATGTGACTTTTACCAGTTACCACAGACTTCGGCCAATGAGATCACACCCAGCTATGATGCCATTCTTATCATTCTGCTATTAGGAACATGTGGTTTATGGTTTCTCCAGCGACCATGCCTAATTCCGGGGGCATTGACATATTAATATAACCATTGCACTTGTGAACTCCATAAACCATCTCTCTATTATTTTACTGCAAATTAAATATTTGGGGCTGTATTGTGATATTTAGGAAAAAGCCACAGAAACCAAGATACTGTAGTACAATTTGGGAAGGCATCATGGCTGCATGTTATATGCTGTGTATTTAGGGGAGTTGATGATGACCCCTCTATGATGTGCATTAGGCTGTTCATGTATTTACTGGCTATTAATGTAAGGCAGATGTAGCCAGCATTTATCAAGTGTGACACCTCGGAATAGATATCCCAGGTTACCTCTCATGTTGCTTGCCTAGGTGTAATTTATTATAATAAGCAGTTTCAGGACAACGTATAACTTAATTCTCCATTACGGAACTGGTCATTCAGCCCTATCTCTTGGAAAATCCTCCTAGGATGAAACGCAATTGTCCTTTAATGAAGCCCAAGATTTAAAAACTGGCTGGCCTGCTACTTTTTGTCAGCAAACTAGAAAAAAAATAAAAATTCAAAGAGTTACTCATCTTAAAAGCAATGTTACGCTGATCAAATCAATGGGTCCCAAATGCTTTCATCAATAATTATTATTATTATCTTTTATTTTTATGGCGCCACAAGGGTTCCGCAGTGCCTTACAAAGTACATAAACAAAGTACATAAACATTTGAACAAAACAAGAAAACACTGACATACAGTACAAGGCATTGCAGGACAAGTACATGGTATATAAACATTTGGAGTATAGAGTAGATAACGATGTAAGTAAAGGATGAAAAATACATGAGGTAAGAGGGCCCTGCTCGTGAGAGCTTACATTCTAAAGGGGGGGGGGCAGACAGACAGGGGCAACACAGAAGGGGTAGATAGTGAGGAAGGAGCATGGAGCAGTGGGTTAGGATTTTTGTCGCGGAATGTGTATAAGATGACCTTGTGTTATGTCAAAATGAAGTTCTTCATTCATCTATATCACAAAATAGATTTTATTTATGTGTTATTTGCATAAGAAATGTACAAAATAAAGTAGTTTGCCCTTTAATTTTTGTCTGTTAAATTTTAGCATCTAAATACATCCAGCTAAAATGTGGCTATTATGGGACTGTCCTGCCATCCTAATAGTGAGTACTATAGTCCCAGATGCTGGATGCTATGCCATGCTCCTGTGAGTGGGTACTTCTTACATGCTAGGCCCACCCACAGAGAGGTGCAGCCATGCCCAACATGCAGTGGCCATGCCCCCTCCAGGGGGGCACCCCCGGGATGTTGCTATACTCTGGTCCAGATAATCAGATATTCAGAATAAATCCAGACTACCGTATGCTGGTGGCTTGTCTTGATTAGGTCTCTCTTTTATGTTTCTTCCAAACATATAACTCCTTGACATATCAACTTTTCATCATAGCTGGTGCACACTAGAATCATCATTGGGATATGAGCTGTGGTTATTTTCAACCATTTTTTTGCTCTTCCTCTTTCTGTCCTGTTTCACTGCCTCTAATTCTACTATTGCATTATTATTACATAGACTCTATGTTACTGCATCTAGTCTTTGATGTTAATGCATTGCTAAAGGAGTTTAATACAACCCCTGCTTTCTTTAATCTGCCCCTCTCCTATGTATCCTGCAGGTGGAATGCCAGGTCTATCCTCTGTAGAGCTCTATTGGAAGAGGTGTAGATTGCCAGCTTTCCCAGCAGTAACGTGCAGAAGCATAATATGAGTGTTTCTTCTATCTATGTAATAGGAACCAATGATGCCCGATTTTTTAGCCCTGAAGGTCCTTTATGAGATCATAGGATGCATTCTTATTTATATTGGTTTAGTCCTGTGCTTCCCAAACTGAGTGCTGTCGCACCCTGGAGTGCCGCGGGTCACTTGCAGGGGTGCCAAGAGTTGGTGGACCAGAACCAAATCAGATTATTTATGGTTCATGTAACAGACAAGAGCTGGTGACTTCCAATCATAAAATATGGGACAAACATAAGTGTAGCCCTGTCCATCAGCACATAACTGACCCTAAGGATGACAATTAAGCACAATTTACTTAATTTAATATTTTTTTCTCAATTTCTTGATAAGATACTTTTGGCCCTAGGGGTGCCGTGAAAAAAAAAATTCTGATACTCTAGGGCACCGTCAGTCAAAAAAGTTTGGGAACCACTAGCCCAATAAATTACTGCCTCTAGCATGCAGGTAACAGGAGCCCCACCACCAAGGAAATATTTGACTACAATGTCACCCTTACCCGAGTCCCTGGAAAACCGACTGCTCTATTTCTCCCACAACCTTGGCCAATAATTGGGGGAGTGGGTGAACAGTAGGAGCAATCATAATCCTCAGCTTCTTGCTTGGTCCTCCTGCTTACACATTCCCTATGACCTCCATTTAAAGGTGGTCAGCTTAATTGATTTGCTGGTACTATATAAAAGAACCAGCAGAGCCCCAGAAATGAACAACTGCACGTAGAGCCCCCAATACTTTGGCTAAGGGGTAGAGAGCACAGACCGGTACTAAAATATGTTTTGTAGGTGGTAGTGCAGCTTTAATTTATAGTCCTGATTAAGGGCCTGATTCAGAGCTGAACGCTTTGACCAGAGTGCTCGCTCTGAATCAGGGCCCTTCTACCTGTTTTTGAAGCGTCCTCATGGACGCTCGCATAGCTGTGGGTTACCACCCACAGCTTATGCGAGCATCCATGATGATGGTCACGATGGTCAAAGACCATCACGACCCTCGGGCTTGCGACGAGACCCTGCGGTAGGGTCTCGC
The DNA here is from genome assembly GCA_031769625.1 of Taudactylus pleione. Lineage (NCBI taxonomy): Eukaryota > Metazoa > Chordata > Amphibia > Anura > Myobatrachidae > Taudactylus > Taudactylus pleione. Next base: position 6,641,248 of record JAUIMM010000194.1, read on the forward strand.
TGCCGCAAGCCCAGGAGTGATTTTGGCTGATGTCAGTGGGGCCGGACTCAGACGGTAGGCGTTCCCATGGGAACGCCTCCGTCTGGCCGCCACGCCCCCGGCACGCCCATCAAAGGGGGCGTGCTGTCAGTCACCATCAACAGCACGCCCCCTTTGGTGCGAGACCCCGAGCGACATATTTCTCGTCGCTCGCCGGGACTTGCGCATGTGCACGACGGAGCTCCCTCTGTCGTGCGCATTCCCCAAAAATCAACCCGCTTGCGAGCGAACTTCCCTCGCGAGCGGGTCTGAATGACCCCCTATATCCCTAAATTGCATTGGTTTTGATCTGTCATGTTTTAAACATATATTAGCTCTAGAAAAAAAACAGAGAGACATTTTTTTTTACCTATTAGGATTTGTTTTACAATATATGTGTATTATACATTTTATATTTTATATATAATTATCTAGAGAGATATACTGAGCATGTTTACATACTTAAGAGTATAACGTTCCAAAACCTGGAAAAGCACATTTCCCTATATATGTTGTGCATTCCTTAACAGAGAACAATTATGCGGGTATGAAAGTGTTGTCTGATGAACGAGACAGTGATTCGATTTCAAGAACTCAATTTGTTTCTGTGGCAAGAGCTTCCAAGGCTTAAGCTGGCATTACTGAATTGTAACATCACAGTGTCCCGGATTATCACGCACTCGGAAAACTGACACTACTGCTCCTCGGACAAATATGAGGGGGGAAAAAATAGATGTTTTTGGCTTGTTAACGTTGATGGGTGTCCATTCTGTTTACATCCTTGGCGGCATTAAATATACATGAGGGAAAATAAATAGTTGAAAGATAAAATGATTGACACTATTTTGATGTTCGAAGCTTGGAGCCATATGACACCGGCATTACCGGTGACAAATATTTCAAAAGTTTATCACCGTGATTGTTTGTAAGAGTACATTGTTGACATTCTAAATGTGACACCTGCATGTCAATCAAACTGCAGCTCACACTGGTACACACCCAGAACACGGCCTTTCAGCTGTGGCTGATCATCTGCTGTCAGTTGTGCTTCACATGTTCAATGGGAGAGGAAGTGTATGTTCTCAGTACACATATGCACACACACATGCATCCTCTGGGTAGGGGTAATTAACCTCTGGAGGTCATGGGCAGGTAGTATGAAACTCAAATCCATCTGGACACAAAAGTGCATGGAGTTGCCTACAATTCACTTGAAAGTACGTTGTGAGTTTACAAGAATAAATCCGGGAATCATCGTATGAATTTAGTGTTTAAAATAAATCTTTCACCTAAATGGAGCGCTTTTGCAATCAGAGGCCAAGCGGCCATCATATCCCCTTGCAGACACATGGAGCAAGTGCAGAACACTCGTGTTATAAAAGCTATTTTCCAAATGTATCTGTCATTAGGGAGCACAGGCAAAAAGCGATAGTGCAGACAGCAGAGACCGTGGCTGTGGTATATTTCACTCTTCGGCGGCTCAGGGATTGGAACGGAAGAGAGACCGCTTGCTTCCCTTTCATTATGGAGTGTGGTCGAGTAGGAAGCAGCTGTCTTCCTGACTATAAAGAGGCAGACAATTGTGTAACATCTAGTGAGTAAACACACTCACACTCAGGAGTCAGGTGGGAAGGATGGTAATTAGGTCTGGCAGCTGATCTGCCGGGAGAAGAGCAGAGATCCTGCCATCCAAAATAAACGTTCAGGTGGATTTCACAAGAAGGATAGGAACTGCGGAATCATGTGACAGTTCCCCGAAAGCTTATTCAAACAAATGTTATGATAAGCTGTTGGGAAACCGAAACAAATGATTCAAATTAACTCCTTCAATTTACTTTTGTACTAAAGTGACTGCAATTCAAAGTGTTCTGCCCTATAATTTTTCCAGCAACATTATAAATATTTTACTATGCTGTGAACCTTTTAAATGTACAGCAATACCTTAGATGCTTATAAAAGTGGGACACTGCAATTATTTCAGAGGTAAGGAGTATCACAACAACAGCGATTTTAGGGCCTGAATTCATTACGGATCACTTTTGCGATCAAAGCTGCGATTATGCACGCAGACTTGCTGCGAAAATACGCTGTTTGCAATCGCTATGCTGTCGCAGCACAACATAAGGACGCCCACTTCCCCTTACTCACATCCGTAATACTTTGCAAGTCTGCGAAAGCATCGGTAACACTGAGTACCATCAGAGCCGCACGCACAATTACAACAGGTCTAACCTTACTCAGGAATTGCTAACCTCATCACATGCACTGAAAGCTCAAGTTGCGTATGGCATCACAATGGCTAATTTATGCACATCTTTGTAACGGCGTTCAAACGCACTGACATGCCTGCGTTTCGCTGGCCACCCCCCTGTCACCACCCACAAATGCTCACTTCATGTCAATCACTCTGCGATGGGTCTGCATAGTCACTGCGACCGCAGTACGATCGCAGTGATGCCTTCTCACACGCACTCTGCGATGCATACACATGCACAGTACGCAACAATCGCCCATCTGTGTGCGTAATCGCAGTTGCAATCCGTAATGAATCAGGTCCTTAGATCGAAAGCTCTTTAACACAGAAAACACACTACTCATATATTTTATTTCTATCCTACTCTTCTCTCTCGTCTGTGCCTTGCAGTTTTGCAGACTATTGCATGCACTGGTGGCACTGGGTACATGGACATAACTTGCATATCTACAAACATTTAACCAACCTCACGAGATGCCAATATTACAGCTGCATTTTATTCAGGAGCTCGCAGCTCCCAAACAGAAAAGAGCGGACAATGAACACTTGAGCCTAGATTTCCTCTCTGATCCCCAAGTGAGGATTATGGGGAACCCTAGGATTATCTGTCTGTGCATGCATAAATAATTAGAGACTACCGGAGATATTCAAGAGTGTTTTAGCAGTGAATTTGTGATGGCTTAAGCGGAATAAAAGGTTTAACCTCTCCGCAGCCAGAAGTACTGGGGACCCAGAAATGCCAGTTATCTTACACCCTCAGGAACTGGCAGGTTGCCCGTTACCAACAATTAGCTGTACCATTTTTTTTTTACCTTGTTTTTTTTTTGTTATTAAAATCAATGACACTTATAAGGTTACAAACCATTATGTGATACAATGAGACCAGAAGTCGCAGGATCGAGTCAAATCAATCAGAGCTATCAGAGCAGAGGATGTTATATACTTTATAACATTGCTATTGTTAATTTGCATATATATATATATATATATATATATATTTATTTATTTTTAAATGTATTATTTATTTATTTTTTTTGCATATGTCACACACTGGCTGTAGGTGCAAGGGAGATGTTACACCCGTGACTGATCCCCTGGCGAACGTTTCTGCAAGCCTTGCATTAAATTGATCGGTAAGAGATATATAATGAACATTTGCCACATATAGTGATGTCTTTTCCACCATTCTGCACAGTAACATTGTGGCATTTGCAGTGACAATGCCTTTGGGTATTGGTAGAGTCCGACTTTGCTTTATGAATATTAACAGATCTGCAAATCGTGCATGAATGAAGCCAGAAACCAATCTGAAGGATTCATCTGATTACAAGAGACACTTCTGCTGAATGTGTTGTACGTTACAGTATGCAGTATGTGCGCAGTGCCAACTATGTGAGCGAAGCAGTTAGACACAGGCGGGTGGACCGGGCCGTGTTGCATGGTAAAAATGCAATGTAATTCATTTCCTCAGTTTCTAGAGGCTGTGGTGGAAGTCACTGGTTCTGAATAGGCTAAGAAAACTTTTAAATAAATAACGTGTCATACACACAGGGTCAGATGTTCTAAGCTCTGGAAAGTGATAAATTGGAAAGTGATAAAGTACCATCCAACCAGCTCCTAGCTGTAATTTTTCAAGCACAGCTTGTAACATGACAGAGCTGAGTGGCTGGTAGTTTCCAGAGTTTAGTACATCTCCCCTGAAGTAACTAATAGTTGTGGAGTGTCCCGTTTACTGTTTGTATTAGTGATATGTATTTCATTACTTTAGCAATCTCTCTACTCAAGTAATCTTCTGTGGTTCAAGTACTTATTAAAAACACCCATTTTCCCATTGGTACCAGTCACAAGGTGCTGCTTACCATCGAGTACGATTAGAACCTCTTCTCAGGTGCCACAATATTATAGGCAGAACACAGTAGGATCTTGCCTGGCCTGTAGGCTACTAATATACTTCCCACCAAGTCTAATGCCGTTGTTACTGGTAGAACCGCCATTAGAAATGACAGGACCCAGTGCGATGTGTTGGCATTTTTGAGGCCCCAACCACAGGTACGCCTCTCCTGATACTGCTGAAGGGGTCATCATGGCCACACCATGTTGTGTGCATGGCTGCATACAGTATCCTTGGTAGGCTTGGCCTGGGCCCTGGTACTTTGATTCCCCATCTCTGTGCCCCTTGTCACTAAATACTCTGCAGTAAGTTATTGCAGTTTGTGCATACGGTGACCTGAGTATCCGGAGCTCCTTCCTGAAATCCCTGTAGGGTGATTTTGGACAGCAGGAAATGAGCTGGGGATATAGAGAAGAATGTTTGTAGTAACATTACTTTGTGGGGCTGCTTTTCATTAGCAGAGATGAGGCATCCTGATAAAAAAATAATAATTAAGAATGCATAGTACAAAATGACAGAAAATTACAGTAAAATAACATATATAGTTTATTTGGGTGTGGTATGTTAGGTTGACATTTATCATGTCGACGTGCATCAGGTTAACACGTTAACATACCTCCCAACTTTTATGTTTAAGGATGAGACTCTGGAAAAAGGGGGCAGAGCTCTGTGGCACACCCCGTTCATGTCACTGTGGGGGCGTGCACAGCACTCTCTGAGATGCTGGGCTTTCCCCAGGCTCCCCCTACACTAAGAATAGATGCCATGTACATCTCAATGTGGGACAATTAGGAGGTATGCAATAATGTCGACAAGATCAAAATGTCATCATGTCTGTAGTTCGATAGCATAGAATGTTGACCTAACATCCATGTTGGCCCAGTGGTCAGTTACCTGGTCTCGGTGGCTGCAGCGGCTCCAGTGTCTTCTTCCGGGTCACGGTGGTCACGTGTGCAGCACTTCCGGTGGAGACGTTTGACAGTTATGGTAATTATTATTCCCCTAATCTTAATTCCTACCCATAATCCTCCCTCTAGTGCCAGGGGTTTTTTTTTTTCATTCATTTATTATTTTGTAATCGAATAAAATGTCATATAAAAGTATTTTTGATTGTCAGTCCTTTGAAATAAAAATATCACAAAGAACAAAATGACAGTGTTAATATTCAGTACAATAGGAGTTAATATTCAGTACAATTAGTGAGCTGGTCAGCCAGTCCCAGCATGATTTACACTGGTGTTGATTTTGTTTTCATTATTTTTTACCCAATAAAATGTTATTTATTATTATAATTATTATTACTATTATTATTATTATTATTATTATTACACAGGTCTGCGATAAAAAAAGAAGCTTTTTTAACAAATTTATGTGATACTTATAGATGTTTGGCTACTGAACACGAAAATTACTCTCAATTTTGTATATCACATCACTTTTTTCTGCAAAACATGTATTTATGAATAAGTCATTTTTTTTCATATTATTTAAAGTAATAAATGTATTCTGCCTACATTTATTATAAAACATTGTCTTAAATTAATTCAGTCGGCTGCAATTCAGTTCTCATCATAAAACTCCCCCCCCCCCGCCTATTGCCAGATTAAGGTCCACATGGGCCTGTAGCTGAAATTTACAAAGGGCCTGAACCCCATACTGTCTAAAGGAACATTGCATACACACAACAACTACAACTACAAGGTGAGCTGTTGCGAAGGTGGAACCAAATACAACAGATGCAACACAGTTTTGCCCTGTGCCGGCTTATTTTAACCCCTGCCTACCACCACACACACACACACACAGTACACACTACACACACACACACTACATATACAGTACACACCACTCATACATTACAAGTGTTTTCAAAATTTTTAAGCAATGTCAAGGAGCCAAACTACAAAGAAATTGTCATGGAAATGCTTAATAGAGAAACCTTGGCTGCAATATGAGTTTAAAGGTAAATTTTTTGAATTACCATATTGAGCATTTCCTGAATAATCTCGGAGACTACAGTGAAGAACAGGGTGAACGGTTCCACCAAGACGTTAAAGATGTATAAAGAAGATACCAGGGTCGTTGGGACGTCAGCATGATGGCTGACTACTGCTGTATGATACACAGAGACGACACAAAAAAATCTTATAGGTGAAAGGCGACAAAATGAAGTTTGAAGACAAAAAAAACAAGTTATTAATGGATTTTTCAATAATTATGCTTTGTTTCTATATTATTGTTTCATTTTATTGTTATTTTATTATGTAATTAAGACAAAAACACAGTGATATCATCTACACTTCTTCGTATTTCACAATAAATATGTCAAAAACAATTAAACTTCTTGTTTTTTCTTAAAAATTTATGTAGACTCTTTATAGGTAAATGTGATGTGGTAATTTTTTTTTTATAAACTATTTCTTGATGTACACAGGAATATAATTAAGAATATATAAGTATAAATAAAAAAGCTTTCAATACCTTAAATTTCGCAGACCTGTGTTATTATATTTTGGTAGGGGTGAGATAGTACTTTCTTTTGGCATCATAGGTGAAGAAAATATATTTACATTGATAAGCATTACTATATGAAGGCAACTACTTCTACTTTCCAAAAAATTAAATCCACCCATAAAACATTCCTCTTATTTTGCGACTTCTAACATTTGTAAGTATTGCCGATCATATTTTAGGACATAATGCAATTTATATTTTAAATATGTGAGTTTTTATTTTTTTTATATATTTTGATCTTCAGTAATGTGTTTTTCCTACCAGTTTAAACTACAGTATGATCTGCGTTTTTCTAGAGCATTTAATTTCACATCATTGGTGCTTTCTATATTCTCTGCTGCTGCTATGGAACATGGGAAATAAAGATCGCCTTCCAGGTGCGTATATAATTAATTAATAATGTTCACTTATTTTTTCTTTTTTTTAAAAATGATTCCACCTTACCATTTCAAACATTCTAAAATGTAACAGAAATTCTTGACTTTTACATGAATTAAAAATTGTAGATGGGATGTACTAAAGGGGCAAATGCGATAAAACTGGCATTTTCGTGGGTTTTATCACATACCCCATATGTACATCCCGCTGGGTAAGGTCACCTTCAGGTGGCATTACCCAATAGAAGGCTATGGGCTTCTTTCCAGGACACTCCCCCTGAGAGGAATCTAATCGGATCCGTCCCATCACCCCCTCCGGCCAGCATCCTTGTGCGCAGAAGGACACCAGTGGGATTTCTGGGTCTTAAACCCGGACGTCCGCCTGTCTGGGGGCATCGCAAAGGACAGCTCTTATCGGTAGAGCTGTCCTTTGTGATACTCTATGTACTTACCGTGCTAATCAACAGCGGTATGTACCCAAAGAGAGGCGGGATGAGATGCTTAGTACATCCCGCCCTGTGAGTTTAAGTCATGCAATACAAAAAGATTTCATGTTCAAGCTTAAATGGATATTTTACAACATTCCAATAGGAAGTAGCGAACCTCAAACGTGAACCGCAAATGGCGAAAATCAAACATTGAACACACTAATGTTCTCTGTATGAATTAGAAAATTGTAAAGAAATAGTTTTAGCATTTTTAATACAAACAGTTAATGTAAACCTCAAATACAAACAGCAAACACCCGCTATCTAACAGCATATACTGTACAGTATCAAAGATTGCTGCGGAAAAATTCAAACCAGCTCACATTTATTAAGAATCTCTATTAATTAACAATCAGAGGTCCAGAAGAAAGGGGGAAAAACACAGGCTTTCTAATGGGGAGTTTCCATATTCCATAATACCTGTTCTGTAATCTTCATCTGAGGATGACGGTAACAAATATGATTAAAAAGATTCTTTATTCTTTTAATAACATTTTTTTTCTGTGAATTAAAGTTTTAAAGCATTTTTTACATTTGTGTAATAAATGTAATCAGCACATGCAGCGTTGCTGATGATCAGGGAGAGAGATTTGGGAGCCAAGGGAAGTTCTCTGCATCTGGAAGTCGCCTGGGGCACGGGTGCAATGAGGTGACAAAAGCAAACCTTTATGGCTACTGTACATGTTGTTTTAAAACATCCTTTTTTTAATTGGCCTAATCCTATTTGAATTAAATTAATTTTAGTAAAACAAAAAATGATTAGCAAGTCGTTTCTTTGCCACTCAGTTGATATCTGTTATCATAGTCTCCAGTCACTCTGTTCTACAGTAACTGATCACAGGCAGCATCTTGGTGAGGAGTAAGGGTGCGTACACACGGTCAGATATAACAGGACGATCATATCGTTATCGCTCATATTGTCCTGTTTTTGGGCCCTTCCAACCCCCAAACGATGGTTGATGCGCGGGCAAAATATTTGTAAAAGTCCTCCTGGCAGCCTGCATCAGCCATGGAGGTGGAGGAACATGCCCTCCCTCCCTCGCCAAATGTGTTGGTGGCCCAGGCTACACCCCCTGTCCATCTTTAAAGACCTTCAATGTTGGGTGGCATGAAGTAGTCGAGTGCCACCCAGACTGCTGCCAGTGGTTAGAGTTGCCAAAAACACAGAACGACACTCATCCAGTAGTTTTAATGTCCCAGCGATACCCCACACAGAGCACCAGGCACTGACATCTTCTTGCCTGTGAAGCTGCTGATACTCCATATGATGTCACAACCAAGCCCCACACGCCAAGTTTGAGGAGCAATGGATGCCTCTCCCATTTCCAGAATACCAGGGATGGGGGCACCAGGCCTGAGGTGGGACACCACTTGAAAGGGCGGAAGATGCTCCCCTAGGGTTTGCACCAGCCATGCACCCAGAGAGTTGGGCCAGCATTGCCGGGAATCCTGCCTTTGTTGTGCTGAAAGGCTTAAAAATTAGTAATCCTGTGCAGATAAATAAATACTGACCAGCAGTATATAATTTGTTCATGTGAACAGACAGACGATCAGGTAAAAGGCTACAGCAATATTCCCAAACATACCTAATGTAGTATTTGACCATAATTAATTTAAGGCTTAAAATTAGGGGACAAGATGTTGTCCTATTTTCACAGGTCTCTTGGAGGTGCAATGAGGACCTGTCGGAGATAGAAAATATACCCAGCCACCATGATGAATTGTTATGACACATGGACATATGTGGGTTACGTCCCTTATTATCCTGTTTCCAAGGTTCCGCCAGCTTAGGCCAAGCTTTGCCTTAGATTATTTTTACTGAAAATAAAAGGATATTTTCATTAATAAATGTTGCTTTCGTCTGGCCAGTCCCCACTAAGATATTGCCAAAGAGAAATTGAGGTAAAATAAAAATAAAAAGTAACCTTATCTCTACTAACTGGAATGACTTATTACAAAGCTGTGTAGTCAGAATGAGGAGTGTCATTGGAGCCCGGGAGGGAGATTTTATATAGAAATTGAAGTGCCAGAGTGACCTCTGTTTTCTTATTATCGCTACAATTTCAGTGAAGTGGTTAACAATTTGCTAGATGTAATTACATGCATTTTAAAACACGTTCAAAAATGTTGTAGTCAGCCATCTTAAATGGCCTGCCACAAGAAAAAAATACGCATTACATGTGTTTCCTCTCAAGAGTGGCTTTTATTTGTGGTTAGACCCTAAATAGGAGATGATACTGTCCTTTCCTGAACTTGTGGCACTCTGCGGTTCTCAAATGACACAGTGATTTTAATTGTGCCGCAGTCCCTTCCCATGCTCACCTCCAATCCTAGCATTGCTCAACTATCATAACGGAAGCTGCTGAAACGATGCTGTGAGAGGTGCAGGATCAGCAACTCCCAATGCAAAACAAATCTAAAGAACATAAACACAATACGCCCAAGGAAGAGATACAGATACTGTAAATGGATTAGAGGTGACACTATGTCGGGCAGGGGCTTCCTAAGGACAAGTAAACTAAGTTGACAATACTCGACCAGTATAGAGAGTTAGAACTTCTAAATTCCAAAGAAAACTGTCCTGAGGCTGTAGACGAAATGTCCGTCTTCCTCCAGGTCCTCTGTATAACGAACACTGTGCAGTATACAGACTGTATTGGCTTTGCTGATCGATGCGCAGCTAAATGTGTTACAAATGAGTTGACATCTGAGATTATCATAAATGATAAGAACAGCCCAGACGGAAAATTGCATCGACAAGAATCTGTACACAGTACCACAGCGGGATTTCACTACATAACTCATATTAGTGTTCAGAAAATGAGCCTGGGAATGGTTGTCTTATGGAAATGTCGGTGATGAGATAATGTGATACAGTTTAAACAAGGACTCAGAGAAATGTTCAAATAATCACCAAATCACATCTGTTTGTGCAGAACAGGGGTATAACACGTTAATGTGTGCAAAGGTAATGGGCTATTTGCAATATGTACAGTCGTTGTAGTGTAAAACGTTTCTGAAACCATGACGGTAAGAGACTGTAATAAATCAATTTCACAAGTGAGATCTAGTAATATTTGAATGCATGACGTTGAATAGGCTTAAATGATCTGATTAATTTAGTCCATTTAAAAACTGATTACAAAAATGTACAATAGTAAGCAACTGCAAAAATAGACTATGAGCAAAATGTAAAAAAATATTTCAAAAATAGTCACTTTTTAAAAAAAATAAAACATTTTTTTAATATGTACGTGACATTTCACTCATTTTGCAGAGAGAATTTAGCCATAAATCTTCCCAGTTCCAGCCCAACCACAGAAAAAAGCAGAATCAATTGATCAAAGTCATCACAGCTCTACTCATGGTTTATAAATGCCACAAAATACAAATATACAAATTCTTTGTGGATTGGCATTCCATGGGCCGACATAGAAAAAGAGTAGTTTTGCTATTTATTAGTATATCAACTGGAGATGTTCTGTTCGGTTCTCCAAAAATACGAATCCACACGAATTTCGTGAATCCGGACAGATCTCCTGAGGATATCCAGACAGATGGCAGAACTGATCCTCCCGCCGTTCGGAATTTGGATTTTAAATCCGAATTTTGGGTTTTGGATTGCAAAAATGACATGATTTTAGCTGATTATAAAGAATTTTTACCATTTCTTTTTTTATAAATAAAAATCCGGTTCCAAAACCAAAACACATGGGGTGGCTTTTCAAAACCAAAATCAAAACCAAAACATGAAGATGAATGCAGATCTAAAACCAAAACATGGGGTCAGCGCACATTTCTAATCTCAACACAATTCTCGCTCATCTCTATTTGAACATATATCAATGGCCCTCAATCAGAGGCGCTCGCAAAATGCAAGCGCTCGTTCTGAATGGGAACCGCCACTTGGCTTTTGAAGTGCGGCCTCCTGGTTGCTAGCTAAGCTGTGGGTTGCCACGCACAGCTTTAGCGACCGACCAGGTTGATGGTTGCGATGGTCAAGACCATCGCGACCATCGTCGCTTGCGACGAGACCCTAAGGTTGGGTCTCGGCAACCGCAAGCCCCAGGGAGCTTCCTGCTCTGATCGAGCAGGAAGCTTCCCACTGACATCACTGCTGTTGTCAGTGCGGCCGCCCACAAAATGCCTCCGTTTATGAAACCACCCCCCCACCACGCCTACAAAACGGGTCGAGCTGTTGATCAACATCGACAGCTGCCCCTTTTGTAGTGAGCTCCGGAGCGAGAGAATCTCTCTCTTGCTCTGGGGCTTGCGCATGCGCAGTGCGGCCGCTGTGCGTGCGCAGGGCCCAAACATCGACCCACTTGCGAGCGCTCGGCGCTTGCGAGCTGGTCTGAATGAGGTCCAATGTTTGCAGTTCTCATTTTAGCTCTAAAATGTGCCGTAGGGATTAATTTTATTTATTTATCCACAAAAACGTTTATTATTGTATTTTACTTTTTTTCCCTACTTCCATATAACCGTCACCCATAACTGTCATCTATACCAAAAATAAAATAAAAAAATAAAAAAACTTGCAGACTGATGGTCTACATTAGGGGTCTTCAACCTTGGCCCTCCAGCTGCTATGGAACTACAGATCCCAGGATGCCCTGCCACAGTTTTAGCATGCTGTTATACCAAAAATGGTGGCAAGGCATGCTGGGATGTGTCGTTCCACAGCAGCTGGAGGGCCAAGGTTGAAGACCCCTGCTCTACATGCTCTCTTTTTTCCTTCCACTAGTTTAATCAATGTTTTAGATCATAGCATAAGGTCTGATTCAGAGGTGGACGCCAATGCATGAGCAGCTGCGATCCTGTGCGCAGCGGTTGTGTGAAAATATGCAAATGTCACAGCCGCTAGGATTTGTATTTAGACGCCTATTAGCTGCGTCCCAAGCACGGGTACACAGATGCACCATCGGTCTCACATCAGTCACACCATCGATCTTTAGAGAAACTCTATGGTGGCTCGGAATATCCATCAGAGAGTAAGCCGCCAGAGCCAAAACATGCCCCCAAAATGGTCGTGACACACCTGCATGTCAGTCGCCACCCCCCCATTACCTCCCACAGATGCTCCCTGTCTGTCAATCACATTGCGTCCAAGTCCACACTGTGACCGCCATCGGGAATGAAAATTGGCGCATACGCAGTGGGACTCATACGCATGCACAGCGTTAAAAAAAATCGCTCAACCGCATTTCGTCCGACACTGGTTTAGGTCCTTAGCCTTTAAATTAAACAGAATACTCTTATTCTTCATATTCTTATTATTACTGTTATTCTCCTTGATATAAAAAGGACTTACATAATATGCAGTGCTCTATATCCAGCTGTCATTCTAACTTCCTGATACATACACCTTGCTCCCCATCTGTGTCACCCCTGTTTGTCTTCCCCTCCCCTTTTAGAATGTAAGCTCTTATGAGCAGGGCCCTCTAACCTCTTGTGCTTCTCCCTACTTTAGTTTCATCTACTTCTTACTCACCACTAGGGCACCTAACACTTGGCTGCTTATGCTCTGTTTCTTATCTGGGTGTTATGATCACTAATGTAGCAGTATGTATTATCCATGTCCTGGTCCTGTATTGTATTGTTCTGTAAGTCGCTTGTCTATAACTTGTTTATGTGCTTTGTAAGGCGCTGCGGAACATTTGCGGCGCCATATAAATAAATGATAATAATAATAATATATGCACACTATGTAGGCAAAAGTGATTGGACACCCCTGCACAAGCAGAATGCATACCATGCATACTGCATACAGGGGCGCCAAGAGGGGGGGGGAGTGGGTACTATTTACCTGGGACTGGGCTTCCTAGAGGGGCACCGCGGGGGCCCGGGTCCGGCGCCGCCCCCTTTCCCTCCTCCCTCACAGCAGCCCAGCACACAGCCCAGCATGCAGTCTCCTATGCCTGTGGGGATAAGAAGCGATCACACTGATCACTGCCCCCCTGGCTTTACGCCGGGCTGACAGCGCACCCCTCCCCAGCAAAAGTGTTGTTTATTTTTTTTCTCAAGGAGGCGTGACCACGCCACCCGATATTAGGCCACACCCCCTCTTCACCTGGGCCCGGCAGGGCTCTCTACGCCTCTGCATACCATTGCACACAACTAATGTGGCAGTTTTACCAAGAACACTTCGGAGGTTAACAAGAACACTTAGTAGGGAGGCCCATGCACTTGCATTTCTATGGAAACAACAAATGTTTTTATCAGGATGACAATGCCACCTGTTATGTTTCCAGAGCGACGCTGGACTGGTATACAGAAAATTCGGTAACCTGGATGGACTGCCCAGCTCAGAGTGCTTAACCTCAATGAAAACCTCTGGGGTGAATTGGAGCGACGGGTGTGTTCTAGGCCGACTCAACCTTCCTCAGTGTCACAGTTGGTCACTGTACAGTACTTAAGGTGGGAATGCCAAAACATACCGCCTGCTGTTGTCCCGGAACTTGTGGACAGTTTACCAAGAAGGGTGTCTGCAGTAATCACCGCACGTGGTGGCCCCACAAAGTACTGACGCCAGTAAAATCTTGTTAATTTATTTGCTGTCAGCGTCCAATCACTTTTGTCTACATAATGTAGTAGATTACGTCAGAAATAAAATTAAATACAATGATATGAACCATAAGGTAAAGATAGTCCTAGCCAAATGAGCTTACAATCTAAGAGAATATCTAATACAGCCTGTTTTATCCTTGTTAGTGCTCCTCATTGCTGGACAGGAACTGAAGCATTAAGTAAACTGCCTGGGTGCCTCAGTGAGTCATTTCTGCTGCATATCAGTATTCCTATGTGTTGTTTTATTGGAACATTATACTGTAATTTATAGTGGCAGCCGGTCAAGTTTAAGCATTATTTGGATATTTTAGCACATTGTTATCAGAAATGAAATAAGCAGAGATGACGACTTATAACAGATATCATAAAAGACAGAATTATAATTGCCGTTGTTACTGTTCTGAAGGCTCGGGGTCAATGAGTGCTGTAAAGCCTTTGAAAGGGAGTTGTATCCAGTAAAGCAGGGGCTATTGAATGAATTATTTGTGAAGTTAAGGGCAACGACCTGTGTCCTCAGAACACGTCTCGCTGTGTCTCATACAAATAGGACTGGACTTTGCTTCATCTATTCTTAGAGAAAGTCTTTACATGGCTTAATGTGAATGAGTGCAAGACCTGTTTCTATTACATCATCCTGTTTTTGTGTTATTACTGCTATGATCTTTTCAGCCTTTCATTCATTACCTATAGTCTCTCCCAGCACGTTACCCTGCTTACCACATTGCCAGTGGACTGTGGCCTTGCAGGGTTTAAAGGTCCAACAAAGAGTTTATCACAAGTCCATCGCCGATTACTTCTGCCCAGTGAACTGTGCAAAACTGAGAATTACACAGTTAAGAAAGTTAACAGCGAGAATGGATAAGATATTATGTTTCAGGCAAAACAGCTGAAATATTTGCTGTATTTATTAACGTTTGCACAGTATTAGGTCTCATGTTTATACTGAACCAGAGACTTGCTTTAATTATTACAGAGGAACTAAGGGGGGTATTTATTAAGATACCTCCAAAAAGAATGTTATTTATTAAAAAGAGAGTCAAAGAAGCAACTGAGCAATGCTCTGCTTCTATGCGACACTGGCTGGCAGCCGCACATTAACCGCACACTTATCATTAGCGAGCTGGGAAATAGTCTATTGGCGCACGTGTAAGGAGGCTTACCTGTTCCTGCAGGCGCACTGGACCTAGACTCCCAACTTGGGTTTCCAGTTCTAGATTCTTTAAAAAAAAAAAAGTAAAAATAAAGTAATGATAATAAAATAAAATATTAATGCACTTTGTTAATGCCACCCTGGGCTTCAGATGTCAGAGGACAGTGGTGCTTTCTCTTCCACTGTCCTTGATAAATAGGCTGCCCCATGCTTTGCTTGCTAAATTATGACACAAGTCCCCCAGTGAGGACCGTGCTACAGTATGTGATAGCTGGTGACACTCTTCACCAGCAGGGGGCTTTGATAAACAGAAGCTTCAAATCCTTCAAAAATGGCCAATGGGCCTGATGTACATTGTATGCTTTTATACAGGTATAAACCACTTACCTACCATTGGAATGTTCAGCAAGTGTTTCTAGTATTTGCACTGTCAGGCTTGGACATCGAGGATAGAACCAGTGGGGGTTCAGTGGGTGCATCCTCTACAACAATGCCATATCGCCCCTCCTCCGAGGCCCCCTCTACCCCCAAGGCTGTTTGCTCTGCTCTGAAAGATGAGCAGTGGGTGCATCATGCGCTGAGCCTGGAATGCTTACAAAAGGCCCTTACTCTGTTCTTCTGGGAGTAGTGAGCCCCAGAAACTAGAGAGGAATGAAGGGATCCCTACAGAAATTTTGCTATGGGTCATGGAAATATTCCGTTCCACCTAAGCAGACTTCAGGCTTTTGGGAAATCTTTAGCTGGTTACACTCCTAGCAGATATATCTGCAGATGATGGCTGTTCATTCCCACTGATCAACCATCATCTTCCATCTGTCAGCCGGTCCCACTGGCCGGAGGTTGCACCTTCTCCCATCTCCCCGCAGCTCCAAGTGGTCGGGCGGTCGACTGATCGCCTGTACACACAGCACGATGGACAGATATATCTGTGCAGCACAGCCGACGTGATATGTCTGTGAATGACGTCGTTGACAGGCATATCGCTGGTGCACACTGGTCGACGGGCACACGATATATTGGCAGATCAATTGATCGACCAACATATCTGCCAGTGTGTACCCAGCATTAGAAGAGCAGAGCGATGTGAACAGGACACTAGAGTCACCCAGCCCCTAACCAAATGTTGCTATGGGGCTGGCACTGTTCTACCCCTTATCAGCAAGCTCCAAGCTTTAGGGAACCAAGAAAACATTAGCGAAGGAAAGCATGGCCTCGGTCAGAGACATTGATGCAAACAGAACATTTTAAAATGTCAACCACATTCAGTCCAATGTTCGCTTTCATTTCAGCTTACCATAGAAAAATGGAAGCTAGGCTTTGATGGGTTGGGATGAGTTAACTTTTATTAATACATATTAATAAAAGTTACATTTTATCTATCAATTAGCATTCTCACCTTAGTCTGTGGTAGCACGCCCGTGACGTGGGACATATAAATGTAATATTAATCATTGGCATTAAATGGGATACTGTAATATGGAACTTACATCGCTTAAGGAACAATTTCCCAGTACAATAGTGCACTCTGCAGCTCTTACACAGCCTCCCAGTGCTGTAAATCTCGGTGCTGCTGGCTCCGCCCCCTCTGCATGATGTCATGTGCTCAGGGGGCATGGCCGATACAGGGCGCAGAAAGGTCCTGTTATGGCGCTGTGTGTAACTTTCTTTATAGATATGAGAAAACAATTATTCAGATAAGTCTATATAGTATATAATTGTGCATTCAGAGGCTGATGCAAGTCAGCCGTCATTGCTCTTGTATCGCATGCATTGAACTAAATTTATGTATTTGTCCAAAGGCAGAGATGTACACATCCCTGTGCCCGGTCCTCCCTCGCCTTGTTTCATAGCATTCGTGGCATATCTCCATGTAAGGAATATGTTATCATTTTATAGCACACTGTCATTTCTTATCCTAAACAGGTGCCTGGGATTTGGATATAAAAGGGTTAATTTCCCGTTGCCATTGACGCTACCTCTTTGGTGTCTGACCTGCCCAAGCCCTTAACAGAAGTTTCGGGAACTTTTCCTGACCTCCACATGGAAATAGGGAATTAACCCATTCAGGCCCATTGCTATGTTCCGCTTCAGGAAAGGAATAATTACAGTAAGTACAATAGAATTGCTTCAGCTTTCCTGATACCTTTGCTGTACAGTTGGCACCAAAAAGTTTTGCTCAAGTTGTAAAACAAAATGACAGTAAATTTCAGTCATATAACCACAGACTGAAGACATCTAATGCCTCGGGAAGCTCGGTGCCAATCTTTGAAGCCCAAGAATAGGGACAACATGGAGTCAGTCTTTCTATGCTTTACGCTCTCTTTAAGTGGATCCGCAGGTATCTGGCTACGCCCTGAAACACCATAATCTATGCCTCAGCACCAAGAAAGCAATATAATGTGAAAATATTAAATCGGAACTCTGCAAAGCATAGTAGCAATCTTTAGTTCAGAACAGTAGTCATTCAGCCAGGACGAATTTTCGAGCTTCGCCTAACATTACGCACCTTGGCACTAAAGCTAGTAGCTGCTTCTCCCTACTGAGTGAGTGACTTCTAGAACACTCAGTTGTGGCTTCGATGAGCAGGCAGTGACGCTACTGGAAAATAGACAGGCAGAAGCGAGATTGAAGATAACAAATAACTTTTGGGGAGGGACAGGGTAAAAGACTTAGGGTAGGTAGAGGGGCAGTCTTCATAACTGGCAATTTTCTGCCTTTAACATGGCAAGATGAAAAATAACTTGTTTGCATGATGGCCTAATTGTGGCTGTGATACCTAACCTGCATGCTGAGTCACAGTGAGGCGTGAGAAGAGGACTGGGAACAGGAGGAGATTAGTATAACAGGACAGGGGGGGATGCGGGGAAGAGAGGGGGCAGGGGGAGCTGCTGAGGGGGCGGGGCAGATGTGGTGACCCGGCAGATGCTGGGTCTATTTATTTACTAATATATGTATTGCATTATTTACTAATATATGTGATGTGTGTGTATATATATATATATATATATATATATACATACACATACATACAGTACATGCATATATATATATATATATATATATATATATATGTACGTACTGGTCACTCTTAAAGGAACTTACTGGCCAATCCTCATTCCCTAGTGAAACATATTTGCAGTTCCAGTTTTGTACTGGCTATGATCTAATATATTTTGAATTGTATTATTTGGGATGTAGTTATGAGACCGGCGGCATCGACAGTGAATTCCCGACAAGGGACATAAAATAGTCGTTGAAATACCGACGTCTTTCTTAATCCCGACGCTGGAACGCCAGCCCGAATAAGGTAAGTCCAGGGCGCCCTTAGAAATAGCCGCAACGGGATGTAGCAGGGTTAGGGCTAGGTTTTTTTTGGGGGGGAGGTTAGGGTTAGGCACCCCTAGGGGGAGAGCTAGGATTAGGCACTACTGGGGGGGGTAGGGTTAGGCATTAAGTGGGGAGGGTTAGGTTTAGGCACTAACGGGGAGGGTTAGGGTGCAGGGTGGGGAGGGTTAGGCTACAAGAAGGGAGGGTTAGGAGGGGAAGGGGGAGGGTAAGTATACTTACCGGACCCCTGTCGGGATACCAACCATAGGGATGCCGATGTCTGTGTTTTGACAGGAGGGATCCCGACAGTCGGCATTACATACCCATTCCCATTATGTTTATGGGTTTTTGAGCACAAAGATCTTGAGTAAAGAGCTGATAATAGGTTGCTGCTCTGTGTTATGAAGCTGATGGCTATAAATATTTTAAAAAGTTTGTCTATTTATTCACCTTACCAAAGGGGCATTTAATTAGAAGTACAAAAAAAGTGAAGCAATCGACGGAGAATTGCTCTTTCCTGGCAGGGTGATCTCCAATCCCTCCCCAACATCATGTTGTTCATAAATTTTGCTTTTACTATAAATGTTTTCTCTGAGATCCACAGTGACCAGTAAATGCTTTAAGGAGAATAAATAAAAATTAAAATAAGTTTAAATCACAGTGAGGACCATTTATTAACTTATATGAACTGTAATAAATTACAGAGGAGTGTCAGATGGCTCGGAATAGAAACGTTTAGTGCTGGAAGTGGTCCTGTGTTTGCGAGAATAACCACATAAAATACGCATTGATGTTCCTTTCCGCTCATGAGAATTGTCTTCTAAGGGCAGGGTAACACTTTGGACGCCATCTGTGTCCATAATACTGCCTCATTGAAAGAATATAAAAATGGGGAAAATCTTTTTTTTTTTAAAGTCTGAATTAATAAAAATAAGCTATCTAAAACATCTGGTAATACAGTTTTTACTGCCAATCAATTAGTAACTGCTGACAGCTGTAAAAGATACTTTGGGGCCTATTCATCATCAGTTAATTGTCACAAAAGCAGGTGAAAAAGCAAATTTTTCACCTGCAATTGCAAAGTATTCAGGCCATTCATTAAGAAGGTGAAGCAGGAGATATCACAGATATCTCCTACTTACCTTCCTCTGGCGGAATGGCCCGCTGTCCCTATACACTAGTATCACAGATATCTCCTACTTACCTTCTGTTTGCGGAATGGCCCGCTGTCCCCATACACTAGTATCACAGATATCTCCTACTTACCTTCCTCTGGCGGAATGGCCCGCTGTCCCCATACACTAGTATCACAGATATCTCCTGCTTACCTTCCTCTGGCGGAATGGCCCGCTGTCCCCATCCACTAGTATCACAGATATCTCCTACTTACCTTCTGTTTGCGGAATGGCCCGCTGTCCCCATACACTAGTATCACAGATCTCTCCAACTTACCTTCCTCTTGTGGAATGGCCCGCTGTCCCCATACACTAGTATCACAGATATCTCCTACTTACCTTCCTCTTGTGGAATAGCCCGCTGTCCCCATACACTAGTATCACAGATCTCTCCTACTTACCTTCCTCTTGTGGAATGGCCCGCTGTCCCCATACACTAGTATCACAGATATCTCCTGCTTACCTTCCTGTGGCAGAATGGCCTGCTGTCCCCATACACTAGTATCACAGATATCTCCTACTTATCTTCTGTTTGCGGAATGGCCCAATGTTCCCATACACTAGTATCACAGATATCTCCTACTTACCTTCTGTTTGCGGAATGGCCCGCTGTCCCCATACACTAGTATCACAGATATCTCCTACTTACCTTCTGTTTGCGGAATGGCCCAATGTTCCCATACACTAGTATCACAGATATCTCCTACTTACCTTCTGTTTGTGGAATGGCCCGCTGTCCCCATACACTATAATGTGAACAGAATTCATCAAGCTCCGAAAATTTAATATTTTCGGAGCTTGGCTGCAGGGGCATTCGCCATCTTTAGATGGCGAATACCCCCATTTGGGGTTCGCAACCCACGTTTCCCTATGGGAAGTAGGTCCGGGTTGTGAAAAGGGATCCTTTCGGATCCCCCCGCCCCTGTCCGGCTCCTTCCGCCGGACGTTTGGACCCCGATAATTAACATCATGAATAGGCCCCTTTGTCTTTTTGTGCTTCAGGTACTGTACAAATGTGTACTCACGCATGGCGCAACTGAGACGCTCTGGAGGAGCAGCATACCGTCTTTTTCATTTAAATTTTGCATCAGGTACAGATTAGACGATATGTCGTCCGATCCAACAGATCGGGCCGACATACTGTCCACATCAGCAAGTGTGTACACACTATGTCGGATGATGTGCGCTCCTGCTGGGACGTTCATCGCATCAATAGATCAAGTGTACATGCTGCTCAATCTGTTAATTGATGAATGACCCCATGCATTCGGATGTGGCTGGTGAATGACATATCGTGCGGTTGTTCACCAGATCGTGTGGTGTGTACGGGACACACGATTGTCGTTTGTCGCATTGTGGGTCGGCTGGATACACAGGTCTTCTAATGTGTGTCCAGCTTAAGATTCATTGCGGGTGCAGCATAACCACAGAGGAATTGGTTTTGCACACGTACAAAGCCAAAGCTGCGGCCACATTTACACCCAGCCGCAAGCAGATGGCGAACACCAAATTGATCAGTGTAAGCTAGCAATGTCGTTTTTTTGTTTTGATGTGTTTTACCTATGTGAATAAGACGCACTTTGAGCAAAGTAGACGTGCGGCGTGGCAGCGTCACAAGTGTATCCGCCGCACAAAAAGGGGCTATTTTGCGCAACTGCAGCGACACATCTGTACTTTTGCAGCAAGTCCGGTACACAATGACTTTTGGACAACAAAAAGTTCAAACACCAATGACGCTGCATTCCAAACGTGAAAGTGTTTAACATGTGGTGGTACGGGCAGTAAGCAGAGTGTCCGCTTACACTAAATGCAAAACATGGAGCAAACCAAACTCGCAACAAGAACGCAATGGTACTTACCGCAAGGATAAACACGAGTAAGTCACTCTGTAAATAGCGTGCTTCCGTGTCATCTCTCCGGAGAACTCACAAGAAACCAACACAAACTCCACACAGCTGGGGCCTTGGAGGGAATCAAGCCCAAGACCTCAGTGCTGTGAGGCAGTAATGCTAACCGTGCTGTCTTTATATGCCACTTATTTTTTTTTTCAAAAAAAGCAAATATTTGTATTTTGATGCCATTGGGTATGAACTGAAGCTAATACGACTTCCTGAAGCCTTGTCTTTGAAGAGAACCTGCCATAATTAGATATTATGGGCTGTTAAAAAGTTGCACACAAGTTGTGCATGGCTGTGGGGTCATTGTTATCTTTGTCACACCTCCCGGAGCGGCTAAGTGGGCGCTATGTGTTTTAAATAGTGGCAAATTGCATTTCTTTCTGTGCTCTGCCGTCTGTAAGTGTGGGCACTGGGTGTGAAGATCATCTGCGTTCTGCATTACAGTCACTCCCTTGTGGCTTATTTCCTTTGTCACCGCACCCTCTGTCTACAAGCTCTGCAAGGTAATGAAGCTGAACTGAGGCCCCCTGGGAACAGCTGTATCATTAGCATGCGTAGTTAATATCTCTGATATTTATTACCCTGAGTTCTCCGTACATGTATAATAAATAATCAGCACTTGAACCAGCTAAGTTCCCCCTGATCATGATACCAGACCCAGTTCTGCTCATTTATTAGCATTTCTGCTTGTAGTAGGGGTACAGTGGTTACCTATAAAAGGGGCACCCATGCCACTTGCCCATTACTGTACATCCATGAGTGAAGACAATGCTCTCAGCAAATGAAAGTTGGTTGCATACACTCCATCCATGTTTTTACCAACTAATAGGCGGCCTGGAACAGTTATCATTATATTTTCCAAACAAAGGGTCTGAGGTTCTGGTCCTCCTGCCACCCCATCCGAAACACATGCTCTGCAGTTCACATTGGCATCAACAATGTTCTGGCGTTACTTTGACTTCAGGAACTGTATTGATTTTATACAAATCCATGTACTTAGTTGTATTTCTGTTATTTTGTTCTTACAGTGTCTGAAAGTTCTACTGGTCCAATCCTGTAAAGAAAATACATAAATAAAGTATTACTGCTTCTGTCTATTAAAGCCAGGATTAAAGCAACTTCTCACTTTCCAAACTGTAACATTTTGTACAGTAGTAACCAGTACACACTGCTTTCTAATTTAATTAGTTTATGATTGCACTCACTGTAGAAAGAAATAAAAAAATCACATATATAAGTTAAATGATACAAACTGCTTCTCTTTAATTCATTGCTAAGAATACTTTAAAAACAAAGTTGTATTTAATAAAAATCATATTTAAATTTATATATTTATTAGAGATGTGCACCGACCCCTGAGTTTTGGTTTTGGATCTCCCCTGGTATTGGATCTGGATTGGTTTTGCCAAAACCTCACCTCCGTGTTTTGTTTTTCGGTTTTGGTTTTGGATCTGGATTTTTTCTTAAAAAGTCATAAAAACTGCTAAACTCACATAAAATGGGCCTTTTTTGTTCCTACAGTATTATTAACCTAAATAACATTTATTTCCACTCGTTTCCAGTCAGTTTTGACCACCTCACAGCTCACTATATTGTTTTCATCAAGTTTAGGCCCAAACTTTGCACCAAGCTAGCTGGCTGACTAAGTTATGAGGCAGCAGTGGGCGGCAAAAACGTGGCAGCTCAACTTCCAACATGGCATATCAGGAAACAAATGTTTTTATTATTCAAGAGAGGCCTGAGGGAGTTGGAGTATGTATGTAGTTGAAGGCAGGGCAGGGACAGGAAGGGTTGATTGGTAGTAAATTTAATTTAATTTTTTGATTCCAAAGTAAATTTATGAGGGAGAAAGGGAGGGGAGGAGACATTTACAAAAAAATATTTGACACATTCATATCAGTCCTTGCCCCAGAAGAATCCTTGAGCACTATGCCTGTTGCTGCTGGGAGTGGATTTTCTCATCCCAGAAGGGGACCAGGAAGACTTCTGGTAGTGCTTTCCACATGAAAAAGCATTTCCCAACCTGTACAGGGACTCTAAAAAAACATAGTTAGTTAGTGGCCTCAAAGTGCCACTTAACCAGCACAGATATGTGGACAAGCGTAAGATCTATGATTTAATGCAGGGGTAGCCACCCCTGGTCCTTGAAAGCTACCAACAGTGCATGTTTTCAAGGTCTTCTCACAGAATCACAAGTGTAATAAATAATTAAATGTGAGTAATGAATATAATGAATACACCTGTGCACCAGCTAGGTGGTCTGGAAAACGTGAGCTGTTAGTAGCTCTCGAGGACTGAGGTTGGCTACCCCTGATTTAAGGCCTTACGTTGTGTCTTTCTTGAGAATCCTGTGCCTGCTTCTGCAGCTAGGAGTGGATTTTCATCCCAGAAGGGGACCAGGAAGAGTGCTTTCCAAAAACAATTGACTTAAATAATGCTTTGCAAACCTTCTGTAAAGGCATTTCCCAACCTGTACAGGGACATTCTAAAAATAAAAACAGAGTTAGTTAGTGGTCTTCAAACTGCCGTTGTTCCCACTGTCCACTTAACCATATCAGATATGTGAACAAGCGGAACAGAGCATTAAATGCAACATTTCAGATTTAAGGTTTAAGTCTTACGTTGTATCTTTCCTGGGAATTCTTGAGCGCCGTGCCTGCTTGCTGGGACTGGATTTTTATCCCAGAAGGGATGAAGACATTGTTTTTTTTTCCCAACGGACACAGATCTGAAGCGAAAGAGAAACATGTAAATAACTACTGGCAGGAAAAAGAGGCAATTTGGGGGTAATTCTAGTTTTACTAAAGTTTCTAAAAATTAACCAACCAATCAGATTGTAGTTATCATTTCTCTATTGCATTCTAGAAAATGATAGACAGGATTTGATTGGTTGCTATGGGCAACATGAACACTTTTCATATATAGGGGTCTATTTACTAAGCAGTGTTAGGATACAGAGTGAAAAGTGATAAGGTGCCAGCCAATCAGCTCCTAACTGTCATTTTTCAAACACAGCCTGTGAGATGACAGTTGGGAGCTGATTGGCTGGCACCTTATGACCTTCATATCACTTTTCACTCTGTCTCCTAACACTGCTTAGTAAATAGACCCCTTAGAAACTTTAGTAAATAAATAAACCCTTTGGAGGCCCTTACACAAAAAACTGTCTTTGCTTTACTTGAACTGCCCACCTGCCAGTGTGTACTCAGAAAGAGTCTTCAGCACAGCCGGGAACCTTGTCAGTGATCAGCCTGAGACTACTTCCCGTAAATGTGGAAAAGATTAGATCCATCAAAATGAACTACAAATTCTACGAGAAAGACCTTTACCGTCAATTACGTGCAAAAATTACAGAGGCACCTGTAATGGTGGATTCCAGCGGGTACAAATTAATATTGTGTGAAGAAGATGATGTATACATCACCCCAGATTATACCATCACCAAAGCCTATATCCTCATCCCATCCTGTGTTGTGTATAAATTAGAGCTATGCTCCCTGTTAGATTGGGGATTCATTGTCCACTTTAGTGGATGTGAGCTCCATTTTAGTCCATATCATCACCACACCCCCTACACATTTTCTGACTTGGGCTACAGGAGGAGCAGCTGCACTCTGGAATATGGTTGCATGGAGTTGCCCCTCTGACTCACTGAAAGTCAGGTAGAGGGGCCATGGGTAGGGAGTAGGGACACTATAATCAGAGAACACAGTTTTAGCTGCTTTATTAAATTTTTTAAACCATATTCTCTATTTTCACCGTTGAAAATGTTTTTGCAAATCTTGGCAGAAGCGTTTGTGATGCCATGGCTAAAGCGCACACACACAGAAAAAAAACCACATTGATTGATTGATTAATTAATTAAAAAATTTTTGGCACTTGGGAGGGAGAGCACCTGAACCAGGCAGCAGCCTCTTGATAAACGACACAGGCAGCACCCCTGACACACACACAAAAAAAAGATTGATTGATTAAATGAATTTTTGGGGGGCACTTGGGAGAGCACCGGAACGAGGCAGCAGCCTCTTGATAAACTACACAGGAAGCACAGCACCCCTGCACATCCACGTTGTTGATAAATGTGGCTAACGCGCACACACAAAAAATTGTTCTTATTTTCTCACTGGTGGTGTGGCTAACACGCAATTACAGACACACAATACATTGGAGGTGTACACACAAAATTTGTTTTTATATTTTTCACTGGTGGTGTGGCAGGCTAAAACGCGCACAAAAAAAATTGTTTTTGATTGAATACTGGTGGTGTGGCAGGCTAACACACACACAAAAAAAATTATTTTATTTTTTTCATACTGGGGGTGAAGAGCACCCCTGAACGAGGCAGCAGCCCTTGATAAATGAGACACAGGTAGCACAGAACCCCTGCGCACCTACGTTTCTGATAAGTGTGGCTAACAGGCATGCACACACACAGTTTTTCAAACTGGGGTTAATAGCACGCCTGATGGACAGAGCACCTCCTGGACAACACAGCAGCACATCCAGCCCCTATAGACAACAGTCAGCCAGCCCCTATGGAGTCGACAGGACAACAGCCAGCCAGCCCCAGTATATAACTATATATGGATATTATGGACAACAGCCATCCCCTATGGAGTGGACAGGACAACAGCAAGCCAGCCCCAATATATAACTTACTATATATGGATTGGATATTATGGACAACAGCCAGCCCCTATGGAGTGGATAGGACAAGCCAGCCCCAGTATATGGACAACAACCCCCCTATGGACATAAGCAGCCAGCCCCTGACATAACAATAGCCTAGCCAGCCCCTATGCACACATGGATATAATAAGCAGCCAGCCTCTGACACAACAGTAGAAAGCCCCTATGCACAGCAGAACAGCACAGCACAGCTCCCAGATCCCTCTCTCTTCAATCTCCACAGCCAAAATGAAAAATGGCGGCGAGCGCGGGCCCTTTTATAGAATCCAAAACCCGCGAGAATCCGACAGCGAGACGATGACGTTTTGCCTCGTTTTCAGAAAACCCGAGTCGAATCGTATCTGACTCGGATCCCCTAAGTTCGGGTGGGTTCGGATCTCTGAAATCCGAACCCACTCATCTCTAATATTTATGAGTATATATATATGTGTGTATGTGTATATACAGTCAGGTCCATAAATATTGGGACGTTGACAGAATTTTCATATTTTGGCCTCTATTCACCACCACAATGGCTTTGAAATGAAACAAACAAGATGTGCTTTAACTACAGACTTTCAGATTTAATTTGAGGGCAATTACATCCAAATCGGGTGAACGGTGTAGGAATTACAACGGTTTCTATATGTGCCTCCCACTTTTTAAGGGGCCAAAAGTAATGGGACAAACTAAACAATCCTAAATCTGACTTTCAGTTTTTAATAATTTGTTGCAAATCCTTTGCAGGCAATTACAGCCTGAAGTCTGGAATGCATAGACATCACCAGACGCTGGGTTTCTTCCCTGGAGATGCTCTGCCAGGCCTCTACAGCAAATGTCTTCAGTTCCTGCTTGTTCTTGGGGAATTTTCCCTTCAGTTTTGTCTTCATCAAGTGAAATGCATGCTCAATCGGATTCAGGTCAGGGGATTGACTTGGCCATTGCATAACATTCCATTTTTTAGCCTTAAAAAACTCTTTAGTCGCTTTTGCAGTATGCGTCGGGTCATTGTCCATCTGCACTGTGAAGCGCCGTCCAATGAGTTCTGAAGCATTTGACTGAATATGAGCATATAAGATTGCCCGAAACACTTCAGAATTCATTCTGCTGCTTTTGTCAGCAGTCACATCATCAGTAAATACAAGGGAACCAGTTCCATTGGCAGCCATACATGCCCAAGCCATGACACTACCACCACCATGCTTCAATGATGAGGTGGTATGTTTTGGATCATGAGCAGTTCCTTTCCTTCTCCATACTCTTCTCTTCCCATCACTCTGGTACAAGTTGATCTTTGTCTCATCTGTCCATAGGATGTTGTTCCAGAACTGTAATGGCTTTTTTAGATGATGTTTGGCAAACTCTAATCTGGTCTTCCTGTTTTTGTGGCTCACCAATGGTTTGCATCTTGTGGTGAACCCTCTATATCCACTCTTGTGAAGTCTTCTCTTGATTGTTGACTTTGACACATATACATCTACCTCCTGGAGAGTGTTCTTGATTTGGCCAACTGTTGTGAAGGGGTTTTTCTTCACCAGGGAAATAATTCTTTTGTCATCCACCACCGTTGCTTTCCGTGGTCTTCCGGGTCTTTTGGTGTTGCTGAGCTCTCCGGTGCGTTATTTCTTTTTAAGAATGTTCCAAACAGTTGATTTGGCCACACCTAATGTTTTTGCTATCTCTCTGATGGGTTTGTTTTGATTTTTCAGCCTAATGATGGCT
This sequence comes from Taudactylus pleione, assembly GCA_031769625.1. NCBI lineage: Eukaryota > Metazoa > Chordata > Amphibia > Anura > Myobatrachidae > Taudactylus > Taudactylus pleione. The sequence goes on from JAUIMM010000194.1 coordinate 6,669,297, forward strand.
TGCTTCACTAATAGTGACAGCTCTTTGGATCTCATATTGAGAGTTGACAGCAACTGATTCCAAATGCAAATGTCACACCTAGAATCAACTCCAGACCTTTTACCTGCTTAATTGATAATGAAATAACGAGGGAATAGCCCACACCTGTCCATGAAATAGCTTTTGAGTTGATAGTCCCATTACTTTTGGCCCCTTAAAAAGTGGGAGGCACATATTGAAACCGTTGTAATTCCTACACCGTTCACCTGATTTGGATGTAATTACCCTCAAATTAAATCTGAAAGTCTGCAGTTAAAGCACATCTTGTTATTTTTCATTTCAAAATCATTGTGGTGGTGAATAGAGGCCAAAATCTGAAAATTCTTTCAATGTCCCAATATTTATGGACCTGACTGTATATTAGGGATGAGCGGGTTCGGATTTCTGAAATCCGAAACCCCCCGAGCTCCCGATCCGAGTCGTATCCGAGTCAGGCTTGACTTTTCCCGCCTGACTCGGAACTGAAATCGAGGCAAAACATCATCATCCCGCCTTCCGGATCTCGCGGGTTTTGGACTCTATAAAAGGTCCCCGCGTTGGCACAATTTCTCACTCCGGCTGTGGACAGTGAAGAGGGAGGGTGGGGGCTAGGGCTGGCTGGGCTGTGTTGTGCTGCTGTTGTCCATAGGGGCTGTGACCACCCAGTCCATAGGGGCTGACTGGGCTGTGTTGTGCTGCTGTTGTCCATAGGGGCTGGCTGGGCTGTTGTGCTGCTGTCATAGGGGCTGGCTGGGCTGTGTTGTGCAGTCAGTTATCCATAGGGCTGTGTCCACTCCAAAGTCTATAGGGGCTGGCTGGACTGTGTTTTGCAGTGTCCCATAAAGGCTGTAGTCCTAGAGGGGTGCTGTAATGTTGTCCAGGGGGTGATCTGTGCATCAGGGGTACTCCCCCAAGTGCACTCCAAAAAAATTTTTTTCTTTCTGTGTTTGTGAATTGTGTGCGCAGTAGCCGCATGTGCATCAACAAAGTAACGGCAAGCGTGCGCCTGTGTCCTAAGTAGAGGGCTGGCTGGCTTGACCGTTAAAGGGTGCTGTAACCCCCAAAGTGCACTCCAAACAAAATAAAAAATAATTTTCTGTGTTTGTGAATTGTGTGCACTGTGTCTGCACGTGCATCAACAAAGGAGCAGCGCCAAGCGTGCGTCTGTGTCCCATAAGTAAACGGCCGGCTGGCTTGTCCGTTAAAGGGTGCTGTAACCCCCAAAGAGCACTCCAAACAAAACAAAAAATTCTTCTTTTTTTTCTGTCTTTGTGAATTGTGTTGGCTGTAGCTGCACCTGCATCCTCAAAGCAGCAGCGACAAGCGTGCATCTGCCTGTTAAAGGGTGGTGTAACCCTCAAAGTGCGCTCCAACCAAAATAAAATAATCTTTTTTTCTGTGTTTGTGTGTGAAATGTATGCGCAGCAGCCACACCTGCATCCTCAAAGCAGCAGCGACAAGTGTGCGTCTGTCTGTTAAAGGGCGGTGTAACTCTCAAAGTGCGCTCCACAAAAAATAAAAAATTCTTTATTTCTGTCTTTGTGAATTGTGTGGGCTGTAGCCGCACCTGCATCCTCAAAGCAACAGCGACAAGCGTGCATCTGTCTGTTAAAGGGTGGTGTAACCCCCAAAGTGCACTCCAACAAAAATAAAACATTTTCTTCTGTGTTTGTGAATTGTGTGCACTGTACGTGCATCAACAATGGAGCAGCGCCAAGCGTGCGCCTGTGTCCCATAAGTCTGTTAAAGAGTGGTGTAACCCCCAAAGTGCACTCCACAAAAAATAAACAATTATTTTTTTCTGTGTTTGTGTGCGAATTGTATGCGCAGTAGCCGCACGTGCATCAACACAGCAGCAGCGCCAAGCGTGCACCTGTGTCATAAGTCAAGGGCCGGTTTGGACATCTGGTCCGGACTGAAGGACGTGCCAAAATTTCTGACATGTCTACTGTCACTGCATATGATACTGTCACCATTGACAGAATGGTAGAGGATTACATCGGTGACAGCATCCAAGTAGGCATGTCAGACAGTCCGTACCTGTACTGGCAGGAAAAAGGGGCAATTTGGAGGCCCCTGTACAAACTGGCTCTATTTTACCTGAGTTGCCCCCCTTCCAGTGTGTACTCCAAAAGAGTGTTTAGTGCAGCCGGGAACCTTGTCAGCAAAAGGCGTAGGAGGTTGCTTCCACAAAATGTGGAGAAGATGATGTTCATAAAAATGAATTATCAACTCTTCCAGGGAGACCAGCCTCCAGAACGTACAGAGGGACCTGTACTCTGTGAGGATGAGGATGTACACAACACTGAAGAGGGTGAGGAATCGGTGGATGAGGACGACATCTTGCCTCCGTAGAGCCAGTTTGTGCAGGGACAGATTAATTGCCAGCTTGTTTTGTGGGGGCCCAAACGAACCAATCATTTCAGCCACAGTCGTGTGGCAGACCCTGGCGCTGAAATGATTGGTTTGTTAAAGTGTGCATGTCCTGTTTATACAACATAAGGGTCGGTGGGAGGGCCCAAGGACAATTCCATCTTGCACCTCTTTTTTTTCTTTGCATTATGTACTGTTTGGGGCCTAGTTTTTCAAAATGCCATCCTGTCTGCCACTGCAGTGTCACTCCTAGATGGGCCACGTGTTTGTGCCGCCCACTCGTATCTCTTAGCATAGTCATCCAGCTACCTCGGTGCAACCTTTTGGACATAAAAACACTATTGTGAGGTGTGAGGTGTTCAGAAAAGACTGGAAATTAGTGGAAATTAAGGTTATTGAGGTTAATAATAGCATGGGAGCAGAAAAACCCACAAATTCTGTGATTTTAGCTGTTTATATGCTTTTTAAAAAAAAATACAGATCCAAAACACAAAACCCAGAACCCAAAACACGGAAGGGTGGTTTTGGCAAAACCAATCCAGATCCAAAACACGAAGAAAGATCCAGATCCAAAACCAAAACACGAAAAGTGGCCGGTGCACACCCCTAATATATATATATATATATATATATATATATATATATATACACACACACACAGTATTTATATATATATATATATATATCTATATCTATATATATATATATATATATATATATATATATAAAAGCCCTTTCCCGACTCTGTCTCATTGCCTGTACAATGGTGCTCTTTGCTACAGCAGACCTATGTTCCTGAGCTCTGCTGGTTTACTTTCCAGTTTGCCTGCCTCAAGTTCCTGTATACTCCAGTCGGGAGTACTCCTGCTTCCAGACCAGCACACTCCATCCCGGAGTCCTATTCAAAGTGCTCACCCAATCCAGCATACTCCATCCCGGAGTCCTATTCATAGTGCTCACCCAATCCAGCACACTCCATCCCGGAGTCCTATTCAAAGTGCTCACCCAATCCAGCACACTCCATCCCAGAGTCCTATTCAAAGTGCTCACCCAATCCAGCACACTCCATCCTGTAGTCCTATTCAATGTGCTCACCCAATCCAGCACACTCCATCCCGGAGTCCTATTCAAAGTGCTCACCCAATCCAGCATACTCCACCCCGGAGTCCTATTCAAAGTGCTCACCCAATCCAGCATACTCCACCCAGGAGTCCTATTCAAAGTGCTCACCCAATCCAGCACACTCCATCCTGTAGTCCTATTCAAAGTGCTCACCCAATCCAGCATACTCCATCCCGGAGTCCTATTCAAAGTGCTCACCCAATCCAGCATACTCCATCCCGGAGTCCTATTCAAAGTGCTCACCCAATCCAGCATACTCCATCCCGGAGTCCTATTCAAAGTGCTCACCCAATCCAGCATACTCCACCCAGGAGTCAAATTCAAGTATCCAACTCTTATTCAGCAAACCTCAGCCCGGACTCTATTTCAAGCTTTAATATTCCTTGTCTAATTCTACAGTTCCAAGTCTACAGTTCTTGTCGACACATTACTTCATGTACTCCAGAGACTTTTGTGTTATAGTTTAATTCAGTATCTTTTGTTGCGCATCTCTGCATAGAGGACATTATTCTACACCTCATATTAAAGTCCTCATTCAGCTGTATGACCAAAAATTACATTAAACCATCTAAATTCCAACTACCCACTGATCCAGGTGTCTCTGTTCATCAACCCAGTTCGCATAGGCAAACGCAGGGGGGGTTCCGTCTGCCCGGAAAGCCCCCTCTCCAGCCCACACCATGACCACAATAGAAATAGTAATATAATAGAAATTAACTATTGCTGCATGTTATTCTCAGTAGCACACATGACATAATTAGCACCAACTGTGGATCTTTTAACATGTATCAGCCAGTAATAAATAACCTATGTACCAACTAGAACAGGGGTTCCCAACCATGGTCCTCAAGGCACACTAACAGTCCAGGTTTTAAGGATAACCATACTTGAGCACAAGCAACTTAATTAGTACCTCAGTTATTTTGATTAAACCATCTGTGCTTTAGCATGGATATCACCAAAACCAGTACTGTTAGTGTGCCTTGAGGACCGAGGTTGGGAATCACTGAACTAGGAGATCTGGAAAACATTCACTGTTAGGGATGTGCTGCTAAAGAGCCCAATATGTACATATATGTCCAGGGCGAAGCTAGGTTCTTCTGCTGCTCCCCCAGACTCCCGGACTTGCTCTAATGCTCTGGAATGGTGCCCACATCTGACATAAAAACATTCAGCTCAGGCAGGATGGACCTACTGCCGCATTTAATGGCTTACAGTGATTGCTGGTCCTCTGTATGCTGGAATACACACACAATACACTTTGTATGATGTATATTAAAGCTGGTTATGTGCTGATTATGCCCTCTTCATGGACTGGCCACACTCACTCTAAAATCAAGCATTTGGAAACCCCCCTCTAGAAATCCTGCATTTGCCACTGGTTCAGGTTCACCAATCCCAATTACCCGAGCCATGACAGTTTGTACTGGCCAAATGGATCCGTCTGGTACACAGAGCCCTGGGTCTGGATCTGTCCAGGATCTACTGAATTGCCTGGGTAGACAGGAGTCGGCTCAAGTACAGTTGATGCAATATGTTCAGGAAATATCTACTCATCTGGATAATGTTCAAGTTCTCCTCTCAGGAATATCTAGAGCGGATCTCCAGTCCAGTAATTCTACTTCTGTAACCACTTCCGCAGTGGCCTCTGCTCCAGTGCCTCGTCTTCAGCTACCTCTTCCCAATAAATTTGATGGGAATCCAAAGCTCTGTTGTGGATTTTTAAATCAATGCGAGATTCATTTCAAGTTACAGGCAGCAAGCTTCCCCACTTCCAGAACTCGAGTAGCATAAGTTATATCACTACTGACCGATCAAGCCTTGGACTGGGTCTCTCCTCTCTGGGAGAAAGCTGACCCAATTCTTTCCAACTATACTGAGTTCGTAACCACCTTCCAGAGAATATTTGATGAACCAGGTAGAATGACCTCAGCCTCAAATGATGTGTTACGCCTCTGTCAAGGAAGCAGGACTGTCAGCCAATATGTGATTCAGTTTTGCACCATAGCCTCAGAGCTGACCTGGAATGAGGAAGCCTTACTTGCAGCCTTTTGGAACGGGTTGTCAGAGAGAATAAAGGATGACCTAGCTTCCCGTGAGCTGCCTTCATCATTGGACACCTTAATAAAGTCGACCTGCATCACAGAGACCGAGCCATGGAAAGAGGTCGGTTGGACCGCCCTAAAAGTCGTACTGCTCCTCGAGTTGCTTCGCCCTCTACTCCTCCTGATTAGCCTATGCAAGTGAATTGTTCCCGACTCTCTGTTGAAGAACGTCAAAGGAAACGTCTAGAAAATCTTTACCTGTACTATGCTTCTTCGCACCACTACCTCAAGTCTTGTCCTTCCCGTCCGGGAAACGCTCCCTCCTAACCTATGAGAGAGGAGTTAGGTTAGGAGTATCTATGGAATCACACAAGGAAACTGATCCTACTCTCATTGTCTTGTTGGAAGTGAACCAAGTCTACCTAAGTGTCCTCGTTTTGCTTGACTCAGGAGCTGCCGGGAATTTCCTCACTTCGGACTTCATTCACAGACATCACATATCCACTGAGTGGCTACCACAACCAGTGTCTTTAACTGCTATAGATGATAGTCAAATCATCGGTGTGAGAATTACTCATCGCACCCAACCTTTGAAGCTCAAAGTTGGGGCGCTTCATGTGAAAACCATGTCCTTCCTTGTCATTCCTAAAGCCTCTCATGAAATGATTCTGGGACTCCCATGGCTTCAAAGACATAATCCTCGTATCGATTGGACGTCCTTGCAAATTGTCTCCTGGAGTCCATTTTGTTTTCAGAACTGTCTTCCTCAAATTGTTCCTATACGAAACTCCTGTGTGAAATCTCTAGAAGGTCTTCCTGAGACCTATCAGGACTTCTGTGACGTCTTCAGTAAACAAGGAGCTGACACTCTCCCGCCACATCGTGAATGGGACTGTCCTATTGACTTGGTGCGAAGGAAAACTCCGTCACGTGGACGAGTCTATCCCCTCTCGTTGCCAGAGACCCAAGCTATGTCCGAGTATATAGCAGAAAACTTGGAGAAAGGGTTTATTCGTCCCTCCAGCTCGCCCGCTGGAGCAGGTTTCTTTTTCGTAAAGAAGAAAGATGGTGACCTTCGTCCCTGCATCGACTATCGTGGACTCAACGACATTACCATCAAGAATCGTTATCCACTTCCACTCATTACAGAACTGTTCGATAGTGTGAAAGGTGCTTCTGTGTTTACCAAACTTGACTTAAGGGGTGCGTATAATCTGATTTGTATACGTGAAGGAGATGAATGGAAGACTGCATTCAATACCAGGGATGGGCACTATGAATATCTAGTGATGCCCTTTGGCCTCAGCAATGTCCCGGCAGTCTTCCAACATTTCGTTAATGAGATCTTCCGAGACCTTTTATACAAGTCAGTCGTAGTTTACTTGAATGATATTTTAATCTTCTCCCAAGACCTTCAGACGCATCGATCCCAAGTCAAGGAAGTTTTGCTTCGCTTAAGGAAAAACCTGCTTTTTTGTAAGTTAGAGAAATGCACCTTCGAGACCTCAACCATTCCCTTTCTAGGATATATTATCTCCGGAACCGGTCTACAAATGGATCCACAGAAGTTGCAAACCGTTCTCGACTGGTCTTTGCCTACCACCTTGAAATCCATTCAGCGGTTCTTAGGATTCGTCCACTACTATCGCAAGTTCATCAAGGGGTTCTCCTCATTGGTTGCTTCTATACAGTTCTCACTCGAAAAGGTGCTAACCCTGGTGTATGGTCTCCTGAGGCTATTTCGGCTTTCCACCAGCTGAAACAAGCTTTCATCTCAGCACCAGTTTTGAAATAGCCTGACGTGACCCGTCCCTTCATTCTTGAAGTAGATGCCTCTATGGAATGGGTGGGAGCTGTTCTCTCACCCCTGCTGCTTCTTTTCTTGAAGATTCCTACCTGCCAAGAGGAATTATCCCATTGGAGACCAAGAACTCCTGGCGATTAAGTTGGCACTAGAGGAATGGCGTTATTTGCTTGAAGGAGCCTCGTACCCTGTTTCAGTCTTCACTGACCATAAAAATCTGCTTTACCTACAGACAGCCCAATGTTTAAACTAGGGATGTGCAGGCTCGTTTTACTCGGATTTACTCGCATCTCAAAACGGCATTTTATTGGCTATCGCCTACCATGTGTTTTGGATAGCCAATATAATAAATCCGAATTTGCGGTAAAGTGGCGATAAGAACCGAGTAAATCCGAGTAAAACCGAGCCTGCACATCCCTAGTTTAAACACACATTGGCAGTGGGGAGCAGAGTCACACAGTCAGGGGGGAGCAGAGACACACATTGGCAGTGGGGAGCAGAGTCACACAGTCAGGGGGGAGCAGAGACACACATTGGCAGTGGGGAGCAGAATCACACAGTCAGGGGGGAGCAGAGTCACTCATGGTCAGGAGGGAGCAGAGACACACATTGGTAGTGGGGAGCAGAATCACACAGTCAGGGGGGAGCAGAGTCACACATGGTCAGGTGGGGGCAAAGACACACATATTCATGGGGGAGCCGAATAAAGTATGAGAAGAAAATGTAAAGAATATTGAAGCCAGAGGATGGCGATAGCACCGGGTGCACTACCATCTCTATGGCACTGGCAGCCACACACGGGATGTAATCAGGAAGCTGACGGTCGAAATGCAGACCACCGAATTCCCGACAGTGAAAGCCTGGCATGGGACTAATGATAGGCGTCTAAATACCGACACATATCATTAGCCCCACACCGAAATCCCGATGCCCGGCATACCGAACGTAGGTAAGCCGGGCATCGGGAGATCATAGCCGCAGGGGGGGAGGGTTAGGTTTAGGGACTCCCGGGGGAACTTAGGGTTACGCACCACACAGGATGGTTAGGGTTAGGCTAGGGGAAGGGGGGGTTAGGGTCAAGCATCACCGAGGGGGAGGTTAAGGTTAGGCACCACCCTTGGAGGGTTAGGTTTAGGGTGTGGGGAAGGGGTTAGGTTTAGGCACCCATGGGAGGAGGTTAGGGTTAGGCACATGGGGGGGGAGGATAGGGTTAGGCACCCCCTAAGGGAGGGTTAGGGTTAGTGGGGGGAAAGGGAAGGGTTAGGGTACTTTCTTACCTTAGTCGGGATCTTCTTCTGCCGGCCTTCCGGCATCAGGATTCCGGCGGTAATACATACCGATTCCCCACACACTGCATAGATGTGCCTGGTGGCGGAAGAAGCAGGCAGGGTATGTTTCCAAGCAATTCCAACCTTGTTTAAAAATCAATTGGAGAAGCTGGGGAACATCTACTGAATCAATTATATTGTTTAATATACAAAGCAGAGGCCCTGATTCAGAGCAAGACCATCGCGACCATCGGGCTTGCGATGAGACCCTAAGGAAGGGGCTCGCTGCCGCAAGCACTGGAGTGCTTTTGGCTCTATCAGAGCCACAAGCACTCCCACTGACATCACTAGTGATGTCAGTGGGGCCGGCCCCAGATGGTAGGCGTTCCATCTGGGCAGCCACGCCCCTGGCACGCCCACCAAAGGGGGCGTGCTGTCAATCACCATCGACAGCACGCCCCCTTTGGTGCGAGACCCATAACGACGGCTTGGCCGTCGTTATTCGGGTCTCGCGCATGCACACGACGGAGCCGCCTCCGTCGTGCGCATGCGCATTTGGGCAACATCGACCCGCTTGCGAGCGCTCATCGCTCGCGAGCGGGTCTGAATCAGGCCCAGAGTCCATTCTGATGAATAGTATCAAAATAGAGCCCATTAAGTTGACAACTATGCAATGCAGTGGTCATTTTTATGACTAGTGTACAAGGGAAACTGGGAGCAACAGTGAATTCAGTGATTTAACTCAAGGAGGCAACAGAAGTATTTGCCTCCAGGTGCCAGATGTCAGGGAGCCCTAACGGGAACACCGCGGGTGCAAAAACTGGCGTTTTGTAGTTTGCCTTGCACACTGCTATATAATTAGAGAGGTGGTTGGTGGGCTTTTAAACAGGCTGCTCAGGTTGGGCGCCCATGCATCCCTGACCCTGCTCCCCCTCTGCAGTTCCTGATTCTCTGTGGTATCGCAGCTGGTAAGAGAAATGGGGTGGGAGGTTGATGGAGGTCGTTGCAAATTGGGGCACAAGTAGGAGACCTTGTATCTAGGCCCCGGGGGTAATAATGTACTGCCACTGAGTTGGCCTGATTCCATTCTTGTGAAACTGGTTGTATGCTGTCTATTCCTATATAGAGGCAGCATGCGGCCACTCTCTTTACATGGGCACGTAGACTCTTGCTGTGCACAGACCACATGCATGGCCCTGACCCCACCTCTTCTCCTCCTTCATTAGCTACCCAATATCCTCAGCATCTCTATTCCTTCCCCTCCGGTAAACCTCAATCTGGTGGTCAGTCCTCACTCCCGACTGCTGGATGTTGTGTACCTGTTACGCAGGTACACAACGCAGCATGATGCTGGCCTCTTCCTGCCCCCAAGCGGCCACAGCCTGTTAATCAGGCTTCGGCTTGGAGACATTGCAAGCAAAAACATCCTGCGCATATGCAGTCCTCCCACCATCGAAGATGTACTCAAACCATTGTGTCTGCGTACATGTCAGAATGATCCCTTTGTCCCAATTTAGAATCAGGCCCTGTATGTCTCTCAGTGCCCCAGCATATCAAAGTCATGGGATGCAGTCAATAGGTCGACACCACAATGTCTACAGTTATCATGTCGGTTCTATTAAAATGACAACAAGCAACATGTTGACATTCTGAGAATGTTGAAAAGTGAAATGTCGACACTGCCACAATGCTGACATTTGGATTAGGCTGCGGGCAGGAGGGTTAGGGTTAGGCTGCGGGGGTGGGGTTAGTGTAAGGCACTAGAGGGAGGGTTAGGAGCAGGTAAGTCACCACTGGGCCACCAGGGGTGATATGTCGACAGTCGAGCATGTTGATACTTCATCAGTGTCTACATCAGGGCCAGATTAACGGGGGGTGACAGGGGCGATCGTCCCTGGGCCCCCATACGTTAAGGGCCCCCACTCCCATCGGGGTTAAAGTGGACCGGAGGAGACGGAATCAGTTCCTCCTCCTCTGGCCAACCTAACCCCGGCGTCGCACGGAGGCTCCATTTGCCAGGCGGCCGCTGGTTACAGCGGGCACCCGGCTCCCTCCCTGCAGCGGCAGCCGGAGGCTTGAACTCACATGAGCTCCAGCTTCCGGCTCACGAGGTGCACTATGGGAGAGACGTCATGACGTCTCTGCCATAGTGCAGAGGAGCAGCCGGACGGACTGCAACGGACGCGGGGCTTAGCTTAAGGTAAGTATGAGCTTTATTTTTTTAGTGCAAGCCGCCTACAGGGGGCATTACCACTGGGGCATTACTACTGGGGGCATTACCAGGGCCGGTTCTCCCGTTACGCATGGTACGCATCTGCGTAAGGCGCCACATAGTGAAGGGCGCCTCAGCTGCGTACCATGCGGGCCGCGGTGCAGACTGTGTCTCTGTGACACAGCTGCACCGCGTGTGTAGCGCTGACCTGACGGAGTTCGGTCAGCGCTACACAGCACAAACACACAGCCGCCGGCGCCTGCAGCTGTGTGTTTGCTTTAGCAGCTGATGAGAGTCAGACAGACTCTCATCGGCTGCTGCTGCTTCCACTGCCAGAGCCGGGCATCTTCCGGCTCCCGCAGTGGGTAATGGGAGTGAAGTCATGACGTGGCGTCACTCCCATAATGCAAAGCGGCGGACGGAGGAGCTGGTATCGGCGCAGGACCAGGAGCAGGAGCGGGTTTCAGGTAAGTCTTTTTTTTTTAATTTTCATTATGTCTCTACTGTGGGGGCACTACAAGGGGGGATTACTAGGGGGGGAACACTACTTATGACACTACAGGGGGTAATACTACAGGGGGCACTTCAAGGGGGGATTACTATGGGGGGAATACTACTGGGGACACTACAGGGGGTAATACTACTGGGGACACTACAGGTGGTAATACTACTGGGGGCACTACAAGGGGGGGATTACTACTAGGGGCACTACAAGAGGGGGGGACCACTACTGGGGGCACTATATAAAGGGCACTGCATAGTGGTTACCACTACTGGGGGCACTGCATAGGGGGGAGTACTACTGGGGCACTATATAAGGGGAATACTACTGGGGGCACAAGGGACATTGCACAGGGGGGACCACTACCGGGGGCACTGTAAAAGGGGCACTGCATAGGGGGGCGCCAAAAAATATACTTGCTTACCAAAATATTTGGGCTAGGGCCGGCCCTGGGCATTACTGGCGGGGGGGCATTACTACAGGGGACATTACTCAGGGGGAGCATTACTACTGGGGCATTACTCGGGGAGGGGGGGGCATTACTACAGGGGACATTACTCAGGGGGGAGCATTACTACTGGGGCATTACTCGGGGAGGGGGGGGAATTACTACTGGGGGTATTACTCGGGGGGGAGGCATTACTCGGAGGGGGAGGCATTACTATTGGGGGCATTAATCAGGGGGCATTACTATTGGGGGCTCTACTAGAGAGCATTAGTATTGTGGGCACTAATAGAGGGGCATTACTACTGGGGGCATTTCTACAGAGGGCTCTACTAAAGGGGGAATGACTACTGGGGGCATTACTATTGGGGGCACAACTACATGGGTATTACTACTGGGGGATTTATACAGGGGGCATTACTACTAGGGCATTACTATTGGGCACACGCCCAATTACTACTGGGAGGCATTACTATTTGGGGCACAACTACAGGGGTATTACTACTGGGGGCATTTATACAGAGGGCATTACTATAGGGGGCACTACTAATGAGAGTATTGCATAAGGGGCACTGCATAAGGGGCACTACTACTAGGTGCATTGCATACGGGCACTACCACTGTGGGCACTGACACTACTGGGGGCTCTGCATAAGGTTGCCATTGCGCATACCCCCAGTTTGTCACATTTAATAGGGGCCCCCACATGTTTGTTGCCCAGGGGCCCCCACAGACCTTAATCAAGCCCTGGTCTACATAATAAATATCGATATGATCAAAGTGGACACTATGATGAATGTCGATATATCATACTGCAAGACGTTGGCCACTATGCACTGAGCAATAGCAGGGCCACATAGAAGCAGCTGACGGGCCCATCAGAGGAACAGCAAACAACCAGTTTCTTATTGATGCAGCCTGGTACATTGCCTTGAACTTTAAACAGTAATTAATTTATTAGGATTATTCTGTTCAGATACAGAACAAAGATAAATGTTCTTAAAACTATTACTTGGCTAATAAATATAGAAATCATTGTGCAATGCAGCATATAAAACAAATAAATCCACAGAGTGAACAAATGCCAGTCTGGTGACTTTTGTTTGATTTGTGCTTTAAGGCTTCTAGACACAAACACTGCTCTAATATAAGTCCACGGGGGTTTCTCAGATCCTAAGAAGGGCTATAAATGAACACAGGTGTCTAACTGTTGAGAGGGCCTTTTCGTTGGCCCCTTCTATTATGGATGATACTCTGGGGAGAATTTACAAAGCAGCGGCTTCTGTAAGCCGTTGCTTCCCAGCGGGTTACAGGTACATATTTAAAACGGCACGCCTGGCTTTACACTGACTCCGAGTACAGTTTAAAATACTCACCTGCAACCCGCCGGGAAGCAACGGCTTACAGAAGCCGCTGCTTCGTAAATTCTCCCCTTTGAGTGAGCCTAGAAGGCAAGCATGCTGGTAGGAATTGTACTGCTATGACCCCTGGTGTGGTAACGGGGACGCGGTTAAGATCCTTACAACCGGGATGCTGTCTGCCAGAACCCGGCACTGGAATCGCGATCACAGAGAGAACGCCGGCGTCAGAATCCCAACATGACTGGGGATGCCGATGTTGGAGACCAAGGAAAGGTAAGTATCAGCCGCGGGGGGGGGGGGGGGGGAGGTTAGGGTTAGGCACTAAGGGAGGATGGTTAGAGTTAAACACTAAGGGAGGAGGGTTAGGTTTAGGCACTCACTGGGATGGTTAGGGTGCGGGGTAGGGAAGATTAGTATGAGGGTGCAGGAAAGGAAGGTTAGGGGTAAATAGGACAGGGGAACATTTCTCATTGTTCCCCTGTCGGAATTTGAACCATCGGGATGTCACTGTCAGTGTACTGACAGCCGGGATCCCGTCCATCGGTATTTCATACCAATTCCCTGGTAACGTAATGGTGTCCACATGAAAAGGTGCCTAGCGAGGGGCATAGTTTGCATGGACCAGGTGCTTCTGTGGGTGGCGGGGTAGAAACAATGTGGGTGGTAGCTGCAGGCATTGCCGACATTAGATCTTTCAGACCTAGGTACTATGGAGTGTGGCAAACTGTGTAGGGTCATCGAAATTCCAACGTCTATCTTAATCCCTACGCCAGAGCACAGAAGGACAGCTGCCCGAATTAGGTAAGTCCGGGGCACCCTTAGTGTTAGCCGTGGGGAGGGGGGGGGGTTAGTTTCAGATAGCACAGCAAGGTTAGCGTTAGGTTTTTTGGGGGAAAGGTTAGGGTTAGGCACCCCTAGGGGGGAGGGTTAGGCACCACTGGGGGGGAGGGGTTAGGGTTAGGCACGAAGGGGGTAGACTTAGGTTTAGTAGGTTTAGGCGCTAATGGGGAGAGTTAGGGTTAGGCTACAAGAAGGGAGGGTTAGGAGGAGAAGGGGGGAGGGTAAGTATACTTACCCGACCCCTGTCGGGATACCAACCATCGGGATGCTGATGTCGATATTTTGACAGGAGGCATCCCAACAGTCGGCTTTTTATACCGATTCCCTTAGAAAGGGAGAAAGGGTCAGGGGAGGGTTTTTTAAGAATTCGGGAGGCCATGTTTGAAGGAGGAAGGGATGAAAGGAATAGTTTAGGCAGGAGGTCAATGTGGGAACAGGTGATAGGAGGAAGGAACCAGCAGAGATAGGATTGAGGGTGAGGAAGCCTTGGGGAAAGAAGGAGAGAGTTGAACGTTACGTGCATCTATTTGCATAGTGTACACGGCGTATATTTGCACAGCACATGCTCCAGAACTGTGCATAGGAAAGTACTAAAGATGCAGTGCAGAGCCGTAGGGATTTCAATTGCATCTCCATTTATGTTTGTAGAGGCGTAACTGGGCTGTAACGGGGCAACGTTCAGTGAGTGCATGCTGACAGATCTGCATGTGATGCAGAATTCAGGGGCAAATGCAGGATTTTTCCAGGGGGGTTTACACACGCACACACACACATATATATATATATATATATATATATACAGTATTTATATATATATATATATATATATATACACATATATATATATATATATATATACACACATATACATATATGTACACACATACATATGTCACACATACCTTACACACACACCTACTGTATGTCACATACATTACACACACACTTACCTTGCAGCAGCTGCGGGTTGTAGACCTGTGATGAGGATGGGACCTGGCAGGCTGGCATCATGTCATTAGGCTCCTCCCCTTAGTGGCAAAATGCTGCAATTTGCGGGTCAATCGAGAGGGGGAGGAGCCAAGTGACGCGATTCTATTAGAATCATGTCATATTGGCTCCGCCTTCTCCCATGTATCGCGGCATTTTGTCACAAGGGGGGCGGGGCTTAATAACATGGTGTCTGCTCTTGAGGCTGTCAGGGGGGTTTCTGGATACTCAGAAACCCCCCCTGCATGTGCTACTGGAATTCAATGCAACCGTGGAAACACCGCAATCCAGGTGTTTGACTTGCGCTTAGTATCGGCTGGTGCCATTGAGCAATGATGATGATGACTAATAGCAGATGAATCATACGGATAGGACGGAGATGCCCTGCTAGATGCTTACAACTCTGTATAAGAGCAAACAGATGCCCTATCTCACCCTAACTCTGCATCGGTCCATAAAGTGGAAACAGAAGACTGTGTAGGCCACAATTTTGTCAACATGGTATTGGGCCTGATTCACTACGGATCGCAATATTGCGTACGCAGGCAGTTCAACTGAGATAGCATGATAATCTATTGCGATCGGAATACAAACTCAGCACAACATAAGGACGCGCACTTTACCTTACACACATCCGTAATACTTAGCAGAATAGCAAACCCATCTGTCCAATCCAGAACCATGCACGCTATGAGACCTCACACTGCGTATGGCATCGCTTTGGCTAATTTATGCCAAAGCGATGCAGGAAAAGGAAGGTTAGGGGTAAATAGGACAGGGGAACATTTCTCATTGTTCCCCTGTCGGAATTTGAACCATCGGGATGTCACTGTCAGTGTACTGACAGCCGGGATCCCGTCCATCGGTATTTCATACCAATTCCCTGGTAACGTAATGGTGTCCACATGAAAAGGTGCCTAGCGAGGGGCATAGTTTGCATGGACCAGGTGCTTCTGTGGGTGGCGGGGTAGAAACAATGTGGGTGGTAGCTGCAGGCATTGCCGACATTAGATCTTTCAGACCTAGGTACTATGGAGTGTGGCAAACTGTGTAGGGTCATCGAAATTCCAACGTCTATCTTAATCCCTACGCCAGAGCACAGAAGGACAGCTGCCCGAATTAGGTAAGTCCGGGGCACCCTTAGTGTTAGCCGTGGGGAGGGGGGGGGTTAGTTTCAGATAGCACAGCAAGGTTAGCGTTAGGTTTTTTGGGGGAAAGGTTAGGGTTAGGCACCCCTAGGGGGGAGGGTTAGGCACCACTGGGGGGGAGGGGTTAGGGTTAGGCACGAAGGGGGTAGACTTAGGTTTAGTAGGTTTAGGCGCTAATGGGGAGAGTTAGGGTTAGGCTACAAGAAGGGAGGGTTAGGAGGAGAAGGGGGGAGGGTAAGTATACTTACCCGACCCCTGTCGGGATACCAACCATCGGGATGCTGATGTCGATATTTTGACAGGAGGCATCCCAACAGTCGGCTTTTTATACCGATTCCCTTAGAAAGGGAGAAAGGGTCAGGGGAGGGTTTTTTAAGAATTCGGGAGGCCATGTTTGAAGGAGGAAGGGATGAAAGGAATAGTTTAGGCAGGAGGTCAATGTGGGAACAGGTGATAGGAGGAAGGAACCAGCAGAGATAGGATTGAGGGTGAGGAAGCCTTGGGGAAAGAAGGAGAGAGTTGAACGTTACGTGCATCTATTTGCATAGTGTACACGGCGTATATTTGCACAGCACATGCTCCAGAACTGTGCATAGGAAAGTACTAAAGATGCAGTGCAGAGCCGTAGGGATTTCAATTGCATCTCCATTTATGTTTGTAGAGGCGTAACTGGGCTGTAACGGGGCAACGTTCAGTGAGTGCATGCTGACAGATCTGCATGTGATGCAGAATTCAGGGGCAAATGCAGGATTTTTCCAGGGGGGTTTACACACACACACACACACATATATATATATATATATATATATATATATATACAGTATTTATATATATATATATATATACACATATATATATATATATATATATATATATACACACATATACATATATGTACACACATACATATGTCACACATACCTTACACACACACCTACTGTATGTCACATACATTACACACACACTTACCTTGCAGCAGCTGCGGGTTGTAGACCTGTGATGAGGATGGGACCTGGCAGGCTGGCATCATGTCATTAGGCTCCTCCCCTTAGTGGCAAAATGCTGCAATTTGCGGGTCAATCGAGAGGGGGAGGAGCCAAGTGACGCGATTCTATTAGAATCATGTCATATTGGCTCCGCCTTCTCCCATGTATCGCGGCATTTTGTCACAAGGGGGGCGGGGCTTAATAACATGGTGTCTGCTCTTGAGGCTGTCAGGGGGGTTTCTGGATACTCAGAAACCCCCCCTGCATGTGCTACTGGAATTCAATGCAACCGTGGAAACACCGCAATCCAGGTGTTTGACTTGCGCTTAGTATCGGCTGGTGCCATTGAGCAATGATGATGATGACTAATAGCAGATGAATCATACGGATAGGACGGAGATGCCCTGCTAGATGCTTACAACTCTGTATAAGAGCAAACAGATGCCCTATCTCACCCTAACTCTGCATCGGTCCATAAAGTGGAAACAGAAGACTGTGTAGGCCACAATTTTGTCAACATGGTATTGGGCCTGATTCACTACGGATCGCAATATTGCGTACGCAGGCAGTTCAACTGAGATAGCATGATAATCTATTGCGATCGGAATACAAACTCAGCACAACATAAGGACGCGCACTTTACCTTACACACATCCGTAATACTTAGCAGAATAGCAAACCCATCTGTCCAATCCAGAACCATGCACGCTATGAGACCTCACACTGCGTATGGCATCGCTTTGGCTAATTTATGCATGCCCCTGCAGCGGCACTGACATCTGCGTTTCCCCCGACCACCCCCCCCATCACCACCCACAAATGGTGCTTCCTGTCAATCACTCTGTGAGGGGTCTGCGTAGCCGCTGTGATCGAGCACGCGCTCTACGATGCATATGCATGCGCAGAATGCATCAATCAGCCGATAGCATGCATATTAGCACCTGCAATCCAAGCTGGATCAGGCCCATTGATAATTATCAGCTAGGAGGGTGCATGTAAGCACATTAGAGTTATAATGTGTTGATCAAACTTGGCACACAACTTCTTCATGCCATGATTACTATATTTGACAATAAAACAGGGCTCTTTTTATTGTCCTCGATTCATTATTACTTTGTTGCCCAGATTGCAGATCCCGCTAATAATTGGTGCTCATTTGCTTGCAGTAATTAGCAATAGATTAGACAGAAATAAAGACAGCGTGTAAATTAGCTGCTAAGGCAGAGGTTCCCAAAGTCCGCCATTACAGTCCACGTTTTAGGGATATCCAAGCTTGAGTCCAGATGGTTAAATCAAATGGATTAATGTACTAATTAAGTCACCTGTGCTCAAGCATGGATATCCCTAAAACGTGGACTGTAATGGCGGACTTTGGGAACCTCTGTGCTAAGGGGTTCTGCAGCACAGAGGAGTATTGCTGTGTAAATAGTCGAATCTATAATATTCTAAAAGGTATTTAATACTATAATTATCATTTGTCCTACAAATACTATCTAGAGCACTGTATGACAACCTACAGTATCAATTTATCTGGATTTTGACAAAATAGAAATCGGTTTGGCTTTAATATGCTACATTTCATTGCTCGGCAATAAGGCTGCAGAAAGAGTTAATGACAGGCGTCCCAAAGAGACAACAGGCCTGGGAATTCATACAAGCCAGTAATGAATGATCACTTGACTCATTTATTAATTCCAGATAAACTGTGTCAGCTTTGAAAAACACTGCCCCCTAATGCCTGACTGCTAGATTTCCACACGTAAAACTGTCACAAGTGTCTCAGAATTGGAGAGATGTAATGCAAGGGCTCACATGGTAGCAAATGGCAAATTGCAATGTTTTACAGACCTCCCTGGTGTCTACAGTGTTACAATGAGCAAGGCTTTGGAAATAGATTCAATGTTGCCTACTTCAATAGAGATCAAACAGTACTGTAAGTATATTTTTAATTCTAATGGTATCAGTCCAATATGTATATACATTTACAACCTTTATTTTGCATTTCCTAATTCATTGCAAGTGCTGAAAAGCATTAATATTATATATTGATTGTTCTACCAATTTAGCACCTAAAACATATTTTGATTTTTTTTTTTTGTATTTGTTTTTTTAACACCTCACTTCCATGAGATGCACAGGAGAGATATAAAGAGAAGAGGTGGGTGCAGCTTGATGAATCCATTGCATCATATGGATGGGACAAGTCATATGCATTTTGTCATTACACCCCTGCCCATTTATGTTCACTGTCTGAGGTAGGCGATATTTGATACCTCGATTTTCTCTGATGCCTCGATTTGCGCCATGGTAGCACACAACCATCGCCTTGCCGGCCTATAAGCATACTTTCAGAAAAATAGCCCACTCACTCAAGGGTGAAGGAGGTCTCATCCTAATCTGGGACAATCTAGGGGAGTAAGCAATGATAACCTAAGATGTTAAACATTGGGGTATATTTACTAAAGTGTGGGTTTATAGAAGTGGAGATGTTGCCCATAGCAACCAATCAGATTCTACTTAACATTTATCTAGCAAATTCCACAAAATAATATCTACAATCTAATTGGTTGCTATGGACAACATCTCCACTTCTATAAACCCACACTTTAGTAAATATAACCCATTATCTTTCCACTGGTTCTACCAACATGCTCAACATAACAACATACTAAATAATGATCCTATCTGTTTTGATTGGATTATTTTTAGGATTCCCAGTAATCATGCAATACCGGGTTAACTGCCCTCTAAAGTTGCCAATATAATGGAGTGAGTGGCCAGCATAACTGATTACACAGAGTCACCACTGCTGATGAATTCCAACATTTTACCAAGTAACTTGTTGCCAGTTGACAACCAAATACTGTGGGCTGGATGTACTAAAGGGAAAACTGCATTTTCAGGGGTTTTACCGAATACCCCATATGTACTACTAAGCACTGGAATTCGATGCATTCTGTGGTTCGTCCCGATGGGTAACACCACCTTCCGGTGACATCACCCAATAGAAGCCTATGGGCTTCTTTTCAGGACGCTCCCCGATCTCCGGAGCCATCGCAAAGGGCAGCGCTTATCGGGATAGCTGTCCTTTGGGATATTCTAGGTACATACCGCAGTAATCAACTGCAGTATGTAACCGAAGACAAGCGAGATGTACTGCATCACGGATGCGTTGCTTAGTACAGCCCAGTGTATATTTTTCCATATAGACCGGCCTCAAATGAATTAAGTGCAGCAGCTTATAGTATTCTCCATGAGCACATACACAGCGTGCAGTGGGTGCAATGGACTGATAATAACGTTTCTAATCTTGCACCAATGCCAAGGCCTAGAGTCCTTAGAACATTAGTTAAACCATTTATTATTTTATCACTTGTTTACTTCTCACAAGAAAACCAGCTATCAGGGTCACACCCAGGGTGTTGTCAGGGAATTCAAAGTACAGGTCCATTACAGAACACTTACACATTAACAAATGCATCTTTCACTATTAAAATCTCAGTTTTCCATTAAAGCCATTAATAATGTAGATCATCAACCCAGACTGTTTGATGAAGGTTAGGGCCTTGTAAAGATGTTTTCCTACAGAGAAAAATAGTCCGTTCTCCTGCCCACGGAACTGTCTGAAATGCAACTTCTGACCACAGCTATCAGCAACCATCTGCAGGGTTAGGCCCGTCACTGAATAGACAGGTTTTCTCCTTACAGTGCTTATCTTAAAGGTATTTTATATTAAAATGTACTTATAAATAAAGCAATAAAATAATAGAAGCTGCATTTGCATACTGCTTGGCTCTCTATAGCAATCCAAGTGCTGGTCCCCTGCTCAACAATGAGTGAGTGGGGTGATGTAGGAGAAGGAGGAGGCCCCCCTCCTAAGTACTATTATTGGGAAGTGATAGGCTTTAGTATAATTCCTAAATACAGTGGAAACCGCTTTAATGCAATGTTTTACTGTATGTCACATTTCTAGAAATCTAGAGTAAGTTTTTCTTAGATGTATATGTTGGAATATGTGTGTATTATTGGTGGTGGTATGGCAGAATAGTTGTACACACCAGCGGATACCCTTTGTCAATGAACAAAGTACTTACAGATGGGATGTAGTCAGGATACCGGTGCCTGGGAAGCCGTCTGACGGATTCCCGGCATCTAAATCCCGATTTAGGTCTAAAGATAGGCGTCTAAATCCCGACGCTTATCTTTAGCCCGCCGACGGAATTCCGACAGACTGCTTCCCGAACGAAGGTAAGCGGGGACAGGGTTAGTGTTAGCCATGGGGAGGAGGGTTAGGTTTAAGCACCCCCAGGAGGACTTAGGGTTAGGCTAGGGGAAGGGGGGTTATGGTTATCCACCACCGGGGGGGAGGTTAAGCTTAGCCCCCTCCCCCCGAGAGGGTTAGTTTAGGGTGCAGGAAGAGGGGGGTTAGGTTTATGCACCCCGGGGGGGACTTAGGGTTAGGCACCTCCCCTGGAGTTTTAGGGTTAGGCACCCATAAGGGATGGTTAGGTGGGGAGAGGGGTAGGGATAGGGTACTTACCTTAGCTGTGGGGATTCTGCTGGTTCGGGCTTCCGGCATTTCAGTTGCCGGGATTTCATACCCAGCCCTTTACAGATGTGTCCTTACACATCTTTGCTGCAGTGGTGCTAAAGAGCCCCTCTCTGCGTGCCAGGGCCTGTGAGGCTCTGCTAGCGATGTGTGGCTTTTTTGCTGAAAATGCATTCTAGTAACAATACATTGCGATGTAATTAGGATGCACCAGCAAACTGTGGTATAATTTGACATGTGACACTTGTATATCTGAGAGCGATTGAGTCTCTGAATCTGTATACGATGTTCTACACTGAAGCTGCCTCCAGCTTTTTTCATCTCTGGTTCTGTTGAGCTATGCCAAAGTTCCACCTCTATGGTACGAGTTAGATACTCTCCTTAGACGCATGTTGACCTAGTTGGTTTGACTATGCTAACCTAATAATTAGAAATGAGCTATTAGATTTTGGCTCGGATCTTCCGTCCAAGTTCGGATCTCAGAACGAGGCAAAACGTCATTTTTCACAAACATCTGTGCTGATATGTCCATGAAAGATGGCATATACTAATAATAAGTATCCTATAACTCTGTGGAGCAGTCCTGCGGGCGACAAAGTACCAGTGAGCACATCCCGCTCTAAGGGCATAGAGGCTGCAGGTGGAAAACACCAGTATTTGGGTAATGTGTGTTCAACAAAGGGGATTTCAGGGACTGACACTGCAGTTCCCCAGCTGTGCTGGTTCCTTAAATGTAATAAAATAAACTGGCACTGGAACTTGTTTAGAACTGAAACTTTAGTTTGTGAATGACATTATTGTAGTGTGTAGCTGACCGATAGGATCACAGTGCACTGAAGTAATTGTTTTGGTGCTTGACTCACCAGGAAAACTGTAAGCCATCCAAAATACTGTATGGCCTCCTGCTTCTCTGACAACTTCCCTATGTTTTACCTTTCCAAGAGTTATATATGGAAACATAGAATTTCACAGCAGATAAGAACTACTTGGCCCGTCTACCTGTAGTCTGCCCTTGTTTAACCTTTTGGTAGCCTCAGTCCTATTTGATCCTTAGTTCTTTGTAAGGATATTCATATGCCTATCCCAAGCATGTTTAAATTGCTCTACTGTCTTACACACTAGACGTTATCGTTCAATATCGTCCAGTGTGTTTGCAAGACATTGTTAGCCATGCACGCTCCCGCGTATCGTTAACGATGTCTTTCATCGCCCGTACTTGCAGGGCAACTTGCAAATATGGGGCTAAGGGAGGGAGCCGTCACTGAACGATATCGTTCAGTGTGTGTATGCTCAATGTCGTTAACGACATTGAGCCTGGCAGTGCGGGGAAAACACTTAACGGTATCGCTCATGGAGCATATTGTTAAGTGTGTATGCTGCTTTAGCCTCTACCACCTCTGATGGGAGGATATTCCACTTTTCCACTACCATTTCTGTGAAGTCATTTTCCTTCAAATTTCCTTTGAACCTACTTCGCTCCAGTGCCAGAGCATGTCCTCATGTCCTACTACTTCTCCTCCTTTTGAAGAATGTTTCTCTCATTCACCTTGTTAAAACCATTGATATTAGGGATGTGCAGGCTCGGATAGGTTCGAGTTTGCACGCCGAGTTCGGATTTTTCCCTCCAAAAAAACGGAACTCAGAAAGAGGCAAAACGTCATCTTGCATGGACAAACATCATCATTCCTAAGTCCAGGAATGATGATGTTTGTCCATGCAAGATGACGTTTTGCCTCTTTCTGAGTTCCGTTTTTTTGGAGGGAAAAATCCGAACTCGGCGTGCAAACTCGAACCTATCCGAGCCTGCACATCCCTAATTGATATATTTGAAAGTTTCTATCATGTCTCCTCTTTCCCTTCTCTGCTCCAAGCTATATATATTAAGATCTTTTAGTGTTTCCTGGTAAGTTTTGTGATGGATAATCCACTTACAGTATGGTAAAAACGGCAGCACAGAACTCCTGAGAGGGAAGTGGTTAAGCACCGAGGAAATGGCTGAGGCTGTATAGCAATGATAATAAAATAGCAACAATAAAAGCATATGACCTGGATGAGAAACAATTTGACACCGTTTTGACCATAAAATTGCACAAAAAAATAACACGCATCTCACAAAGCCTCCCACTCGGCAGGGCACTCATTTGGATTCATTGAAGTCTGTTCTGTGCTACCATTTTTTATTCCATAAAGCAATTTTCATTCTTTTAATGTAACAGCATAATTACCCCCTTTCTCTTCTTTCAAGTTGCCATTTTATTAAACAGAGCGCCGATATAGTAAAGGATTTTTTTTTTTGTATTTTTTTTTTTTTTTTGTCATTTGATCTAAAACAAAATGATTTAGCTTTTAAAGTCGGAAAAAAGATCTGCCTTTAACTTACACGGGAAGCGTGTGCCTATCAATTTCAAGCCATGCAACATCAGATGCCAGGCCGGCAAATTAAATTAATTTTGCTTTCTTCTTTTAATAGGTTTTCCGACATGCTAATGAACAAAGAAATGAGAGCAGGGATAGACTATGACTAATTTAAGACTCACAGGTCTTGAACAAGAAATAAAAAAAAATATGCGACTACCTTTGCTTCATCCATGTGAGGCGCAGGACTCCATACTCTCGGCGCCCTTATCTCTTTTTCTGAAAATTAATTACAGAACCTGTAGAGTAGTTGGTAAGAACTAGAGAGGCTGAAGGGGCTCATAATATTTATCACTATTCCGCAGATTTAGTCAGGAACCCTTCATTTATTTTTTTTTAAACCTACTCGAGTTCACACAGCAGGAGCTGGAAATCACCAGAACATACGAGTTAGATGTTATAATCCTCCGCTGAGAGATAGGTGTTTATCATACAATATCCTTCTCTTCAATGTATCCAGAACTATGTACACCAGCGACTACAAAAACTCTACTGATAGTAAATAAAATAATATCTTTTTCTTCCTTTGGTATCCGGTCAGAATGACGACATGGATGTGAAATTTCGACTTCTTCATATTGTCAACGTTTAACATGTTAGCGCCAGATTGTCGACCGTACATTTTAGTGTTATTTTTAGGGTTAGGCTGGTCTATACAAAAAATGGTATGTCGACATTCTGGCGTCATCACGTCATATGTTGACATTCTGACCATGTCAACAACTGTGAATGTCATTTTTTATTCCTGCCAACATAATGCCCATGTTGACGTTCAAACTGTCGATATTCAGAACATGTTGACATTTTGGTGTCGACATTCTGACTCTTGACTTTTCATTCAACACCCCTCGTTTTTGTATAAAATAAACCATACTATAGATTATGATGAAAACTTGTCTTGTAATGTCATCATACTGAAGGCTCCAAATACCAGACCAGGAAAGTATTCCTGGTATTCAAAAATGGATTTGTACTTATGGATAACTTTAACTCACTGCCCTCCAATTACTTTTACTACAAAATTATTTTATTGTTCTTCCTTTTTTGTGTTTTTTTTTAAACAATGTTTTTTATACTATTCAAAAAGAATTGTGTTCCTGTTATACTTGTAAATGGAAAATAACTATTTGAATGACCATATATTATATATAAAGCACAGCTAATCTGTTATAACTGAGGGCAACTCAATATTCTGTCCGGAGAATGTAACAGCCTTAGGGCCTGATTCCGAGATTTATGCAATGCAGATATTTACACAGAGTGTTTGCCATTGGGCATGTGCGAATGCCGCAATTGTGATCACGCTCACACAGAGGATTCACTCGCAACGTAAGGGGCAGGAAGTCAGCGTTTGTGGGAGATAATGGGGGGTGGCTAAGCAAACACAGGTGGGACGGGACCGCCGTTTACACCCCGTTCCATGGGGGTGCATGAATTAGCCATTGCGATCTCCTTTGCAGCATGAGAGCAGGTCAGTCTTGCCTTACATCATACTAGCCTACTCTCCCGGGACCTGCTGGAGGGTCCCGATTTTTCAGGTGACCCCCCCCCCCCCCGCATTTCTAGAGAAGTAGGCACTTCTCCAGCATCCTGCCCACTTCCTAGTGAAGTGGACAGAATGGGGAAAATTTCCCGGACTACAGCGGGTCCGTGAGTAGGGGGGTGGAGCCTAACGCTATTCTATGAGAATTGCTTCATTTGGCCCTGCCCCCTAATTAATATGCAGAATTAACAGCATTTTACAGTGAGGGACGGGCCTTAAAGACATGAATAGTCTGGCCCCGTCCCCCATCGCCGCCCACCTGCATATGTCAGTAAGTATGCCTTACATGCTGCGTGGGTGGCTGATCTGTGTCAATGTTACTGATGTATTGTACATTGTTGGACGGATATGAGAAGGTAGCAATGGGCGTCCCTACGGTCTAGTGTGTACCCGGTGGGGGTCCCGGCATCTGCAAGTGCATACACACTTGCTGATGTCGGGAGCGACAGCGGGGGCCATGCTGCATTCGGCAGCGTGGCCCTCGCTGACTGTCGCCCGTCAGACCAGCACGCAGGTCCGCCACGCGATGCCACTGATGAGCGGGAACGCACATCTTCAGTGACATTTGGGGCTACACACCAGACGATGTTGCCGACATGTCGTCCGATCCGGCCGGATTGGACAACCTATCTAGTGTGTACCTGGCATTAATCTTGGAATCACACAAGCATGTAAGGAAGACAAAAAAAACAAAGCAATGTTGCAGGAGAGCAACTACAGAATAGAATGGTCAAATCATTTTGGGAAACCGTTTTAAATGATAAATAAAATAGCTTAAAAGAAGCTCTGCTGCCCCCACATAGAAGTCACGTATGAAGTGCAAAACAGAGTTTGTGGAGGAGCAGAAGTTTGCTCAGGTTGATGATAGGAGGAGATTTATAAAGTGAGTACACACTTGTGTTCCATTGCTAATTTCATCCTGCAGAGAGAGATTATTGAAATTTAAGAGTGTGCATCTTACCAGGTGTTCCTAGATGTCTGTAGGGGAGTATGCTCATGTCCAGGTTGCGAAAGGTCCTGACATGACTGGGATCCTGAGGGTATATTTACTAAAGTGCGGGTTTTTAGAAGTGGAGATGTTGCCCATAGCAACCAATCAGATCCTACTTAACATTTATCTAGAACCATATAGAAGATAATAGCTAACATCTGATTGGTTGCTATGGGCATACTTGCCGACATTATATATCTCCTCCCTGGGAGGAGATTCTGTTGATTACTTTGGGGGGGAGGGGCCGGAGTGTATACGCTATATGACACAATTCATTTTAGCCCCGTCCCCTACTCGCGGACCTGAAAATTCACGGTGAAATCTCCCCAACCTGCCCACTTCACTAGGAAGTGGGCGGGATGCGGGAGATATGACTACTCTTCCAGGGTTGAGGGGGCTTACCCGAAAAATCTGGAGCCTCCCACGATTTTCGGGAGAGTAGGCATGTATGGTCACGATGACCTGGAGCGCGCCGCATGCCGGCCGACTGGTCCGGCTTCAGTAGCGCTTGGAGATGACATAATCTGCAAGCGTCCACTTTAACGCTGGAAAAGCCGGGTCTATGCAGACCCGACTCCGGTGTGTACGACGCCGACTCGGGAATGTCCTGGGTCGGCGCTGGCTAAATTCCGGGTCTGATCCGGATTGGAACCCTGTTCCAACTTCGGGTCACACTCGGAATTTAGGTGTAAAAGTGGTATCAGTTGCACTTTGTCAGATAAGCTCATTACCCCGGCATGAATAAAAAACAATAATTACTGCGCTTGGTATTATTTTGTTGTGTAACCACTACATTGCATGTCATTACCCTGGGATACTTTACACATTTTCACCCTCATACAACTATTTAAAGAACAGGTAAGAGATACATTGGTTTATCGCTTCCAACCTTAACAACCTTCTTAACTAAACTTAACTTAATAAATAAATAACGACACGGACACAAAGCAGCTTGGCTAAAAGGTCACAGCTTTTATTTAATAATTAATTAATTAATTCAATTAACCTAACCAAGGTGGCAAGAGACGCTGCAAGCTCAGTTCTAGCTTTAAAAATACGAATGACTCGAGGGATGACTAAAACGACCCTCCTATAGACGCACTTACGATGTGGGGGTCTCGCTTCCCCCCTGAGCCAATCCAAACGCCTCCGTACAAAAGCGTTCGGGTCCCCTCGTACAGAGAAGGACAAATTCGCCACGCACCTTGAGGTCAAGCACCCCCACAACGTTCTATTGCGCCACATGAAGCCACTGAGCTACAGCGACCTCCCGCCAAACCAGGCAACAAAGGAAGACTGGCCCGCCACCAAGAAAACTAATCTAGAAAGGAAAAAAGATCTTTGATGAACAGCCCAAGGCCAAGGGCATTTAAATGCACACCATCCGGGCGAAAATAACGATCCAGGTCACCATTCAAAAAGCTGTGACGCACAATCACGCCTCCCAAAGAAAGCACATGCCGATCCACCGCTACATTCACCTTCTTTCTCGTTCTATCCACAGCCGAGTAATTCCGGGCGCCCCTCCAAGTTAACCGAGGAACCATTTCAGACCAAACAATCCGAACTCCTGGCCAACGCATTCACACCTCCTCCAATAAACCACGCAACCGCACAATCAACTCCACACCTTTCAGCTGACCCACATCATTACCACCAATGTGCAACACCAACCACTCCGGCGCTCCCCAAGAAGCCACAGATGAGATCATCAATTCAAGAACTGCCTCCACACGCAAACCCCTGACTCCAATCCATCTCACGCTACGTCCACCAAGCAACAAACTAGCACGTTTGGCCAGCCCATGCTTCTCTGCCCAAAAAACATAGGAATGACCCACAAACCAGACCTGTCCATCTTCCTTTGTAGGTGCTGAAAAGGAAAAAGAAGCCTAACTATGAGAAACTGAAGGAAACCACCACCACGACACAACTTATGAAAGAAAACATAGCAACTAACTAGCAGGGATGCGTAAAAAAAGGGGAAACAAAGAACCCGAGTGAAGAAGAAAAACTAAAAAACCCTACCCGTGAACCAAAGTGATCAAATCATGGCTCCCGGGGGAAAAACAAAAAAATCCCTTCACACCCCCAATTGTTGAACGCTAGCCGTTCATCAACTGGCGGGTAAACAACGTTTTCGGGTTAGCAAGGAGCGCACTATAATTTATCGCAGCGAACATAAGACTTGTAAGCTGCAGACTTCCATCTACCTACTTGTTGAATAGCTGCAGGCGAAGCCCCCGCTAAAGCTGCGCAAGTAGCTGCCCCAATGCGAAAAGAATGAGTCCCAAACGCCAAGACGTCTAAACCTAACTCACCTAATGCGCACTTAAAAATAGCCGTAAATTGGAACCTAGTAAGAGGTGTACCATCAACATGCACCAGCCACTGTGATCCCCCAGATGGGCGCACACCCATGTAGGAGGATGTCAACTTAACGGGGCAAACTAAATTGCTGTCCTGACGATGCAGAGTAACCCATCTACCTCTTCCTGTCTGATCTGTTTTGGAGAATCTTAATTTACATAACACAGAAGCATCCCTAATGACAACATCCGATAACAACAGGCCGGAGGAAGCCGACTTTTTACTAGTCGCCACTAACTCACCAACGCGGAATGCACCATAAAATGCGGCCGCAAAAGCCAAACTGAAAAGCTCCACTTCAAATGAATCCGAAGTTACTTTTTCTAAAACCGACAGCAGAGACTGCAGCAACTGTTGGTCCACCGGCCTGCGTGAGTCGGCGCGAGCGTGTCGCTCCCTGGCCCAACCTTTAAGGGCTCTCGTTAACATAAATGATTTAGTAGGGTCGTAATGACCTTTAAGTTTACAAAAGAACGATATCCCCGCAAGCGCCGCGACAACGGAAGCCCTGGACCGGCCCTCTTGATGTTTTAACCATACAAAAGATGAAATCAAGTCCTGGTCAGACTTACCCTCCATGGCAGGCTGGGCGCAATAAGCCCGCCAATCCTGCCAGGCCGACGAGTATGTTCTGAGGGTTGACGGTGCAAGTGAATGCCGCGCCAAACCTTCTAAGCCGGCCTGATGATCTGCCATACAAACGAGGGGCAAAGTAAACCTTCAGGAGAAGAAAACGGGGCTAGGGAGCGGAAACGCGCAAACTGGAAACGGGACAATGCGTCAGCAATCTCATTGGCTGCGCCAGGGACATGGCACGCCGTGAGACTAATATTCGACTCCAGGCAACGCAACAGCAAATGACGCAATAGGCGCAAAGCAAAAGGGGAAGACGTTCTCTGGTTGTTAATGGCATGTACAACACCTAGATTGTCACACCAAAATTTTACGTGCCGGTTGCTCAAGCGATTTCGCCAAAGCTCGACAGCGACCACTATTGGAAATAATTCCAAAAGTAATAGGTTGCTGGTAAGGCCCTCGCTGCGCCACTCTGCAGGCCACGGGGAGGCGCACCAGTCCCTATCAAAATAAGCCCCAAAGCCAGATGACCCAGCAGCGTCAGTAAAGAGCTGCAACACCGTGTTGGCCACAGGGGGCGAAGGCCAAATGCGTTCGCCGTTAAACTGAACTAGAAATCTGGCCCAAACCCGTAAATCATCTTTAATCTCAGCTGACAGACGGATGTAGTGGTGAGGACGGAGTACCCCCGCCGTGGCCCTTTCAAGTTTCCTGCAAAAAACCCTGCCCATCGGGATCACCCGGCAGGCAAAGTTGAAGGAACCTAACAGCGATTGAACCGCACGCAATACAACCTTATTAGCGGACAAACAACACGCCACCATGTCCAGTAATTTTAACACCTTGTCTTGGGGAAGTCGACAACAACCTTCTAATGTGTCAATCTCGATACCCAAATACGTCAAACGAGTACAGGGACCCTCCGTTTTATCCAATGCTACTGGCACTCCTAGAGTCCGAAAAAGCGCTTGAGCGGAAAAGAGGAGGTCTGCACAGACGTTGCTCCCTCCTGGACCCATAAAGAGAAAATCGTCCAAATAATGCGCTACCCCATCCCGACCGGTACCGGCCCGGATGCACCAGTGCAAAAAGGAGCTGAAACTCTCAAAATAGGAACAGGAAATCGCACAACCCATGGGCAAACATTTGTCAACAAAATAGCCAGTGGGCAGACGAAAGCCCATATACCGCATAGCTTCCGGATGCAGTGGCAGCAGACGAAAGGCCGACTCAATGTCGAGCTTCGCCATCAACGCTCCCTGACCAAAATGGCGAACGAGGCCTAGAGCCTGGTCGAATGACTGGTATACTACTCTGCATGCTGACGCTGGTATGGCATCATTGACAGAAGTGCCCGGAGGGTAGGACAAGTGCTGAATTAATCGGAACTTGCCTAGAGCCTTCTTGGGAACAACACCTACAGGGGAAATGCAGAGATTCCGCAAGGGGGGGAACAGGGAAAGGGCCTTCTATCCTCCCCAACAGAACCTCGGCCTGAACTTTGGCGTGCAAGACTTCCGCATGATCTAAGGCTGAACGCAAATTACGCTGAGCGCAAACGAATATAGGATCCGAAATGGGCAAACGAAAACCTGTTGTGAAACCTTCTAACAAGAACTTAGCCTCCTCGCGAAAGGGGTACCAACCTAACCAACGGGAAAGAGCCTCCAAGCAAATAGGGGATCTGGCCTTAGTTAGCGTTCTTAGTTCCTTCGGGGGGGTCGGATAAGTTGGCTCCTGGTGCCCGGCGACAGTCTTTGGCCGGGTGATCACCACTGCAGAGTCGGCAGGAGTGACGAAAGCGTCACGAGGCGCCTCTGGTGCACCTGGAGTCATTGAATGCAAAACATTTGCCTCTCGCCGAACCCGTTGTACCTGACTTAAAAGATGTCGAGGACTTGCGTGTCTGAAACCCCTCGTAAGGGGGGTGACTGTTTTGCGACACCTCCAACCATATCTCCACGTCCTTCACACCAAATGGCAGGACGCGTCTACCTTCGTGCTTCCTGCGAAATTGAACATCATACTCACGCCATGCCACACCCTTGGAACGCACGAACATGTCATGCACCAAAAATATATATTTCAGAACATTGACGTGCTCGTCCGCCCGTGCGTGGAGGTAGCATGCCGCAAACACCAGCATACCCTTCAACCAGGCATTAAAATTGCAAAAAGCCTCCTCGCCCAATCCCCCAGGTTTCTTTGCCTTCGCTAAACCTTTCTTAGTTTCTTCTGTGAGGGAGAAAAAATCCACAAATTTTCCTCTGCGGATCTTTTCCCGAACGCTTTTTCGCAATCCGCGCAGGATAGCTGTGTTCGCATAATGCACGGCATCCGAGCCCGGTTCAGGCTCCTCGGGCATTGCTGCCTCGACCCTCTTGCTGCTATTATCTGTTTTCCTAGCAAGGCGGCACGCAACCAACCTGGCGATTTTTCGCGGGCGCGCAGGAGAACCAGAGGAATGAGAAGAGGAACTGGAAAAAGAACACGAGGAATTAGACAAATTAAACTCACCATCCTTTGAGGGACCCGGAACCGAGCCATTCTCTTCCGCACGAGGAGAAGCCGCCGGCCGAACAGTCAGGGTTGCTTCGGGACAATCAGCGATAACAGCCGTACTAGCTGAAGACCCTTCTGTCGCGGATCCAACTGCAGCCGCCGTACCTGAAACTACATGAAAATGGTGAGTCATAGGTAACGAGATCTCAGGCAGCGGGGCTGGAGGTGTAGGGGGGCGGGGAGACAGAGGGGGCAAGGGCGGATTTGACCCAGGTGGGGTGGGAACACGCTGAGAAGTAGAAGGTGCCGCAATGACTGGAGAAGGTGTCGTCACTGGAGCGGACTGGGGGGGGTGTGAAGCAGAATAGGAAGAACTGACCAAAGGGTAAAAGTAAGTTTGTTGGGGAGCGGGCTGCAAAAAGGGGGTGTAAGAGGGGAAAGAAGGAGCAGTGAAATGTGCGTACCCCAGGTTGGGGGGTGCCACGGAAATGGACGGATAGACCGGAGGGGCAAAACCAGAGCTCCATGCAGCTTGACCCCAGGAAGGGCCTGATATAGAAGAAACTGGGGCCGATGAAAAATAGGGAGGTTGAGAGGTTGCATTATGCAAACATGACACTTGAGAGACCCCAGGGGAGGGGAAGTGGCCAGGGGGACCGGGATTCGGAAACGTACGCCAGGGGGCAGCAGCTGCATAACCCAGGCCCGGACCCTGCAGTAACCCATGGTGTCTGGGAGGTGATGTCATTGCTGTATCTAAAATGGCCGCCACAGGAGAAATGGCCGCCGGGCCCGCCGCACAGGCAAGGGCGCCGGGGCCGTCACTGTTCCCGCTTGAGCCCTGAGCCATTGGGGACCCCGCCGCTAGAAGCCCCGCTGTAATAAGCGGCGCCTCCCAGTTAGCAGAGTGTCCGGCGGGAGGTGCGCAGAGCCGCACACCCGCCGGAGCAGCGGAAGGATTTAGTGGTGACACGCGACCCGTGGGAGCCGCGAGAGGAGGTTCTCCCGCCGGCGCGGCCAGTGTGGTAGAAGCGGTGGGCCGATGGGGTGAGTCACCCACCGCCGCCGCACTTGACACACACCCCGGCGGCTGGACGCCGGACGGGGGGGGCCGGAGCAAGGCCGCCGGGACCCACGGGATTCCCGCCCAGGGGGGTCGAAGTCTGGCTTTGAGGTGAGCGCTGGGGTGGTTATGCCCTGCGGTGTCAGGGATGCGCACACTATGGGATGGGGCGGGGGGGTGGCCACCCGCCCGCATATCACTGCAGAGCGGAGTGGGCGGGCAAAGTCCGCCAGCCGGCGGGGGGGGAGCAGCACGACGTGGACGGGGCATATTGACTTCTTTAACAGTATGGGTACTCAGCCTGATTTCTTGAAAAGATCACAGCAAAGAGGCTGACCACAGGCAGAGCCCTGCCCTATATAGCCTAAGCTAACCACTCCTACAAGAACCCCTGATAGGCTGAAAACCAACCTCCTGACACACTGACATACCAAGTCACCTGAGCCAACAAGCCTGTCAATCAAAGCCATCAGCAGAAAAAACAGTTCCCTTATCTTTGCTCATACTTAGGCAGTCTTCGCTTGTTATTCTCAAACTCTGGGCCTGATTTAGAGCCAGACGCTCTGACCAGAGTGCTCGCTCTGAATCAGGGCCCTCCTACCTAAAATTGGAGCGGCCTCCTGGCCGCTCGCATAGCTGTGGGTCACCACCCACAGCTTATGCGAGCGGCCAAAAAATGGTCGCGATGGTCAAGACGAGATCCTGCGGTAGGGTCTCGCTGCCGCAAGCCCAGGAGTGCTTTTGTCTCTATCAGAGCCAAAAGCACTCCCACTGACATCACTAGTGATGTCAGTGGGGCCGGAGCCAGACGGTAGGCGTTCCCATGGGAACGCCTCCGTCTGGGCAGCAACGCCCCCGGCGCCATCGACAGCGCCACACTCACCCCCGGCGCCACACTCACCATCGACAGCATGCCCCCTTTGGTGCGAGACCCATAGCGACGGCTGGCTGTCGCTATGCGGGTCTCGCGCATGCGCACTAGGGCACCATCGACCCGCTTGCCAGCGCTCGCGAGCGGGTCTGAATCAGGCCCTCTGTCTTCAGGACCCCAAACAGTGCATGTTTTTCAGGTCTCCTAACAGAATCACAAGTGAAATAATGAGCTCCATCTGTGGATCTTCTAAAATGTGTCAGTGAGTATTATAGAGTACACCCGTGCATCTGCTGGGTGACCTGAAAAAATGACCTGTGTAGGGTCCTGAGGATAGAGTTTGAGAACCACTGATTTAGAGCATAAATAGCAGAAAAACATGATTTAATTGAAGTGTTATTGGAGGTTGGTTATTTGATGCAGCATATTCACTTTTGCACCTATGCAGCAGTTTCAGCTAAATCTCACTAACAGGTGTTCTTACTGTATATCCCCATAGGCAGGGGTGGATTAGCTATCTGGGCCTTCTGGTAATTGCCAGAAGGGCCGGTTCGAGTAGGGCGGAAGTGCCCCTACCGGATACAGGTTATTTGCTCCGGGGTAGGGAAGGGATGGCGTCAGTGGGCTGGGGAGAGAGGGGGCCGTGCTACGAGGCCAGGCCCCCGTGACTCCCGGCACTCCCCCTTGAAACTAAATCACGCCTCTTTCGCAAGCACGTGCATCGGGCAGACTGCCAGGGCTTGATGTACAGCCCCAGTCCATCCCCGCCCAGAGGTGGGAGTAGACAGTCACCTTGATGTGCACTGAGCAGGCCATATAGCAAGTTATTATGCTGTGCGTATCCTGTGCGCTTGGACATGATCTCCAATGTAGGAACACATTACACTACACTAACTCTTAATAATAAATCAATAAAATAAAAATGTACTAGAGAGGGGTTGGGTATGTAATACCGCCGGAAGGAAGACCGGCAGTTGAAATCCCGACACCGGAAGGCTAGCAGATGAAAATCCCAACAGGGGAGGTAAGTAGGCTATCCCTACCCCACTCCCCCACCCCCCCCCCCTAACCCTAGACCTTCCTTAGTGGTGCCTAACCATAACCTCCCCCAAGGGGTGCCTAAACCAAACAACCCCTCCCCACACCCTAAACCTAACCCTCCCTGGAGGTGCCTGTCCCTAGGTCCCCACCGCGAGTCCCTAAACCTAACCCTCCCCCCCTCGGCTAACAGCTCCCAGCGCCCGGCTTACCTACGTCATAGGCAAACGCAGGGGAGGTTTCCGTCTGAATATTACTAATGCTGCATATTCACAAATATCATAATATCACAAATATCACAAATGAAACAATTAGCACCACCTGTGGATCTCTGACATGTCTCCTGTGCATCAACTAGGAGATCTAGAGAACATGCACTGTTAGGGATGCACTGCTATAGACCATTTATAGTAGGGGTGTGCACCGGCCACTTTTCGTGTTTTGGTTTTGGATCTGGATCTTTCTTCGTGTTTTGGATCTGGATTGGTTTTGCCAAAACCACCCTTCCGTGTTTTGGGTTCTGGGTTTTGTGTTTTGGATCTGTATTTTTTTTTTAAAAAGCATAAAAACAGCTAAAATCACAGAATTTGTTGGTTTCTCTGCTCCTATGCTATTATTAACCTCAATAACCTTAATTTCCACTCATTTCCAGTCTATTCTGAACACCTCACACCTCACAATAGTGTTTTCATGTCCAAAAGGTTGCACCGAGGTAGCTGGATGACTATGCTAAGCGACACGAGTGGGCGGCACAAACACGTGACCCATCTAGGAGTGACACTGCAGTGGCAGACAGGATGGCAGTTAGAAAAACTAGGCCCCAAACTGTACATAATGCAAAGAAAAAAAAGAAGTGCAAGATGGAATTGTCCTTGGGCCCTCCCACCCACCCTTATGTTGTATAAACAGGACATGCACACTTTAACAAATCAATCATTTCAGCACCAGGGTCTGCCACACAACTGTGGCTGAAATGATTGGTTCGTTTGGGCCCCCACAAAACAAGCTGGCAATTAATGTGTCCCTGCACAAACTGGCTCTACGGAGGCAAGATGTCATCCTCATCCTCCTCATCCACCGATTCCTCACCCTCTTCAGTGTGTACATCCTCATCCTCACAAAGTATTAACTCGTCCCCACTTGAATCCACCACCACAGGTCCCTCTGTACCTTCTGGAGGCTGGTCTCCCTGGAAGAGCTGATAATTCATTTTGATGAACATCATCTTCTCCACATTCTGTGGAAGCAACCTCCTACGCCTTTCGCTGACAAGGTTCCCGGCTGCACTAAACACTCTTTCGGAGTACACACTGGAGGGGGGGCAACTCAGGTAAAATAGAGCCAGCTTGTACAGGGGCCTCCAAATTGCCTCTTTTTCCTGCCAGTACAGGTATGGACTGTCTGACATGCCTACTTGGATGCTGTCACCGATGTAATCCTCCACCATTCTGTCAATGGTGACAGTATCATATGCAGTGACAGTAGACATGTCAAATTGTTGCCAGGTCCTTCAGTCCGGACCAGATGTCCAAACTTGGTCCTGCCTGCCCTGCATCACCGCCAGCGGGTTGCTTAGGATACCTAAGTTTTTTCCTGGCAGCCCCAGTTGCGGGAGAAAATGAAGAAGGAGCCGTTGACTTGTCACGTTCCGCTTCAGCTGACAGTGTGTTCACCAGCAGGTCTTTGCACCTCTGCAGGCTTGTGTCGGCCGGAAAGAGAGACACCACATAGGCTTTAAACCTAGGATCAAGCACGGTGGCCAAAATGTAGTGGTCTGATTTCAACAGATTGACCACCCTGGAATCCTGGCAAAGCGAATGAAGGGCTTCATCCACAAGTCCCACATGCCGAGCGGAATCGCTCCGTCTTAGCTCCTCCTTCACTTTCTCCAGCTGCTTCTGCAAAAGCCTGATGAGGGGAATGACCTGACTCAAGCTGGCTGTGTCTGAACTGACTTCACGTGTGGCAAGTTCGAAGGGCTGGAGAACCTTGCACAACACGGAAATCATTCTCCACTGCGCTTGAGTCAGGTGCATACCCCCTCCTTTGCCTATGTCATAGGTGGATGTATAGGCTTGTATGGCCTTTTGCTGCTCCTCCATCCTCTGAAGCATATAGAGGGTTGAGTTCCACCGCGTCACAACCTCTTGCTTCAGGTGATGGCGGGGCAGGTTCAAGAGTGTTTGCTGGCGCTCCAGTCTTCGGCACGCAGTCGCTGAATGGCGAAAGTGGCCAGAAATTTTTCGGGCCACCCAAAGCGTCTCCTGCACGCCCCTGTCGCTTTTCAGAAAATTCTGCACCACCAAGTTTATTGTGTGAGCAAAACATGGGACGTGCTGGAATTTGCCCAGATGTAATGCCCGCACAATATTGGTGGCGTTGTCAGATATCACAAATCCCCAGGAGAGTCTAAGTGGGGTAAGCCACTGGGCGATGATTTCCCTCAGTTTCTCTAAGAGGTTGTCGGCGGTGTGCCTCTTACTGAAACCGGTGATACACAGCGTAGCCTGCCTTGTAACGAGCTGGCGTTTCTGAGATGCTGCTACTGGTGACGCTGCTGCTGTTGCTGCGTAAGGTGATACATCTACCCAGTGGGCTGTCACAGTCATATAGTCCTTAGTCTGCCCTGTTCCACTTGTCCACATGTCCGTGGTTAAGTGGACATTGTGTACAACGGCATTTTTCAGGACACTGAGGACACTTTTTCTGACGTTTCTGTACAGTCTCGGTATCGCCTGCCTAGTGAAGTGGAATCTAGACGGGATTTGGAACCGGGGACACACTACCTCCATCAATTGTCTAAATCCCACTGCACTAATGGCGGATACCGGACGCACGTCTAACACCAACATAGCAGTCAAGGCCTCAGTTATACGTTTTGCTTCAGGATGACTGCTGTGGTACTTCATCCTCCTCGCTAAGGACTGTTGGAGGGTCAATTGTTTAGTAAAAGTAGTGGTGTTCCTACTTCCTCTCTGGGATGATGAACGACTCCCAGCAGCAGCAACAGCAGCAGCGGCAGCAGTAGGCGTAGCAATGCAGGATCCTCCGGAGGAATCCCGGATAGGAGAGTCAGTCATGCCAGTGACATGGCCTGCAGGACTACTTCCGATCCTGACTAAGGAGGAAATTGACGAGGAGGGAGTTGACTGTGTGGTTTGCAGGCGCTTGGATACAACAGGACAACGGGATTTAGGTGTCCCTGGACTGCTTACGGTCTTAGCCAAAGTTTCTGAACTTGACAGTAACTTTTCATTAATGCGCTGCTGGTGACATATAAGGGAGGATGTTCCTAGGTGGTTGACGTCCCTACCCCTAATTATTTCACCTTTACATATGGTACATATGGCAAGACAGTTGTTGTCCGGATTTGGATAGAAATATTGCCAGACCAAAGAGGTGGAATGTTTGGTCTTCTGCCCAGGCATGACCGTGATGGGCTTTTTCATCCCACGGACAACAACTGTCTCCCCCGGAGCCTGATTTAAACAAACCACATCACCATCAGAATCCTCCTCGCCAACTTCCTCCTCAGCGCCAGCTACACCAGTATCCTCATCCTGTTGTACTTCAACAGTGACATCTTCAATTTGCATATCAGCAAGTGGACTGTGGGTGCTCCTTTCAGCACTTGCAGGGGGCGTGCAAATGGTGGAAAGAGCCACCTCTTCCCGTCCAGTGCTGGGAAGGTCAGGCATCGCAACCACCACCACACTTGGACTCTCCTTGGGGATTTGTGATATCTTCTTAGAAAGCACAGTTCTTCGCTGTGCTTTTGCCAGCTTAACTCTTTTGATTTTTTTAGTGGGAGGAGGGCTTCCATCGTCATGTGAAGCTGAACCACTAGTCATGAACATACTAGGGATCGACCTTAGCCGTTCCTTGCCACTCCGTGTCGTAAATGGCATATTGGCAAGTTTACGTTTCTCTTCAGCTGATTTAAATGTCTTTTTCAAGGTCATTTTCCTGAACTTTGCCATTTGGGATTGTATGTGCCCTCTACTATGACATTGGGCATCGGCCTTGGCAGACGACGTTGATGGCATGTTATCGTCTATGTCATGACTAGTGGCAGCAGCTTCAGCACTAGGAGGAAGTGGTTCTTGATCTTTCTCTATTTTATTTTTATCGGAGAAAGTTTGGTCCTCCATTTATGTTATATCAATTTGATATATACGTGCGGCTAAACACAGAAAATAATTTTTTTTTTGGTTTGGACTGGAGTGTACTTTGGGGGTTACAGCACCCTTTAACGGTCAAGCCAGCCGGCCCTTTACTTATGACACAGGCGCACGCTTGGCACTACTTTGTTGATGCACGTGCGGCTACTGCGCACACAATTCACAAACACAGAAAATAATTTTTTTTTGGGTTGGACTGGAGTGTACTTTCGGGGGTTACAGCACCCTTTAACGGTCAAGCCAGCCGGCCCTTTACTTATGACACAGGCGCACGCTTGGCACTACTTTGTTGATGCACGTGCGGCTACTGCGCACACAATTCACAAACACAGAAAATATTTTTTTTTTTGGTTTGGACTGGAGTGTACTTTCAGGGGTTACAGCACCCTTAACGGTCAAGCCAGCCGGCCCTTTACTTATGACACAGGCGCACGCTTGGCACTACTTTGTTGATGCACGTGCGGCTACTGCGCACACAATTCACAAACACAGAAAATAATTTTTTTTTTGGTTTGGACTGGAGTGTACTTTGGGGGTTACAGCACCCTTTAACGGTCAAGCCAGCCGGCCCTTTACTTATGACACAGGCGCACGCTTGGCACTACTTTGTTGATGCACGTGCGGCTACTGCGCACACAATTCACAAACACAGAAAATATATTATTTTTTTAGCACTTGGGGGGATCACCCCTGATGGACAGAGCACCCCCTGGACAACACTACAGCACTCCTTTAGGACTGGGACACTGCACAGGACTTTGGAGTGGACACAGCCCCTATGGAGAACTGACTGCACAACACAGTCCAGCCAGCCCCTATGGACTTTGAAGTAGTGGACACAGCCCCTATTAACAACAGCAGCACAGCACAACACAGCCAGCCCCTATGGACTTTGAAGTAGTGGACAACAGCAGCACTACACTACACTACACTACACAGCCCTAACTCCCACCCTCCCTCTTCACTGTCCACAGCCGAGTGAGAAAATGGCGCCGACGCGGGTACCTTATATAGGATCCAAAACCCGCGAGACTCGGAAGGCGGGATGATGACGTTTTGCCTCGATTTCAGATCCGAGTCAGGCGGGAAAAGTCGAGCCTGACTCGGATCGGACTCGGATCGGGGGGGCTCGGGGGGGTTCGGATTTCAGAAATCCGAACCCGCTCACCCCTAATTTATAGGGTTAATTATTAATACCATATAATAATATACTATCCAGTGCATAACGAGACCAATATATACATATATGTCCAGAGCAGTGCTAGGTTCTTCTACTGCTCCCCCAGACTCCTGGACACTCTGGAATGGTGCCCAGATCTGGAACAAAAACATTCAGCTCAGGCAGGATGGCCCTACTGCCACATTTAATGGTTTAGGGCTCTATTTACTACAATCCGCATATTGAATGCAGATTGTAGTGTGATATTACCGAGTGAATTCGCATTGCGAATTCAGGCAAAATCACAGGAATGTACTACAGATAAAGCTCTGTCCCTGCAAATCCCCTTCGGAGCCTTGTCACAGTATTTTCGCAAAAAATACCGTGATTAAGTGCCCGCGCGTGCGCCGACCGGTCACCGCTGCTACCCCCCCCAGCGCTAAACCTCGCTTCTGGTGCTAAGCCCCGCCCCTGCGATCACTGTCCCCCCTGTGACCCTACAACCCCCCTCTCCCTTAATAGAACTTACCTGCATGCTCCGGGCCTCAGGTGATCTCCCATACTGCACTGGGGCACGATCACCTGATGACCAGGCAGCAGTGTACTATGGGAGACCAGCTGACCGGAGGGGAGTCCTCACCGGAGGCCCGATCACTGGTCCCTGGAGTCAGGTAAGTAATTTTTTTTTTTTTTGTACAGTAATCTGCTTGCGTTCTGTTTAGACCACACAGCTGATTACTGGGACCGACTCCCGGCTCTGCTCTCCCCGTTAGAGCAGGGCAGGAGGCCGGTAACCGGGGGGAGACCCTTGATAACGCCACCTCCAGGTGGCGTTATTATCACAGGGCTTACCCCGGGTATTTTTTCACATTTTATTTTTAGTAACTCTGGTCGGTTCACATTTCCCATTACAATTATGGGAAATGCGATCTGCTTTACTAAAAATAAGTGATACTTAGGGGTTGGAGTAGAATTTTACGAATTCTACTCCAATTGCCCTGTAATAACTATAGGTGATACTAAAATAATGTGAAAAGGGTGTGAAAACACCCTTTTTCACATTATTTTAGTAAAAATAATGTTGGTAAATAGAGCCCTTAGTGTGATCACTGATCCTGCTAATTATGCCCTCTTCATGGACTGGCCACACTTGTAAAGTCAAGCATTTGGAAAACCCCCTTCAGAAATCCCGCGTTTGCCACTGTACATTCGGTATGCCGTGCATCGTGATTTCGGCGTGGGGCTAATAATAGGCGCCGGTATTTAGACGCCTATCTTTATTCCCTTGCCAGGCTTTCAGTGTCGGGCAGTCGGCATTTCGAGAGAGTGCCCATAGTTAAGTACATTAAGGAACTGAACCAGTAGCATAGTATATTGAGAGACCCTTATCACATCTGTATATTACTATAGTGCAGTGGTTCTCAACTCTAGTTCTCAAGTACCTCTAACACGTCATGTTTTCAGGATATCCATCTGTGGAAACAAGTGGGATAATTACTAACCCAGCAAAATAGATTAGCTCTTCTTTGCATGATTCAAGAAATCCAGAAAACATGACTTGTTGGCGATACTTGAGGACTGGAGCTGAGAACCACTGATCTAGTGCAAAACATGAGGATTTAGGTAGTGCCAGATGTGCTACACACTTATTTGAAATAATTATACAGCTCACTGTGGATTATGGGGGTCATTCAGACCCGCTCGCGAGCGCAGGACGCTCGCAAGCGGGTCGATGTTCCCCCACTGCGCATGCACACAACGTCGTGCGCATGCGCGAGACCCGGCGAGCGACTGGCTCTCCATCGCTCCGGGTCTCGCACCACAGGGGGCGTGCTGTCGATGTTGATTGAATGCCTACTGTCTGAAGCCGGCCCCACTGACCTCAGTAGTGATGTCAGTGGGAGTGATTTTGGCTCTGATAGAGCCAAAATCACTCCAGGGGTTGCGGCAGCAAGACCCTACCGTAGGGTCTCCGTCGCAAGCCCGATGGTCGCGATGGTCAAGACCATCACGACCATCATCATGGACGCTCGCATATGCTGTGGGTGGTCACCCACAGCTATGCGAGTGGCCAGGAGGCCGCTCCATTTTCATGGAGGAGGGCACTGATTCAGAGCAAGTGCTCTGGTCAGAGCGTTCAGCTCTGAATCAGGCCCTATGTGCTTGCTCTGTGCTTTCAGAACAGTTGTTAGGGCTAATTAGTGTGGAAAAGATAGGGTAGACAGATTATCAAACTTAAAAAAGTGATAGCCTGCCTCTGATCTGAAGTGAGCCTCAATAAATACAAAACAAGAAAGAGTGACCTGTTGCCTCTCTGTCAATCATTAGCTTAAATAAATGGTAGTTCAAATGGACTCACTGATTTCGAACATCAGAAAAACAACTTTTTAAACCATCACCTGTGGAATAAACCCAATGGACCACGCAGCTGACAGACATGAAAAACAGATATCCATGGAGAATTGTGCAAGGAAATTGTGAGCACGTTGTTGAAGATTCAGGGGTGTATTTACTAAAGTACGGCTTTAGAGAAGTGGAGGTGTTGCCTTTAGCAACCAATCAGATTCTAGGCTAGCTATTAGGAGCTTGTGTCTTCTAGAAGGTGCTAGAGAAACGATAAGTTGAATTTGATTGGTTGCTATGGGCAACACCTCCATTTCTATAAACCCACACTTTGGTAAATATACCCCTCCATCTCGATTAGCGTAACATCCACACTCATAAGGAATTACTAAGAATCATGCAGAGCTTTTGATACATGCCCATGACACCTGCAAAAGACAGGGTAGTTCCATGGTTAATATTGGATTATGTGAGTAAACTATAAAGGAAGATTTTTTTATTTACTTACCACCTATATAAATATATTGCTATTCAGGACATTTTTATAAACTTGTGTTTGCTAACGGAAGATTGCTTTTTTTATATCTATTGTGTGACTATTTTTAGTCTATTTTTAATCAGAGACAGTTACTCCCCTCTTTTTTGGGGGTGCTGTTTCTCTTTATTCTGTATACGGATTATACCTTTCTATTTATTTATGTTTTAGGGCCAACAGATTAATACATATATATTTTTCACATTCTGTATTATATGTATGTTTTCATGCTAAGGCTGACAATATGTGTATATTTTAGTAACGTGACTCCTTTATCAGAATATTGGCGAGGCATTATTCAGTATATGACATATATTAGTTTTTATTTATGAATATTATTTATTTATTTTTTTAAGTAACTTTTTGTGTGGTTATGTTCTAAATGCCTTACAAATATTCCCGTTTAGTTCCATGGTCTCCCTGTGTTGCTTCCCAGTTGCCTCCCTGAAATGCCTAATTTCCAGAGACTGATCCCATCTAGGATCTGTAAGACTCAAAATAGGATGGACATGCACAAAGGTGTGCAAACCGGCATCTGCGCATGCACTGTGTGCAAAATACCGCCATTCGCATCTGTGCACAGACCTGTCTGACTTACAAGACAACTTGAGGAGAGGGGGTGTTAGTGTTCCTCAGTATACAGTACCTGGGACCAGTGGTGGCTCCAGAGGTGGGGCTGCAGTGCAGTCCAAAATTGAAATAGGGGAGCCACACCCAGGCCCGCTGAGAGCCGCGGCAGGCCCGGGTAATAGGGGGCATGGCCTAATCATGGGAGGCGTGGCCACGCCTCCTTCCCGACAAAGAAAAAAGATTACAGCGCTCTGTGCCCCCTCAGCCCTGCTCAAAGCCAGGGGGGCGCGATAAGTGTGCTCGCTCCCCCCCACAGGCATAGGAGACTGCTGTGGCTGCTCAGCAGCCACGAGCAGTCTCCACTGCAGCTCAGCACATGCTGTGTGCTG
The DNA here is from genome assembly GCA_031769625.1 of Taudactylus pleione. Classification (NCBI taxonomy): domain Eukaryota; kingdom Metazoa; phylum Chordata; class Amphibia; order Anura; family Myobatrachidae; genus Taudactylus; species Taudactylus pleione. The sequence continues at coordinate 6,713,503 of JAUIMM010000194.1, forward strand.
GGTTGCTGTGTGGGAGGGGGAGCGGCGCCGGGCCCCTCAAGAAGCCCGGGCCCCGGTAATCTGCATTCGCAACGCCGGTATGCATGAATAACACTGCGATGGAGGGACTTCCGGGACTAAGACCCAGCCAGAAGCCCCTTTGGCATCCTTCTGCGCATGTGATGTGGGGGGTGCTGGGGGGGATCCGATTGGATCCCTCTCACAGCACTCTCCTGATAGAAGCCCAGAGGCTTCTATAGGGTAATGCCCTCAGGAAGATGGCATTACCCACCGCCACTAAGCCCCGGAGTGCATCTCATTCCGGGGCTTTATGCATATGAGAAATGCGGTCAAACCCTCATTGATTCATCCCACGTAAAATTGATGTTGGTCTGACAGACATATTATCTGACAATGTACGCCCAGCAGCAACCTCATGCCCATTTTGATGCATTTTGTGATTCAAGTTTCTTCATGAAAAGATGTTAGTGCAATCAGGGCCAGATTAACAATGGGGCAGGTGGAACTGCAGATCCAGGCCCCCCCATGAAAAGAGGCCCACAGAATTCACTGCAGGCAGTGTTGATAGGAAATAAAAAATGTCCTGTCCATAGCCCTGCCACTTCACCTCCGGCCAATCCCACCGGGTGCTCCAAGCCGCGCCAACTCTACCACAGTTATTCAGTCCCACCCCCCAATCAGGCGACGTTCAGCCCACTCAGTCTGGATGTCTGAATCACGGGCCCCCAGCCATGCAAAGCCAGTCTATTCCCTCTGGAAAAACTGCTGGCTGCACTAAGCCCTGCACCCAGTCACTCGAGCACCATCCATCCACCATGCTTGCCTGAAGCCACACCCCAAGTCACCCAAAACCCTGCCCATTCACCACCTACCTCGGCAACTAAGAGGGCACTGTAATTACAAGGAAAAAAGTGAGATCGCTGCCTGTGAAGCTGCAGTGGCTGAGCTGTCTGGAGCAGGAGGGAAGTGAGGTGAAGGCTACATGCATAACCAATAAACCTTCTCACAGGTCAGTGCATATTTGACAACTACTAGGGAAAGCCAGAATGGCAGATCATGGAGCATTGCATGGCAGAAGTTGGCAGTGAGTGGACATGATGATGCGATTGCATAATCATGACCCCAACCCAATTCTGCATTGTAAAGAGGGACGGGTCCACGATGGTGCTATTCAGCATGTACTGTATAACATCATTGGCCGACCGGACAGTCCACTTCACTTGGAATGCTCTTCCGCCTGGGATGCAGTCAGGAAGCCGGCGGACAAAATGCAGACCGCCGGCTTCCCGACTGTCTAATCCCGACAGGGGACTATCATTATCCCTATACTGGCAGCCCGACGCCCAGCATGCCAAACTAAGGGAAGCTGGGCGTGGACAGCCGCTGGGGGGAGGGTTAGGTTTCAGAGCTCCCGGGGGGACTTAGGGTTAGGCACCCCCAGGAGGGGCTTAGGGTTAAGATAGGGAAGTGGGGATTAGGGTTAGGCACCCCCAGGGGGAGGTTAGGGTTAGGCATCCCCCGGGAGGGTTAGGTTTAGGCTGCGGGGAAGGGGGGGTTAGGTTTAGGAATTTGGGGGGAGGTTAGGCACCCCCTAAGGGAGGGTTAAGGGGGGAGAGGGTTAGTAATAGTAAAGAATCTTACCTATCGAGATCTTCTGTTGCCGGTCTTCCGGCTTTGGGATTTCAATCAGGATTTCATACCGATCCCTTCCGGCTGTCTGGGCGCATCACCTGAGATTCAGGAGCCTCCCAGTAGGCAGGTATACTGTAGGTCAGGTATAGGTCAGTGTAATGTCTGGTACCTGTGCTGCTCTGTATTTTCCCGACAGTCCCCTGGGGCTGGATTCCAGACATTTGTGTGTGTGTGTGTATATATATTTATTTATTTATACACATCAGTTCAGAACATGAGATGCGGGGGAATATTCAATTAGCCAAGGGTTTTATTGCACTATATACAGTCAGGTGCATAAATATTGGGACATTGACAGAATTTTCATATTTTGGCCTCTATTCACCACCACAATGGCTTTGAAATGAAACAAACAAGATGTGCTTTAACTACAGACTTTCAGATTTAATTTGAGGGTAATTACATCCAAATCAGGTGAACGGTGTAGGAATTACAATGGTTTCTTTATGTGCCTCCCACTTTTTAAGGGGCCAAAAGTAATGGGACTATCAACTCAAAAGCTATTTCATGGACAGGTGTGGGCTATTCCCTCGTTATTTCATTATCAATTAAGCAGGTAAAAGGTCTGGAGTTGATTCTAGGTGTGACATTTGCATTTGGAATCAGTTGCTGTCGACTCTCAATATGAGATCCAAAGAGCTGTCACAATCAGTGAAGCAAGCCATCATTAGGCTGAAAAATTAAAACAAACCCATCATAGAGATAGCAAAAACATTATGTGTGGCCAAATCAACTGTTTGGAACATTCTCAAAAGAAAGACCGCATCGGAGAGCTCAACAAAACCAAAAGACCCGGAAGACCACGGAAAACAACTGTGGTGGATGACAGAATAATTATTTCCCTGGTGAAGAAAAACCCCTTCACAACAGTTGGCCAAATCAAGAACACTCTCCAGGAGGTAGGTGTATATGTGTCAAAGTCAACAATCAAGAGAAGACTTCACAAGGGTGAATATAGAGGGTTCACCACAAGATGTAAACCATTGGTGAGCCACAAAAACAGGAAGACCAGAGTAGAGTTTGCCAAACAACATCTAAAAAACCCATTACAGTTCTGGAACAACATCCTATGGACAGATGAGACAAAGATCAACTTGTGATGGGAAGAGAAGAGTATGGAGAAGGAAAGGAACTGCTCATGATCCAAAACATACCACCTCATCAGTGAAGCATGGTGGTGGTAGTGTCATGGCGTGGGCATGTATGGCTGCCAATGGAACTGGTTCCCTTGTATTTATTGATGATGTGACTGCTGACAAAAGCAGCAGAATGAATTCTGAAGTGTTTCGGGCAATATTATATGCTCATATTCAGTCAAATGCTTCAGAACTCATTGGACGGCGCTTCACAGTGCAGATGGACAATGACCCGAAGCATACTGCAAAAGCAACCAAAGAGTTTTTAAGGCTAAAAAGTGGAATGTTATGCAATGGCCAAGTCAATCCCCTGATCTGAATCTGATTGAGCATGCATTTCACTTTATGAAGACAAAACTGAAGGGAAAATGCCCCAAGAACAAGCAGGAACTGAAGACATTTGCAGTAGAGGCCTGGCAGAGCATCACCAGGGAAGAAACCCAGCGTCTGGTGATGTCTATGAATTCCAGACTTCAGGCTGTAATTGCCTGCAAACGATTTGCAACAAAGTATTTATTAAAAAGTGAAAGTTAGATTTAGGATTGTTTAGTTTGTCCCATTACTTTTGGCCCCTTAAAAAGTGGGAGGCACAGAAACCGTTGTAATTCCTACACCTGATTTGGATGTAATTACCCTCAAATTAAATCTGAAAGTCTGCAGTTAAAGCACATCTTGTTTTTCATTTCAAAGCCATTGTGGTGGTGAATAGAGGACAAAATATGAAAATTCTGTCAATGTCCCAATATGTATGGACATGTTATGTATATGTGTGTGTGTAAAGACTGTTAACATATTTTAACCATATATTTTTTTTTATTTCAAACTTTATTTGTACTTTTTTTTTTTTATTATTAGTAAAACTGAAAGCCAAGCTCACACATGCACATCTGCAAATCCGTAATTGAATCTTTACTGCTCTAGTCCAGCATTGTGATTTTCAGTTATTTATGTTTTAGTTTTTAAAAGGCTAAAGCTAAGAAGGCAGTTCATTTATTATTTACAGCAGTGGCTAGGGATATGGGATGAACACTTACAGAAATATGGCAATAATCAGAACAATTTTATTTTTTAAATAACCTAAACTATTCTAGCATGCAAGGCAAGGCAGACAATAAAGTTCACACCTTTTTCGTCAAAAACCATTATTTTTGTTACAGCTTCACTGTAAAAAAAAGTAAAGTGGTTGAAGTTAGGCGCTAGCTATGCCCCCCGTGGAGCTAACCAGACCCCCCCCCCCCCCCCGGGACAGGCAACACACCCTGTGCAGACTACACCCACACATCACTGGTCACACCCCTACATCATGAGCTACACCACCACAGTGGTGGTCATACCCCCTGTGGTGGCACACAATAGGCCCTAGATAGATTTCAACTCCAGGCCCATTTGGATCTTAATCTGGCACTGGGTGCAGGAGGCAGCAATAAGAGCATTGCTTATGATGTTTAGTAATCCTTTCACAAGTAGTCTGGGGCTTTAAATTATGAATAGTCTATAGAGGGTGGGTCCAGATTATACTTAAAGGATAAGAGATTTATGGAGTATGCATTAGGTATAATCAGGGCACTTATTCCACATACTTGTGTTCTTGTGACAGCGAGGACAAAGAACGCAAAGGTTTATAGCTACAATGAATAACATAGCAAAGACTATAATAGAGGATAATAATAGCGCAATCATAACACATATACACTGAAACCAAAGCAATACTATTGTACAGTATATTTCAGCACATTGGCAATAGTATGGCTATTTACTTATGGTTACATTATGGATAATTTAGCAACCATAACATTGATTTTCTTTAAGATACAATGTCATTCTATTGTACCATTGTGTGTGCAGGCAGCAAGTGTGCCTACTTGTTCAATAAATAGGATTTCTGCTGTAGAAATCCTCTAGAAAAAATCATTTAGTACAAATGGCAGCCGCTGTAATAATGAGAGGAAATGGTAATCTATGGATTGCATGCAATTAAAAGCTATTGTCTCCAAAGTACTTTGAACGAGGTTGCTCATCCCTCAATACTTCAAACCATTGTGCTTCAATACTGTCAATTACAGGATGCACGCTGCTGATGCTGTGTTCAATATGAAATCCTGGGCTGCACTTTACCTCTACATTACTGTCAGTCACAAAGCCATTATATGCCAGTGTCTGAAATCTAGACTCCAAAATAATGTGCTGGTAAGACGTGCTCGTTTCTTTTAAAAAAATTTTAACGCATGGTGTACAGAGCAGATGAATGGATCAACACTTTAGTAATGCACTAAGCATTAAAGGCAGTGAGCCTGCCGATGTTTGCGCAGTTGTCCGATTGTTTTTTGTACTGCGTATGCATCTGAGTTGCGCTAGCTTCTGCCAAGCTCATCATTACATAAGTTTCTGTAGTTTAGTTTCACCATTACATAAGATTCTGTATTTTGTTGTAATTGGTGACAAAGGTCTTCATCATAGAATTTGTAGGTCATTTTTATGAATATCAGTTTTTCCACATTGTTTAAAAGTAGCCTCCTACGCCAATCGCTCACAAGGTTCCTGGCTGTGCTAAACACGCTTTTCCGAGTACACACTGGAGGGTGGGCAGCTTAAGTAAATCAAAGCTAGCTTGTACAATTGGCTCTAAATTGCCTTTTTTCCCTCCCAGTATTCAAAGGGATGGTGTGACATGCTAATTTGTAAATTTTCATGAAACTAATTTTCCACCATTCTGTTGATGCTTACTGTATCAGATTGAGTAATGGTAGAGGTGTCAAATGTTGGCAAATTCTTTTAAGCCTGACCAGATATCATAATGGTATTTCTCTCTGGTGCGCTGAGTTGACTCATCCTCATCACCAGTGTGTCTCTTGGAAAAGGTAATTTTTTTTCCTGGCAGCAGCATTTGCAGGATAAACTGAAGCAGTAGACATCATTGTATCATGTGGCACTTGAGCTGTCCACTTTCTCACCAGGAGCTCTTTGCATCTCTTAAGATCTGTGTCAGTTAGAAACAAAGACAGTATGTATGACTTAAACCTACAGTAGGATCAAGCTTGGTTGCCAAAATATAGTGATCCAATTGCAAGATGTTGCAAACCTTTTGGACCTGGTGAAGTGACTAAAGAACTTACTTTGCAGAATTGCTTAGTTTTATTTCTTCATTTAGCTTCTCTAGCTGTTTTTCTAGTAGTTTATTTAAGGGAATCACCTGACTCAGGCCGGCAGTGTATTAACTCACTTCATTGCTTACTATTTCAAACGGTTTCAGTAGCTTGTATAAACTTGAAAGCATTCTCCACTTTGCAGCAGGTGTCCCACTACTCACTGGTGCATTCATGTATCAGTACTGTGCAGCACTTTAGTATCTTCATCTGCATGCATTCACCGGTACTACAAGCACTTCACTGCGGTCACCTACTACCTGTCTTTGTACACAATATCATCAAGAGACTATACCTATCCAGGATTGTCCCAAAGACTACTGTATAACATATCTGTTTGATTGAGCACCCATCCATAGGTTCCTAGTAGAAGTCTGATAAGTAGGGTCATTATCAAGGCCTCAAGCTTCCTCTACTCCCTCACATACAAAGCTAATCCCAAGGGTCCTGATCTGAATCTACAAAACCCCAGTGACGTGACACCCTCAAGCCCCTCAGTACCCCTCTCTATGCCCCAGGGAGCTATAGCAAAGTGAGTCATTAACTTAATTAAGTAATGCCCTCTTATGGGGGGGTATCATAAAGTGATAGCTACAATAGAAGATGATTGATTGCTATAAGCAAGATCTTCACTTTATCTTTCTTGAAGATGTGATATGTTGCCCTCATATTTCTTAGAACAGCAATTAATGTAAGTGCAGATACACACTGATACACTGATAGAAGGTAGAGGTGATAGGGACAGCTGGGACTGGGGGTATTTAATACCATTTAATTTGAAAAATGTGCTAATTTTACCTTAAAGGGGCTTTTTTTTTTTAGGGGGGGGAATATATTATCAAAAGAGGAAGGAAATATAACAAATCAATTTAATCTTGCATCATCATTGATTTACTTTTCTAGGCTCCAGCAGAAATTACACAGGATCACCATGGTTTGTACCTGTAATTGACAGTGTTAACTTGTTTTTCAGCAGGTATATTCAGAAAAACCATCTCAATTTGCCAAGTTCACTATGGTTAATGTTTAGTAAATATTACACAGGAAAATAGTTTCATCTTTAGTTAGCATGCCTGTAATTACATAATAACTGGAATAGGTTAGACAATGGTTTAATATTTGCTTTTCAGGGTTTTTGTAGCAACAAAAGTGATTGAACTATTATGTGATCGATTTTGGTCACTACTGTGTTACATTCCTATGGAACGTGCACATTTCAACTTTTGAACTTCTCTAAGTTACTCCCACTGTTGGTGATTCAGTTAGAATGTGGTGACCTTCCTCCCTATTAGATATTGAACATGACTCCCTATTGGATGGTAAAACAGTATTTGGGGAACCGATATGCCTGTGTGTTAAAATATATTCATATAAAAACATGTTTCAATTAGCCGTTTGAACAAAAAAAAAGACTGTTTTTGTAATGATATCTTCATCCCATATTCTTGAAAAACTGACAGTGAACATCATTAAAAACAAAAGAAATGTGTTACTGGTATTACGAAATGTCCTTTTTATCCAATAGGATGGACACATGAAAATTATTTGAAGTGTTGCTTGAACATATGGGGGATGAGCTGTTGGCAAAATGAACGTAAACTACTCTAAAATAAACAGAGCACCGCAAAATAGCGTATTTTTGCACAAACACATGGATGTTGTTTAAATCCCAGTGGTCAGGATGTTGGCGCTCACAGTGCCGGCATCGGAATCCCGACACCAGTCAGAATCGCGGCACCGGCAGCCTGACCACCGGCATCTCAATGGTAAGTAGTGGGGTTAGGGTTAGGCACAAGGGGGAGGGTTAGGCAAATTGGGAGTAGGGTTAGATTTAGGCACTAGGGGCCGAGGTTAGGTTTAGTGTGCCGGGAGGGAGTGTTAAGTTTAGGGGTAAGGATAATTACCGACCAGTATCTGTATTCTAACCCTGTCTGGATGCCAGCGTCGGGATCCTGAGCACATCCCGTATCCAATCCCATCTCGAGATGCATTTGCCTACACACCAGCAGTATATGAGCCTTGTTTATGACAAATCCTGATAATCAGTGTGGATTTGCTCCTGCTGCGTATCAGGTGTAATAGATGCACTTCCTAGTAGTCTTATATGATTATTCTTCAGGTCAGAATAAGCCGCATCTGCGTAAGCACTCTTTTACAGTATTTAACTTTGTTAGGTCGCTCCTTTCCTCCCCCATCCCACCTCTGCTGATGCAAGTGAATGTAAGTGGCAGAATTAAGCAAGTTTGCACAGGTGTATTTGCCTTCTAAGCATGCACAGAGGAAAAACAAGCAGCATCCACTACGCAATCTGCGACAGCTCAGGGTTAAAAGATGAAGTGACAGATGAGATGCATTAGGACATTATACATCAGTGCGTGTGTAATGGCAACGCTACAGTGTCCAAACTAAACAAGTCAATTCACTGCTATCTGTCCCACTCATCTCCTCTTCATAAAATGCTGCTGACATTCGCAACAGGTGAGAGAGGTGCCAGCTTAAAATGTATCTGAGCGTGCCTTTCTGGCACAAGTGGCTAACACGCAGATGGAGTAGACTTCGGTTCAACTCTTGCGGTGCAGAACAATGAACATGTCACATAATACCACAGTGACAACCAGTATATTTAATTGAAAATGTTGTTGTAATCAACTCTCAGGCTACATTCTGCAGTAAAATACAGTAATACCAACATTAGATGGGTAGACTGTTTTTGTGATGTCCAATTAAATGTCTTCAGTTTCAAACAGGACTGCTTTTTATTAGTATCATGGTTGCAAATATAAGATGTGCTGCAAGAATAGAGATAAAATGAATACATAAATAAATGATTGTAAATAATAAATATAAAAAGACTACTAAATAATGAAAATTCAAAAAAATATTAATTTTTATAAACTATTATTAGTAATATAAATAATATACATAATATGTATATATTATTAATAATAATATTATTATTATTACTAACTATAATAATATACATAATAAAATTATAAAATAATAATATAAATAATCCCCAAAAAAAAATAGAATAAACCAAAGATGATCATTTATGGGCCTCATTCATAGCCGCACGCAATGCTGATGTTGTTGAGCAATTATTTGCAACAGTGCATATACGTGACACCTTCTGAAAACCAATATGACTCAGGCGTTACACAGAGTGCACAACAGGTGCTGTGGCGATCGATTCAGACGGTATAAGAAAGGTGGTGGAAAAGGTGGTGTTCCTGGGCGGTGACTGGGAGGTTGCTACTAGTGCATGTAAAAATGGTTCATACACTGGGTGTATTATGGGAGTGCCGCGGGTATGTCAATGCAAGCTGCTGCTTTCAAGCTGTGCAGCCTCAAGCATAGGAGGCCGTGGTCCGATGAATAAACTGCACCTGCCATAGGTCTGGTACAAGTTTTCATGGTACGACCGTTGATGGCTTATAAGTAAGCGCCAATTGGTATTACAGCGTGCTCGGGTACTGAAAGCGGGTGTCTCAGTCCTTGCACCTTCGGCCGCACAGATGTACACAAGGGAAGGAGTTTGTAGGCCATTTAAATAATTTCAGATGGGCGACCGCCTATGACGCTGCTGCGTGCGCTTTTGCGACCAACTCAGATTCAGGCCCTAAGTGTCAGGCTTCATTCCATTGTTATTCCGCAACTAAGATCTATGTACTGTATCAGGATATTTGACGTCCATGGTACACCAAACAGACAAAGTCCATTTTAATCTGCAAATGAAATGCCAATATCATAAAGTGAGGAAGTTTTATAGCTGGATAGGGCAGTTCTTGTGGCTGAGCTCTTATCTGACACATAAATGTATTATCCGCTGGAGCAGTGAACAGAACAAGTGCCACTTGCGAGGGAGGACCCGAGTGAGTCTGGGCATTCTGCCTAGTGTTGCAAGCCGAGGATTAAGAGCTTTGTGGGACATATGAACTCCACACAAATGCAAACATTAGCGTGATTAAAATTTAGCAAACCATGATGTACAACCCCTTGGGCCCTTTCCAGCACAGCTGTATATATAGATTGCTACAAAGAAGCAGTGTTACATGAACCCAGCGAGAAGTAGCTCAGAGAAGATTACTTTTGTCTCTATTATTGTAACGCGTCTGACATAAAAATGTATCTCCAGCCCATATCTGAGTGTACTTTGCATGGGGCGTCAAGAAAGAAAAGCACAGACCCTCAGTAGTAGCCAAAATTCAATTAATCTATGTCACTCAATAGTAACACAATCTTATCTTTGGCCCGTAGACAAATACTCTTTGTTACTGTGCATTTAACGTGTGTATTATGCAGATTGGTGGACTGTTACAGGAGTAGTTCTGAAATGCCTTTATTTTGGGTGGTGTCGTGTCCAGTCATCTGGAATACTGGCAGAAGCACATGTAGCAGTGGTCAGCTAGATAATGTGCAATCTGTGCCGCAGTTAAGGGTGCAGAGTCCTGGGGCAGCACCATCACTGCCCAGCGGCAACTGCTTTTGGCTTGAAGGGTACCTGGGATTGCACCCTGCAGCCTGCTCTTCTTCTTAGTGATGGTGACCCTGCCCCATTAATGTGTTGTCATCATGTCATATGTTCAGGGAGCGGGAAGCATGTGATAAGAATACTCTGACTGTCTTTAGCCATGAATGGAACATTCACTGGTCAAGAGTTGACATGCTCATGTAACCAGGGCCGGCCCTAGCCCAACTTTTTTGGTAAGCGAGTAAATTTTTTGGTGCCCCCCCTATGCAGTGTCCCTTTTACAGTGCCCCCGGTAGTGGTCCCCCCTGTACAGTGCCGCTTGTACCTCCAGTAGTAAGCCCCTTATATAGTGCCCCCAGTAGTAGTCCCCCTATGCAGTGCCCCTTATATAGTGCCCCCAGTAGTGGTCCTCCCTGTGCAATGCCCCTAGTGCCCCCAGTAGTAGTCCTCCTATATAGTGTGCCCAGTAGTAGTCTTCCTATGTAGCACCCCCAGTAGTAGTCCCCCCTGTGCAGTGCCCCTTGTGCCCCCAGTAGTAAGCCCCTCAGATAGTGCCCCCAATAGTGGTACACCTTATGCAGTACCCTTTAAACAGAGGCCCCAGTTGTAGTCCCCCCCCCTATGCAGTACCCCCAGTATTGCCCTTTATATAGTGCCCCCAGTGGCGGTCTCCCCCCCTCTTGTAGTGCCCCTTGTAGTAGTCCCACCTGTAGTAGCCTTCCTTGTAGTGCCCCCAGTAGTAGTACCCCCCCCCCAGTAGAGAGACACGTAATAAAAAAATAAAAAAAACACTTACCTGAAACCCCGCTCCTGCTCCCGCCGCCGCTATCAGCTCGATTGGCTGTACTTCCCCTCCGTGCTAGGGACCTGGAAGTGACGTGAGTGAGGGCGGAAATGCAGTTCCTGCCCATGACAGCCAGCTACAGAAGTACTTTGTCCCCACTTAAACAAGTTGTTTGTCCCCTCGCCGGGCTCACTGCGCTCACCAGGCTTCGGGCACGGCATGGTTATATTCCCCCTCTATGCCCACTTGGATGGCAGGGAATGACGCTGGACACTGGCTGATGTCAGGGTCCTCTCCATGAAGGGGATTTAGACATTACCCTATCAGCTCCTCCGTCCGTCCTCCCGGGCCACTTTGCATCATGGGAGAGACGTCATGACGTCTCTCCCATTACCCACTGCGGGAGCCGGAAGATGGCTCCGGCAGTGGGCGCAGCAGCCGATGAGTCTGACAGACTCTCATTGGCTGCTAATTACAACAAACGCACAGCGGCCGGCGCAAGTGGCTCTGTGTTTGGCACTGTGTAGTGCTGACCGAACTCAGTCCGGTCAGCGCTACACACACGGTGCAGCTGTGTCACATAGACACAGTCTGCCCGTGACCCGCATGGTATGCAGCTGAGGCGCCCCCCACTATGTGGCACCCTATGCAGCTGCGTACCATGCGTAATGGTAGAACCGGCCCTGCATGTAACCATGTAGATATTCGGTTTAGGCTGTGTATAAATGCTGTTTGTGTTAATTACAGTATGCAATGACCTCTTCTGGAACCAAGGTGTCCCATTGTTCAGCTTCTACTGATTATCCACACGTGTCTTATTGATGACGACAGGGCTTCCGGACTATCGGCCTGATTAAGAGTTGTATGCAATGCCGATGTGTTCGCAAATGGAGCGATTTTTTTTTTTTTCCACTGCGCTTCCATCTGAGTCGCACTGCGCATTGTTCAGGGTACATTACCGTAGGCGCACGCTGCGAGTCTTTATTCACAGTATGATTGACAGGCAGGGTGCATTTGGAGGAGGCAATGGGGAGAGTCTGCTCTAATTGCAAAAGTGTCTCAACAGTTTCGGGGGCGCGTTCCTTCCTGCATCTGTTATACTGTGGCTAAACATGGCTCCGGCATCTGTGGCCATTCTGAGTGACCATAGACTCCCTCAAGGAGTCGATGTTTGCATGATCTGCATCCGATGCTGCGTATGTGTACGCAGTTGTGGGCAGCTACAATGGCTCCAGTGGGCGTCTCAGTACAAGTTCCGGATGCTGCATATGTTCGCACATCCACAGCTGTGAAAATGGCTGCCGCGGCAGCATCAGCGTCCAGCTCTGAATTAGGCCCAATCCTTAATCTGAAATTGAAGCTAAATGAATAAAATACATTTCTCTTTATTTCTGCTTTGCTCATTTCCTCTGATATCAAATTGCTCTGCTCCAGCACTGCCTCTGTGGTTTGGGCTCGCACCTACCACCAGGGCCGGACTGGCCATCGGGCACTTCTGGCATATGCCAGAAGGGCCGATGGCATAAGGACCGGCTCGAGGAGTGGGGAAGGAAGAGTCCCCCCCCACCCTCCACCCTATAGCTCTGGAATCACTATAATATCACTGAGACGGGAGGGGTGGAGGCATGGAAGGGCTGGCAGCTGCTGTGCTGGGCCAGGGAGAGACAGGGGTGTGATGCGAGGCCAGCCCCCGTGACTCGCGGCACGCCCCCTTGATTTAACCACGCCCCCTTTACACGCGAGTGCAGGGCGAACTGCCAGGGCTGAAATACACCCCCAGTCCGTCCCTGCCTACCACCATACCCACCTATAGGAAGGGATAGACTGTTTTATTAGCTTTAGAGAAGAGAGTGTTTCTCATGTGACAAAAACCAAACATTGCAGAAGCAAGCATCATTTAGCTCCTCCATATTCTCTCAGTTCTCCTCAAAGAATTACATGTAATTATTGGACTAATTAAGCTAATTGGAAACTTCCAATTGTCTAATTAGTCATAGGGGGAAAAGGGGGGTGTCCAAGGGGTTCTGCATGGTGTCCCGACATTTTAACCTTAAAATATTTACCTTTCCATCCCTCACCCCCAGGAAGTGTGTATGGAAAAATGTGAGTTTACAGTGACTGGTTCAATGCGAGTTTCTAATTGGATTGCAAAATTAATGTGCAATGCAAATTTGCTGAGAGAACGACAACTCGCAACTCAAACCTAATTTTAGTAGTGACCCCTTAGATTTGAGAGGGGCATGTCCAGGGGCTTGTTAAGAGAGGAGGGGGCCCCTGTGCAGTTTCCATCCGGAACCACCTCCTCGCTACGTGGCGGCTGGCAGCGCACTGAGGGCCTAATTCAGACCCGCTCGCGAGTGCAGGACGCTCGCAAGCGGGTCGATTGTGCCCTAATGCGCATGCGCGAGACCCAGCTAGCGACAGGGGGCGTGCTGTCGATGGTGATTGACAGCACGCCCCCATGGTGGGCGTGCCGGGGGGCGTGGCTTCCAGACAGAGGCGTTCCCATGGGAACGCCTACCGTCTGGGTCCGGCCCCACTGACATCAGTAGTGATGTCAGTGGGAGTGATTTTGACTCTGATAGAGCCAAAATCACTCCAGGGCTTGCGGCAGCGAGACCCTACCGCAGGGTCTCGTCGCAAGCCCAATGGTCGCGATGGTCTTGACCATCGCGACCATCATCATGGACGCTCGCTATAGCTGTGGGTGGTAACCCACAGCTATGCGAGCGTCCAAGAGGCCGCTCCAAGTTGAGGTAGGAGGGCCCTGATTCACAGCGAGCGTTCTGGTCAGAGCGTCCGGCTCTGAATCAGGCCCTGAGTGCAGCAGTAAACTTTGGGCACTAGTCTGTGACAGAATCTATTGTGCATGCACAAGTCACTGGAGAAATGACATGGCAACCATTTTCCCAATTTCATTACTGCATACTTGCCTATCCTCCCGATTTGGTCGGGAGCCTCACGAAAATCGGGTGCCGCTCCCGACCTCCTGGGAAGGCAGGCAAGTCTCCCGGCTGCCGCCGACCCCCTCCAGTCCCACCGCAATTACTTGTAAAACCCTGGCAGCCAAGGGGGGCGGTGACACGATCCGCGTAATTTTGGCACGCCCCCTGCTTCACACTGCCTGTAATATCGGCAGTGTGTAGCGGGGATGGGGCCAAAATGACGCGCTCGCGTGGCTCCGCCCCCCACCCACAAAAACTTGTCATCTGGCCAGCTCCACCCCCCGTTTGCTGGCCCTCCCCCCCAGTAATGAACGATCTGGCTGCTCCCTCCCGGAAGGGGCAGCCAGATAGTCGGCAAGTATGCATTACTGTGCATGCGCAAAAGGCCTGGTAAAATGGCTGTCGCGCCAATTTTCCTTGCTATTTGTACAGCGATGCTGTTGCCAGCGATGCTGTCGCCGGTGTGGGCAATGCACACCCTGCACCCATTATAGATATATAATATAACGCCCCTGGGCATGTCCAAACTCAACTCCAAACAACTCAAAAATGCTGGGTAAAAATACAGCTGTCCAGAATTTGTAGGCTACATGCAAAAGCAGCCAGTATGGACCCTGCATGCAAATAAATAAAACATTTTTTGCACCACTTGTAGCACGGCATGGTTTGTTCCTGGTACACATTTACCTGCTTGTTTTTGCTTTACTCCCACCTCAGAATCAGGACCTACTGTAAGTGACAACATGATGCAATGATATTTTGTAGCAATCTTACAGCACCATTGCTGGAGTTGTTATCTTATACCTGATGTTATATTAGATATTTTACAACAGTTAAATTGGCACTTATATAATAAAATGCACTGTTAGTCATACTTGCCGACTATCTGGCTGCCCCTTCCGGGAGGGAGCAGCCAGATCGGCATGATTGGGGGGGGGGGGTGGTATGCAAACAGGGGCGGGGCTGGCCAGATGACGAGTTTGCAGGCGGGGCGGGAGCGGAGCCATGCAATCACGTCATTTTGGCCCCACCCCTGCTACACACTGCCGATATTAGTCAGTGTGAAGCAGGGGGCGGGGCCAAAATGACGCGATTCCGTGTGAATCGCATCACCGCGCCCCCCCCCCCCTGACTGCTGGGGTCAGCGGTAATTGCAGGGGGGATAGGAGGGGTCAGCGGCAGCCGGGAGGCTTACCTGCCTTCCCGGGAGGTCGGCAGTGGCACCCGATTTTCGGGAGGCTCCTGACCAAATCGGGAGGGTAGGCAAGTAGGCAAGTATGTTTTTTCCCACCACACTGGTAGTTCCTGGTTACCTTAAGAACACTGCAGTCACTCAGAACGCAGGGGATGATTTAGAGTTGGCCGCAGTTGCAGCTACTGTGTCTTTATGCTAATGCCACTAGCGATGGGGGTCCTATTGAGATGGCCACCGGCTGCGGTGTGAATCCACGATATCCTCTCACCATTGGCCAAAGCATTGGACATTGTACACCATTGGACATAATACATACAGCACTAACCTATATGAGGATCACTTTATATCAGCAACCAGGGCCGGATTAACGGGACGGCGATGGGCGATCATCCCTGGGCCCCCACACGTTAAGGGTGCCCACACCCATCGGGGTTAAAGTGGACCGGAGGAGACAGAACCAGTTCCGCCTCCTCCGGCCAACCTAACCCAGGCGCCTGCAGGGAGGATCTATTTGCCAGGCGCCCGCTGGGGCAGCCGGAGTCGGATGCTGGAGCTCACATGAGCTCCGGTTTCCGGCTCACGCAGTACACTATGGGAGAGATGTCATGACGTCTTTCCCATAGTGCAGATTAGCAGCCGAGTGGATTGCAGCGGACGCGGGGCTTAGCTTAAGGTAAGTATGAGCTTTTTATTTTTTTTTGTGCAAGCAGCTTACTGCATTACTCGGGGGGGGGGGCATTACTACTGGGGCTTTACTTGGGGGGTGAGAGGCATTACTACTGGGGCCATTACTGGGGGGGAAGCATTACTGCTGGGGCATTACTCGGGGAGGGGGGGGGCATTACTACTGGGGCATCTCTCGGTGGGAGAGGCATTACTGGGGGGGAGGCATTACTACTGGGGGCATTACTGGGGGGGAGGCATTACTCTGAGGGGGAGGCATTACTACTGGGGGCATTAATCATGGGGCATTACTATTAGGGACTCTACTACAGAGGGAGCATTAGTATTGGGGGCACTAATAGAGGGGCATTTCTACAGAGGGCTCTACTACAGGGGGCATGGCTACTGGGGGCATTACTATTGGGGGCACAACTACAGGGGAATTACTGCTGGGGGATTTATACAGGGGGCGTTACTAGGGCACACACAGGGGCATTACTACTGGGGGCATTTATTCAGAGGGCATTACTACAGAGGATACTACTAATGGGAGTATTGCATAGGGGGCACTACTACTGGGTGCACTGCATACAGGGCACTACCACTGTGGGCACTGATACTACTGGGGGCTCTGCATAAGGTCCCCATCGTGCATAACCCCAGTTTGTCACATTTAATAGGGGCCCCCACATGTTTGTTGCCCTGGGGCCCCCACAGACCTTAATCTGGCCCTGTCAGCAACTTGTAGTCTTACAATCCTGAAAACCTTCCTGGCAGGATGAGTGTCACCATGACTGCGCCATAGATCTTCTCTCAGCTTACACTCCAAATTGAAAGTCTGTAAATAAGGCAAAAGATTAAAGAGGCTGAGAATGATAGTAAATAGTGTTACAGGATGCATGTTAATGGGTATTAATGGGAACTTGTCAATTTTCTGATTGTTCTGAGCTGACATCAATATCCGTTTTCCAAGGCACATGTCTGTGAGATTTATTACACTTACTGAGAAGTAAGCAGAGAATGGCAAACACTATGAGGAACGGCACATTGTGCTATAACTATAACTCTTTAAAAGACATGCAAGAACAAATAAGTTATAGAAGAAAATTATTACACATATGGGGGAGATTCAATAACTAACGAGTTGCCTCGCTCATTGTTTAATGCTTCTAAAGTGCCAAGACTTTAATTATTAGTCCAGTGATGAGACTGCACCTGGAATGCTGCTTAGTAACCCTCATTTTGGTCACACCAGGTGGTGGATTATACCTAGGGGCTACCGCCTCCCCCCCCCCCCCCCCCTCTCTCAGTAAAACCTACAACCTCAGTCAGTTGCAGTCTGTGACTGCACTGGCTACAGTGTGACTGGCACATTGCACCACCTGCCAATCATACACAGGACAGGCAGTCCCAGGGGGAGGTGTTTTCTCCTTCTGGGACTGCCAGTTTGGGCTGCAATTAACAGAGTGGCTTCCAGTGGAAAGCCACTTCTCTACCTTACCCGGCTCCGGCCAATACAGTAAGCCAGTGTTGTGCGCATGTGCGGTCCCTCAACCGCTAATATGAATGCGCCTGGCCGAGCGCTTGCACAGGCATCTGGGCCCGGGGGGGTGAGTGAAGTTTAGGCTGCACAGGCAGCCCCCCTCATCCAAGAGGGTGGGAGCTGCTGCTGGTCACACCCTGCAGAGGTGAAAACAAAAATGAGCAGTGTTACTGCAAGCTCTATTCCAGGTGCAAAGCTTATTATGGAACAATGATTCAATCATTCTTGGCACTTTAGCCACATTAAATCAATGTGCAAGGCACCTCGCACATAATTGAATATCCCCGTTTTGAGGGTTTTTCTTGTATTTTTTTTTAATTTTTCTGTAGTTTCATCTTCATTGGTGTCATTTAATAACGCACAGCATCCATTTTATTTAAACACTAAGGGGTATATTTACTAAAGTGTGGGTCTTTAGAAGTGGAGATGTTGTCAATAGCAACCGATATATCTGTCCATCGACAAGTGTGTACAGGCTATCAGCTGATCGCCCGTACACATGCAGCAGAGGCCGTGGGGAGGGGGTGGACCTCGACCTGACCCCCGGCCAGTGGGACCCACGGCTGCCTGGAAGATGCTGGTCATTCAGTGTATATGAACAGCCATCATCTACAGATATATCTTTGCAGTGAGTACCCACCTTATGAGTCAACTTGGATTTCAAGGATGTTTTTAATTGTTTAATGACTATTGTGTCAATATCTAAATATTTTTTATTCTGTTACTTTAAAACACACAATAAAAATACAATAATAATGTATGGATTTGTAGCTGTTTGCTTTTATTAAGATTGTGTAAAGAAACTAGAGATGAGTGGTTTTACTTTGTTCTTTTCACCAAATTAGCGCAAGTTTGGATTTAATTTAATTTCCAGTATCTTATTGGCTATCCAAAACACGTGAGAGCCGGAGAGCCAATAAAATGCACTTTTTGAGATCCGAACGTTACTATAATATCAAACCGCTCATCTCTAGAAAAACCACCTGGTTTTTACTGTCCGTTTTGTGAATGGGTTGTGCAGTTTTTTGTTAAAGCCAAGATTATGTAACTTTGAGCAAACACATCTCTACTTGCAGCTGAGTGGGTGTCATTGAGAGGCAACAGGGCATTTGGAGTTGCGGGCTACCCAGAACTAACGTTTGCGGAGATCAGTCTGATTTCAGATGGATCTCTTGCACCAGGTATTGGTCTGATGCAAATACTGCTGCCAGTAATGAAAAGCAGATGGAAAGCAGTGGAGTGGTTGATAGGTGCAGTCAGCTCTGAATACAGGTCCGTATTTATCTCCAAGCATGCATTTGGGGTGGACTTGCATGCAACGATCTATCAGGCCCTAGTTTGGTAGTCGTTGCTTGGCAAAGCTGAGAACGTGACGTGTGCACATGCTGGGCTGTCATTGGCTTCACTACATGGCAAAGTAATGGGCTGCATAAGAAGCAAATGCATAGGTAGGCATTTTGGAGAGGGATTTTAAGAACCCAAGTAGAGCCCAGGTGTTGGCTGAATAATTGGTGTCTGAGAAGTTGAGTTGATGGCGGAGAACCATCCTCCACCAGCTGCAGCTGTGCGCCGGACCCTTGGATCAAGAGCCATAGATACCAGGAAAGAGTAGTGTCAGAGCTTATAGGGATACATCAGGTGCTTCTGCAGTAGAGAACTATATTATATTATTAGTCACTGGGAAATTTATATGTGGTGCACACATCAGTGGTATTTAGAGCCAACCCCCCAGCTTTATTTCCTTACAGTCTAGAAACATAGAGTTTAGGTACCACCAGAACAGAGATACCTTGACACAGCCTGGTGGCTTCAACATATCTCTGCAAATATAAGCAAACTGAGATATTTGTATTTCTATTACCATGTAGTATTCAAATCTCATTGCTGGTCCTTTGCAGTGTGCTGGGAAAGCATTTTTCCTGCTTATTGTCTAGATGGAATCAGTATGTAAGGCCGCCGGATATATTGCCGGCGGACTAAATACTGACGCTGGAAGCCTGAACCATCAGGATCCCGACTGGCATTCCAGACACTGGTAAATGTACTGCATCCCGTCTAGATTAACCCCTCCCTTTTCATGCACCTGTGAAGAGCGATTAGGTTGATTTGAGCAACCACCATTTTATATTCCTATTCTGAGAGGCATGGATGGTACCAGCATTTGGAGGGTGTGCTGGTTCCTGTAGTGTCATTTGGAGAATTTTGGAGTTCCTCCAGGTGAGTTGGCTCTCAAGTTAGATATATTAATGTATGTACAATTATCATGTAGCCTAACAATATGCAATTATATGACCCAAAGTGGGTGCTATTATCACGTAGCTTTAGGGACCGCCGTAATAGAGAAGCCTTGCTGTGGTCTGGTGGCTTAAACATATCTTTGCAAATATATGCAAACTGAGAGCCCGATTCAGCAGCGATCGCAATTGCAACTACGTATACGGATAGAGCGATTGTTAGCCACTGTGCATGTGTATAAGCCGCACTGCACGTGCGCTGTGATTGCACTTCGATTACGCATCCATCGTAGAGTGACTGACAGGCTGTGAGTGTTTGGGGGTGGTGATGGGGGAGTGGTCGGAAAAACGCAGGTGTGCCTGTCTGTTTGAACGCCGTTGCTTGGGTGTGCATAAATTAGCCACTGCGATTTGCATACGTAGCTTGGGAGCCCACTGCGTGTGAAGAGACTTGCAGTGTCTGCAGCAGGACAGACCTGCTGTAAATGTTACGGGAGTGGCCGATGGTACCGATGTTTACACACACGAGCGAAAGTGGACAGATGTGAGAAACAGAAGCGGGCGTCTTTATGCCAGCTGAAACTTTGGCAAGCATTAACATAGTTTTGCAGCTGCAATTGCTGTGAATTGGTGAATCTCTTTCCACTCAGGAGCCAGTTTTGCTCACTCCCAACCAGATATGAGACAGTGTGCCCTCCCGCCTACAGTTTCGGGGAGCCCTAGAATTTTTGCGCGGTGCCATGAGGATACGCAACAATAGTATATCTGAGTAACTCACAGCCACCACCATCGGACAAGACACAGATATCTTGGAGAGTTGCCCTGTGCATACGATTGCCCCATAGAGCCCAATGCCGTAAATTACAGCAGCAACAAATGACCAATAAAGTTTAATAGCTTATTGGTTGCTATGTGTTCCTGCACGGCGCACATTTGCACCTGCGTTACAAACAGCTGTGACTGATAGAAAGCTCTCCATTTAAGATATTAAATGCATCTCTGAAAAAGATTAAGACATCCAGTCTTGTAGAAACACTGATGGAAAACACTGCTGACCATATTAAGCACAAATGGGAATTTATGTGAAAATTCCAGCATTTTCAGAACAGTTGTAATCCCATTATAGCTTTGGCCAGATTTATTGTAAATATTTAGCAAGCACAGTTTTGGGAGCCACATCCGCTTACAAAATCTAATTATTTAAAAAGGAGAAAAGTAGGAAACATTCTTCACACTTTTCAACCCAACAATGAGTCATAATTTGCTGTGATAAATGCAGATCTTATTAACTCTGGTCTGGATTGTAGCATTAAGGATGACTCAGTGTTTTGTGGTCCCTCTGCGTGCAGCGTGCCTCTCTATTTTTTCTCCAAATAAAGTTTTTTGCATGAACTATGAGAACACCAGAATAATAGTACATTACATAATGCAGGGGCTAGTGGGGTCTATTGTGCTCTGATAACTGACCATAATATGATTATGACTTATGAGGTCAGGTTTTTTATTGGAACAGTTCCTGCTGAGGGTGAAAGAATCACAAGTTGCTGAGTTATTAGAATCTTAAAGCAAATATTTAATCAAACATATTAAATATTCATTAATACAAAGGTAGTGAGTATCAAATTACCTGTACTGCTGGATAATCCTGTTATAGCACATGTAGAACACTTTTAATGTTAACATTAAACACCAAAGCGACCAAGTCATCTTGGGGGTGGCTGCACCTCCTTGGCTGCCCAGGACCCTGGACAGACTTCTAACCACCCAGTGCAAATTCCTTTATTATGATTGTTGCAGAATGTATCTAAGCAGTATATTGGACCTGTCATTCACTGTGGCGCTAGCTGTTGTGCCCACGGGGGTCTGAGTTTTTCTTCCTCTGTCTTATCCTGTCTTTCTGTCTCTCCCCCTCTACTTCAAATTTTCTTCCTCCCCCTATCTCTATTTCCCCCCCTCTTTCCCTCTCATCTTTCCCCCATCTCCCCTACCCTCTCCCACCAGTGGAGCTTGGTCCAGTATAACCCCAAGCAACAGAGACGTAACTACACTTTTTGGTGCCCTGTGCCAGAGAGAGCATTTGCCCCCCCCCCCCCTTCCCATTTTTTAAATAGAGACATCTGAAAAAGGGCCATGTCCTCATGGGGGAGGCCAGGAGATGCTTGGATAAATGAGGAAGCTACAAGTGAGAGTGATAATAAACAGGAAAATTGACAGGTCCAAATAGCGCCCCCTGCCCTTGCGGTGCCCTGTGCCATGGCACTGGTCGCACTACCCTAGTTACGGCCCTGCCAAGCAAGCCCTGACTACTGAGTGTGAGGAAGCAGATCTCTATATAACAGATGCAGCCTAGAGAGTGAGAGACCTGGCAGCAGAAACTATGCAGTCTCCACCTCCTGGGGAAATACAGGACTCAGCAAAGTTCTGTCAGGTCACCCAGTCACAGAACAGACTTACTGGCTGCTCCATGGAGCTGGTGGGTGGCTTGGGACTCTGCTGGTGATGCCTTGTCCGCTTCTCCCACAGCCCCGGTCTCTGAATCTGCTGACCGTCTCCTGGATAATGGTAATCACTTCCCTGCCACAAGAAGCTGTGCTCTACAATGCGCTCAGTGACATCTATTGCCATCCAGCCTGCCAGCAGTTAAGGCCTGACCGTGCCTCTCTGGCTGCCTTCAATCTGGTAGGCTGACAAATTATAGGCTTTCATTGAGCATGTCAGGGACAGACCTTTCACAGGATTATCTACTGTATATATAAGATGTTCATGTCACCAAGCAAATCAGTGGTAAGGTATCCTCTGCCTCTTTACACTTTCGTTTGAAGATGAGGTGTAGAAGATCCAGGTTAAAAAATTCCTGACCATAATTATCCTAAGCAAATAACAGTAGTAATTTCATTGTGTTCATATTCCTTATAGTAGGATAGAAGTATATGCCCAGGGTTGAAAAATAATGTATATGTATTACAGTCAGTGAGACAGAAGAAAAATAGGAGATAAATGCCCTCACTAAGGGGCTAAATCAGGGATGGAAGCTAAAGGTGCAGCTGTTGCGGCTTTGTATGCAGCAAACACATGAGCTGGGTGTGCCACAGCCATAAATAGCCACAGAAAATGTTGTCCTCAGGTAAAGGTCCAATATAAATTGTTGGATCACTTCATAATAACGTTCTGCCTTTACGGATTTATCGGAGAATATGAGTGACAATGACGAACAAGGGCTACATGAGCTGGAGGTGAGGGGGGGGAGGGAGGATGTTTGGTTGGTTCAAAGTTACTATTGGCTCTCGCTGTATTAGACCCTAAATTTGTGAGATTCACCTATGTGATTAACTCTGGAGAAGTGCGCTATGTGTGGTACACATCAGTCCTCCACTCCACTAGGGACCAATGAGAAAGCATATGTTAACTACTCAGCATAGTACTGATCTAATCAAGGGAGTAAGATTAATAATTATAGGCAGTGCTGCTATAATCATGGTAGGCAGAGCTGGTATAATCATGGGAGGCCACACTAGTACAATCATGGGAGGTAGAGCTGCTATAATCATGGGAGGCAGTGTTGATATAATCATGGACAGCAGTGCTAAATTAATCATGGTAGGCAGAGCCGGTATAATCATGGTAGGCAGAGCCGGTATAATCATGGTAGGCAGAGCCGGTATAATCATGGTAGGCAGAGCCGGTATAATCATGGCAGGCAGAGATGGTATAATCATTGGAGGCAGTGCTGGTATAATTATGGGAGGCAGTTCTGGTATAATCATAAGAGAGAGCTATAATAATTATTGGAGGGAGGCAGAGCTAGTATAATCATGGTAGGAAGTGAAGTTATAATAATGAGAGGCAGAGCTGATCTAATCATGGGAGGCAGTGCTACTACAATCATGGGAGGCAGTGCTGCTACAATCATGGGAGGCAGTGCTGCTACAATCATGGGAGGCAGTGCTGCTACAGTCATGGGAGGCAGTGCTGCTACAGTCATGGGAGGCAGTGCTGCTACAGTCATGGGAGGCAGTGCTGCTACAGTCATGGGAGGCAGTGCTGCTACAATCATGGGAGGCAGTAATGATATAATCATGGGAGGCAGTGCTGGTATACTCAGGGGAGACAGTGCTGCTATAATAATGACAGGCAGAGCTGATATACTCATGGTAGGCAGCAGGGGCACCGAGAGGGGGAGCGGGTACAGATTACCCAGGCCCAGGTTTCCTGAGGGGCCCTGCAGGGGCACGGATCCGGCGCCGCTCCCCCCTCCCTCACAGCAGCCCAGCACACAGCGTGTGTTGAGCTGCAGTGGGTGACAGCAGTCTCCTATGCCTGTGGGGGGGAGCGATCACACTGTTCACGCCCCCCCTGGCTTTGAGCCGGGCTGAGGGGGCTCAGAGCGCACCCCCTCCCCAGCTCGCAGCTCCGCTTTACGGCGCTGCAAAACTTGTGGTTTTTTTCCAGGAAGGGGGCATGGCCATGCCTCCCACGATTAGGCCATGCCCCCTGTTACCAAGGCCCGCCACGGCTTTTTGGCGGGCCTGGTAGGCAGAGCTGGTATAATCATGGAAGACAGAGCTGGTATAATCATGGGAGACAGTGCTGGTATAATCATGATAGGCAGAGCTGGTATAATCATGGGAGGCAGTGCTGCTATAATAATGGATAGAGTGCTGATAAATAATCATGGAAGGCAGAGCTGGTATAATCATGGGAGGTAGACCTGGTATAATCATTGGAGGCAGAGCTGGTATAATCATGGATAAGAGTGCACAGCTGATATATAATCATGGGAGGCAGTGCTGGTATAATCATGGATAAGAGAGCTGATTTATAATCGTGGGGGGTAGTGCTGGTATAGGGGCCTATTCATCATAACTAAATATTCTCTGTAGGTAATTAGGTAGAACTCTCATGGAGTTCTACCTAATTACCGGAGGAATTCATCATTCCTCCTCCCCATAAGTATCTATAATGAAAAGCTGTAATCATGGATAAGAGTGCTGATATACAGTATAATCATGGGCGGCAGTGTTGGTATAATAGTGGATAAGAGAGCTGATATATAATCATGGGAGGCAGTGCTGGTGTAATCATGGATAAGAGAGCTGATATATATTCATGGGAGGCCGATTTGGTATAATAGTGGATAATAGCCTGCTCCCATCTTACCCACCTCCTTAATCTCTCCCTATCATCAGGCACTGTCCCGTCTGCATTCAAACATGCCCTTGTCTCCACCATACTAAAAAAAACAACCCTTGACTCTAACACTCTCCCCAACTACCGTCCCATCTCTCTCCTCCCTTTTGCCTCCAAGCTCCTTGAGCGTGTTGTTAACAACCACCTTACCTCCTTTCTTTCCTCTCATTCCCTCCTTGACCGTTTTCAGTCTGGCTTCCGTTCTCTCCACTCCACTGAAACTGCCCTCACAAAAGTCAGCAATGACCTCCTTGCTGCTAAATCCAAGGGCCACTACTCTCTGCTCATTCTCCTTGACCTTTCTGCTGCTTTCGACACTGTGGACCACCCTCTCCTTCTGCAAATCCTTCACTCCCTTGGTCTATGTGACACTGCCCTCTCCTGGTTATCCTCCTACCTCTCTGACCGATCCTTCTCTGTCTCCTCTCATGACTCCTCTTCTGCCCCACAGCCTCTTGCAGTGGGTGTTCCCCAAGGTTCTATTCGTGGACCTCTCCTTTTCTCACTCTATGCATCCTCACTAGGTGAACTCATAAGCTCTTTTGACCTCCAATATCATCTCTATGCTGATGATACTCAGATCTACCTTTCCTCCCCTGACCTCTCTCCCTCTCTTCTCACTCGTGTCTCCAACTGTCTCTCTGCCATCTCTTCCTGGATGTCCCAGCGATTTCTTAAACTTAATATGTCTAAGACTGAGCTAATCATCTTCCCTCCCCCCTACATAACCACACTTCCCACCATTTCTTTATCAATTGATGGCACAACTATCTCCTCTAGTCCCAAAGTGCACTGTCTTGGAGTTATCCTGGGCTCCTCCCTCTCCTTCAAACCACATATCCAGAATCTCTCACAGTCCTGTCATTTCCATCTTAAAAATATTTCCAAGATTAGACCCTTTCTCACCCAGGATGCCACTGAAACCCTCATACACTCATTGGTCATCTCCAGATTGGACTACTGTAACCTCCTCCTATCTGGCCTCCCCAACTCCCTTCTCTCCCCTCTCCAGTCTGTCCTCAATGCTGCTGCTCAGCTCATCTTCCTCTCAAAAAGCTTTGCATCTGCCTCCCTTCTCCTACAAGCTCTCCACTGGCTCCCCTTCCCTTTTAGAACCCAATTTAAGGTTCTCACACTCACTTACAAAGCCCTCAGCCATTCCTCTCCCATTTACATCTCTGATCTCATCTTCCTTCACTCTCCTGTCCACCCTCTTCGTTCAACAAATGCACACTGCCTCTCATGACAACTGATTACTTCCTCCCACTCCCACCTCCAAGATTTTGCCCGCGCTGCTCCCCACCTTTGGAACTCTCTCCCGCTTCCCATCAGACTCTCCACCTCTCTTCAATCCTTCAAACGGGCTCTCAAAACCTACTACTTCATCACAGCCTTCCAGCTCTCATCTCAACTTGCTGCTACATACTCCTTCCTCCCTGCCTACCCCATTTGTTTCACCCCTGTTTATTTCCCTCCCCCTTAGAATGTAAGCTCCTATGAGCAGGGCCCTCTACCCTCTTGTGCTTCTCCTTACTCTACCTTCATCCAATTCTAACTCTCTACCAGGGCACCTAACACTTGGTTGCTTTGCATTGTTGCTTATCTGGGTGTTTTGGTCGCGAATGTAGCAATGTATATTATCCATCTCCTGTAATGTATTGTACTGTACTGTAAGTCACTGTAAATCAATCTATTTGTTTATGTACTTTGAAAGGCGCTGCGGAACACTTGTGGCGCCATATAAATAAACGATGATGATGATGATAATAATGAGAGCTGATATATAATCAAGGGAGGCAGTGCTGGTATAATAATGGATAAGAGAGCTGATATATAATCATGGGAGAAAGTGTTGGTATAATAATGGATAAGAGTGCTGATATATAATCATCTCAGGCAGTATTGGTATAATAATTAACGATACTGGATCAGAACCTCTATACACACCTTCCTATACCTTCTAATATCCTGCCTATACCTTCTGAGGATGACGCTAATTTGCATACGCAGCCATACAGTAAATAAAGACTTAAGACCTGGAATCTGTGGTTCCAAAGCACAAGTATTATTCAAGTAAAAGTACAGTCAGTTACACGCAATTGATCCAGACACAATTTAGGCGCAAAAGGAATTATACAGACCCAAGTACAGTATACATACGCAGCGCTTCCGGTACCAGGTGTTAGGCATCAGCAAGAAACCCCTCGTCTATCAGCATTCAGCACGAAGACAGAAGACCCAGTGTTGGAGCACACACATTTATACCCCCCAGGGACTGACAAAACAATAGAGAAGTTTGTTGCTGATGCGATTGGTTCCCAAGGGGGATCCATTGTCACGGCCAGGGTATTTCAGCATGGCTAGGCGAGTGTTACGTGTGAGGTAATTGTGGCGCGGGCTGTCTGGTGGCGGAGCTGGTGTCTGGCGGGGGGCTTTGGCTGCGCGCGTTGTTGTGTGGGCCTGTTGTCACTCTGCGCTGGTAAGGCCTGGCGGCATCTCCATTCCGTTTGGCATGGGCGCCGCCATCTTGCCTTCTGGCCATGTGATGCGGCTGGCCAATCCTGGTGAGTCACATGTTCCCTCCGGCCAGTAACAGCACGGCATGGGGTATTTAGGAAGGGTCAGTGCCTAGCTGAGAGGGAGTTCTCTGTGCTTATCCTGTTCCTGTGAATTCACTGTCTGCCAGTCTGCCTGTTAGCTCCTAGCTCCCACTGGACTACCCCGCTTCCTCCATCACCTTTGCCCATACCTGAGTGCCTGAGCCTGCTGACATCCTGCGCTTCAGTTCACTACCTGCATACCTGGCTTGATTATTTTCAGTTCACTACCTGCACACCTGGACAGCTCTAATTGTTTCTACTTGGACATTAACCCTTTTACTCCCACCACAGAACTCTTGTGCACATTTATATATTCCTGGACTTTTATTTACTGCCATATTATATGTCTACTCAAGCACTTATTAAAATCCTACTTTTATTTTCAAATCTGCTTCTGTGATCGCTCCTGCTACCACCCCGGGTCCACAAAAAACCCTGAACACGGAGCATTTAACAGGCTTATTCAAATAGACTCTCCCAGCCTCTAACAACTGGGGGTCTCTGCCCTCCCACCCCATGCAATCATCCTAACAGTTGTCCATATAATATACATTTTGTTGCTTGAAGTCTCTGCAGTCCATAAGTTGAGAATGCTTGATGCGATCTCCCCACCGATAACACCGGAATACTGTGGAAAGAGTACGCATCAGTATGAAACCAAACACGGCTTGTTTAGCATGTATAAAACCTTAGTTACCAAATATCTTTAGTTCACAGCGTTTATACGAACTGAACAAACCTAAATCTTATACCTTAAAGCTAATGGAACCTTGTAAGTGAATATGTAATGTGTGAGTGTACGGGGTTTGATATGGAGACGCTAGTTAACTGGGGACAGATGCCTGCGCATTTAGCTACTAAACAGTGTTTCCTTATGCATTCGCTAATATGCGACTAGTTAACAGCGCAATTGTGCATATTACTGTGTATATGAGAAATGATGGAAGATGCAATCGCATGGTGCTAATAGTAATCTCGCAATATGTACTTAATTGTGAGTTTATCTAAAATGGCGCTTGGGCGACCATTCACAAAATGGCGTTTTGCGATCTCATTTCCAAGATGGCGTCTTGCGGCCAGTCGCAAGATGGCGTCGCTGCAATTCAATTTTAAACTGAACTTGTCTCAGCCAATTACTCAGCTTCGACATAAAGGATAGAGTACTGATATATAATCATGTTAGGCAGTGCTGGTATAATCATGGTAGGATCCGCTAGCATAATCACAGGGGCTGGCTGAGCAGAGTGCTGCATGGATTGCGGTGCCTGAATGACACTGTGGGGCAGTATAATCATTAATAACCCTTCATATGTATATGTATGTGAGGACAGGACTCCTGGTATGTTGTGTGCATAGCACTCTGAAGATTGGAAGATATTACCCCAAAAGCTTCTACCCAGAGGTCTCATTTGGTCCTATTCCAGCTCTGTGTATGACCAGTGTAAGTATTATCAAGTTGAATTATTTCTGTAGACCTGCACTTTGTACACGTGGGGAGATGGATATGAAAGTGAAGAAAAGAAAAAAAAACAAAGCATTAACTATTATGTTTTATGGCAGTGCTGCTGTCATTAGGTAGTTGGAAAGATTTCAGACAGATCACCCCCCCCCTGGATGCCAGAATGCCTTGGCAGTCTAATGCAGGCCTTGAGTTGCCTGATGAATCAGCTGTGACAGGAGAGTGTACAGGAGAGCCATGGTATGGTATAGGAAAATGGGGAATTATCTGGCAAAGTTGTTAAAGGTAATTAACTCTCTGATTCCATGCGCCTATGCAACCTGACATAAGGAAGTTATTTAAAATAACGTGTCAACTATGTGACCGGATTTGGTGTTGATCAGATGAGCCCTCTTCGGTATACAATGTACTGTACAACGATACTAAGTGCTTCATCGCCGTATATGTGCCCTCAGACTGTTCTTACTGTGGGCCTGATTCATTACGGATCGCTATTGCGATTGCAGCTGCGATTACGCACACAGACCCAGGGCCTGATTCAGCAAGGATCACAGATGCTATTGCGTACGCATGTTACGCACTGCACATTCATAAAAAAAAAAAAACAGTTTTGCAGCGCTGCTCCGCTGGCGAAGGGGGCGCAGTGAGCCCCCTCAGCCTGGCGCATAACCAGTGAGGGCCGCGATCAGCTTGATCGCTTCCCCCACAGGCATAGGAGACTGCTCGTGGCTGCTTCTTAGCAGCCACGAGCAGTCTCCAGGGCAGCCCGTGTGCTCGGCTGCTGTGTTATGTAAGGGGGGGAGGGGAGCGGAGCCGGACCCGGGCCCCCCAACAAGCCCAGGCCCGGATAATTAGTACCCGCCCCCCCTCTCGTCGCCCCTGATTGTGGTTGATATGTTTATACATTTCAAGCACTAATTTATAATTTACACTGATCGTTCATAGGATTGCACCGTTTTGCACACTAGAATTAACACATTTACATAAATTATTATGGTTTCATTATTTTTTCTTTTATGCTCTTTCTAGCACTGACTGGCACTCTTAATCAATTTCCCTGTCTCACACACACACACACACACAGGGCCTGATTCAGACCCACTCGCGAGCGCTGTGCGCTCGCAAGCGGATCGATGTTGGTCAAGAGCACATGCGCCCGATGGAGCCGGCTCCGTTGTGCGCATGCGTGAGACCCGAATAATGACGGCCAAGCTGTCGCTATGGGTCTCGCACCAAAGGGAGCGTGCTATCGATGGTGATTGACAGCACGCCCCCTTTGGTGGGCGTGCCGGGGCGTGGCTGCCCAGACGGAGGCGTTCCCATGGGAACGCCTACGTCTGGGGCCAGCCCCACTGACATCACTAGTGATGTCAGTGGGAGTGCTCTTGGCTCTGATAGAGCCAAAAGCACTCCAGGGCTTGCGGCAACGAGGCCCTATCACAAGGGTCTCGTCGCAAGCCTGATGGTCGCGATGGTCTTGACCATCGCGGCCATCATTTTGGCCGCTCGCTATAGCTGTGGGTGGTCACCCACAGCTATGCGAGCGGCAAGGAAGGCCGCTCTTAAATTCAGAGGGACGGCCCTGATTCAGAGCGAGTGCTCTGTCAGAGCGTCCGGCTCTGAATCAGGGCCACAGTCTGATGCTAACTGCAGACAATAGCGATATTCATTCTAACTGCACACAATACCAATAGGCATGCTGATAACTACACACAATACCAATAGGCATGCTGATAACTACACACAATACCAATAGGCATGCTGATAACTACACACAATACTGATATGCATGCTGCTAATTGCACACAATACCGATATGCATGCTGCTAATTGCACACAATACCGATAGGCATGCTGCTAACTGCACACAATACCGATTGGCATGCTGCTAACTGCACACAATACCGATATGCATGCAGCTGGCCTATGGTGGTAATACTGCGCATGCGTCCGAGTCGCACGGCGCATGCGTCTCAATTGTTACCGCCAGGAGATGCAGAATGAATTTGGACGCAAGAGATGGAGATTTCAGTGGGCATTGCCAGGAGAGAACAGGGGAATGGCTAGGCAGACGTAGGGATGTCGCTGACATCAACTGTGTCTAAAGAAGCAGTAGCACCGACACAGGAGGCCATGTTCAGATGAAGAAATGGCACCTGCATAGGACTGGTGCAAGTTTCGATGTTGTGACCGATGGTGTACCGATGTTGTGACCGATGGAGATGTATTACCACTGCTGCCTATGGGTGTCTCAGTAGGAAGAACATCTGTCACTCATAAATATGCAGTGACAACACTTAATATATGTGTAATCTTTAGAAACACCCAAGTGGCTACTGAATCAATTTCCCTCTAAGGGGAGAGCCTGGGGGAAGTCCAGCATCTCCGTGGATGCTGGTCTCTCCCCTGGAGCGACGTAAAAGGGAGGCATCACTAGGTCACGACCCTTTTATCAAGAGGCCACGACCCCTTCGACACACGGTAGACCTGACCCTGGACTGCACAAAGTTATGCATCTGACACAAAAAAACAAATCACAGATGCACAACTCCAAATACTAATTATATATAGAGAGCATTTGCAAAAACATTTTGCAATAAATAGGTTTTTAGCATAATCATGGCCAAGGTTATGGGGATACCCACCATATCCAGGTAACCTCTGTAGGGTAGGTCCCTAACATACAGGGGTTCAAATCCAGGGTGCAGGACACCCCCAAACCAGCTCAGCCGAGCCACCCCAGGGTGGCTCTAATAAGAAAGGTGAAGTGACATAAGTAAGTAAGATAGATAAGATAGATAAAAGTAAGATAGATAAGAGCTGCTACAGCTGCATGTATAGAGTAGAAAGGTGAAATTACATCTATAATAAATAAACAGTAAAGTGTTAAAATTGCAAAAAGGGAAATGTGTTATTATAATGCGATGCCCTGAAGCAGACCAACCAATGCAATCCAGGGGACCCACTCTCCAAATATCAACACAAAGCTGCACTACAGTATATAAATTGTAGGACTTACCTAAAATGTGCCTAATACAAGTGTGCATTCACAATGCCAGACTCCATGCTCTAAACCAATGGGGGCAGGGTGCTAGTGCAGGCTGAAGGCTGTCTCATGCCTTCAGGTGTGCAAATAAGCATACTAAATGGAATATATGGGAAAGGGGTCCTAGACTGCAGTCTAGGACCCCTTTCTCAGGTGTGCATCTGAACATGGCCTCTGTGGCTGCAGCTTTGCATCTGAGAACACAGCCGCCATCACTGACACGCCCACCACAATCCCATTACAAGCCCATGAGACGGACTTTATTTGCGTCTGGGCCGATCGCAATAACCCCTTTGTGCGTACACTCTGCGCCGTCTGGGCTTTTAGAATTTTTCATGCATGCTCAGTAGCAAATAATGACTCAACTACAGGAACATCGGTATTGCAATCGGTTTGTGTTTGAATACGAATCGGGCCCAAATTGTGAACACTGGGTCGGGAATAGAGAGAGAGATGGCACTTATCTGTGTACCTGGACAAACCATGTTGCAATGCTAGGGGTGTAAATACATAATTTTTTTTTCTTGCATGTAGTGTAAATACTGGCTGGTTTTACATGTAGCCCACAAATACTGCACAGCTTTATTATTACTCTACAATTTAGATGTCAGTTTGGACACCTCCCTCCCATATCTAAATCTCTCTGTACATTTTAAATCTGCCCCACCTGCAGTGCAGCATGGTTTCACCAAGATGATCAGTTGAGAGAGAGATCTCTCTCTATTCCCAACTCTGAATCAGGTCCACTAAACAATGATGTTGAATCAATGTTTTATTGATGTTGAATTGGTGTTTTCTTTATAGTTTTAGATGTTGAATTGGTGTTTTCTTGATGTTATCTTGTTGTAGAATTGATGATGTTTATTTGATGTTAAATTGTTATTTTCTGTATATCTGATGTTCAATCAATGTATTCTTGATGTTGAACTGATATTTACTTGCCACTGATATTTGATGTTGAGTTAATTTATTTTCTTGCCTTTTATCTGATGTTTAATAAATGTATTCTTGACGTTGAAATGATGTTTTCCTGATATTTTCTTGACTTATATTTGATGTAGAATTGATATTTTCTTGATGTATTGATATTGAATTGATGTTGAATTCATATTTTCTCGTTTTTTATGTTGAATTCATATTTTCTTATCTGATTTTTGAATCATTGTATTCTTGACATTGAACTGATGTTTTCTTTATCTTTTTTATTTATATTTTCTTAATGTTGATTTGATGTAGAATTGATATTTATTTACTGTTAAATTTATGTTGAATTGATTATTAGGTTATGATTATTTTATGATGTGGGCACCATTTACAGAACGAAAACATAATAAATGTGTATATATATTAGGGGTGAGCGGGTTCGGATTTCTGAAATCCGAGCCCCCCCAATCCGAGGCAGATCCGAGTCAGGCTCGACTTTTCCTGCCTGACTCGGATCTGAAATCGAGGCAAAACATCATCATCCCGCCTTCCGGGTCTCGCGGGTTTTGGATCCTATATAAGGTACCCGCGTCGGCGCCATTTTCTCCCTTGGCTGTGGACAGTGAAGAGGGAGGGTGGGAGTTAGGGCTGGCTGGGCTGTGTAGTGTAGTGCAGAGTAGTGTTGTGCTGTGCTGTGCTGTGCTGTGCTGCTGTTGTCCATAGGGGCTGTGTCCACTACTTCAAAGTCCATAGGGGCTGGCTGTGTTGTGCTGTGCTGCTGTTGTTAATAGGGGCTGTGTCCACTCCAAAGTCCTGTGCAGTGTCCCAGTCCTAAAGGGGTGCTGTAGTGTTGTCCAGGGGGTGCTCTGTCCGTCAGGGGTGCTCCCCCCCCAAGTGCTAAAAAAAAATAAAAAAATTCTGTGTTTGTGAATTGTGTGCGCAGTAGCCGCACGTGCATCAACAAAGTAGTGCCAAGCGTGCGCCTGTGTCATAAGTAAAGGGCCGACTGGCTTGACCGTTAAAGGGTGCTGTAAACACCAAAGTACACTCCAAACCAAATAAAAAAATATTTTCTGTGTTTGTGTGCGCCTTAGCCGCACGTATATATCAATATAACATAAATGGAGGACCAAACTTTCTCCGATAAAAATAAAATAGAGAAAGATCAAGAACCACTTCCTCCTAGTGCTGAAGCTGCTGCCACTAGTCATGACATAGACAATAACATGCCATCAACGTCGTCTGCCAAGGCCGATGCCCAATGTCATAGTAGAAGCCACATACAATCCCAAATGACAAAGTTCAGGAAAATTACCTTAAAAAAAACATTTAAATCATCTGAAGAGAAACGTAAACTTGCCAATATGCCATTTATGACACGGAGTGGCAAGGAACGGCTAAGGTCTTTCCCTATGACTAGTGTGTGTCATACTAGTATGACTAGTATGTTCATGACTAGTGGTTCAGCTTCACATGACGATGGAAGCCCTCCTCCCACTAAAAAAAATCAAACGAGATAAGCTGGCAAAAGCACAGCAAAGAACTGTGCGTTCTAAGAAGATATCACAAATCACCAAGGAGAGTCCAAGTGTGGTGGCGGTTGCGATGCCTGACCTTCCCAGCACTGGACGGGAAGAGGTGGCTCTTTCCACCATTTGCACGCCCCCTGCAAGTGCTGAAAGGAGCACCCACAGTCCACTTGCTGATATGCAAATTGAAGATGTCACTGTTGAAGTACAACAGGATGAGGATACTGGTGTAGCTGGCGCTGAGGAGGAAGTTGGCGAGGAGGATTCTGATGGTGATGTGGTTTGTTTAAATCAGGCTCCGGGGGAGACAGTTGTTGTCCGTGGGATGAAAAAGCCCATCACGGTCATGCCTGGGCAGAAGACCAAACATTCCACCTCTTTGGTCTGGCCATATGTACCATATGTAAAGGTGGAATAAGTAGGGGTAGGGACGTTAACCACCTAGGAACATCCTCCCTTATACGGCACCTGCAGCGTGTTCATAAAAAGTTACTGTCAAGTTCAGAAACTTTGGCTAAGACCGTAAGCAGTCCAGGGACACCTAAATCCCGTTGTCCTGTTGTATCCAAGCGCCTGCAAACCACACCGTCAACTCTCTCCTCGTCAATTTCCTCCTTAGTCAGGATCGGAAGTAGTCCTGCAGGCCATGTCACTGGCATGACTGACTCTCCTATCCGGGATTCCTCCGGAGGATCCTGCATTGCTACGCCTCCTGCTGCCGCTGCTGCCGTTGCTGCTGCTGGGAGTCGCTCATCATCCCAGAGAGGAAGTAGGAACACCACTACTTTTACTAAACAATTGACCCTCCAACAGTCCTTAGCGAGGAGGATGAAGTACGACAGCAGTCATCCTGAAGCAAAACGTATAACTGAGGCCTTGACTGCTATGTTGGGGCCTAGTTTTTCAAACTGCCATCCTGTCTGCCACTGCAGTATCACTCCTAGATAGGTCACGTGTTTGTGCCGCCCACTCGTGTCGCTTAGCATAGTCATCCAGCTACCTCCATGCAACCTTTTGGACATAAAAACACTATTGTGAGGTGTGAGGTGTGAGGTGTTCAGAATAGACTGGAAATTAGTGGAAATTAAGGTTATTGAGGTTAATAATAGCATAGGAGCAGAAAAACCCACACATTCTGTGATTTTAGCTGTTTTTATGCTTTTTTAAAAAAAAACTACAGATCCAAAACACAAAACCCAGAACCCAAAACACGGAAGGGTGGTTTTGTCAAAACCAATCCAGATACAAAACACGAAGAAAGATCCAGATCCAAAACCAAAACACAAAACACGAAAAGGGGCCGGTGCACACCCCTAGTCGCGAGTATCGCGACCATCAGCATTGCGAGGAGACCCTTGTGGTAGGGTCTCTGCACTCGCAATGCCAAGTGGATTTCCTGCTCTAATAGAGCCGGAAATCCACTACTGACATCACGAGTGATGTCAGTAGGGCTGCCCACAAACGGGAACTCCTCTGTTTGTTCAGCCACCCCCCCTACCCGCCTACAAAATGAGACGAGCTGTCGATCGACAGCCGCCCCGTTTTGCTGCGAGCTCCGGAGCGAGTGAAGGTCTCACTCGCTCCGGGGCTTGCACACGCGCGTTGCGCATGCCACGCGTGCGCACTGGGCCACCATCGACCCGCTTGCGAGCGCTATGCGCTCGCGAGCGGGTCTGGATCATGCCCACAATGCCGTTGTGTGCGCTGTTAAATGAGTATTTCTGATGAGTCATCCTGCACAAGTTTTATTACCGATGATGGTGCAGGGAGGACCTGGACGCAAAGTGATTGACAATCAGAGAACATTTGTGGGAGGTATTGGGGGTGGAAACTCAAACGCAGGCGTGTTGCGACCAGTTTGAGGGTGTAGCTGTGCCTTCACCTGCAAATTCGTATGCAGTGGCTAAAGCTCCGAACATCGATGCTGCGATCTACAGTATGTACTACCGATTGTGCGTCTATGTCCGCAAGAGGCAGACTTAAATGGCCGCTTGTGGGCGTCTCACTATAAATCCCAGCGACAGCACATTTGCATATTTTCGCATAACCGCTGTGGTGCGTAAGGGGTCGCAGTCACAACGGGATATGTGAAAGTAAGTAAAGGCATGGCATACATTAGAAAAATAACTGTGCAAAAAGTTGCTGTAACCTATAGCAACCAGATTTTCTACTGCCAATAATATTCTCGAATATGAAACCACCAATTGTGTCAGTTGCCCTTTATAATATAATATACTGGGTGAAAACACTGTATTTTGGTTATGAAATATAGGAGAAAAAATAGGCCCACGCTGGCATGTTTATACAGGAGGAATCATATATGAACAGTGAAATCAGTGTGTAAATGAAATTCCCAAGCTGTGAACAGGTGAGAGGCTTTGGTGTCTCCATCAGTGACAATCAGCACCTCTGTCACAAACACTTCATTACAGGGCCCTGGATGCACTGCGCTTTTTTTCCCCTGTCGATGTTTCCATTAGAAGCCATCCTCAGATGTGTACATTTCAGCTCTCTGTCTGACAAGCCCTGCCACATCAGCTCTTGTCACGCTGTCTGCCAGTCTTGGCAGATGCACACTGTTGATCTACTGTATGTATTTTTTCTTAAATGACAATTTGAAGGTGTCATCTCTGGTTGGGTTTAATAAATACTCCCTGCACACAGTCAGTTACGGTTTAGTTCAATGTGTGACCCGACTGGTAGTATTTTTCTGCCCAGAGTTTTACATTTTTACAAAAATTCTGATAAGCTGCCACCCACGTTTTATGGGAACGTGGTTTCCTATGGTCGCACCTGAACTCTGTTTCAACTATACATACCGGCTTCTTGTGGAAGGGGTGGAAAGAATGCTCCTTTATTTCCTTCTTCCTTGGCTCTTACACAGTTTTCATCTTATTTGCATAAATGCATTCTAAGTTACAACATTGCCAGTATGTTCAAAACCTAACCACTGCCTGAGTACCTTGCTCTAAAAACATTATGGTTAAATAAAAAAGGGGAAGTAGTGAATTGGCCAATGCACGGGATGAATGCTGTCGAAATCTCGGTGCCAGAATCCCGACTCGCGTCCAGAAAACTAGCGCCAGAATCCCGACAGCAGTTGAGATGCCGACGACTGAATCCCGACAGCTGGCATCCCGAACGTGAGTATAGCGGGCTGGGTTAGCTTTTTGCTGCCGGGGGGAGTTACGGTTAGGCTGCGGGAGGGAGGGGTTAGGCTGCGGGAATGGAGGTTAGGGTTAGGCACCACTGGGGTAGGATTAGGGTTAGGCACTAAGGGGGGAGGGTTAGGTTTAGGCACTAAGGAGGATGGTTAGGGTTAGTGTGTGTGTGGAGGGGAGGGTTAGGATGCCGAAAAGGAGGGTTAGGGGGTGTTGGCATACTTACGGAGCCCCTGTCGGAATTCAGAGCATTGGGTTGCCGCTGTCAGTGTTTTGACGGCCGACATCCCGATTGCCGGTCTCCCATACCCAACCCTAAACAAATGTAGACAATGCCTTTATGCTACAGTAAGTACTGCGGACCTCATTCAAAGATATGTCAATAATAAGGCCCTAGGCCACAAAAAATGGAAAGCGCTGTTCAACTGATGAGAAAAATATATAATCAATTTATTAAAATAATACACTACCTCAGAGGAAGCCGCTGAAGGTGCACAGTAAGCGGAGAAACGCGTTACATGGTACCCCCTTCTGTCTTTTAAAGGAACAACAGATACAAGTTATATATCTCTGAAAGCATTCCTCTGTCCAAGATAAGGAGTACTAAAGGTGCTCATCCACTACCAGACATGAAAACTCAATTGTGCAGTCATTTGTCAGTCTGTGATAAACCTGCACTGAATGAGCAGTCATTCAGTGCAGGCTCATCAATCATCTGCAAACATGCTCAACCTGATGTTATCGTCAGGTTGACCAGCATGTTTGCACGATCGTTATCGTTCAATCGCTCAACTTAATTGTCTAGCGGATGGGCGCCTTAAGTTTCATAACTGTCCCTCCTATATGACTTGGTAACTCTAGCAGCAGGAGGTATAAGATAAGAGTCTAGTGTTTATTAGTAAATCTGGACTGTAATTATGCAAAAGACAACTAACTTAACAACTGGTTGCTTGAACACCATATGAGACTGCATCTACTAATATTCTCTAATAAAGCCTAAAAAGGAACTTGCTACTTACTAACTGCTTCTACTGATATTTACTGCTTATAGTTTGGTATATTGCTACTAACACTTTACAATAAGTGTAAGAGGAGCTCATTACTAATTATCTTCACTGAATGCAGCTTAATATCAGTTGCATGTATATTCGGTATGCAGTCTGGAAACCGGTGGACCTAATCCCGACAGCCGGCTTCCCGACTGTCATATCCTGGCAAGGGTCTAAAGACAGGCGTCAATATACAGACGCCTGTCATTAGACATATGCCGAGAGTCCGACGCCCGGCATCCCAATCGAAGGGTGGCCGAGCACGGATAGCCGCAGGGGGGGGGAGGGTTAGGTTTAGGGTTCCCGGGGGGGGACTTAGGGTTAGGCACCCTTTCCCGGGAGGTTAGGTATAGGCTAGGGGAAGGAGGGGTTGGTGTTGGGCATCCCCGGGGAGACTTAGGTTGAGGTGGCGGGGAAGGTGGGGTTAGGTCTAGGCACTTAGAGGGGGGATTAGGGTTAGGCACCCCTAAGGGAGGGTTAGGGTTAGGGGGTAGAAATAGGTTAGTATATACTTACCTGGGGACAATCAGGATTTCCTCCTCTGCCAGGATGCCGCTTTCGGGATGGGTCCGGCGGTAAATCATACCGATTCCGTATATTGTGGTAGTCCCATGGTAATTTTGTTTTAAGTGTATTATTTTAAATTGATATATTTTTCTCATCAGTTGAACAGCACTTTCCTTTTTTGTGGCCTAGGGCCTAAATAGTGGTATATTTCTGATTGAAGGTTAGCAACACCTTCTAGGGAGCTGCAGTTCAACTGTAATATATTGTCACCAGTAAGACTAGGACCCTTGGTTTTTCCTTTTTCTGATAGAAATGTGCGCTAACCCGATGATTAGTGTACATCTCCGATGGTGGGAGGCCTGCGTATGTGCAGGATGTGTACTGTCCATGCGCAGTCCCCATCTGTGAGTTCACTCGCAGTGTCTCAATACCGGACGTTCCTGCCCCATTTTCCGTGAGGGACAAATCCAGGGTCTGTGGATGCAGATTTCAATGAATGCAATGGTGATCCAACGCAGCATCTAGAACACTACACTCAGATCGCAGATGCAGCAAGGAGGGCGTCTATTTAAATTTTTTCCTCTGATATCTCCTACTTACCTTGCAGTCCTGATCTGGCCTGCTGTCCCCATACCATACTTGCCTACCTTTAATACTCTCTTCCCAGGAGAAGCCCGGGTAAGAGAAGCAGCAGGGGGCCGACGGGGGCGGGGCTTGATGATTCGTGACATTAAGCCCCACCCCTTGTGGTAATATTGCTGCAATTGGGTACAATTTACATAGGGGGCGGGGCCAAATGCTGTGATTCATGCAGAATCACGTCTTAAGCCCCGCCCCCTTCATGGAGACCCGCGATCGCTACGGGTATTCTCATTCTGCCCACTTCACTAGGAAGTGGGCAGAATGTGGGAGAAATGCCTATCCTTCCGGGGGTGCGGGGGCTACCCGAAAAATCAGGAGCCTCCTGTGAAAACCGGGAGGGTAGGCATGTATGCCCCATACAAGTA
The DNA here is from genome assembly GCA_031769625.1 of Taudactylus pleione. NCBI lineage: Eukaryota > Metazoa > Chordata > Amphibia > Anura > Myobatrachidae > Taudactylus > Taudactylus pleione. The sequence continues at coordinate 6,753,778 of JAUIMM010000194.1, forward strand.
TAGTATGGGAACCTAAATGTATCAAGTTCCGAAAATACTACATTGGAGCCTGACAGCGGAAACCATTGCCATCTTCAGATGGCCTTTTTTTCCGCACCCCAGCTGCTTACTATGGGAAGGAGGTCCGGGGTTGATCCCTCCTCCCCTGTTTGGCTCCTTACACCGGATGCATCATGTGAACTCCAGTTGACGCAGGCGCACTAGCACTATGAGTCAGACTCGGCAGTGCTAAGTTTCACCACTGCTAATGTAGCGGTGATAGGGTTATCGGATCAGCTGACCCCTGCATCGGAGCAATGTTGAATTGCATCAGTGATTTTGTATGCACCACTAATCCAACGAGTTGGATACTTAATTATCAGGGGCCACCGAGCCAGCGATAATTCTGATGTTGAATAGACCCCTTAATGACAAACAAAATTGAAAAATAAAACATTACTAATAGTTTGTTTACATTACAGTACACAGAAAATCCATCTGATTGGCTTACAGTATGTTTAGATCGGGTAAATGTACAGAAACATGGTTCAATCTAACCCTTGCTGGGCTTTAACATTATTCATCCCTGTATAATTACCCTTCATATAGCCGTTCTCCTAATCTATGTATGTCTCCCAATAACCTGATATCCTACCCCATGTCGCAAATCATCTTCTACTATCTCATTCCTTTATCTTGCTGAGTGTGTTATTGTGCAGCTTGGCACAGGTTTCTCTCTTATGGGGAAATATTGGTATACTTTCTTTTTTTATGGACCCATAAAATGGCCATGAATATTAATTTCTTAAGAACGACTTCACACCATTGCTTTAATCATTGCTACGGTGGCACTGCAACAGTATTTATTTAGCAGCTTGCAAGGGGACTCACACAAGAAACTACAGGTGCACAATACATATCACACAGCTACGGAAGCTTACATTAACTTCATCGTCACCAGTACAAACTCCACAGAGGCTGAAGATAAAAATATAAATATAAAGTGATTAGGGGTGTGCACCGGCCACTTTTCGTGTTTTGTGTTTTGGTTTTGGATCTGGATCTTTCTTCGTGTTTTGGATCTGGATTGGTTTTGCCAAAACCACCCTTCCGTGTTTTGGGTTCTGGGTTTTGTGTTTTGGATCTGTATTTTTTTGAAAAAAAGCATAAAAACAGCTAAAATCACAGAATTTGTAGGTTTTTCTGCTCCTATGCTATTATTAACCTCAATAACCTTAATTTCCACTCATTTCCAGTCTATTCTGAACACCTCACACCTCACAATAGTGTTTTTATGTCCAAAAGGTTGCACCGAGGTAGCTGGATGACTATGCTAAGCGACACGAGTGGGCGGCACAAACACGTGACCCATCTAGGAGTGACACTGCAGTGGCAGACAGGATGGCAGTTAGAAAAACTAGGCCCCAAACTGTACATAATGCAAAGAAAAAAAGAGGTGCAAGATGGAATTGTCCTTGGGCCCTCCCACCCACCCTTATGTTGTATAAACAGGACATGCACACTTTAACAAATCAATCATTTCAGCGCCAGGGTCTGCCACACAACTGTGGCTGAAATGATTGGTTCGTTTGGGCCCCCACAAAACAAGCTGGCAATTAATGTGTCCCTGCACAAACTGGCTCTACGGAGGCAAGATGTCATCCTCATCCTCCTCATCCACCGATTCCTCACCCTCTTCAGTGTGTACATCCTCATCCTCACAAAGTATTAACTCGTCCCCACTTGAATCCACCACCACAGGTCCCTCTGTACCTTCTGGAGGCTGGTCTCCCTGGAAGAGCTGATAATTCATTTTGATGAACATCATCTTCTCCACATTCTGTGGAAGCAACCTCCTACGCCTTTCGCTGACAAGGTTCCCGGCTGCACTAAACACTCTTTCGGAGTACACACTGGAGGGGGGGCAACTCAGGTAAAATAGAGCCAGTTTGTACAGGGGCCTCCAAATTGCCTCTTTTTCCTGCCAGTACAGGTATGGACTGTCTGACATGCCTACTTGGATGCTGTCACCGATGTAATCCTCCACCATTCTGTCAATGGTGACAGTATCATATGCAGTGACAGTAGACATGTCAGAAATTGTTGCCAGGTCCTTCAGTCCGGACCAGATGTCCAAACTTGGTCCTGCCTGCCCTGCATCACCGCCAGCGGGTTGCTTAGGATACCTAAGTTTTTTCCTGGCAGCCCCAGTTGCAGGAGAAAATGAAGAAGGAGCCGTTGACGTGTCACGTTCCGCTTCAGCTGACAGTGTGTTCACCAGCAGGTCTTTGCACCTCTGCAGGCTTGTGTCGGCCGGAAAGAGAGACACCACATAGGCTTTAAACCTAGGATCGAGCACGGTGGCCAAAATGTAGTGGTCTGATTTCAACAGATTGACCACCCTGGAATCCTGGCAAAGCGAATGAAGGGCTTCATCCACAAGTCCCACATGCCGAGCGGAATCGCTCCGTCTTAGCTCCTCCTTCACTTTCTCCAGCTGCTTCTGCAAAAGCCTGATGAGGGGAATGACCTGACTCAAGCTGGCAGTGTCTGAACTGACTTCACGTGTGGCAAGTTCGAAGGGCTGAAGAACCTTGCACAACACGGAAATCATTCTCCACTGCGCTTGAGTCAGGTGCATACCCCCTCCTTTGCCTATGTCATAGGTGGATGTATAGGCTTGTATGGCCTTTTGCTGCTCCTCCATCCTCTGAAGCATATAGAGGGTTGAGTTCCACCGCGTCACAACCTCTTGCTTCAGGTGATGGCGGGGCAGGTTCAAGAGTGTTTGCTGGCGCTCCAGTCTTCGGCACGCAGTCGCTGAATGGCGAAAGTGGCCAGAAATTTTTCGGGCCACCCAAAGCGTCTCCTGCACGCCCCTGTCGCTTTTCAGAAAATTCTGCACCACCAAGTTTATTGTGTGAGCAAAACATGGGACGTGCTGGAATTTGCCCAGATGTAATGCCCGCACAATATTGGTGGCGTTGTCAGATATCACAAATCCCCAGGAGAGTCTAAGTGGGGTAAGCCACTGGGCGATGATTTCCCTCAGTTTCTCTAAGAGGTTGTCGGCGGTGTGCCTCTTACTGAAACCGGTGATACACAGCGTAGCCTGCCTTGTAACGAGCTGGCGTTTCTGAGATGCTGCTACTGGTGACGCTGCTGCTGTTGCTGCGTAAGGTGATACATCTACCCAGTGGGCTGTCACAGTCATATAGTCCTTAGTCTGCCCTGTTCCACTTGTCCACATGTCCGTGGTTAAGTGGACATTGTGTACAACGGCATTTTTCAGGACACTGAGGACACTTTTTCTGACGTTTCTGTACAGTCTCGGTATCGCCTGCCTAGTGAAGTGGAATCTAGACGGGATTTGGAACCGGGGACACACTACCTCCATCAATTGTCTAAATCCCACTGCACTAATGGCGGATACCGGACGCACGTCTAACACCAACATAGCAGTCAAGGCCTCAGTTATACGTTTTGCTTCAGGATGACTGCTGTCGTACTTCATCCTCCTCGCTAAGGACTGTTGGAGGGTCAATTGTTTAGTAAAAGTAGTGGTGTTCCTACTTCCTCTCTGGGATGATGAACGACTCCCAGCAGCAGCAGCAACAGCAGCAGCGGCAGCAGTAGGCGTAGCAATGCAGGATCCTCCGGAGGAATCCCGGATAGGAGAGTCAGTCATGCCAGTGATATGGCCTGCAGGACTACTTCCGATCCTGACTAAGGAGGAAATTGACGAGGAGGGAGTTGACGGTGTGGTTTGCAGGCGCTTGGATACAACAGGACAACGGGATTTAGGTGTCCCTGGACTGCTTACGGTCTGAGCCAAAGTTTCTGAACTTGACAGTAACTTTTTATGAACGCGCTGCAGGTGCCGTATAAGGGAGGATGTTCCTAGGTGGTTGACGTCCCTACCCCTACTTATTTCACCTTTACATATGGTACATATGGCAAGACAGTTGTTGTCCGGATTTGGATAGAAATATTGCCAGACCAAAGAGGTGGAATGTTTGGTCTTCTGCCCAGGCATGACCGTGATGGGCTTTTTCATCCCACGGACAACAACTGTCTCCCCCGGAGCCTGATTTAAACAAACCACATCACCATCAGAATCCTCCTCGCCAACTTCCTCCTCAGCGCCAGCTACACCAGTATCCTCATCCTGTTGTACTTCAACAGTGACATCTTCAATTTGCATATCAGCAAGTGGACTGTGGGTGCTCCTTTCAGCACTTGCAGGGGGCGTGCAAATGGTGGAAAGAGCCACCTCTTCCCGTCCAGTGCTGGGAAGGTCAGGCATCGCAACCACCACCACACTTGGACTCTCCTTGGGGATTTGTGATATCTTCTTAGAAAGCACAGTTCTTCGCTGTGCTTTTGCCAGCTTAACTCTTTTGATTTTTTTAGTGGGAGGAGTGCTTCCATCGTCATGTGAAGCTGAACCACTAGTCATGAACATACTAGGGATCGACCTTAGCCGTTCCTTGCCACTCCGTGTCGTAAATGGCATATTGGCAAGTTTACGTTTCTCTTCAGCTGATTTAAATGTCTTTTTCAAGGTCATTTTCCTGAACTTTGCCATTTGGGATTGTATGTGCCCTCTACTATGACATTGGGCATCGGCCTTGGCAGACGACGTTGATGGCATGTTATCGTCTATGTCATGACTAGTGGCAGCAGCTTCAGCACTAGGAGGAAGTGGTTCTTGATCTTTCTCTATTTTATTTTTATCGGAGAAAGTTTGGTCCTCCATTTATGTTATATCGATTTGATATATACGTGCGGCTAAACACAGAAAATAATTTTTTTTTTGGTTTGGACTGGAGTGTACTTTGTGGGTTACAGCACCCTTTAACGGTCAAGCCAGCCGGCCCTTTACTTATGACACAGGCGCACTCTTGGCACTACTTTGTTGATGCACGTGCGGCTACTGCGCACACAATTCACAAACACAGAAAATAATTTTTTTTTGGTTTGGACTGGAGTGTACTTTGGGGGTTACAGCACCCTTTAACGGTCAAGCCAGCCGGCCCTTTACTTATGACACAGGCGCACGCTTGGCACTACTTTGTTGATGCACGTGCGGCTACTGCGCACACAATTCACAAACACAGAAAATAATTTTTTTTTGGTTTGGACTGGAGTGTACTTTCGGGGGTTACAGCACCCTTAACGGTCAAGCCAGCCGGCCCTTTACTTATGACACAGGCGCACGCTTGGCACTACTTTGTTGATGCACGTGCGGCTACTGCGCACACAATTCACAAACACAGAAAATAATTTTTTTTTGGTTTGGACTGGAGTGTACTTTCGGGGGTTACAGCACCCTTTAACGGTCAAGCCAGCTGGCCCTTTACTTATGACACAGGCGCACGCTTGGCACTACTTTGTTGATGCACGTGCGGCTACTGCGCACACAATTCACAAACACAGAAAATAATTTTTTTTTAGGTTTGGACTGGAGTGTACTTTCGGGGGTTACAGCACCCTTAACGGTCAAGCCAGCCGGCCCTTTACTTATGACACAGGCGCACGCTTGGCACTACTTTGTTGATGCACGTGCGGCTACTGCGCACACAATTCACAAACACAGAAAATAATTTTTTTTTTGGTTTGGACTGGAGTGTACTTTCGGGGGTTACAGCACCCTTAACGGTCAAGCCAGCCGGCCCTTTACTTATGACACAGGCGCACGCTTGGCACTACTTTGTTGATGCACGTGCGGCTACTGCGCACACAATTCACAAACACAGAAAATATATTATTTTTTTAGCACTTGGGGGGAGCACCCCTGATGGACAGAGCACCCCCTGGACAACACTACAGCACCCCTTTAGGACTGGGACACTGCACAGGACTTTGGAGTGGACACAGCCCCTATGGAGAACTGACTGCACAACACAGTCCAGCCAGCCCCTATGGACTTTGAAGTAGTGGACACAGCCCCTATTAACAACAGCAGCACAGCACAACACAGCCAGCCCCTATGGACTTTGAAGTAGTGGACAACAGCAGCACTACACTACACTACACTACACAGCACTAACTCCCACCCTCCCTCTTCACTGTCCACAGCCGAGTGAGAAAATGGCGCCGACGCGGGTACCTTATATAGGATCCAAAACCCGCGAGACTCGGAAGGCGGGATGATGACGTTTTGCCTCGATGTCAGATCCGAGTCAGGCGGGAAAAGTCGAGCCTGACTCGGATCGGACTCGGATCGGGGGGGCTCGGGGGGGTTCGGATTTCAGAAATCCGAACCCGCTCACCCCTAAAAGTGATGCATGTAAAATATATCTCTATATACAAGAAGATATACTGAATATTATGCCCAATGTTGCAGGTTTAATCAATGAAATGTGTAATTGCGATATGGTTGCAGGGGCATAAGCAGAATTTCTAGAGGGGGGTTTCCAAATGCCTGATTTTAGACCAAGTGTGGCCAGTCCATGAAAAGGGCATAATTGGCAATTAGCAAGCTATATAGTCTGCCTCATACAAAATGCAGTGTATGTAATACTTCATACATAATATAACCGAAAGGAGGCAGAGCTATGCTTTCTAAGCACACATTCTCCCACCTAATTTTAGACATCTGTCTCTTCTTTCTGGCAGTTGCTCTCTGGTCCGATATACTGATTGAGCCACACACACATCAGACGTTGTAGGAGACGCTGCTGCCACTGAATGTTGCGGATACAGCTCTACTAAAATCTCTTTATAAATAACTGCTATTGTGGTCATAATTCAAACCTCAGGTCTGGGAAGGGGGGGTTACAGGCAAATGAACCCCCCTCCCTCTGTATTTGCCTATGGGTGACCCACATATTGTACAGGTAAGTGACATAATGACTGTGTAAGGTTGCAATTAGAGTTGCAATGACTCCTTATATTTAGGTTTCAGCTGAATTTTTTTTATATATTTACAAAAAACTATACTGAATATTAAACTAAAATATAATGAGCTAAAATATAATATGTAAATGAACTTTAAGTTGATGGACACCAAGATACAAAATCCTGTCTTAAATCTTATTTTATATCTTATGATAACTCTGCCCTGTGTATGCAAATCTTTAGAAAGATGGAATTTGAATTCTCTGCATTTTTTATTTGTTACCATATAAAATTGGTAAATAAAAATGTTACTTGCCGTTTGTCATTTACTTAAGAATTACAGATTCTATTATAATAATAATCATCATCATAATTATTATTTATTATTATTACCTGAATACATCCAGAATACTCCCCAGTGTCGTGCTGCTGATTAGAGATGGCATAGCATCTCCATGGTGACCCAATATTCACAATGGGGCATCATACAACTATGCAGTTGGACCTTAAAGTACAGGAGCCCAGAACCTTTCATGATGGCCATGAGTCCTTGAATTAAATACATAGTATATGGGTCAAAATACATATTTGCCAATAGAGTATGATATCTGAGCGCCTTTGAGCCTGATTCAGGCCCGGAAAATGTGACGATTCGGTCGCAATTGATCAATGGTTTCAGATCTGCGCATGTTCAGATCTGGTCTTGCGTCATCGGAAGCAGTGCGCCAGCAGACATCGCTTGATTGACAGTCTGCTGCCTTATGGGGAGGGGGATGAGAAGCATTGCAGAAAGGGTTGCTCAGATGCCAGATGGCCCGTCCGATGTTGCCAATAGTGATCCAATGCTGCGTCTTCGGCCGCAGGCAGCAGACCTGAGAGGCGGCAGTGGGCATCTTTTTACAAAAAAAACACCTTCTGCTGAAACAACATAACTTCTCAGATGTGCTGCTATTGAAGACGTAGCACTAACACCACTTGGGTCCACCTTTGATCAGGCCCTTAGTGTAGAAGATCCAGCAATGCTTTGCCTCCTGTGGAGTAGCATCGTTTAGTTTGTTTGTAACCTTGGGGCTGTCTCTCCTTCTTTACTATATTGTAAGTTATTTTCTGAACAGGTGTTTAACATATGTATGTGTCCTCATACATCTAGCCTCCTTGCGCGTTAAACAATCTTTCTAGTTGCGCCATGCCGTGGCGTGACTCGGTAGTGCAACTTTACCTTCAAATGCGCAGTATCCCGTGGGTGTTCGGGAGGTTGAGGACACTCGGGCACCACCGCAGCTCTGCTCTGCTAAGCAAAGAGAAGCGGTGCCGGTAAAGCTTAAAGGATGCCGTACGGGGAGAAGGCTGGGGGCAGCCCAGCAGGTGACTGAGTGCTGGGCTCGCCCCCAGCATGATGTAGCACAGGAGGCGTGAGATGCGGCCATGCCCCCAAAACGGCGGCATACAGGGGGCATGGCCTGGTGGGAATAGGGCCATGCCCCACCCCCATTCGCCGCAAACAGGGACCCCTGACATCCCAGATGTTGGGAGGTATACGTGTGTACACACAATATATACAGTATGTGAACAACGTATTTCACAGATACATCGCATCGGTAGTGCTGCACGGCAGATGCAATATATCTGAATGATATGTTCACATTTTGTGGTGTGTACGACCAAATGACCACACACTATGTTGGCCACAAGAAACATTCCATACAACTTCAAAGTGGACGGGCATATTTAGATTATTTCCTGGTCTGACACACCATGTGGCTGATTGGTAAATATGCATGCTTACTCAACCGATCAACCCATCATTCAAGTCTGCACCCCACAATAAAGAAAACAGAACGTAGTGCATGTCCATAATGGATTCTGGCCCTCATACAGGCTGTTTACGCAGTTTATTCGCAAAGTGATTTACAGGCAGGGACTAGCTGCAGGCGGCAACGGGGAGGTGGTGACTCAAACCGGTTTTTAGAGTGTGTCTCTGCAGTCCTCCTGTGTTTTTAGAGTGTGTATGGGATCCCGTACGCAGTAACAAATGTCTCCAGCATCTCAGTTGCCACAGCCTCTCTTTGCGACCATAGGGTACTCAGGAGTCCGATAATCGACTGATCAGTGACCGAGCTGCGTCTGAATACAAATCCCAGAGGTTGCAACATTTATATATTTACTGCACAGTCTTTGCATGTAAAATTTCAAACTTTGTCTTAAATGTACACAAAAACTTGCGATCTTACGTATTCATTTTGATTTAAACGCGTCTTAACAGACTGACTCGCCATAAAGATAAAAATAAAATAAAAAAAAATATATATATATATATAATATTATAGTCAGCTGGAGGTTGCATTGATCTTTCTTTCTTTTTTTTTCTTTTTTTCGAGAACATACACCTGGGAGATTTATATCCATTTGAGAAAAAGTTTCCACGGAAACACCTTAGATGGAAGAAATGGAATGCTAAATGGATTTATATGAACTTTATATTTGTAGAACGCTAAGCCTTATTTTTTTTTTTTTTTCTCTAAGGATTTGGCATGGAGAGAGACACTCCATATAGGCCGGGCAGAGTGCAGTGAGTATAGATATTTTATAAAACATAAAATATCTACTATCTGAAATTTCAAAAACACACTCTGCCGCCTCATCCTGAACAGTCTCCGTCATCAGCGATTCCTCCGCCATCTTTTCATCAACAGCCCATGTTGCTCCTCCCTCTTCCACATCTTTGTATCCTTAGCCACTGAGTCTCCACCAGTAACCTCTGCTACCTCCACAACTAGGGATACTATACATCCCGGTTTTCCTGGAATCGTACCGGTTTTTGTGCATCCATCCTGGCGTCCCGACAACTGCGTCCGGGATGCACAATTGTCCCAGTTCACAGTGGAGTCAGAACAATGTTTTACTCAGAAGTATAGGCCAGAGGTTCCCAAGCTCAGTCCTCAAGGCACCCTAACAGCCCACGTTTTAAGGATATCTGTGCTTGACCACAGATAACTTAATTAGTGCATCAGTCACTTTGGTTTAACCACCTGTGCTCAACCATGGATATCTCTAAAACCTGAACTGTTGAGGTGACTTGAGAACCGCATCAGGGAACCTCTGGTATAAACAATGATCAATTGGCCTCTCTGTTCTAGGACACTGATGACCAAACGAAAGAGGTAAGTCCGGGGCGCCCATCCTTATAGTCAAGGGGGGGAAGGGTTAGGTTTAGGGCAGTTAGTGGGGTTAGTATTAGTTTTTTGGGGGGTTAGGTTAGGGATAGGCACCCCTAGGGGGAGGGATAGGGTCAGGCACTACTGGGGGGGTTAGGTTTAGGCACTAAGGACGGAGGGTTAGGGTTAGGCATGAAGGAGGGGGACTTAGGTTCAGGAACTAACGGGGAGGGTTAGGGTGCGGGGTGAGTAGGGTTAGGGTTAGGCTACTAGAAGTTATGGTTAGGGGGGAGGGTGCTGCTGTCGGTATTGTGACAGGAGGCACTCCGACACCCGGCATTACATATCGATTCCGGCGAGAGTGATGCAGTGACAAGCAGTGGTAATCTTAGATGTTTGTGTGCGAGCATAGATTACAATGTAGTAATCGTGCAGTTGTTTTAATGTCTTTAAGTGGATGTGTGCCTTTAGGAGCTGATTGGTTGGCACTTTATTTCCGTCCACTTTATTCTCTCTTCAATGCTTTCTACATAGACCCCTGTGTACTATGTGCGTGATAGTCCAAAATTGAAATAGGGAAACCACACCAACAGCCAGTGAGTGGCAGTTGGTGTGGCTCTCTTATTTGAATTTTGGACTGCGCTGCAGCCCCGCCTCTGGAGCCACCTCTGTCTGCCAAACAATTAGCCTCAAATATCGAGCCCTATGCCTCTGTACAAAGTTCCTTATTAAGTCTGTAAATATTTAACAAATATACAGTTATGTAAACATTTCCTGAGTAGTTCTCTGATTTTCGTCTATTGTATAATTTATTAGTAAGGTAAACTATAGGTCTAGCAGGCAGTAACAGCCTGGGAATTGAGATTAGGAACTGCGGTTTATACAGCAGAGGTTGAAAAGCTGATCTTCAGTTTGACATCTGTTTAATATTACATTAAAAAGGCTCAGTTATCATTGCTCATTAACAGACATTTTATTCCAAACTACATATCGATTAATATTTATATCGATGATGCTCATATTTTAGTAGACTATTTCCCAGGGGTCTGGTAACTTTAAGCAACATATCAAAAAAATTCATTAAGATTTTGACCCCATTAATAAAACAGGGGAATAGTAAGTTACTTAGATCTATTACAGTTAAGGGTTAAATAGACCCGTGTACTGACCGTCTATATGTGGTGTGTTACGCCTGCTTGGTGGGTATATAAATAGGATTTTTATTGGATACAATAAACCACTTTAATATTTTGAGATGATATTGAGTACATATTAATGCTACATCATTAGGTTGATGTCATCTGATGAATCACAACCATCTACGAGCAATAAAAATTCTCAAAGAAAGAAAATGAATATTCTCCCAGAAGAGGGCACGGATTTATAATTTGTGTATTTTACATTAAAGCGTACCTGTCATGCAGTTTTGAAATATCTGTCATTAACAATACAGCCTGAGTAAAAGCCTAATTGCAGTGTCAATCTATTAAAGCATAATTTCAGAATTTACAGTTTTGGTTAAAATATCATAAGTAAAACTCAGTCCCAAAGGAGCCACTTACCTGGAAGAACAGTTCATGCAATCCAGATAATCCCCTGATGACTTTGCTAGTACTTGTTTGGTTGTATTGATATTTTTAATGTAATAATTTGTTAGAAGATGCACATATTTGAAAACATTATATTAAGTTGATATAAATGTTTTCTGTTCCAGTACATTAGCAAAATAATCTTCTGCTGGTCAGGGGCAATAGCGGACAGTGGCCCTCATTCAGAGCCGTACGCTCTGAGCAGAGCGCACGCTCTGCATGAGGGCCGGGCTCCATTTTCATGGAGCGTCCTCCTGGACGCTCGTATAGCTGTGGGTCACCACCCACAGGCTATACGAGCGTGCATTTTGATGGCCGCGATGGTCGTGACCATCGCGACCATCGAAATTGCGAGCCGGAGCCTGCGGTTGAGGTTTTCAACCGCAAGCTCCGGAGTGATTTTGGCTCTATCAGAGCCAAAATCACTCCCACTGACATCACTAGTGATGTCAGTGGGCCGGCTTCTGACGGGAGGCGTTCCCGTGGGAACGCCCCCGTCAGGGAGGCACGCCCCCGGCACGCCCACCAAAGGGGGCGTGCTGTCAATCAACATTGACAGCACGCCCCCTTTGATCGGACACAACGAGCGAAGGAAAGTCCTTCGCTCGTCGTGTCTGGCGCATGCGCACGACGGAGCTCCCTCCGTCGTGCGCATGCTCAGTGCAGACCATCGACCCACTTGCGAGCGGACAGCCGCTCGCGAGTGGGTCTGAATCAGGCCCTGTGAGCGTGAACAAATGGAGTATGGAGCATCTAACATTCTGCAGTGCCACAGCGTCGACCACTGGTGGAGTTGGGTTTGAGGTTATTGTGACCGGTCCCCATGGTATTTGCATTGCTTTGACTGGTGTTAGAAATGACTAGGAAAGCATGCATTTTAACACTAGTACATAACCATATAAAGAAAAAGTTTTGGAGTTACAGTAGTTGGTCATGAATCTGTAGCAAGTTATGTGATGACCTTCAAAAACACGAAGGGTCAGGAATCTTTGAAACCATTCATTTACAATGTAGTCCAGTCCTATAAGGACTATGGGATATATTTCCTGGTGTGCTTTGTTAATGCTGCTATGACCAATAGGTTTAAGATGGCAAAAGAACTAATAGCAAACAAACCTGGTTTAGCATTTATTCCTATTGCCGTTCTAAAACAGATGACGTCTGCTTTGACAAACCATGCCTTTGTAAATATACCTCTACATACCTCCCAACATGACCCATTCCAAGAGGGACAAATCACTCTGTACCTGGACTTCCCTCTTAATTTATGATTGCCGTCACCTATGTTGAACTAGTTAATTGATGAGAAAGGTGTTTCAGCAATCATAAATTAAGAGGGAAGTCCAGGAACAGAGCTTTCTGACCCTCCTGGAATGGGTCATGTTGGGAGGGGTTGGGTACGAGATACCAGCGCTCACAATCCTGAGTCCAGCATCCCGACTATGTTACAATTCCTGCACCTCCCTGTAAGTCCTGTGGATGTCTGTACGTTGCCCGGGTTATTCTCCGTGTAGTGTGGGGGAGGCTGGCTGTGGCGAGCGCTTGAGCCTTCAAATACAGCAGTACTAGAACAATTCAACTCCTAGAAGAAGACCTGACAGGTCGAAACGCGTTGGAGGAACACTGCAATCCCTATCTAACAGCGTCTCCAGTACCACATTTGCCGTCCAACTATTTCAGCTTACCACTACCGGAACTTGAATCTACTAGCGAGCAACAGAAGCGCGCCATCACCGCCGACGAAGAGCGCCGGGACCGGCAGCTTGGCATCCGGGTAAGTATCCTCTGGTGCAGAGTCGTCCGCGGCCCCCGGCTTGCGCAAGCCAGGACCGTAGGCACCCCTCTCCCGTGTCCGGCACCTGGTGCACGCGCACGGACCTGCCCCCTGGCAACAGGGACAGTGTCCGTGATCTCGGCACTCAGGGCGCCCGTGACGCAGAGTGATCCCCGGCGCTCGCCACAGCCAGCCTCCCCCACACTACACGGAGAATAACCCGGGCAACGTACAGACATCCACAGGACTTACAGCATACCACCGAGGTACCCCTTTGGAACTAGCGGGACGCCGCTAGATCTCCCTGACTAAACACTATACTTTAACCATCTCTATCATATTGACTATTCAGTTGGCGGCATCTAAGGTTGAGACCAGTACCAGTGCCTATTCACAAATAGATCGGCACATTTGCTATTTATATTTTGTCTACATTTGTCTATATTTTGTTTATTTTTGTTTATATTTGTTTACTTTTCCTTCTGACAATTTTGACATATTGCAGCATTGTCCATTGTGTTTATTTGTTTGTTTAATCTGTTGGTGTATAACCAATGCTTTACAGGCACCATATTATATTGCATTACAATTGTAGTGACTATTATTGTGAAACTTTTATCAGTAAAAGCAACATTTGTTTCTTAGTTGGTACCCTCTCATCATTTTGGGTTTTACTACTTTAGAATATATTTAGAATATACAGAGTTCAGGAAATAGGTTGTGCGCAGCATCTGGTCCCCACGTTTCTCTGTAATGCCCCACTTCCCTGCTACCTGCACCCATTGTGGGGGTTATAGGGGGCACGTATGCGGCTGGGGTATTGGTGGGAGACGGGAGGAGGGTTCCCTGACCTGGCAAAATGCTCTGTACAATATGCAAGTTTACATAAAAAATAAAAAAGTTCAGGATACCTTCACACAGTCATATTGTGAGTTGATACATTTTCTAGGAAACAAGTTCTTGACTGGAAGGGCAGGCACTTTGTGCCTTGTGCCTCATTGATGTAACCATTTCTAGTGAAAAATTAAGCTTGATTATTTTAGAAATTGGTTTAGGGCACAAGATGGCTGCTTCTGTCATGTATAAGTACAGTAATAGTTGTAGTTTAAGGAACCCAAGTTGGCCTTAGATCACTGGTTAGACAAAAATAAAATGTAAACAAGAATGATTGTGTTTGTCCGATTGTAAGCCATGGCGTTTCAAACCATTAACATGTTACCTCAATGAAATAAAGTGTCCGCCAAGAAGAAAGGTCCTCATTTTCCTCCTTCTTAAACTCTTCTATAACTGAAGCAACTTCGGTTTTACCACTAGTTTAAAGTGAGTGAATCGGGATGATTATAAATGCGTAAAGCACTACAGGAATTGCATATTAACAAAGCCCGGGGTCCAATTAATCATTACACCATCAATATCTCATTTGCATAAAACTATTCTCTTTAAAGACTCTATGTGTAAGGTGACAGGGTTACCTCATCGATTATGTTAATTCCACATCAAGCTTTACAGAAGCTGTCTGAAGAAATAAAAGGGGCTGTCTGTCGCAGGCAACTCAATATCAGACGCTCTTGGCAAATCCGACTGCAAAGCAAAGCTGGAGAAATGATACACCATTTACATTTTAAAACAAAGTTCTGAGTCAACAGCAGATCGCTTTATTATACAGGATGTCTGTGTTTAGCCAGAGTCTCAGATCTGTCTGCATGTGAGGGCTAACGAGTTATTATTTGTCTCAGCCTGTCCAGGTTTTAGCATTAAGGTGGAACACGGGAATGCGGGACTACACATGGCTGAGGGAGGAAGTCATTCTGCTTTGCACTCCTAACTTCCTCCCAGTATAACAGCTTCCAAAAATTTTATATATATATGTATGGGGTCTACTGTTTGGAAGGCTTGTGATTTGGGGTTTTGTGTAATCAGAGGCAACGGGCCTAAAATGTAGTTACATTTATGACAATTTTTCATTCTAAAAAAGTGTTCAGGATCACTGTGGTAATTAAACAGTATGATTATTTGATTTTTTTTACCATTTTTAAATCCTTTTTTCCCCTCAATGTTTAGCAGTGCTCCTCACAGTGGCCGTTGTACAATCCATTCAGGAATCATATCCGTGAGCATGAAGTTATCAGCTAGCCGCAGTTATTACTTTCTTTTTGTCTGTTTTTCAGGGGGAGATGTGCTAAGCCTTGGGGAGTGTTAAAGTGGAGAGAGATAAAGAACTAGCCAATCAGCTAGTCAGTGGACAATAAGCAGACCTCCAGCTGTTGTTGAACTACACATCCCAGCATGCCTTGCAACAGTTGTAGCATGGCCAAATAGCGAATCTGTGGCAGGGCATGCTGGGATGTGCAGTTTTGCCGCTTATTGCCCACTCCTACTTTAGAGCCTTCAACTCTGGCTCCCAGCTCTTTCCTGCCTTAGGGGTAAATTTATTAAAGTGAGAGTTTTTAGAAGTGAGTTTTAGAAGAGATGTTGCCCATCGCAACCAATCAGATTCTACTTGACATTTAACTAGCACCTTCTAAAAGATAATAGCTAGAATCTGATTGGTTGCTATGGGCAACATCTTATCTAAAACTCAGGGCCTGATTCAGACGCGCTCGCAAGCGGGTCGATGGTGGCCCAGTGCGCATGCGCGCGACAGAGCCGGGTCCGTCGTGCGCATGTGCGAGACCCGGATAGCGACAGGCAAACCATCGCTTCGGGTCTCGTACCAAAGGGGGCGTGCTGTGGATGTTGAGTGACAGCATGTCCGCTTTGGTGGGCGGGCCGGGGGCGTGGCTGCCCAGATGGAGGCGTTCCCATGGGAACGCCTACCGTCTGGGGCCGGCCCCACTGACATCACAAGTGATGTCTGTGGGAGTGCTTTCGGCTCTGGTAGAGCCGAAAGCACTCTTGGGCTTGCAGCAACGAGACCCTACCACAAGGGTAGGGTTTTGACCATCGCGACCATCATCATGGCCGCTCGCTATAGCTGTGGGTGGTCACCCACAGCTAAGCGAGCGACCAGGAGGCCGTTCTGAAAAACCAGAGGGCCGGCCCTGATTCAGAGTGAGCGCTCTGTCAGAGCGTCCGGCTCTGAATCAGGCCCTCAGTTCTAAAAACTCTCACTTTGGTAAATTTACCCCTTACAGTCAGCTTTTTTTGTTACTGTATATCTCGTAACACTTGTCTACATTGCCGGCAGGAGATCTGTCAGAGACGGACCTGCCTTGTACGTATGTTCCACTCAGGACCACACTGAGCTTTTGATTCACACCCAGAACACACCAACGACACCTCCACAAGTCAGGGGGATTCTGGGCCTGATTCAGAGCCGGACGCTCTGACAGAGCGCTCGCTCTGAATCAGGGCCGGCCTTCTGTTTTTTTTAGAGCGGCCACGTATAGCAAGCGGCCAGTCAAGACCATCGCAACCATCGGGCTTGTGACGAGACCCTTGTGGTAGGGTCTCGTTGCCACAAGCCCTAGAGTGCTTTCGGCTCTAACAGAGCCAAAAGCACTCCCACTGACATCACTTGTGACATCACTTCCCATGGGAACGCCTCTATCTGGGCAGCCACGCCCCAGGCCCGCCCACCAAAGGGGGCATGCTGTCACTCAACATCCACAGCACGCTCCCTTTGGTACGAGACCCGGAGCGACTGATTGCCTGTCGCTATCCGGGTCTCGAGCATGCGCACGACGGAGCCGGCTCTGTCGTGCGCATGCGCACTGGGCCACCATCGACCCGCTTGCGAGCTCGCTCGCAGGTTTGAATCGGGCCCTCTGTGCGATCACTTTGCCACCGCCCCTAAATTCCCTGTTTCACAGAAAGACTGAGCAGGCCAAGTTGCGTCCAACACGGAATAGGACGGATTTCCGCAAAAATGCATATAGTCCCTTCTGCACATGTGTTGTAGTAAGTCTATTTTAACTTACTACTGATAAACCGGTAACAAAGTATCCATGGCTGAGTGTAGACGAAATTCTGAATGGAATTGAGGATAAGTAAGACTGATGGGTTTTTTGCTGAATGTTGTAGGAATGACAGCCTTATTGCTGGGTAAGATTCTATGGTCAGCTGGTGTGATAAGCCAATTACATGTCTTGGAGGAGGAGTTTGAATTTGGTATATATTGGCCTGTTTGGTTTCTATCCAGCCTCTTTTGCTGGATCTTCACAAGTGGATGAGTATCTGTGATAGCTTATTCTTAGCAGGTGCTGTTTGTGCTTTTTATATCTTTAATTCATTCCTTCACCATGCCTCATCCTAGATGCTCTGCTCCCCCTCCCAGGCGGCTAGCCGAATTTTCTTGCCCCTTGTTTTTTGCTCCCGCCAGGCCTTTATCCCCCATCGCCTCCACATCCAATTTGGTGCGTCCAGACGATGCCCTGGCTTTCTTACCCAGTCCTGCAGTTTCCTCTCAGGTGGCTTCGGTCACGTGCCCTGCCGCCCTCTATCCCCGGGGTCCTCTCCCCCTCCCCGCTCTGTATCCCAGGCATCCTACATGCCCTCAGAACGGCTCTTCCCACCTCGCGGCCTCACCCGACATCGCAGGTGTTTCTGCCCCCGTCGCGGACGTGGCGGGCGTTGTCATGCGCCACACCGGTTCTTCCTCCCCGGGTCAATCGGCACTCATGTCGCTACAGGCCCCTACTTCGCCGGCCCTCTCTGCTGGTATGCCGCTGCCTCCTTGTTCCCCCAGCCAATCTACCCTCGCGCGTTTTCACCCCACCGCGCACGCTCACCTGTCTGGGTCCCCCTCCTCTGGCAGCGAGTTGGGCGGGTATCCGGGTGCACGGCCACGCGTCCACCCAACGGCCTCACCCTTGCAGGTCGCAGGGTCTGGGGCAGCCTCTTTCTCTGTTCCATCTGGGCTGACTGCGCAGCAGCCCCTTGATGGCCCGCCCAGCCTGGTCTTCGCGACGGGCCCGGCGGCCATTTACCTCAGGCAGCCAATTTAGGTACAGCCTCCCCTCGTGGAGGAATTTATAACAGCCCATTACAAAGAGCAGCTTCTTCACTTGTCGTCCCTACCAGTTGGCACCCTGCTTTAAGTGTGGGTGCATCAGGTGTTTATACAATGCCTGCACTTCCTCAGCCCCCTTGGTACACGGCAGCTTGTGGTCATACACCTGCATACGGCTCCCAAGCCCCATTTTCGGCTGCTGGCCCGTCATGAGGCCAGGCATCGCGGAGCTCGGACGTGGCACCCCCCATTTTTTCCTCAGCTGCGGCTCTTCCTTCTGCCCCCTATTTTGCCACCAATCTTCCATCTTCCTCTGTTGGCTATTCGCCATACTTTCAACAGCCCTATCTGGCCTACCCATATTTTCCACCCTGGCAGGGTTACGCTCCCGCCGTAGCTACACCTCCTGCCCCTCCCCCCTCATAGTAATTATTCCCATCCTTCGATTTCGGCAGGGTCCGTTGCCACGCAGGCGTCTGCTTCCCTTGGGGCGCCTCCTCCCCTACCACTTGAGCCTCCCCCCCTCACCCCCCATTACTGCGGCTCCTTTATCTCTGTCAGTGCCTCACCCGTATCCTCTAGTTGCAGGTTCTGAAGTCGCAGGAGGTAGCAATGGTGTACAGACAGCGGTTCAGGCGGTTCCCGTGACAGGTCCAAGTGAAGTGTTTGCTGGAGTTGAAGTGGTCGGTACTCCTCAGGCGGCAGTGGATGAAGCGACTCCGGGACCCTCAGGTTCTGTTGAGTATGAAATGGCTTGTTCTTCATCCTCTGATTCTTCTTCTGATTCTTCCCATTCGTCTGGTTCACCTGCGCGCCCGTGTAAGATTGCCAGATTGGTTGCGCGTTGCTTGGCTAAGAAGTCAGGTAGCGCTACTAGAACGGACACAGAGACAGGGATTAAAGAGCAGGATGCCGGAGCAGACACAGTACATTGTGTGAATACTGCAGTGCTTCGGGGTTTGCGCAAAAGCGTACGAGATGGGATTAAAAAAGGGAAGTTTGTAGATTTTTTTTTTCTCCCTCACTGACATGAAAAAAGTTTTGCACAGGCTAAAAAGACTGGGGGTGTTGGGGAAGACGCTTTTTGTGGTTTTAATAACTGGTTAAAGGGTATGCTTATATTTGCTACATGCTATCTGGAGACGCGAGCACAGGAGCACGTGACTATTATTAGATACTTATTTCTGGTATTAAATATGTTCGTTAGATCTCGTAATTTAGCCTGGCGAGAATATGATGCACAGTTTAGAAAGAAACATGACGGTAGTATGATAATTCCCTTTGGTGTTAAAGATGTGGAAGTGTGGTTAGAGGTGTCACAGAATCGTCGACCTCCTTTGGATCCAGCACATCCCCGTAGGAGCTTGGCGACCGGCAGATCAGGGATGACAGGTTGGGCGAGAGGTAAATGCTTTGCTTACAATGACTCCCGCTGTACGCGTGGGTCGGGCTGTCGTTTTCGCCACTCCTGTCATTTATGCGGGAGTGAACATCCGGCCAAGGACTGTCGACGTGGGTCGGGAGGGGTTCCACAGGAGCGTGGAGATAGCTCCAAGGGAACTGGTTAAGGCTACCTCTCCCGTATGTTTAGCTGCTCTTAGCAGATGGCTTCAGTTATACCCCTGTAAGGAAGATTCCTTGTTCTTGATGAACGGTTTTTCGTTTGGTTTTCCATTACCTATGGAGGGTCCGTTGATAGTTAAGGCTTCTAGTAATTTGCGCTCCGCCAGAATTTCCCTGAGGAATTAGAGGCTAAAGTAAGAAAGGAGGTCCTGCTGGGTCGAATGGAGGGTCCTTTCCCTGTCCTCCCTTGCAGGATCTCTGTATATCTCCGGTTGATGTCGTGCCAAAGAAAGTTCCAGGAAAGTTTTGTTTAATTCAGCATCTTTCGTATCCTCCTGGTGGTTCGGTCAATGATGCTATACCAGATATTTTTTGTAGAGTTGTTTATCAATCATTTGATGATATGTTGGATTTGGTGCGCAGTTTTGGTCAAGGTGCATTGTTGGCAAAACTGGATATAGAACCGGCTTTCCGTTTATTGCCGATGCATCCGAAATTTATGGGTTTTCGTTTAGATTCAGGCTATTTTGTGGATAAATGTTTGCCAATGGGCTGCGCGGTTTCCTGTGCCTATTTTGAAAAGTTCAGTTCCTTTTTACAATGGTGTGTCCAGGCCGGAACGAGGCAAGGGGGTGTGGCGCACTATTTTGGACGATTTTCTCTTTCTAGGTCCAGGAAATAGTGAGATCTGTTCTGATCTCCTTTTTTCTGCTCAAGCGTTGTTTCAGATCCTAGGAATACCTGTTGTGCATGAAAAGATAGAGAGTCCTGTTTCTTGCTTAGCATATTTAGGAATTGAGATTGATCCAGCTGCGGGTTATTGTAGGCTGCTCCTAGACAAGGTGGGTAAATTGCTGGAACAAATTGCTGGATGTTTAGCGGCTAAATCGATTAGGCTCAGTAAGGTTCAGTCACTGTTAGGTTCCTTTAACTTTGCTTGTCGGATAATTCCAATGGGTAGAGTATTTTGCAGGAAATTGGAGAGGGCCACAGCCGGAGTGGTCAGGCCGCATCAGCATATAAGGTTATCACTGGAGATAAAAGATGATTTGCGTATCTGGACCAGATTTTTGGTTCATTTTAATGGTGAGCGTATTTGGCCTTCCCTACCAGTGGCTAACAGCAAGTTGCAACTTTTACTGATGCGGCTGGATCGTCCGGTTTTGTGGCCTTTTTCAATGGGGAATGGTGCGCTGCCCCATGGCCGTTAAATTGGCGCTAAGAAGGTTTGACGTGTAATTTGTTGCTGTTAGAGCTGTTCCCGATTGTCGTAGCAGTGGTGCTTTGGTCAGCTCGACTTAGTAACCACCACGTAGTTTTTTGATGTGACAGTTTGGGTGTGGTTCATGCCATCAACAACCAGCGCTCGTCTTCACCTTTTGTTCTGCGCTTACTTCGCCATTTAAATCTGCGATGTTTGGAAGCTAATATCAGATTTAGGACTAGGCATGTGCCCGGGGTTGTGAACGAAATTGCAGATGCTCTCTCTCGCTTTCAATTTGCGCGGTTTCGAATGCTTGTACCATCGGCTTCTAAAGTTGGTTTGGTGTGCCCCTCGTTTGTGTGGCAGATCATCAGGCCAGCTTAGAAAGGTTGGCTCTACAATCGTTGGCTCCATCCACTCTGTGAACATATTCCGTTGCCTGGCGTGATTGGTGCGCCCATGGAGAGCTCCCGAACATGTTGGGTAAGTCCCCAAGGGAGGTGCTTTCCTCCTTTGTTTAGGCAAAGTATCAGCTAGGTAAATCAAGGGCCTCCATGGGGTCGACTCTAGCGGGTGTTTCCTTCTTTTGTAAACTGAAGAGTTTGCACGATCCGACCAAATCTTTCATTCTTGTTAAGGCTTTAAAAGGATGGCGAAGGGGTTCCCCACTCGAGCCGACTCACGTCGACCCGTTGACGTTCATTTATTGTCTAATCTTTTAGCAGTTCTGGAGAAGGTTGCCTTGGATAATTTTGAGGTTTCCCTTTTCCGGCTAGCTTTTTCTGTTGCATTGTTTGGTGCTTTTAGGGTTAGCGAGTTGGTGGCAGTCAATAAGACACCCACTTCACTTCCTCTGGGCTGTTATACAAAGACATTGTTTTTAGAGATGCAGCGGTTATATGTAAGCTACGTTTCTCTAAAACAGACCAAACAGGTAGGGGTAAATGGGTAACGCTTGCGCAACATAGTGATTTGACTATCTGTCCAGTTCAATTAGCGTCCAAGTACATGGCGCTGCGTCCAGAAGGGGGGGCACAGTGGTTGGTGCATATGGACCTTAAGCCTCTCACTAAATTTCAGTTTGCCGCTGTCTTTATGCAAGGTTTAGTGGAAGTAGGTCTTAATCTGCCAGAATATTTGTTTCGTATTGGCGCGGCTACATCCGCTGCACTAGCGGGAGCATCTCCCGCATCCATTCAATTGGTAGGGCGTTGGCAGTCAGTTGCATATAAGAAGTACGTGCATTGCGAGAAGCTGTAGGTGTGCACCTGGCGACAACCCGAAAACGTAGTTTACCTGCCAATCATTGAACGACTAGCCTTCAACAATTGGGAGTGTGAGGGAATTTTTTAGTTTTTCCTCCCGGTAGCCATGATCTGACCCACTTTGGTTCCCAGGTAAGTTTTTTAGTTTATCTCCATCACTCGGGTTACTGTTTTTCCCTGTATGCATCCCTGCTATTTAGTTGCTATGTGTTTTCATAAGTTGTGTTGTGTTTTATTGGGTTTGGTGTGGTTTCTCACAATCATGGTTTCTCTTTTTCCACAGCGAGGGCAGCAGAAGATGGCCAGGTGTGGTTTGTGGGCCACTCCTTTATTTTTTGGGCGGAATAGCACGTGAGAGCTTAGCGTGTTAGTTTGTTGTTAGAGGGACGTCAGATGCGTTGGTTTGGTGTTAGAGGTTTGCGTGTTGATTCGGTGATGGATTTGATTGTTTCTTCTGTAGCCAAATGGGGAGTGCCTGAATATTTGGTGTTGCACGTTGGAGGGAATGATTTAGGTAAAATGAAGGGTCTGTCCCTGTCCCTGATTGTTTGTTTGCGTGAGGTCTGTAATGAGGTCGGTTTCGTTGGCCGTCTGTGCGACTCGTGTGGTCTGAGATGATGCCTCGTTTGAATTGGTGAGGAGTGCGGAAGCATGGTGCGTTAGAAAGGGCGCGTAAGAAAGCGAATGTGGCAGTGGCGAAGCACATGGAGTCCATTGGAGGAGTAGTGGTGAGTCATAGCTTTTTGGTGGGCGATATTGGTCGTTTCTTTAGGCATGATGGTGTGCATTTGAATGAGTTAGGTACTGGTTTCTTTGATGGATTTCTTTTCTTTTTTGTGCTAGTTGTTTGGGTGGCAGGCCAGTCTCCTTAGGACCTGGCTTTGGCGGGAATACGGTGCAGCTCAGTGGCTTTAAGTGGCGTAAGAAAACTTTGTGGGGGCCCTCAATGCCCCTGGCTAATTGGTCCTTTTCTGCGCGGGGGGACTCGGGCGCTTTTTTATGTGAGTAAGCGCCTCGGATTGGCCCAGGAGGGAAGTGAGACTCTCATATCGTTAGTATGTCTGGAGGGGGGACGTTTAGTCGTTCCTCAAAGATTTTGGTTGTAGCGAGATGAAAGCTAGAACTGAGCTTGCAGCATCTTTTTGCCACCTTGGTTAGGTTGATTAATTCTGATTTATAAATAAAAGCTGTGACCTTTTTTAGCCAAGCTATGGTTGTCTGTGTCTTTATTTATAGTTAAGTTAAGTAAGCTAATACAGTGTATGGTGTAAAGCAATAAACATATGCAGATCTTATGACTTTCTGGCTGTCCCCTCCGGGAGGGAGAAGCCGGACCAGCAGGGAAGGGGGCATGGCCGGACAGATGACGGCCATTTGTGGATGGGGCGGGGACACACGATCGCATAATTTTGGCCTCGCCCCCGCCGATATTACAGGCATTGTGAGCAGGGTGCCGGGCCAAAATGACACAATTCAGCGTGAATCTCGTCACCGGCCCCCCACCCTCGCTGCGGGGGTTTCACAGGTAATTGCGGGTAGCTTGCCTGCCTTTTCAGGGGGCCGGGAGCGGCACTCCTTTTTCGGGAGGCTCCCGGCCAAATCGAGAGGGTAGGGCAAGTATGACAGTATGCTTCTCTTTTGAAGCTTAGAGGACCGCTTCACGTGGCACCAATAGAGTTATAAGTTTGCCTCCCACTGCTGTAAGCAGCCACAGTGACGCTAAGAAGAGGCGCATTGTCTATATAAACAATAGAAACAGTGTCAGGAAAGCTGTGATGAATATATATAGTTAAGTTGCATGTGAGTAGTAAATAAAACGGATTAGATACTGTTATCTGTATCACCTGCCCATATATCCTCACTGACATACAGTCACTGTAGGTGAATGGGCAGGACAGGGTGTTGAACAGTTTTAGCATTCTTGGTGGTGTGCGCTTGCAGCTGCTTATTACAGATACATGCTAATTGTATGCAAATGCTCTATTATGCAGATGTGCCGAACCTCACCCTGTGCACCAATTAAAATAAGGACTCTGTAAATAAAGAGCAACTCATTAAGCTTGTTAGGAAATCGGTTTGCTTTGGGTTCTAACAGAAGGTGCTGAAGTACAAGAAGAAACGCTGTTTGGTGCATTTGACATAGAATTGATATGGTTAATTATAGACTAACACCAAACATACTGAATGTCAACATATTAAATGTCAACATTATGAATATGTCAACATTTTAACTATGTTGATATTTTGAATTTCAACATATTGGTTGTCGACTAAAGTCCATGTCGATTATTCAGAACCTGTCGACATGATGGTGTCAACATTCAGACAGAGAAGTAAGAAGGCCCTGCTCACAAGCTTACAGTCTGCCCATTACACACCCATGGCAAACTTATCCTACGAGCACCCCACTAGCGCTAGTGGCAAGCCCAACGTGGGACTAAAGATAGGCGTCAAAATACTGACGCCTATCATTAGCCCCACACCGAAATCCCAACAAGCCAACTTCCCAAACTAAGGTAAGAGCGGCTCCTTAGCTGTTAGCTGCGGTGGGGGGGGGTTCGGTTTAGGAAGCATAGCGGGGTCAGGGTTAGGTTTAGGAAGCATAGCGGGGTCATGGTTAGGTTTAGGAAGCATAGCGGGGTTAGGTTTGTGGGGGGGAGGTTAGGGATAGGCACTATTGGGGAGCAGTTAGGGATAGGTACCCCTTTTAGGCACTAAGGGGAGATGGTTAGGTTTAGGCACTTACGGGGAGGGTTAGGATTAGAGAAAGAAGGGGAGAAGGTAAGGATACTTACTGGACCCCTGTCGGGATCTTCACCATCGGGATGCCGCTGTCGGTCTGCTGACCGCCGGCACCCATATGCCGGGTAATCATACAGATTCCCTCATACACCATGGCTTCAGTCGCACCAAACAGCCCCTTGCACTAATTAATTTGATGTGCGACATTTGTACATCTGCGTGTGAATGAGTCTGAATCTTTATATGAAGTGATATGAGGCAGTGGGAGCAGCTTTTTCTCACACCAAGTTCCGTTGAGCTTCATCTGCGAATTTGTACGTGATTAAAACAAATTCCTGTGTGGTTACAGTCGCAGCCCAGCGTCTCTAGTGCACTTTGAATGTGTTAGTCATGTGAATGAGAAGCTAAATGAAAATAAATATACGGTACACTACACGTCTCGTGCCGTATAGCGTATTGAGAGTACGGCTATATTTACTAAAGTCGATTTAATAGATTTTGATCGATTTTCAAAAATACCTAAATCGATCTAAATAAATTTTGTGTTTTGGGGCTAAATCATACATTTACTAACACTTAAAAAAAAAAAAAAAAATTGTGTTAATAAATGTGTGATTATAGCCCCAGATACACAACATTGATATAAATTGATTTAAAATAATTATTAAACTCCTAGGTGTATGAGACCATATATGTAGTAATCATCTGTATTAAAGGATCAGTTTTTACTATATTCATAAGAGTAGCAGTTTGAGGAATTAAAGAGATTAGAACAAACGTTTACCTATCATCACTGACAGAGGGACCTGTGGGGGAACGGATCAATCAAACAAAATCCAATTTTCATTTTCTTAAGAATGAGAAATATGCCTGTACTAGCAATATATGTTATACGAAAGGCAATAGGACATGCCAAGCACAATACGGGCAATTACTAAGCGCTACCGATGATGTGATGGATACACTGGAATCTTTGCTAGCAGTGGTTAAGCACTTACAGAAGAATCCGTACCCTGCATGCTTACAAGCTCCCATACTCATAAGACAGTCTCCTGTAGTATTAGAACTTTAAGATGAGAGATGGATACATCTTTACCAACAAGTAGAGCTGTGTGGTTCGGTTCTTTAGAAATCTGAATCCACCCGAATTTTGTGAATCCGGACAGATCAGAGTCGCGGTCCTAATCTCCTGAGGAGATCCGGATAAATCCGAGTTCTGATCTTCCAGTGGTTCGAAATTCAGATTTTAAATCCAAATTTCGGGTTTTGCATTGCAAAAATTTCATGATGCTAGCTATTTTTAAAAACTTTTTTATCTTTTTTTTTTAAATCCCGACCCAAAACCAAAACACTTGAGGGTGGTTTTGCAAAACCAAAACACAAAGATGAATCAAGACCCACAATCAAAACATGGGGGCCAGCGTACATCTCTAGTAACAAGTGCTTAGTGAGTGGGGTGGCTAGGATGACCTCAAAATTTTAAGTGACTGAAATAAATGTTTACTTGCGTTGGTTCTAGTGACAAACATCCTATGGCTGAGGCAGGACTGACATTGGACGGGTTGGGTATGGGAGCCTGGCACTCGACAGCTGCATCCCAATGCTGAGAATCCCCACACGATTAATGAACGACTGAACGATAACGATGTCGTTATCATTCAATCGTTTCTTTATATTGGCAAGTAGATACCTGGCTTTTAGAATAAGGAAGACCCAATATCTGTGGCCATTTTCAAACA
This sequence comes from Taudactylus pleione, assembly GCA_031769625.1. Lineage (NCBI taxonomy): Eukaryota > Metazoa > Chordata > Amphibia > Anura > Myobatrachidae > Taudactylus > Taudactylus pleione. The sequence goes on from JAUIMM010000194.1 coordinate 6,780,582, forward strand.
CCATGTAACAATTAACCACCTGATTACCAAGTAACTTCTAAATGCTGGCATACACTGGATATAATTCAACCTAGCCTTGGACAAGACTAGTTCTATGTCCTGAATATAAACATGAATAAGCCCTTTACTGGATCCGCACTGCACCATTGCTGGGTCGCACATCGTATAGTGTGTACCCAGCTGCCAGTCAATGGGGAAAAAATGAAACAAAGTTTGAAGTAAATAAAAACCTTCTTTCAGCTGAGGAGTGTCTTGTGTGTACATCATATAAATATAATTACAAAAGCATTAATTCACAGAGACATAGATTTGGTAGAAAAAAAAAAAGTTAGCTATTCATCTAAAATACATTCAAACATATTTAAAGTATGTAAAGAGTAGTATGGTTGTAAAGAAAGGACAGATGGGGCCAATAAACTTGGCCAATGTCAGAGAGTCCGAGAACAAAGCAACAGAGCAAAGGTGCATGTTTTTCAGCCTCAAAAAACTCACAATATAAAATTTAAGTCAGATTTTTTCCCATTTTGAAGATAAAACTCAAATAATGTGAGAGGTTACTGCTAAACTCTCACTTTTTCTAAACTCACCCTATTACATTTGGCACCTAGAATCAGCCCAATCCAACAGTGCACAATAACAACTAACAACATGGTGGATACCGCCGAAGGTGAACAAAAACACACGTTGATAAATCTTACAAAAAGGTATCCACTAAAACTTCCTAACATGACTACCCGCACGGCAGGGTGGGGACGCTGCCCCCATCCGGTGAGCGCACCCAAACACTACAACATTTAAACTATTGCACAATATATTTGCACCAGGACTGGTGACCTTCTATTTTTCCCGCCACAAAATATTTTAAACTAAACAACACCACCAAACCAAGCACATAATGAGGGAGGGAAAAAAAAAAAACGTTTGGCCTAGTCTGCCGTAACGTAAAATAGAAAACACATAAAGACACACCCCTAAAAACAATAAGACAAACTCCACCACATGATTCCCCACAAGCCAGCCCCCAGCCTTGAGACTTAAACCACTTAATTCCTATTCTATCATTCAGTTCCCAATTATTAAAAATATGTGTTTTGGCTATCTTTATGGGTTTTTTTTCTAAAGGTTGTCACATGACTTGGATATGTAGAGATATACTGTATATAGTAGTAAGACTATATTTATTAAAAAAAAAAAAAAAAAAAATTTCTCAGTGAATCTTTACACAGATTGGAGCTGAAGCGGAGAGAGTCCTACACCAGTTTGAGTAGCGTATTTTGCTTGATTTTGCTCTACGTATGCTCAGAATATAATACGCATATGTGACAATGCAGAACTGCAGATATTTCAAAACTTACGACCAGAAAGACGGAAAGAGTGGGAATGGGCGTTCTCACATAAGGAAAGAAGCACAAATGCCTCATTCACACCAGTTGTTACAAAGCTATACACTGATGATGACGACTTATTAGAAAGGAGGCACATATGTTTCCAATGCGTATGGCTCTGCGTATCTGCAGAAATATGTTTTGAGTAGTCGCTACAAACTCTGCATTACCACCATCTATTTCACCTCTGGGCCACTGGCATGAACCCCCTAGTACAGTGGAGCCCCTGACTCCACTGTACTAGAGGGCTACTGAATCTTCTTTTAATATATAGTTATTCACCATAGAGTCTTAACCATTGCACAAGGGCACCCAGGCTGCTGATTATGAGATAAGAGTGCTGATCCATGTGGATTATATGTCTGTATATATATATATATATATATATATATAAACGGTAGCACTTCTCTTGCAGCAGCCAATTACTGTACCAGCAAACATATCCAGTGCTTTGGTACAAGTTTCTGCAGCTAGTTTTATTTCACAGCACTAAATAAACAAAACATAAAAATAAGTCCTGGTCTGTATGGCTCTAACAATACGTAAGTCTCCCTCTCTAAAAGTGTAAGGATCTAATGTCTAACTCACACAAAACAGCATTTAAATTAGGGGTGTGCACCGGCCACTTTTCGTGTTTTGTGTTTTGGTTTTGGATCTGGATCTTTCTTCGTGTTTTGGATCTGGATTGGTTTTGCCATAACCACCCTTCCGTGTTTTGGGTTCTGGGTTTTGTGTTTTGGATCTGTATTTTTTTTTTAAAAAGCATAAAAACAGCTAAAATCACAGAATTTGTTGGTTTCTCTGCTCCTATGCTATTATTAACCTCAATAACCTTAATTTCCACTCATTTCCAGTCTATTCTGAACACCTCACACCTCACAATAGTGTTTTCATGTCCAAAAGGTTGCACCGAGGTAGCTGGATGACTATGCTAAGCGACACGAGTGGGCGGCACAAACACGTGACCCATCTAGGAGTGACACTGCAGTGGCAGACAGGATGGCAGTTAGAAAAACTAGGCCCCAAACTGTACATAATGCAAAGAAAAAAAAGAAGTGCAAGATGGAATTGTCCTTGGGCCCTCCCACCCACCCTTATGTTGTATAAACAGGACATGCACACTTTAACAAATCAATCATTTCAGCGCCAGGGTCTGCCACACAACTGTGGCTGAAATGATTGGTTCGTTTGGGCCCCCACAAAACAAGCTGGCAATTAATGTGTCCCTGCACAAACTGGCTCTACGGAGGCAAGATGTCATCCTCATCCTCCTCATCCACCGATTCCTCACCCTCTTCAGTGTGTACATCCTCATCCTCACAAAGTATTAACTCGTCCCCACTTGAATCCACCACCACAGGTCCCTCTGTACCTTCTGGAGGCTGGTCTCCCTGGAAGAGCTGATAATTCATTTTGATGAACATCATCTTCTCCACATTCTGTGGAAGCAACCTCCTACGCCTTTCGCTGACAAGGTTCCCGGCTGCACTAAACACTCTTTCGGAGTACACACTGGAGGGGGGGCAACTCAGGTAAAATAGAGCCAGCTTGTACAGGGGCCTCCAAATTGCCTCTTTTTCCTGCCAGTACAGGTATGGACTGTCTGACATGCCTACTTGGATGCTGTCACCTATGTAATCCTCCACCATTCTGTCAATGGTGACAGTATCATATGCAGTGACAGTAGACATGTCAGAAATTGTTGCCAGGTCCTTCAGTCCGGACCAGATGTCCAAACTTGGTCCTGCCTGCCCTGCATCACCGCCAGCGGGTTGCTTAGGATACCTAAGTTTTTTCCTGGCAGCCCCAGTTGCGGGAGAAAATGAAGAAGGAGCCGTTGACGTGTCACGTTCCGCTTCAGCTGACAGTGTGTTCACCAGCAGGTCTTTGCACCTCTGCAGGCTTGTGTCGGCCGGAAAGAGAGACACCACATAGGCTTTAAACCTAGGATCAAGCACGGTGGCCAAAATGTAGTGGTCTGATTTCAACAGATTGACCACCCTGGAATCCTGGCAAAGCGAATGAAGGGCTTCATCCACAAGTCCCACATGCCGAGCGGAATCGCTCCGTCTTAGCTCCTCCTTCACTTTCTCCAGCTGCTTCTGCAAAAGCCTGATGAGGGGAATGACCTGACTCAAGCTGGCTGTGTCTGAACTGACTTCACGTGTGGCAAGTTCGAAGGGCTGGAGAACCTTGCACAACACGGAAATCATTCTCCACTGCGCTTGAGTCAGGTGCATACCCCCTCCTTTGCCTATGTCATAGGTGGATGTATAGGCTTGTATGGCCTTTTGCTGCTCCTCCATCCTCTGAAGCATATAGAGGGTTGAGTTCCACCGCGTCACAACCTCTTGCTTCAGGTGATGGCGGGGCAGGTTCAAGAGTGTTTGCTGGTGCTCCAGTCTTCGGCACGCAGTCGCTGAATGGCGAAAGTGGCCAGAAATTTTTCGGGCCACCCAAAGCGTCTCCTGCACGCCCCTGTCGCTTTTCAGAAAATTCTGCACCACCAAGTTTATTGTGTGAGCAAAACATGGGACGTGCTGGAATTTGCCCAGATGTAATGCCCGCACAATATTGGTGGCGTTGTCAGATATCACAAATCCCCAGGAGAGTCTAAGTGGGGTAAGCCACTGGGCGATGATTTCCCTCAGTTTCTCTAAGAGGTTGTCGGCGGTGTGCCTCTTACTGAAACCGGTGATACACAGCGTAGCCTGCCTTGTAACGAGCTGGCGTTTCTGAGATGCTGCTACTGGTGACGCTGCTGCTGTTGCTGCGTAAGGTGATACATCTACCCAGTGGGCTGTCACAGTCATATAGTCCTTAGTCTGCCCTGTTCCACTTGTCCACATGTCCGTGGTTAAGTGGACATTGTGTACAACGGCATTTTTCAGGACACTGAGGACACTTTTTCTGACGTTTCTGTACAGTCTCGGTATCGCCTGCCTAGTGAAGTGGAATCTAGACGGGATTTGGAACCGGGGACACACTACCTCCATCAATTGTCTAAATCCCACTGCACTAATGGCGGATACCGGACGCACGTCTAACACCAACATAGCAGTCAAGGCCTCAGTTATACGTTTTGCTTCAGGATGACTGCTGTCGTACTTCATCCTCCTCGCTAAGGACTGTTGGAGGGTCAATTGTTTAGTAAAAGTAGTGGTGTTCCTACTTCCTCTCTGGGATGATGAACGACTCCCAGCAGCAGCAACAGCAGCAGCGGCAGCAGTAGGCGTAGCAATGCAGGATCCTCCAGAGGAATCCCGGATAGGAGAGTCAGTCATGCCAGTGACATGGCCTGCAGGACTACTTCCGATCCTGACTAAGGAGGAAATTGACGAGGAGGGAGTTGACGGTGTGGTTTGCAGGCGCTTGGATACAACAGGACAACGGGATTTAGGTGTCCCTGGACTGCTTACGGTCTTAGCCAAAGTTTCTGAACTTGACAGTAACTTTTTATGAACGCACTGCAGGTGCCGTATAAGGGAGGATGTTCCTAGGTGGTTGACGTCCCTACCCCTACTTATTTCACCTTTACATATGGTACATATGGCAAGACAGTTGTTGTCCGGATTTGGATAGAAATATTGCCAGACCAAAGAGGTTGAATGTTTGGTCTTCTGCCAAGGCATGACCGTGATGGGCTTTTTCATCCCACGGACAACAACTGTCTCCCCTGGAGCCTGATTTAAACAAACCACATCACCATCAGAATCCTCCTCGCCAACTTCCTCCTCAGCGCCAGCTACACCAGTATCCTCATCCTGTTGTACTTCAACAGTGACATCTTCAATTTGCATATCAGCAAGTGGACTGTGGGTGCTCCTTTCAGCACTTGCAGGGGGCGTGCAAATGGTGGAAAGAGCCACCTCTTCCCGTCCAGTGCTGGGAAGGTCAGGCATCGCAACCACCACCACACTTGGACTCTCCTTGGGGATTTGTGATATCTTCTTAGAAAGCACAGTTCTTCGCTGTGCTTTTGCCAGCTTAACTCTTTTGATTTTTTTAGTGGGAGGAGGGCTTCCATCGTCATGTGAAGCTGAACCACTAGTCATGAACATACTAGGGATCGACCTTAGCCGTTCCTTGCCACTCCGTGTCGTAAATGGCATATTGGCAAGTTTACGTTTCTCTTCAGCTGATTTAAATGTCTTTTTCAAGGTCATTTTCCTGAACTTTGCCATTTGGGATTGTATGTGCCCTCTACTATGACATTGGGCATCGGCCTTGGCAGACGACGTTGATGGCATGTTATCGTCTATGTCATGACTAGTGGCAGCAGCTTCAGCACTAGGAGGAAGTGGTTCTTGATCTTTCTCTATTTTATTTTTATCGGAGAAAGTTTGGTCCTCCATTTATGTTATATCGATTTGGTATATACGTGCGGCTAAACACAGAAAATAATTTTTTTTTTGGTTTGGACTGGAGTGTACTTTGTGGGTTACAGCACCCTTTAACGGTCAAGCCAGCCGGCCCTTTACTTATGACACAGGCGCACGCTTGGCACTACTTTGTTGATGCACGTGCGGCTACTGCGCACACAATTCACAAACACAGAAAATAATTTTTTTTTGGTTTGGACTGGAGTGTACTTTGGGGGTTACAGCACCCTTTAACGGTCAAGCCAGCCGGCCCTTTACTTATGACACAGGCGCACGCTTGGCACTACTTTGTTGATGCACGTGCGGCTACTGCGCACACAATTCACAAACACAGAAAATATTTTTTTTTTGGTTTGGACTGGAGTGTACTTTCGGGGGTTACAGCACCCTTTAACGGTCAAGCCAGCCGGCCCTTTACTTATGACACAGGCGCACTCTTGGCACTACTTTGTTGATGCACGTGCGGCTACTGCGCACACAATTCACAAACACAGAAAATAATTTTTTTTTGGTTTGGACTGGAGTGTACTTTCGGGGGTTACAGCACCCTTAACGGTCAAGCCAGCCGGCCCTTTACTTATGACACAGGCGCACGCTTGGCACTACTTTGTTGATGCATGTGCGGCTACTGCGCACACAATTCACAAACACAGAAAATAATTTTTTTTTTGGTTTGGACTGGAGTGTACTTTGGGGGTTACAGCACCCTTTAACGGTCAAGCCAGCCGGCCCTTTACTTATGACACAGGCGCACGCTTGGCACTACTTTGTTGATGCACGTGCGGCTACTGCGCACACAATTCACAAACACAGAAAATAATTTTTTTTTGGTTTGGACTGGAGTGTACTTTCGGGGGTTACAGCACCCTTTAACGGTCAAGCCAGCCGGCCCTTTACTTATGACACAGGCGCACGCTTGGCACTATTTTGTTGATGCACGTGCGGCTACTGCGCACACAATTCACAAACACAGAAAATAATTTTTTTTTTGGTTTGGACTGGAGTGTACTTTGGGGGTTACAGCACCCTTTAACGGTCAAGCCAGCTGGCCCTTTACTTATGACACAGGCGCACGCTTGGCACTACTTTGTTGATGCACGTGCGGCTACTGCGCACACAATTCACAAACACAGAAAATTATTTTTTTTTGGTTTGGACTGGAGTGTACTTTCGGGGGTTACAGCACCCTTAACGGTCAAGCCAGCCGGCCCTTTACTTATGACACAGGCGCACGCTTGGCACTACTTTGTTGATGCACGTGCGGCTACTGCGCACACAATTCACAAACACAGAAAATTATTTTTTTTTTGGTTTGGACTGGAGTGTACTTTGGGGGTTACAGCACCCTTTAACGGTCAAGCCAGCCGGCCCTTTACTTATGACACAGGCGCACGCTTGGCACTACTTTGTTGATGCACGTGCGGCTACTGCGCACACAATTCACAAACACAGAAAATATTTTTTTTTTGGTTTGGACTGGAGTGTACTTTGGGGGTTACAGCACCCTTTAACGGTCAAGCCAGCCGGCCCTTTACTTATGACACAGGCGCACGCTTGGCACTACTTTGTTGATGCACGTGCGGCTACTGCGCACACAATTCACAAACACAGAAAATAATTTTTTTTTGGTTTGGACTGGTGTGTACTTTCGGGGGTTACAGCACCCTTTAACGGTCAAGCCAGCCGGCCCTTTACTTATGACACAGGCGCACGCTTGGCACTACTTTGTTGATGCACGTGCGGCTACTGCGCACACAATTCACAAACACAGAAAATCATTTTTTTTTGGTTTGGACTGGAGTGTACTTTCGGGGGTTACAGCACCCTTTAACGGTCAAGCCAGCCGGCCCTTTACTTATGACACAGGCGCACGCTTGGCACTACTTTGTTGATGCACGTGCGGCTACTGCGCACACAATTCACAAACACAGAAAATATATTATTTTTTTAGCACTTGGGGGGAGCACCCCTGATGGACAGAGCACCCCCTGGACAACACTACAGCACTCCTTTAGGACTGGGACACTGCACAGGACTTTGGAGTGGACACAGCCCCTATGGAGAACTGACTGCACAACACAGTCCAGCCAGCCCCTATGGACTTTGAAGTAGTGGACACAGCCCCTATTAACAACAGCAGCACAGCACAACACAGCCAGCCCCTATGGACTTTGAAGTAGTGGACAACAGCAGCACTACACTACACTACACTACACAGCCCTAACTCCCACCCTCCCTCTTCACTGTCCACAGCCGAGTGAGAAAATGGCGCCGACGCGGGTACCTTATATAGGATCCAAAACCCGCGAGACTCGGAAGGCGGGATGATGACGTTTTGCCTCGATTTCAGATCCGAGTCAGGCGGGAAAAGTCGAGCCTGACTCGGATCGGACTCGGATCGGGGGGGCTCGGGGGGGTTCGGATTTCAGAAATCCGAACCCGCTCACCCCTAATTTAAATACAGCACTTACATGAAGCCATAGCAGTGTCTTTTAAAAGGTCTGTTAGTCTGCTCCCCAGGTAGTGAGAGACTGCCCAGAGAAACTGACACACCTTTTATCAACCTCTCACAGGTGGTCTGTCAATCAAGGCTGCTTATTACCTGGATAATCACCACACAGAAGTTGAGAATCTGGGACATAAATGCCTCCTATCAACAACTAGATCGATAGCTAGACAGACAGGTATATACTGTATAAATATATATATATAAATATATATATAATATATACACATATGTGATAAGGGCTCTCCTTATTGTTTACAATGTAAGAAAATAGTATTGCATTTGTCACATATAGTACTGTAGATCCCAAGGATATTGTCTTGTTTTCTACTTACAGCGAACAACTTTACAAACTGGAATGATTTTTGCCCTGGAGCTAATCTAAGACAACACTATAAATCATTTCTATACCAAAGCTTTCCTGTGTTTGTAAATATACTGTAAATTACTCTAACCATCAAGACGAGACTAGACAGAGATTGTTTTGGGCACTAATGATTCCCAAGGAATGTCACCACAAAGTATGCACCGGTGACCAACTCTCTGAGACTTCACCCTCAGAGTTTCAGGAGATGCCGGTACGACAGAAAGTTTACTATAGGAATGTGGGGATATTACAATTTTATTTTTTGTATTATTATTATTGAGGTCAAGTCAATATTTCAGACTCCGAAATGAAAATTACAGAATAGTATGCAGACTCCAAAATGAAGAAAAAAAAACTGGAATGCCTGAGGGTAAATTTGAGTTGCCCATAGCTCCCCAGGGGCAGGTCTAAACTGTGTGCAGAGCTATTTGTGTGTAAATCACTCAAATTCTAATTGTAGCATTCATTAAACCGGGGCTATTCCCAAGCCAGCGCTCCAATCCCAAACTTTGCATAATGGACCTAGAATTTAGGTCATGGACACTTAACCCCTCAGCTGCTAAGTAAAAGGGTCTCTGCAGAATTATTCAGCGGTTGTCCTTTGGTGAAGTAAGGGTTAAATATCATCTTCCTGAAACACTGCAGGCAGCCGGAGGACACAAGTTGACGTGGCTCGGCATGGAAATTTAACTCCTGTGTTTGTGCATAATCATTACATCCAATATGGACTCAAGACTTATGTCAAGCACGCAAGTATGAGACAGGAGAATTAATGCCAGGGTTAAAAGGTTTTGTTATTTATTGCAGAAAAATACATGAACATGTCTGCTTCAATTTGTCTTTAGAAAACCGATTTTATTTACCAAGTACAGAGTATTTTGCCAAAGGGATAACCCAATAATGAACGATTATAATTCTAATTTACAGCCAGACTTAACATTTCAAAATCCACCAGGTAATGAACTGACTCTTTACATTAAATCACCGGATGCCTGGGAGTTACTGTACCAGTACTATGCACATGAAACCAGTATTCCTAATATGTCATATAAACCTGCTAAAGTTCTATGGAGTTTACTTAAATGACAACTAAGATTCGGTCAGCAGTTGAAGATACAAGCAGACATTTTGTGCCTAATGTAAAATGGAACATACGGCAGTTCGCGGAGCATATCTTGTGTTTCGCCCCGGAACTGAGCGTACGCAAGTAGGGAGCAATGCAGAGTCCTACGCATTTCAGCTGTACAGTATCTCCACTTGTGACTGAAGTGTAACTGGGCTGTAATGGGGCGTTCCCACTTAAAGAGAGATGTATCAAACTTTCGAGAGAGATAACTGTGGAGAAATTGCCTATAGCAACCAAACAGCTTCTATGTTCTACCTATCATTTATTTAGCAAAGTCTATGAAATTACAGGTAGGAGCTGCTTGGTTTCTATGGGCAACTTCTCCAGTATATCTCTCTTGACGGTTTGATACATCTCGCCCTTTAGGTAAAGTTCAATGAAGACTCCTGTTTTCAGATGAATATTTAACTTCAAGTATATGCTGGTGCAAATGTGCACTGATAATGACCTGAAGCAAACCAATCATACGTATAGGGGTTGGGGCGCCTCGCAAGATGTCATCATACAGGTGAATATACACATTTATTTCTGAGCATCGGCTGCGGAACCATATACTTCCAACTTCCAACTTTGCATTAGGCCCATAGAGCTCTCACTTCTTCATCAAAGCCATCCAGCCCTCATCCTAACCCACTGCTCCTCGCTCCTTACTGAGTGTGGGGTCACCCATTTGTCTTCCCCTCCCCTTTAGAATGTAAGATCTCATGAGCAGGACCCTCTTCCTGCATGTGCTTCTCCTTCCCCTTACTTATACTATATTATGCTCCCTACAACGGCACCTAACCCTTGGTTGCTGCCGTCCAGTGACGTGCGGTGATGTAAATGGCTGGGGAGGCACTGGCTAGTATCATAGCCAGTTTTACAGATACATATATGAACCCGAGGGTACATGTGGGCATTATACAAAGGTGCTGTAGTATATAGTGCTGGAAATTTGGTGTGTTTTAATTAGGGGTGAGCGGGTTCGGATTTCTGAAATCCGAACCCCCCCGAGCCCCCCCGATCCGAGTCCGATCCGAGTCAGACTCGACTTTTCCCGCCTGACTCGGATCTGAAATCGAGGCAAAACGTCATCTTCCCGCCTTCCGAGTCTCGCGGGTTTTGGATCCTATATAAGGTACACACGTCGGCGCCATTTTCTCACTCGGCTGTGGACAGTGAAGAGGGAGGGTGGGAGTTAGGGCTGTGTAGTGTAGTGTAGTGTAGTGCTGCTGTTGTCCACTACTTCAAAGTCCATAGGGGCTGGCTGTGTTGTGCTGTGCTGCTGTTGTTAATAGGGGCTGTGTCCACTACTTCAAAGTCCATAGGGGCTGGCTGGACTGTGTTGTGCAGTCAGTTCTCCATAGGGGCTGTGTCCACTCCAAAGTCCTGTGCAGTGTCCCAGTCCTAAAGGAGTGCTGTAGTGTTGTCCAGGGGGTGCTCTGTCCATCAGGGGTGCTCCCCCCAAGTGCTAAAAAAATAATATATTTTCTGTGTTTGTGAATTGTGTGCGCAGTAGCCGCACGTGCATCAACAAAGTAGTGCCAAGCGTGCGCCTGTGTCATAAGTAAAGGGCCGGCTGGCTTGACCGTTAAGGGTGCTGTAACCCCCGAAAGTACACTCCAGTCCAAACCAAAAAAAAATTATTTTCTGTGTTTGTGAATTGTGTGCGCAGTAGCCGCACGTGCATCAACAAAGTAGTGCCAAGCGTGCGCCTGTGTCATAAGTAAAGGGCCGGCTGGCTTGACCGTTAAGGGTGCTGTAACCCCCGAAAGTACACTCCAGTCCAAACCAAAAAAAAAATTATTTTCTGTGTTTGTGAATTGTGTGCGCAGTAGCCGCACGTGCATCAACAAAGTAGTGCCAAGCGTGCGCCTGTGTCATAAGTAAAGGGCCGGCTGGCTTGACCGTTAAGGGTGCTGTAACCCCCGAAAGTACACTCCAGTCCAAACCAAAAAAAAAATTATTTTCTGTGTTTGTGAATTGTGTGCGCAGTAGCCGCACGTGCATCAACAAAGTAGTGCCAAGCGTGCGCCTGTGTCATAAGTAAAGGGCCGGCTGGCTTGACCGTTAAAGGGTGCTGTAACCCCCGAAAGTACACTCCAGTCCTAACCAAAAAAAAATTATTTTCTGTGTTTGTGAATTGTGTGCGCAGTAGCCGCACGTGCATCAACAAAGTAGTGCCAAGAGTGCGCCTGTGTCATAAGTAAAGGGCCGGCTGGCTTGACCGTTAAGGGTGCTGTAACCCCCGAAAGTACACTCCAGTCCAAACCAAAAAAAAAATTATTTTCTGTGTTTGTGAATTGTGTGCGCAGTAGCCGCACGTGCATCAACAAAGTAGTGCCAAGCGTGCGCCTGTGTCATAAGTAAAGGGCCGGCTGGCTTGACCGTTAAGGGTGCTGTAACCCCCGAAAGTACACTCCAGTCCAAACCAAAAAAAAAATTATTTTCTGTGTTTGTGAATTGTGTGCGCAGTAGCCGCACGTGCATCAACAAAGTAGTGCCAAGCGTGCGCCTGTGTCATAAGTAAAGGGCCGGCTGGCTTGACCGTTAAGGGTGCTGTAACCCCCGAAAGTACACTCCAGTCCAAACCAAAAAAAAAATTATTTTCTGTGTTTGTGAATTGTGTGCGCAGTAGCCGCACGTGCATCAACAAAGTAGTGCCAAGCGTGCGCCTGTGTCATAAGTAAAGGGCCGGCTGGCTTGACCGTTAAGGGTGCTGTAACCCCCGAAAGTACACTCCAGTCCAAACCAAAAAAAATATTATTTTCTGTGTTTGTGAATTGTGTGCGCAGTAGTCGCACGTGCATCAACAAAGTAGTGCCAAGCGTGCGCCTGTGTCATAAGTAAAGGGCCGGCTGGCTTGACCGTTAAAGGGTGCTGTAACCCCCAAAGTACACTCCAGTCCAAACCAAAAAAAAAATTATTTTCTGTGTTTGTGAATTGTGTGCGCAGTAGCCGCACGTGCATCAACAAAGTAGTGCCAAGCGTGCGCCTGTGTCATAAGTAAAGGGCCGGCTGGCTTGACCGTTAAGGGTGCTGTAACCCCCGAAAGTACACTCCAGTCCAAACCAAAAAAAAAATTATTTTCTGTGTTTGTGAATTGTGTGCGCAGTAGCCGCACGTGCATCAACAAAGTAGTGCCAAGCGTGCGCCTGTGTCATAAGTAAAGGGCCGGCTGGCTTGACCGTTAAAGGGTGCTGTAACCCCCGAAAGTACACTCCAGTCCTAACCAAAAAAAAATTATTTTCTGTGTTTGTGAATTGTGTGCGCAGTAGCCGCACGTGCATCAACAAAGTAGTGCCAAGAGTGCGCCTGTGTCATAAGTAAAGGGCCGGCTGGCTTGACCGTTAAGGGTGCTGTAACCCCCGAAAGTACACTCCAGTCCAAACCAAAAAAAAAATTATTTTCTGTGTTTGTGAATTGTGTGCGCAGTAGCCGCACGTGCATCAACAAAGTAGTGCCAAGCGTGCGCCTGTGTCATAAGTAAAGGGCCGGCTGGCTTGACCGTTAAGGGTGCTGTAACCCCCGAAAGTACACTCCAGTCCAAACCAAAAAAAAAATTATTTTCTGTGTTTGTGAATTGTGTGCGCAGTAGCCGCACGTGCATCAACAAAGTAGTGCCAAGCGTGCGCCTGTGTCATAAGTAAAGGGCCGGCTGGCTTGACCGTTAAGGGTGCTGTAACCCCCGAAAGTACACTCCAGTCCAAACCAAAAAAAAAATTATTTTCTGTGTTTGTGAATTGTGTGCGCAGTAGCCGCACGTGCATCAACAAAGTAGTGCCAAGCGTGCGCCTGTGTCATAAGTAAAGGGCCGGCTGGCTTGACCGTTAAAGGGTGCTGTAACCCCCAAAGTACACTCCAGTCCAAACCAAAAAAAATTTATTTTCTGTGTTTGTGAATTGTGTGCGCAGTAGCCGCACGTGCATCAACAAAGTAGTGCCAAGCGTGCGCCTGTGTCATAAGTAAAGGGCCGGCTGGCTTGACCGTTAAAGGGTGCTGTAACCCCTGAAAGTACACTCCAGTCCAAACCAAAAAAAAATTATTTTCTGTGTTTGTGAATTGTGTGCGCAGTAGCCGCACGTGCATCAACAAAGTAGTGTCAAGCGTTCGCCTGTGTCATAAGTAAAGGGCCGGCTGGCTTGACCGTTAAGGGTGCTGTAACCCCCGAAAGTACACTCCAGTCCAAACCAAAAAAAAAATTATTTTCTGTGTTTGTGAATTGTGTGCGCAGTAGCCGCACGTGCATCAACAAAGTAGTGCCAAGCGTGCGCCTGTGTCATAAGTAAAGGGCCGGCTGGCTTGACCGTTAAGGGTGCTGTAACCCCCGAAAGTACACTCCAGTCCAAACCAAAAAAAAAATTATTTTCTGTGTTTGTGAATTGTGTGCGCAGTAGCCGCACGTGCATCAACAAAGTAGTGCCAAGCGTGCGCCTGTGTCATAAGTAAAGGGCCGGCTGGCTTGACCGTTAAGGGTGCTGTAACCCCCGAAAGTACACTCCAGTCCAAACCTAAAAAAAAATTATTTTCTGTGTTTGTGAATTGTGTGCGCAGTAGCCGCACGTGCATCAACAAAGTAGTGCCAAGCGTGCGCCTGTGTCATAAGTAAAGGGCCGGCTGGCTTGACCGTTAAAGGGTGCTGTAACCCCCGAAAGTACACTCCAGTCCAAACCAAAAAAAAATTATTTTCTGTGTTTGTGAATTGTGTGCGCAGTAGCCGCACGTGCATCAACAAAGTAGTGCCAAGCGTGCGCCTGTGTCATAAGTAAAGGGCCGGCTGGCTTGACCGTTAAGGGTGCTGTAACCCCCGAAAGTACACTCCAGTCCAAACCTAAAAAAAAATTATTTTCTGTGTTTGTGAATTGTGTGCGCAGTAGCCGCACGTGCATCAACAAAGTAGTGCCAAGAGTGCGCCTGTGTCATAAGTAAAGGGCCGGCTGGCTTGACCGTTAAAGGGTGCTGTAACCCCCGAAAGTACACTCCAGTCCAAAGCCAAACCAAAAAAAAATTATTTTCTGTGTTTGTGAATTGTGTGCGCAGTAGCCGCACGTGCATCAACAAAGTAGTGCCAAGAGTGCGCCTGTGTCATAAGTAAAGGGCCGGCTGGCTTGACCGTTAAAGGGTGCTGTAACCCACAAAGTACACTCCAGTCCGAACCAAAAAAAAATTTATTTTCTGTGTTTAGCCGCACGTATATATCAAATCGATATAACATAAATGGAGGACCAAACTTTCTCCGATAAAAATAAAATAGAGAAAGATCAAGAACCACTTCCTCCTAGTGCTGAAGCTGCTGCCACTAGTCATGACATAGACGATAACATGCCATCAACGTCGTCTGCCAAGGCCGATGCCCAATGTCATAGTAGAGGGCACATACAATCCCAAATGGCAAAGTTCAGGAAAATGACCTTGAAAAAGACATTTAAATCAGCTGAAGAGAAACGTAAACTTGCCAATATGCCATTTACGACACGGAGTGGCAAGGAACGGCTAAGGTCGATCCCTAGTATGTTCATGACTAGTGGTTCAGCTTCACATGACGATGGAAGCCCTCCTCCCACTAAAAAAATCAAAAGAGTTAAGCTGGCAAAAGCACAGCGAAGAACTGTGCTTTCTAAGAAGATATCACAAATCCCCAAAGAGAGTCCAAGTGTGGTGGTGGTTGCGATGCCTGACCTTCCCAGCACTGGACGGGAAGAGGTGGCTCTTTCCACCATTTGCACGCCCCCTGCAAGTGCTGAAAGGAGCACCCACAGTCCACTTGCTGATATGCAAATTGAAGATGTCACTGTTGAAGTACAACAGGATGAGGATACTGGTGTAGCTGGCGCTGAGGAGGAAGTTGGCGAGGAGGATTCTGATGGTGATGTGGTTTGTTTAAATCAGGCTCCGGGGGAGACAGTTGTTGTCCGTGGGATGAAAAAGCCCATCACGGTCATGCCTGGGCAGAAGACCAAACATTCCACCTCTTTGGTCTGGCAATATTTCTATCCAAATCCGGACAACAACTGTCTTGCCATATGTACCATATGTAAAGGTGAAATAAGTAGGGGTAGGGACGTCAACCACCTAGGAACATCCTCCCTTATACGGCACCTGCAGCGCGTTCATAAAAAGTTACTGTCAAGTTCAGAAACTTTGGCTCAGACCGTAAGCAGTCCAGGGACACCTAAATCCCGTTGTCCTGTTGTATCCAAGCGCCTGCAAACCACACCGTCAACTCCCTCCTCGTCAATTTCCTCCTTAGTCAGGATCGGAAGTAGTCCTGCAGGCCATATCACTGGCATGACTGACTCTCCTATCCGGGATTCCTCCGGAGGATCCTGCATTGCTACGCCTACTGCTGCCGCTGCTGCTGTTGCTGCTGCTGCTGGGAGTCGTTCATCATCCCAGAGAGGAAGTAGGAACACCACTACTTTTACTAAACAATTGACCCTCCAACAGTCCTTAGCGAGGAGGATGAAGTACGACAGCAGTCATCCTGAAGCAAAACGTATAACTGAGGCCTTGACTGCTATGTTGGTGTTAGACGTGCGTCCGGTATCCGCCATTAGTGCAGTGGGATTTAGACAATTGATGGAGGTAGTGTGTCCCCGGTTCCAAATCCCGTCTAGATTCCACTTCACTAGGCAGGCGATACCGAGACTGTACAGAAACGTCAGAAAAAGTGTCCTCAGTGTCCTGAAAAATGCTGTTGTACACAATGTCCACTTAACCACGGACATGTGGACAAGTGGAACAGGGCAGACTAAGGACTATATGACTGTGACAGCCCACTGGGTAGATGTATCACCTTACGCAGCAACAGCAGCAGCGTCACCAGTAGCAGCATCTCAGAAACGCCAGCTCGTTACAAGGCAGGCTACGCTGTGTATCACCGGTTTCAGTAAGAGGCACACCGCCGACAACCTCTTAGAGAAACTGAGGGAAATCATCGCCCAGTGGCTTACCCCACTTAGACTCTCCTGGGGATTTGTGATATCTGACAACGCCACCAATATTGTGCGGGCATTACATCTGGGCAAATTCTAGCACGTCCCATGTTTTGCTCACACAATAAACTTGGTGGTGCAGAATTTTCTGAAAAGCGACAGGGGCGTGCAGGAGACGCTTTGGGTGGCCCGAAAAATTTCTGGCCACTTTCGCCATTCAGCGACTGCGTGCCGAAGACTGGAGCGCCAGCAAACACTCTTGAACCTGCCCCGCCATCACCTGAAGCAAGAGGTTGTGACGCGGTGGAACTCAACCCTCTATATGCTTCAGAGGATGGAGGAGCAGCAAAAGGCCATACAAGCCTATACATCCACCTATGACATAGGCAAAGGAGGGGGTATGCACCTGACTCAAGCGCAGTGGAGAATGATTTCCGTGTTGTGCAAGGTTCTTCAGCCCTTCGAACTTGCCACACGTGAAGTCAGTTCAGACACTGCCAGCTTGAGTCAGGTCATTCCCCTCATCAGGCTTTTGCAGAAGCAGCTGGAGAAAGTGAAGGAGGAGCTAAGACGGAGCGATTCCGCTCGGCATGTGGGACTTGTGGATGAAGCCCTTCATTCGCTTTGCCAGGATTCCAGGGTGGTCAATCTGTTGAAATCAGACCACTACATTTTGGCCACCGTGCTCGATCCTAGGTTTAAAGCCTATGTGGTGTCTCTCTTTCCGGCCGACACAAGCCTGCAGAGGTGCAAAGACCTGCTGGTGAACACACTGTCAGCTGAAGCGGAACGTGACACGTCAACGGCTCCTTCTTCATTTTCTCCCGCAACTGGGGCTGCCAGGAAAAAACTTAGGTATCCTAAGCAACCCGCTGGCGGTGATGCAGGGCAGGCAGGACCAAGTTTGGACATCTGGTCCGGACTGAAGGACCTGGCAACAATTTCTGACATGTCTACTGTCACTGCATATGATACTGTCACCATTGACAGAATGGTGGAGGATTACATCGGTGACAGCATCCAAGTAGGCATGTCAGACAGTCCATACCTGTACTGGCAGGAAAAAGAGGCAATTTGGAGGCCCCTGTACAAACTGGCTCTATTTTACCTGAGTTGCCCCCCCTCCAGTGTGTACTCCGAAAGAGTGTTTAGTGCAGCCGGGAACCTTGTCAGCGAAAGGCGTAGGAGGTTGCTTCCACAGAATGTGGAGAAGATGATGTTCATCAAAATGAATTATCAGCTCTTCCAGGGAGACCAGCCTCCAGAAGGTACAGAGGGACCTGTGGTGGTGGATTCAAGTGGGGACGAGTTAATACTTTGTGAGGATGAGGATGTACACACTGAAGAGGGTGAGGAATCGGTGGATGAGGAGGATGAGGATGACATCTTGCCTCCGTAGAGCCAGTTTGTGCAGGGACACATTAATTGCCAGCTTGTTTTGTGGGGGCCCAAACGAACCAATCATTTCAGCCACAGTTGTGTGGCAGACCCTGGCGCTGAAATGATTGATTTGTTAAAGTGTGCATGTCCTGTTTATACAACATAAGGGTGGGTGGGAGGGCCCAAGGACAATTCCATCTTGCACCTCTTTTTTTCTTTGCATTATGTACAGTTTGGGGCCTAGTTTTTCTAACTGCCATCCTGCCTGCCACTGCAGTGTCACTCCTAGATGGGTCACGTGTTTGTGCCGCCCACTCGTGTCGCTTAGCATAGTCATCCAGCTACCTCGGTGCAACCTTTTGGACATAAAAACACTATTGTGAGGTGTGAGGTGTTCAGAATAGACTGGAAATGAGTGGAAATTAAGGTTATTGAGGTTAATAATAGCATAGGAGCAGAAAAACCTACAAATTCTGTGATTTTAGCTGTTTTTATGCTTTTTTTCAAAAAAATACAGATCCAAAACACAAAACCCAGAACCCAAAACACGGAAGGGTGGTTTTGGCAAAACCAATCCAGATCCAAAACACGAAGAAAGATCCAGATCCAAAACCAAAACACAAAACACGAAAAGTGGCCGGTGCACACCCCTAGTTTTAATTAGGGATGAGCGGAAAAGGTAGACAGGGGAGGCAGTGCCTCACCTGCCATACACTTTTTACTCCAGAGATTTGACTATAAATATCATTAGATTAATACAAAGAAGATATTTATAATATTTTCTTTAAATTTTTCTTAGAATTTTTATAGTCAAAACTCTGGAGTATACCAAAGTATGACAGGAGAGGCTCTGCCTCACCTGACCACACATCACAGCTGGCACCCTGCTGCTTATTTGCGTGTTATGATCGCGGATGTAGCAATGTTTATAAACCATGTCCTTGTCCTGCATTGTTTTCTACTGTATGTCACTGTTTTCTTCTTTTGCTCATTTGCGGAACCCTTGTGGCACCATAAAAAATAAAGGATAATAATAATATAATAATAGAGGATAAATCTGTTTTTTTTTTCACTAATGCATCCATTTTTAAGGGATAGTGTATTGGAATTGTAAGATATAATGTTGGGGTCTGCAAATGTTTACTCATGAAAATAGGACGAAATGGAAAATTAGGTACGGTCCCAGGTGAGTTCATGGAGAATGATGACAAAGATGACATGAGGGGTTAAGGGAGAGTGATGATGTTTGATAATGAAAGGGGGTTAATGATGGAGGATGAGAGGTTGATAGAGAATAATGACGCAATGGGGTTAATGAAGGATGATTGTAGGGGGAGGGGGTTAATGGAGAATATTGAAAAAAGTAGGTTAATGATTGAGAAAGAAGTATTAATAATTGATAATGGTTAATGATGGAGGATGAGGGATTAAATATTACTGAATAAAATGTGAACAAAACTGTAAGTGGCGCAACTAAACCATACAGTGTAACAAGATAGTGTTTTAAACAATAATACGATATTCAAACATCAAAAGATAAAAATAAGGATACACACAGTATATTGCACTCCTCTATTGTATGAGGTGGCTGCCCAATTTTTCCAGAAAATTATATATTCATAAATCATCAGTCACATAGTGAAAAATAAGTGCCTTCAGTGCAGAGATATTTCAAGAGACCTTAACAACAAGTCCAATCAGTGGCGTAAGTTCATCCCAGGTGCCCGGAGGCAAGTTATCATTTAGTGCCCCCCTATCCCCTATATTTACAGCCCTAAGTGGGGTGAATATATTGTGGGTGATGGAGGAGGTGCCCCTTCAGTGCTGGCGCCCGGCGGCAGGCGCCTCCATTGTCTCCCATACTTCTGCCCCTGAGTGGAATGTACTTTTAGAGTTTCCACTGTTTCTGTAGAAAGCTTCAAAAAGCTTCATACAGTGTTTCCGTGTTGAACATAGGGCCTGATTCAGACCCGCTCGCTAAATGCCTTCGCACGCAGCCATCAGCTGCCAAAGTATGCACATCCCGCAATCGCACGGCGAAGCATTAGCACGCCCACTATGTCCTGGCGTGCAGTCGCGGTGTGTATTTCCCTTAGTGATACACGTCATCTCCAGGAAGTGTATGCAACAATCGGTAACATCGAGTACTAGCGGAGCCATACACAGCACTTGTTGCTGACCATACCCTACTGCAAGCACTGCGATTGCTTCAGTGTTTACTTCAGCCATGTGACGTGTATTATGACGCTGCGTCTTAATTATGCACGCCTCTGAAACTCCCCCGTTTCAATCGACCAAACCCTGTTACCACCCACAAACGGCTCATCCTGTCACTCCATCTAGCGAGGAGCCTGTGTACAAGGGGCGATCGCTTCGCGATCACATGGACTGGTTTGCGCACGCGCATTGCGTCTTATACCTTCAGTGTAATAAAGCAACCCACAATTGCCTTTTAGGTTACCCATACCAAGAGTGGATTTTGTGAAAAAATTATTATACTGCTTGTACCAACATTAAGTCATAGTCGTGTATAATCCTACAGCTCCCATAGAGGGTTTCCTCGTTTTAGAGGTGCAAAAATATATGGGGTAATAAAAGAAACAGCCTCCAATCGTGTGGCATTACAATAAACACACACTTTAATGAAAAAAAAACAATAAAGACCCGTACAATAAAATAAAAAATGTATGTGCTTATCTGTCTTATGTGATGAGGTGACCACAGGAACTCCCATGGGTCACCTCATCACATAAGACAGATAAACTGATCATTTTTTACTTTAATGTACGGGTCTTTATTGTTCTTCTCTGTACTGAAGGTACTTATTTTTCACTATTTCTCATTACTGAATAAATGTTCATCTTTAAACATAAAAAAACAAGAAAAATAGGGAGGCGCTAATAACAAAGTATTGTAATTGTAAATATATAGCAGCAAAACAAACGAGCCCGTGTAAGCTCAATATGACTAATAATAGTCACTACAAGTACAAGAATTGCATGGCCACATGGACACTGCAATACATAGATGCAAAAAACAGTGTTACAATTGATAGACTCATTTATACTATGTTCTCTTGTTTTTGATGAAATGATGTTACTAACTTTATTTGTAATGAAACCACATGTGATACACGTCGTGGTTCAACACCTAAAACATCCTACTAAAGGGGGGCGGGGGGAGGAAACAATTTGTACCTATACCTAGTCTGAACTTTTTTGGCCTTTTTCAAAGCGCTTGGGACCAGTATACTTTCAGGTTCCTATTTTTCTTAAATATAACCTTTAGCTCTGGTTTGATTACTCTATTCAAAATATAATCCTGTTGAAGTAGACCAAACTTACCCCTAAGTATGTTTTTTATAAAAAATTTTAATATATTATAAATCATGTTATTATAAATTTGGCGTCTCGATCTTTTTTCTGCCACATCCAATATATTTGGTCAAGTCTATATATTTAGTGCAAATTTTTTATTTTTCTTAAACATTAAAAACCCTGGTGCCTGACTCTAGACCAGTGTTGGCTAACCTTGACACTCCAGCTTTTATGGAACTACATAACCCAGCATGCACTGCTACAGTTTTGCTATTAGGGCATGCTAAAACTGTTGCAGGGCATGCTGGGATATATAGTTCCACAACAGCTGGAGTGTCAAGGTTAGCCAACACTGCCCTAGACCATTCACTATCCCTAAACCTGTCCCTAAGCCTCCCCCTAACCCTAATACTCACTGTTGGGATCACAACCGTTGGGATTCTGGAGCCGAGATTCTGACCACCAGCATTGTGTGTGCCGGGATTCTGACTACATCCCAAAGCATTTTTGACTGCTTTTGTTCTCTAGGCTGCTATTAATAATGTATAAGTCACATGCAGAAAGCATAGTGAGCGCTGAGGCTTTGAAATGCTCCTGTGAGCTCTATCTGCCTAGTGTACTCTAAAATCCTTCCCTTCCTCTTTTCCCTTTGCTTTCATATGACATGATGGGAGATGGGAGTCAGGCAGCCAAATGTAACAGAGTAGGAGTTTAGAAACTGTGAAATTTAGCAGTAATCTCTCACATTAGTCAAGTTTTATCTTCAAAATGGGAAAACATCTGGATTAGAGTTTACACATATGAGTTTGCTTGCTCACGGACTCTATTACATTGGGCGAGTTTCAAAAGTGTGAGAGTTTACTGCTAAACTCTCACATTTTCTAAACTCTCACCCTATTACATTTGGCTCAGTGTGTCTGTTCCTGGCAGTCATACTGGTCTCCCCTTCAGAGGGATTTAGAAAGGAAAACATTATATTCAGAAGGACAGAGACAAAAAAAAAAATACTATGAGATGCATGCTTTAAAAGCACACTACTTACCTTGCTATTGTGACAGAAACACTGGGGAAGTATTCAAGGGAAGACATATACTGTATGCCCCAGGTTCCTAGCTTCTGTGTGGTAGAGAGTTAGCTAATTAGCAACCTTGATTTCCAGACCACCTGTGAGAGGCTGGTAAAAGGTGGGTCAGTTTCTCTAGTCCGTCTCTAACTGCTCGGGGAGCAGGTTGAGGCCTGACGATTGCTTGTGATTGTTAGCACTGTACTAAAAATGCTGTTTTGTTGTGAGCTGGTCAGTAGGTTTTTCCCCCGGGAGAGAGGGAACTTTATGTTAGTTATTGCCGGAAAGGCAAGCATTTATTTTTATGTTTTGTTGATTTTATGCTGCTAAATAAATCTAGCCACAGTTACTTGTACCAAGGGACTGGACTGGTGTGATATTGATTAGTTGGTGCAAGAGAAGTGCTGCTGTTTACCCTAGGAGACAGCAATCTCCTAATCTGATCTTGCAACACTATAAACTTAAAGAGAGACAACCTTTCTATGTGGGATTGCTGCTTTAAATCCACTATACTCTAGGAACATGGCATTATGATGTTACTTTTTCTTGCTTCTTGAAACATTTGTATTTGTTATGTCCACTTGTCAAGTTAAAGAAAACTAGCAGAAAAGAGCAAAATTCTATTTTATCTGCAGTTTTGTGCTTTGTAGCCTCAAACACGATAGACTAACGAGATAAAGGAGAGGTATGATGTCCTTTTTATACAGTGCTCAACTAACCCCAACAACCTGTAGCAGTTTTGTTTTCTACATTTGCCCCAAAGCACACTGGCAGAGGGTCATCTTACGCTATACATTACTCGAAAATCATAGACTCTCCTCATTGGTATACTGTAGCATAGTAGTATAGTTGCCTACTGCTTCTGATTGCCAGGGACAACAGCAGGTTTTAAAGGATGGTCACTGGGAATTCCCCTGTGTGTGTACTTGCAAGAAATGAGACAATTTCTACTGAAGCAATAGGTGAAACAGTGATGTTTATTGAACCACGGGGTATAGTACAGAGAATAGGCTGTTACTTAAGCAGGAATGTAGCAATTGTACAGGATTCAAATGAGCCATAGTCTGTGATTGGATAAGTCAGAATGCACTGTGTATTAATACAAGAATGTCCAGGAATGCACTAAGAGCCTGATTCAGAGTTATACATTGTTAGCATTGCTGCTATGTCTTTGCATACAACTTTGAATCTAGGCCCTAAGGCAACAACATGAATGGTACCAGGCAATGGATAATGGCAGAACAGATATATAAACAGTGTAACCTATTCCTGCAGGAGAAAATACAGAAACAGGTGGTGATAATTATATAATGCAGAGCTATCTGGAAGCATCAGGGTGAGAAACGCAGGAACAGAAGTATAAACAAGGTAACTTACTGCTGTAGATATGTCCAGAAACAGGTGCTGCGTTACGGGATTCCCTGTATGCAGGCACTCAAGGACAGGTGTTAGTTTTCAGGATGTGCAATGTAGGAACACTAGTGCATGTTTTCAGGATGTACAGTGTAGGAACACTGGTGCAAGGTTTTCAGGATGTCCAGTGTATAATCACTGGTGCAGGTTTTCCAAATAGCACTGGACCAGGATGTTGTGACGCAATATTGGAGCAAGTTTTCTGGATAGCATTGGAAAAGAATGCTGTATAACAAAGCTGGAGCAGGTTTTCTGGATAGCACTGGAGCAGAGTGCTGTGAACCAATACTGGAACAGATATCCCAGACAGCACTGGAATCGGACACGCTGATCTGGCTCAGATGGAACCGAAGAGCAGGTTTAAAAAGGAGAGTCATAGGTGAAGCCCAAAGCTGCTGGATCAGAGAATTAACACAGGCTTACAGGATTTACGAGAGACTATGGGACCAGACTTGCAGGAATATAGCAGAGCAGAACCACTGGATAGTGCGGCCCCACTAGTGGTACAGCGGTACTGCAGCAGATTGTGATAATTAGGGTGGGTACACACTTGCACGATATTTCGGCAAATCGGGATGACAAATTGAGCATATGGGCAGTGTGTATGTTCAATTGTGCGCTCCCACAGGTCGCATGCACTATTGTGTGCTTGGCCAAGTTGCACGGCCATTCACATGATATTGTATGCGGGGCTGTGCAGTGTAATGAAGGGCGGTGCGAGGTATCGTTCCATTGTTCATTACATCGGGTCATGTGTACCGGCAATCTTCATGGTCCGGGGTGAAAGTAAATTGACCCGACTATTGGTAAGATTGCCAGTTTGCAAGTTTGTACCCAGCCTTACATTATTATATTTACCCCTTATTCATCTATATAGATACATTTTGCTTCCATTCTTAACCCAATTACTCCATTAATATTTGTGAGGGTTTTTTTTTCAGTTTTATCCTGAAACTAAGCACTAGTAGTTTTAACCCCCCTTTAAATGTCCAGTATTTGCTGAAAACAGGTTAATTAATTTAAAGTAGCAAATGTAGCATGTTATAATAAACTCAGCATTATGCACAAATCAAATATTGAATACGGCCTGATTCAGAGGTGGCCAACGTGTTGATATTTGTGCAGATGAGCGATTATTTGCAACTGCGCATGCGCGAAAAACACGAGAAAGCCCTATGGTGCATGGGTACCAGTACCACTGAGCGTACCAGAGACCGCTGTTGCAAACAAAGTTGCTTGTAACAGAGCTGGCAGCGGACAGCCATGGACGTTTCGGGGAGTTGACTGGGAGGCGGCTTGAAGTAATTGCAAAAGAAGGCCGTCTCATGGGCATCAGTGAACGTGGCTACATTCACTCCAGACTGCCTTGGAGGGAGCTGATCCCACTGGAATGTGGGCAATTCAGGTGAGAGACAACCCCTCTCACCACACATCCCCCCTTTTGCTTTTCCAAGCTTGGAGAAGCGCACATTTCTTTTTGCTACAACTAGAGATGAGCGGTTCCAATTCTGTGGAATCCGAACCGCTCCGAACATAGAGGATCGGAGTCCACCCGATCGCTGTTCGGGTGTTCCCCGCCTGACTCGGATCCCCATTCGGGGCCGAACGGCTGCTGCCTGATGTCGGATTCTCACTAGAGAATCCGACATCAGGGCTCCTCGAGTGTAGGGCAGAACGCTGTGATAGCGGTCTGCCCTACACAGAACAAACACACAGCCACCAGCGGCAGCTGTGTGTTTGTTACAGCAGCCAATGAGAGTCACACAGACTCTCATTGGCTGCTGCACGGAGGGAGCCGGCTGGAGTTCACTCAGGAGCTCCGTCTTCCGGCTCCCTCCTCGTCGCATGGATGCAGAGCGGACGGCGCGGGAGCGGGGATTCCGGTAAGTTTTTTATTTTTTTTGTGTGTAAGGGCCTGGGGCGCTACTGGGGGGCACAGCTACTGGGGGGCACAACTACTGGGGGGCATATTACTGGGGGACCATTCTACTGGGGGGACCATACTACTGGGGCGCCTGCTACTGGGGGGGCATACTACTGGGGGGGCATACTACTGGGGGGGCATGCTACTGGGGGGGCATACTCCTGGGGGGGCTGCTACTGAGGGGGGTCTGCTACTGGGGGGGCATACTACTGGGGGCCTGCTACTGGGGGGCCATAGTACTGGGGGGGCATACTTCTGGGGGGGCCATACTACTGGGGGGGCATACTACTGGGGGGCATACTACTGTGGGCATTGTGTAAAAGGTGCACTACTCTGGGCATTGTGTAAAAGGGGCAATACTGTGTGTCGTAATATAAATAAGAGACACTACTTTATGGTGTAATGTGAATCAGGGGCACTATGTGTGGTGTAATGTGAATCAAGCCCTATGTGTGGTGTAATGTGAATCAGGGGCACTATGTGTGGTGTAATGTGAATCAGGCGCTATGTGTGGTGTAATGTGAATAAGATTGTGCACTGTGACTCCTTGGGCCGTAGCCCACTTTGTAAACAAGTACTGTGATTCTGCTGGCCATACCCCACTGGGTGCGTGCACTACTTTTCATTTCTGCCACTGCTGTGTGGCAATGTGTCATAGATGTGCTTTATACTGTGGTGTCTGTGTCATTCTGCCGCTGCTTTGTCGCTTAGTAACCAGTCAGCTCACTGCAACCTTTGGCAAATAATGTTGAAAACAATATTATAAGCTGTGAGGTGTTCTAAATTGACTGGAAATTAATGTTATTGAGGTTAATAATACTCTAGGAAGAAAAAAAAGACCAATTTATGTGATTTTAGCTTTTTTTGTCAATTTTTGTAAAAAAAAATCCAAATGCAAATGCAAATCCAAAGCCAGTCACCGCAGTTTGGCAAATCCAAATCCAAGGCCAGACGATGAATTAGAACCAAATCCAAATCTGGCAAAAATGGTCCGGCGCACATCCCTAGCTACAAACGAGGCCATTCAGCCTTCCGAACCACCTTTCCAGGCATGTCGTTTTCATACTACCTGAACTTTGTGCATTCTGGCAGAAGAGCAACCATCCTTTTTTACTTGTGGACACCCGGATCTACTCTTTCCCACTGTCCCACAGATAAGGTATCCCTCAAAGAGCCAGTGTGACATCCGAGTGGCAAAGCAAGAAGTACAGGGACTGGAAATTCTTCTTGCGGGATAGCTTGTCACCGTGCCTTAGGAATGCGATACGGTTGCTGCTTTATGCTCATTCCTCCAGGTATATTTATGGATAGGTTCCACCAAGGTTCCACCAAGGTAGTGCGTCCCGGTAGGGAAGAAAACACACCCTGATTATTGTGAACTAAGGCTTCCACTCCTTTTTGCTGTTTTGCTGACAAGGTGTCCACCAGTGGAACTTCTGTATGACCAGGTAAACTAGAGTGGCCCCTAGGAACCTGAGGGGTGTCGGTTTCCAACACATCCATGGCAACATCTGTATTGGGTATAACACTTCTGCAAATATTTTTCTCTGGCTGTAACCAGACAAAGTGTTGTGGTTTTCTTTCTTTTACATTAATTGTGCAAAGATTCTCTCTCCAGAGAGGACTGGCCATGGTTTTCCACTCTTCTCCCTTTTCTGAGTTAGGGTATTGGAGACTTTACATGGGCATTGTCTATGTGGTTTATTTACGAGCTCAACAAATCCTGGGAAATTGTGTCCCAATATAATAAGATAGGGGAGCTTAGGAATATCCACGGTGACCACCTCATAATTGCGCCCCTTTATCGTGAGGCTCACACGCTCCTCAAAGAACTTTTCTGTGAAGCCATGAATGCAGAGTACTTTGACTAACCCTGGCACCTGTTCTACTGTCCTGGGCAGGACAGCCTCTGAGATCAGGGTTAGCTCACACCCTGAGTCTATAATAGCTGGGAGTCCTCAGCCATTCAGTAACACAGTTTCCCACATTAATGGGGGACTGGAATCCAGGGGTACCATCGTGCAAAAAGCAGGGGTACATAACGCCCATACTAGCAACCCCACACTCCATAGGCTCAGTTTTTCTGAGACAGTCCCACCTTATATGACCTGGCTCTCTACACTCATAGCAAATGACCCTGGCATCTCCAGTGGTGTTTCCTTGAGGAGGGGTGACAGTCGGGGTCACATGCCAATGGGGTGCCATCTTAACGGGTTGCCCATTCCCTGGTGTCTTTTCTGGCATTTTTTTCATATTTCCTGAGGTCTCATACCGCTCCAATATTGTAATTAATTCCTCTAAATTCTGTGGATCAGCATGTATGACCCAGTGCTGCATATTCCACCCTAGGGTTCTTATACACTGGTCAACAACCACAGTCTCTACAAACTGAGCGGCAGTACGGTCTTCTGGCTGGAGCCAACTCTGCTCCTGTCTGGCGAATTCTGCATCCTGCTTCCGAATAGCGACCCCTGGTAGTAGGGCCCATTCATGGAAGTGCTGCACTTTCCCAGAAGGAGTGAGACCTGACCTAGCTAGAATGGCACTTTTGACCAGGTCATATTTCTCTGCATCAGCAGAGGACAAATCAGCATAGGCTTTGTGAGCCTCACCAGTGAGATAGGGGGCAAGTCTATCAGCCCAAGTATCTGCTGGCCTCTATAAACACTGTGCGACCCTCTCAAATATCAGCAAATATGCCTCTGGGTAATCTGATGCAGACATTTCCTTTAAATGCCCTGCACTTGTCGTGCCCACTGACTGGGTCTGCAGCTGCAACATTTGTTGCTTTGTCTTTTGGTGAGAGGCCAACAAAGATGCTATAGTATGAAAAACTTCCTCTATGTTTACAGTGGGAGGGGTAAGTAGGAACTTAGGGGCTTTTAGATAAGAGCAATGACAAGCCAGTTAACACAAATAAACATATCTCTTTCTTTCAGCAAAGCAACTGTTATTCAAGTTTAACACAGAAAAATAAAACACTGCTTTTTTTTCTTCAGCAATGCAGGGGTTAAACAAAACACAGGAAAAAAACTGTTTCTTCTCTTTCAGCACTGCAGTATGTGAGCCTTGCTAAACAATAGGTGAACTTAATTAGACAGCATGAACAATAATAAGAATTTTACATTTCTCAAGTACCTTAGTAAAAACAAAAGGAAATTAACTTTTTTTTTTCTCAGTATACACACAAACAGCTTTCTTACAGTGCATAGCAAGTTACACAGAATCCTTAATATAAATGTGTTTTTTCTGGTTCGTCAACCATCCTCACATATACCGACCTTGTCAGTTCCTTTGCTACACCATAGGCATCTAGCTATTGCGCTGCAACACAACAGTGCAGATGTCCCCACGCGGGCTACCAAATCTAACATGGGGTGTATATGTGAGGATTCAGACAGGCAGGTATTCGGTAAAGCAGTGTCTTTTAATTGCAGCAGACACTGCACTTTAGCATACATGAGCTTAGGCCTGGACACACACAGGCACATAACAGGAAATAAATGAATAAACACAAAAGTCACAACACTCTTCGTGCTTAGTAGTCAGCAGTGGCTTGCAGCTACAATTGCCCTGCTCTGTCAGCATACCCCTTAGTCCCTGGCACTACAACACTAAGGCCTACTACCTGGCCGCTAGACAGCATCAGGGCCAAGAGTATCAGGTGTGTGAGAGTTTTAAACTCTTCATCTGCTGCTCAGTGATGAGTTGCAGCTGGGCCTGTGCAACTGTGAAAACATGGAGTTCCACACCTCCCTTGCTGCAAACTGGACAGGGTTCACTCAAGACTCCCTTGGAGGGAGCTGATTCCACCAGAACGTGGGCAATTCAGGTGAGAGACAACCCCTCTCACCACACATCCCCCCCCTTTCACCTTATATATATTAGATCCACCCACATTATCCAGAGCTCTGCCCCATCCACCCGGAGGCCCTACCTGTTTTGTCAGTACCAGGCCCCACAATAGGGTGTCTTAAGTGCCGATGTTCATCGCGATGGTGTGCCAATGGTGGAGTGTTTGAGTCCACCGGCAGATTTGCACTTTCCACGGACATTGAAAGTGGGCGTTTCGGGGCTTGCGATCTCCGGCACTCGCAATCACAGAAAGGGAAAGCTGAGACTAGCATTTGCACATTATAGCAGCAGTGAATTTTAAATAAATCACAGCTACACATGCATTAGCGCCCACCTATGAATCTGGCTTATAATCTTCTGCTATACATGAAGACAATCATGTAACCTTGTCTTGACTTTACAGACCAGTATGTGAGTGTTACATCCCAACATAGCTAAAGCGTACAGAGGTTGGCTGCACTGTACACCTTGGGTCACTACCACCTCCAGTACATTAATGACATCATACAGTACCAGTGCAATTAAATATTAATAAGGGAGACATATGATACAGAACAAGGATATGTGTAAGAGATTAACCCAGCAGACATAGCTCACAAAGATATTCCTAGAGAAATGATATTATTGATGTATGAAAATCTCTGTTTAAATGGCTATTACTTCATACACTGATATTGGATACGCACGATATGTATTTATAGTAAAAAAAAAAACAATCAGACAGATGGTGCTGTCGCTCAGCGACACATTTAGCAGTTATAAGAATGAATGAGATCATATGAATGAGTTTAATAAAAAATATAGTAGAAACATGAATAAAGCAGTTGTTGAATATGAGCAGATTTAAGGGACCACTGGAGCTAAAATACAATAGTGACCACAAGTTCCTTTACATAAAAAAGCTACTCATAGCATTCATCCATATATATTCATATATACAGTCAGGTCCATAAATATTGGGACATTGACAGAATTTACAGATTTTGGCCTCTATTCACCACCACAATGGTTTTGAAATGAAACAAACAAGATGTGCTTTACCTGCAGACTTTCACATTTAATTTGAGGGTAATTACACCCAAATCAGGTGAACGGTGTAGGAATTACAACGGTTTCTATATGTGCCTCCCACTTTTTAAGGGGCCAAAAGTAATGGGACTATCAACTCAAAAGCTATTTCATGGACAGGTGTGGGCTATTCCCTCGTTATTTCATTATCAATTAAGCAGGTAAAAGGTCTGGAGTTGATTCTAGGTGTGACATTTGCATTTGGAATCAGTTGCTGTCGACTCTCAATATGAGATCCAAAGAGCTGTCACTATCAGTGAAGCAAGCCATCACTAGGCTGAAAAATCAAAACAAACCCATCAGAGAGATAGCAAAAACATTAGGTGTGGCCAAATCAACTGTTTGGAACATTTTTAAAAAGAAAGAACGCACCAGAGAGCTCAGCAACACAGTGCAGATGGACAATGAGCCAAAGCATACTGCAAAAGCAACCAAAGAGTTTTTTAAGGCTAAAAAGTGGAATGTTATGCAATGGCCAAGTCAATCCCCTGACCTGAATCCGATTGAGCATGCATTTCACTTGATGAAGACAAAACTGAAGGGAAAATGCCCCAAGAACAAGCAGGAACTGAAGACATTTGCAGTAGAGGCCTGGCAGAGCATCAACAGGGAAGAAACCCAGCGTCTGGTGATGTCTATGCATTCCAGACTTCAGGCTGTAATTGCCTGCAAAGGATTTGCAACAAAGTATTAAAAAGTGAAAGTTAGATTTAGGATTGTTTAGTTTGTCCCATTACTTTTGGCCCCTTAAAAAGTGGGAGGCACATATAGAAACCGTTGTAATTCCTACACCGTTCACCTGATTTGGATGTAATTACCCTCAAATTAAATCTGAAAGTCTGCGGTTAAAGCACATCTTGTTTGTTTCATTTCAAAGCCATTGTGGTGGTGAATAGAGGCCAAAATATGAAAATTCTGTCAATGTCCCAATTTTTATGGACCTGACTGTATATCCATATATATCTGTAAGACTTCCAATACACCTGACACAAGCATAGGGGTTGTACATTATGGGTTTGATTCAGGGCTGCATGCAATGTCGATGTCGCACGTAAGCTGATAATGTTTTCAGTCTGTGTCAGTGGCGTAAGTTCATCCCAGATGCCCGGAGACAAGTTATAATTTGGTGCCCCCCCCCCCCCCATCACAGCCGCTGACACTGTAATGTAACAATTTGCATGCAGACAGGATATAGATAGAAGAAGGTGGCAGCTGATGATATGACATGGAGCTCTCCAATAGTGTATGGTGGCTTATCAGGTGCCGTGAAGGGGTGCCATGTATTGGGCGGCTGTGATAGTACACTCCGGGTACATAGTTACAGCCTTAAGTGGGGTAAATATATTGTGGGCAATGGAGGAGGTGCCCCTTCAGAGTTGGAGCCCGGCGGTAAGTGCCTCCATTGTCTTCCATAGTTCTGCCCCTGGTCTGTGTGTACATCTGAGCTGTACTGCACAAGTGGTTACCGCCAGAAGCCGCAGAACGTATTTGGACGCAGAGAGAGAGAGAGAGAGAGGGACAATTTTGGTGGGCATTTCTGGGAGGTAACGAGGGACTGGCGCAGCTGCTCTGACACAGGCGGCCATGTTTAGACAAAGATTCTGCGCCTCCACAGGGCTGGTACAATCTCCCATGGTTTGCCAACTGGTGCGTCTTTATACAGTCAGCGATGGACTAGCGCTGCAGCCAGTGGGCATGTCTGTATGAATACCATCGGTCGCGGTATTAGCATAGAGACGCAGCTGCACTGCGGCAAAAGACCCAGTCGCGCTGCAATAACGTGCACCTTTGAATCAGGCCCTATATGTACTATGCAACCAAAAGCAAGAGCTAATAATCCTTGTTACTAACCATGGTATTGACCCTTTCGCTGCCTGAGGTCCGTGCCAAAGCTCACCATCTTTTCTCGCTGAATCAGGAATTTTTTTTTTTTTTTAATCTACCCAAGTACATTTTCAGATTTTATCGATCCTGGGACACCCATTCTAATGTTGCGCTTTGAGAGGTTTTCCAGATCAGTAAGTTTATTAAATACTAGCTGAAGTACCTGGTGCTGCCCTGGTTTAAATGTTCAGGTTAAGTTTTATTATGTGATGTCATCCAAATCCATCCAGCGGAAGGCCCAGAGCAGGTTCCCCAGGTCAAAGTTCTGCCCAGCACACACCAACGGGAGGTGCGACCGGGACCACCCAAACTCCCCTACAACCTAGCCAGGATCTAACTGGACCACCTCGCATTGGTTTCATCCCAATCGGTGCAGGGGTGTCCAAATGCATAGCTGGCCCGACGGACATACAAACAAACAGACCAAAGAATTTTATATTTTAGATTTGTCGTCCTGTCGCTTTGTCACATTGTCGCGATCCTCAGATAGTGCTATGTGTTAGTGGATCCCTGTTGGGCTGCATTGGGCACAGCTAGTGTACTATTGTTACAGCTCAGTGCAGAAATGATGTATCCGCAATAGTGAGCACCAGCATGCTAAGATCACCAGCGGGACAGGTTCCATTCTCAGCATAACTGCCAGCATGCGGCTAATCTGTTACATACTTACCAAACTTTCCTCTGATGTTATCATTCTCCACATCCTGCCCATTTCACTAAGTGGGAGTTACCTGTACGTTCCGGGAGAGTAGGCAGGTATGTTCTGTCACCATAGGGGGGCATAACTCTCCCAGTACATATGCTGCGCCCCTTGACCTTTACACCTTTTCCAAAGGGTTATCTGCGAGTACATTTCCTCCCTCTACTGCATTCATTGATCTGCTGACTTAATTATCCTTTGTGTGTTGTCTCCATCTAGCACCCCGTGTTTCTCTCTCCCCCAAATTTGTGTTTGTATGCATCTGTCACCATTTGAGCTCTTCTGTATGCCTGTCTCTAATTGTATATGTTCACTAATATCATCCCATCTATTGCTCTGTGCTTCTTCCCCCCCCCTTGTGTTTGTTTGTCTCCGGCTCGACCTTGTGGATGTCCTTCTTCATCTCCCTTTGTGTATCTGTATTCCTTTCACCCTCTTATTAATATGTCCCTTCTCCTACTTCTAGCTTGCGAGCCATAGGTACCACTAACAAGATAGACTAGTATACAGACAGCAATACAATACACTTAGGACCTCTTTCAGAGCCGCTCGCAAAAAGTGAGCGCTCGCTCTGAATGAGGGCGGCCATTTCTTTTCTAAAACCCAGCCTCCTGGCCTCTCGCTAAGCTGTGGGTGACCACCCACAGCTTTTGCGAACGGCCATATGATGGTCGCGATTATCACGACCATCGAGCTTGTGACGAGACCGTTGTGGTAGGGTCTCGTCTGCCGCAAGCCCCAGTGAGCTTCCTGCTCTAAAAGAGCAGGAAGCTCACTACTGACATCACGAGTGATGTCAGTAGGGTCACCCACAAACGGCAGGCATTCCTTCAGAAACGCCTCCGTTTGGTCAGCCACCCCCCCTCCCCGCCTACAAAACGGGACGAGCTGTCGACAACATCGACAGCCGCCCCGTTTTATTGCGAGCCCCGGAACAAGTGATTTCTCGCTCGCTGCGTGGCTCGCGTGCGCACTGCCCGGCCATCGACCCGCTTGCAAGCGGGTCTGAATCAGGCCCTTAAAGTGGAACTGTCATCTTAGAGATTGGCTACTGCCATACTTACCTACTTTGTGGGAGATCATGGAATGGATGCCCAGTTGGGTGTAGTAGGGAAAGCAATGCTTACATCTCTGC